>JBBPBQ010020323.1:24775493-24821765 GCA_037974755.1 Cicer yamashitae
AAAAACATTTAAATTAGCAAACATTTGCAAAAAAAAACCAACAGATAATATTTTTTAAAAAATAAAAATGTTAAATTATTCATTAAGTATTTTGAAAGTAATATAAAATTTGTGTTCATTTTTCTTTTTATGCTCGGATACATATTTTATTCCTTTAATACAAAGAAAGTATTTGTCTATATAAATTGTTCATGAAAATAAATACATTCATTTCAAAATATTAAACTTATAGATTGAATGAAGTATAAATTAGAGCATAGTTTCAATTAACGGTAAAAATAATCAAAATCAAGAAGTGATTTCTTATCATTCCCAACTTTATTTCGTGTTTTTGTCGTAAAAAATAATACTTTGAGTTTATTCATTATATACAGTCTCCAAAAATGATAATTAAATCAAAATATTTTTGAAAGAAATACGTGACATAACACCTCTATATAAGAATTATTTATCGAAAGTTTAAGTGAAAATGAGATATGAAACATAAAATATAAGAAATAATATTTCGTTCAATTAGTCAAAAAAAGAATAAAGAAATAATAGTGCTCAAGATAAAAAGTAAAATAAAAATAAAAATAATATTGCAAAATATATATTCTATTTTTTATGCTCGGATACACATTTTAATAATATTTTTAGAGTCAAAATCACTCATTTTATTTAAATCTTTTTAATTGTGTATACAAACACTAACTCATCTTTTTTTTTTTAATCATATTATTTAGAATAAAAAATCACTCATTTTATTATAAACTTTTCAATTGTTTCTATTCCATTTATTATTTTGTTATACAACCACTATTCTTATAAACTAAGAAATTTACAAATTTGAAACATTTTTTCCGATTTATACACCATAAATATTACCTTTAAACTTTTTAATAAATTTATACTGAAATAATATTTTACAAATTACACCCGCGCAACATGTGGGTTATATTCTAGTTCAAATTCTTACGAAACACCTGAGTTGGAATTTTATTACCAAAAAGATATTCCTTGGAATATCATGTAATTTGATACGATGAAACAAACACCCTATGAATGTCTTGAGTCTTTTATATTATGATTTTAAAGTGTGTATATATATATATATTTTGTCTCAAAGAAAATACATGTTGAGAGGTACAATTTTCACACAAAGACACATTGAAAACAATTAGAGAATTTGTCTGATGAAGAGGAATGTCCTAGTTGAAGAATCTAGAATGATTCTGACAAAATCAAATGCACCAAAATACATTAACCACATCAAATAGTACCACATCTTTCAAATGAGGACTCTAAAATAGACAAAAGGCTAGAAGTAGAAAAGTTAATCATTAGGGTTATCAGAAGCTACAACAAAAAGTGTTGAACAAAGGGGCAATTAAAGAAAATATGTTGAGTAGTTTCAGCATCATGACTACAAAGAGAACAAATAGACACAATTATACAACCCCTTCCATGATAAATTCTCCAAATAAGAAAGAAACGGGACAAAGGAATACAACGATTTCATATAAGTTTAGCCAAAGGAGTAGAAATGCCATAAGGCCGAAGAAAAGTGTACACATCTTTGAAGCTCAAATCACCAAAATTTGAAAGAGACCACACTAGGAGATCATGAGTCTCAAACTTAGAAATAATGGTATTATCAACCTCACTGCACATAACAATAGACTTTAAAATACTAGGGATAACCCAAGTGTCATTAACTATGAAACCCTTAACCTTAGCTTGAAGAAGAGGACAACGAAATTTAATAGGAATGTAAATCAAATAAAAAATCGAGCGAGATAACCAAGAATCATTTGTAGCCATCACCTAGTTTCTAGGAAACATTATAATTAATTATAGAGAGATAAGCACAAATACCATGCCAAGTAGAGGATGCTATGTGATACTTAATTTGATAATTTTTACAAAGAGTTGTATTACGCATTAGATTAGACCATTGAGTAATCGAAGAAAAAAATCCCATGAAAGTTTCAGCAGACCAACACTGTTCATGGCTTTTATAAAACGCAAATCAAGGCGTCCATCTTTAATTGGTTGGCAAACCTATCTCCAAGCAACCGTTATAACCTTTCTTGAAAAGATGTTCCAAGGCCAAATAAAATTACGAATCCACTAGTCTAAAGATTTAATAAGAGCAGCATGCCAAGTATACCCACAATAACTATGTAAAAGCAACCCATGGATAACAATGTTCACCAACTACACTCTTTCCATTATAGAGAGAATCACTCATTTCCATTCTGAGAGCTTGGTTTTAATACAATCACCGATAGGCATAAGATGCACCTTTCGAGGTTTACCTTTAAAAACAAGGACACCTAAATAGATAAAGGGAAGTAGAAATAGGACTTATCATTATTGATCACTTGCCTAAAAGCATTCTCGTAGGAATGGAAAAGTCTCATCAAAGCAATTAAACTAGTCTCGTTTGAACAAAAAAAAATCATAACATCATCATCATACAAGACATAGCTACGCATCCTAAAGCCTCTAGGACCAGACATCAACTATAACTTTCCTTCGCTGACAAAGTGGGATATACCTCTACTAAGAACTTTTCACCAATACAAAACAGAAGATGAGAAAGAGGATCTCCCTAAAGAACTCCACTTTTACAGTTAAAAAACCCAGAACTTTTCCATTCTCAAATATAAACAACTTGGCAGTATTCAAAATGGTGACAATGCAATGAAATAAAGTATCATTAAAACCCAAAGCATGCAACACGGTAATAGGCCATAATATTGGAATTGGGATAGGCACTCTGCCCCAGGGATTTTGAGGATGCGCACCATAATATTGGAATTGAGATTCAACGTCAACCAACCAATTTGAAAGAATTGAAGGACAAAGGAAAAAGCATCTGGTCCAATGATGTCCCAATATGTTTCATAGAAATGACCTCCAAAACCATCGAGACCTAGAGCATTATTTCCATTCATATCTAACAAAACATTTTTAACTGCATCAATTAAAGGCAAAACTGTCATCATGGAACTATCCTTTTCTATCACAAGAGAAGGAATAACAGAAGTAACCAAATTATTGGATTGACAATAATTATTAGTAGTAAACAAACTCTGGTAGAAATTAAGAACATGATTCTCAATATCAGCGGTGCTCGTCAAAAGTTGACCTTTATGCTTCAATATTTCTGTCTCCAAACAAATGCCAATTTATTTGATAACACCCCGATGACGAGTAAATTTATGAAAGAATTCAATATTTATATCACCAAACAAATGCTAATTTACTCTAGATTTTTCATGCCAAAATTTCTCTTTAGTATCAAGAGTGCATTGAAGAAATATCTGAGCATCTTTCTCTTGTTGAAGAAGGATATCAAAACTACCCTGCTCATTAATCTGATGTTGAATATCATCAACAACTGATAAGGCTTTTGAAATTTGAGTATGAACATCACCAAAAACATTTTTGTTCGAGACTTCAATTTAGCTTTTAGCTTCTTAAGGTTTTGAGAACAGGCATTTATAGGACAATCAAGGACAAAATCATTCCAAGCGTCCTTGATAAAGTTTCTACAATCTGGATGGCCATACCAAATTTTCATAAATTTGAAGGGGGAGGCATGTTGTTCATCAAAATTGCCAACCTTTAACAAAATAGGATAATGATTAGAATTGGATCTAGTTAATGTACTACTATGTAATGATTAGAATTGGATCTAGTTAATCTAGCTAATCTAGTTAATGACAAAGAAGAAAGCCAAACATCATTACAAATAGAACGATCAAGACGCCTTTTGATATGATTATTACCTAAACGATCATTAGACCAAGTAAAGTAAGAGCCTTGGGTGGGAATATGAGTAAAATGACAAATATCAGTCCAGTTGCTAAAATCATCACAAGAAATCCTAAAAGGAGGCGGACAACCCCGATCCTTGTGGGCTTCTAAGATAACATTGAAGTCACCAAGGAAACCCCAAGGACCATTGTGACTTTATTGTAAATTAGTTAACTCTAAACAGAGCTGTCAATGCAACATGTAATTGGTAGTAGTATACATAACAAAGAAAAACAACATATGATTGTTATGAGTGAAAGAGAAACTTATTTGTTGAGGCTGATTAGATATCATATTAGGATTTATGTCAGCTTGACAAAGGCACCATAAATTTGAGGGAAGGCCACTTCTATCGTTTTCAACCAAAATCTTCATTTGAAAAAGATTGAGAAAAGACGTTGTCATTGGACTCGAATAAATGCAAGGTTCCACAATGAAAAGAAAATCAGGCTTGTTAGTAAATATTGATTACTATAATTGACAACACCCCTTGATTAGGTTTAGTAAACATGAGGCTTTTGAAGCTCTAACTGCTTTTTCTGCGATCTCTTTTTGTGAGATTTAGATGAATTTTTAACAAAACCATCCATTGGGGCACTACTTGCTGACTCATGTGTAACAATATCATCCTCAACCAAAAAATTTCCTTGTAAAGCTTTTCCATTAGTATCATCACTTTTAGCATTATTAGTACTAACACCCTTAATTCTCAAAAAATCATTAACAGGTTAAAATATTGGGCCACCATGTCGACAATCTCTTCTTTGCAAGGGGATTCCTTATCTAAATTATGTTGTGGAAAAGAGTCAACCACAATATTATTTTCACAAAATAGAGTGTCCACAACCTCATTATTATTCTCACGGTTGATGTGAACTTTTTCTTGGTCGGACGGTGACAACTCCTAAATAAGAATGTTCCTTTTCAACTCACTTGGAGAAATGGTGTCCACAAAAGGAGAAGCACCAACGCAGTACATTTAAATATCCATAACAGACTGGAAATTCGAAGATCCCTTATGTTGATTAATCACTACATTATCCTTTTCCTGACCTAAGATAGTAACCTCTTTCGTAGCTTGAGGAACATACATCGCTTTCGCCTTACGAAGTGCATCAACTTGATCCAACTTTACAAATTGATTACTACGACCACCAACAAAATTTATTTTCCTTTTCCTACATTTAGTGATGATATGGTTAATTGTATGACAAGAGGAGTAAAAAGAAGGAAGTTTTTCATATTCAACATCGACATAAAATCCAAACCCTTCCTGCTCTACAAAAATATGGTCATGCAACACACCAACCTTATCATTGCCAACGAGCATAATGACCAAAAGTTCAATTTTTAGTATTCTCATCGAAGCATATTGGCATGGCAAGACTACCTAAGATGGCAAAAAGAATCCTAGGACTCCAATACTCTTGAGGAAGACTATACAGTCTATCGAAACTTGAACATAAGCTTTATTCTGATTTCTTATGCTAAAATCTGGGCTCCATGCAAAATGCCTTAGAAATCCTGGTTTCAAGGCCCCACAAACCTATTGATTGGACGCTGTGAAGATCATCAATAGATGAGAAAACTAATTCATAATAACCCATCCCTTGTGGAATTACACTCCACATGGTTAGAGGCTTCCAAATAATTGAAAAAGTATGCCTTAAATCAACAAATTTAATCGAAGCATCTGCTTTCGACATAGTTAAACGACTGTGGAAGTGATTTTTATATCTTTCGAGCCCCAATTCGTACAATTAGTCATGAATTTTTATGGAAAGATCATCACCTTTCAGACATGGCCTTGAAAGTTGGCTATACCTAACGTCCCAAGAGTTATTCTAAGCCTGTGTGCATGTTTTTTTCTTTTGAGTCTTAGGTAAATGTGTAGTCGGATATGGAGATTTGGTTTGAGAAAAAGGGAGATGGAGATTTGACAAGAAAATATCACAAACTAGACCTCACAAAATTCACCTTTAGTATGGTTTAAAAATTCAGCAAGAAAGGGGAGCTCGAATTGTGTTTTATGGTTTAAAAATTCTAGACTAATGTTTGGTGAAAATAAAGTAAGTAAAAGAGTAGAGGAAAAAAATAAATAAAAGAGGGAAAACATACATGATTTATATTGGTTCATCACCAACCCGGTAGCTACGTCCAGTCCCTTGACTTATAAGAATTTCCTCTAATAATTCAAAACCAAATTACAAACACCTAATTTCACAAGTTAAGTCATCTCAACTTCCAACTTGAACCAACAAGTTATTGAGGATAAAAGCCACTAACGGGCTGATCATAGCACTTGGGCACATGTTTCTATCATTTTATTTTGGTATTTTTTAAAATCACTTTATAGCTTAGATTAATTTTTTAGTTTGTTTCTAAATTTTGGGTTGAAACTGAATTACAATTTTATTATTTGCATTTTAACCCCTGCTCGCTTTGTAGGCCATAACTTGAGCTCTGGATATCCGATTGAGGCATGCGAGCAGTCGTTGGAAAGCTAAAAATCAGAGCTACAACTTTTGTATTGGAAAAAAAAATCTGAATTCCGAATTCTACTGAGTCTAAATTACATATTTCGTAATCTGGACCTTTGTAATAATTTAAATAGCGGGCTACTTGTTTAAAAGCCCAAAAGCCCGAGCACTATATACTTTGGGATTTGTTTCCTTTCTGGCATCGGATTATTTTCGGACAGAATAATAATATACACGTATTTTTATTTTCAATCCAATGGAAGGCTAATTTCATCAGATTAATCCACGAATTCAGAGTTTCATCACACCTGGAGGTTCAGGTTATACTGTCGATTTTTGATTCATGATTCTATTTTCGTTCATCTGATTATATTGATTTTCTGATTGCTTAAACTGAATTTCAATAAGATCGATTACTTTTATTTGACAGAATTCGGTTTCAATCTATAATTTAATTGAATTATAATTCTGCGACGCTTGATCGTTAATTGTAATATTTTAATGATTGTGATGCTTAATCCAGTCAATGAAACCGAACGTAGGATTGATTGTACGCTTGTTTGATCAATTCTGTAGTCAAATAAGAATAGAATCACGAATTAGAAATTAATTAAAATTCATTGATAGAATCTGTGATAGGTCCGAAACTCGAATAAGTGGATTAATCGTTTTGCTTATCTGTCCAAACCAAATCATTATAAAAACCCCCCAATTTCGAATTTCAACTCGGTTAATATCATTATATCAGGAGTCTCTGCAAAACGACTCGGGTTATTACCGTTTTCTGCACTTATTTTAAATCGTATTTGATCCGTGTGCGACAAGCGGATCACGGGCCAAGATACAAAGGGTTTTTGTTTTTGTGTTTACTCTCAACAAAGAATGTATAAATGTTTCTCACAAGCTTAGCACAATACAAGATAAAATTACAATATAGTGTTTTTCGTATTTTCTAAGTAATTATGAGTTTGCTGTTCGTTGGTTATGAGTTCTTATTATGTACAGTTATGTTATCTTGTTCTTCAATGATGAGAACCTTTTTTAGTTGTCAATTTGAACTTTCAGATTTCTTCATCATTCTTCTTTCAACGTTCTTCAGATTTTAATTTTGTTATCTTCAATGACATTAACGTTGTTTTGATTTGAGTTTGATCTTAGCTTTGATTTCCCAAACACGTCGTCGATCGTTGTTTTGAATTGAGTCGGAACTTAGCTTTTAATTCTCAAATCTGTTGTTGATCGTTTCTTTGATTTGAGTTTGATATTATCTTATAATCATAGAACCCGTTTTTTATTGTTGCTTTATTTCCAAACTGTCTTTGGATTTGAATTCACAAATTTGTTGTCGTGGTGTTAAGACAATACCGTTTGTATTTTTGAAATATTGATTTCATTCAGTACGGTGCCACAAATAAAAGTAACTAACTGGGAATATTTGAATCTTCCAGTATCAAAATAGAGGCTCCAAAGTCATGACTTTTATCACAATCAATGACTTTTTCAGAGCCCTTGACTTTTTCAGAGTCGTTGACTTTTTCAAGGATGAAAATTGATGTGTTGACTTTTTGTTAGGATTCATTGACTTTTCTTAGAGACATTGAATTTCTTCGAAGGCATTGACTTTATTTAGAGTCAAATGCTTGCTTCCATTCAGAGGTAGAGTCAATCATCTGCTTGTGTTGAATTACTGGTAGAGGTAACTTGCAGAGGTAGAGGCAAATTTGTCATGTGGCACATCAGAGTCAGATTTAACAAGCTGCTTTGTTAAAGGCATCATATTAGAACATGTTGCATTCACTTTTGGGCGAGGTATTCAAAATGAGATAATTAGAGTCAGATCTTTAAAGTCAGATATTTAGAGCCAGATCTCTAGAGCCAATGGAGGGAACATGTTTTTCTTATGTTCCTTTGGATAATTTCATTTCTTCTTATTACCATGTTTCCTCTGATGTCTACTGTTTACTCTGTTTCCTTTAATCAATTTGTTTCCTCTAATCA
The DNA here is from genome assembly GCA_037974755.1 of Cicer yamashitae. Lineage (NCBI taxonomy): Eukaryota > Viridiplantae > Streptophyta > Magnoliopsida > Fabales > Fabaceae > Cicer > Cicer yamashitae. Next base: position 24,783,779 of record JBBPBQ010020323.1, read on the forward strand.
GTGCGTTTCCTCTTATCTATTTGCTTCCTCTGACCGTTTTGCTTCCTCTAATCACTTTGTTTCCTTTGATCGCTTTGTTTCCTCTAACCAATTTGCTTCCTCTGATCACTTTGTTTCCTCTGATTAGGTTGCTTCTTCTGATTTCTTCCTTTCCTCTGATCTTTGTTTCCTCTGATTACTAGTTCTATTTTCTCCACACTAAATTAAAACATTAGTTCATTAAATTATTCCCATAAAATACCTTTTGTTATCATCAAAACAAGATAAGGAATTGTTCTTCAAAGCGTCTTGGTTCTTACAATCTCCCAATTTTTGATGACGAAAAAACATCCATTTTTGTGAACAATTTAATGATAACACTTATGTGAAAACTAGAATGATATTGAGCAAGAGCGAATATGTGCTTTTTCACTTGTTGCTTGTATGTTGTGTATCTTGTTGTGTGCCATTCTTCATTGAGGGAGGCACGTCCTTTATAGAGTACGATTAGGGTTTTCTGTCTGTTGTCTTTATTGTAGAAGTTTTTTATCGTATCTTTGTGGACTTGATTTTTCAAAGAATCTTTCCAAAACTGATCTTGTAATGATTTGGCATATCTATTTAAACGGCTGAGAAATTGAAAGTACGATGATTAGATAATGTCCAAAGAATTTCAGACAAGTAGCTGACTAGGATGTGTATCAGAGAATGCACAATTTCTTTGTCTTCAAAGTGTTGGCTTTTTAGAGTGTTAACTTTTTCCGAGGATACATAAAAATTCATAGTCAGACGATCAGATGCTTGGTGTGTTTATCAGAGGTAGAGGCAATAACTTGCTTGTCACACTAAATAGAAGCAGAGGCAAAACACTTCTTGTCACGCTTATCATAAATAGAGGTAGAACATTTCTTGTCATGCTTATCAAATGATTATGAGCAGAATCCTTATTGAGTTCATCAGAGGAAATTAAACCACAACAATGCTTTAATTTATCAGAGGCACTAGGACGTAATGTTGTTCCTCGTATAAGAGTTAGCGAAACGAAGAGAGGAGAAGTTGTTTTGTATCTTTGTCTTCTTGGTTCCTCTAGTTTGCTTGTATCCTCTGGTTTTCTTGGTTCTTCTGGTTTCCTTGTATCCTATGAGTTTTGTGAACTTGGAATAATCATCATCTAGCTCTGACTTTTTATAATCTGTCTGTTTGTTATCAAATTTAACATAATATCATCCAGAAGTAAAGAATAGAGAATACAACATAGACATTAGTTTTGTTCTGGTTGTTTCTGAAAACCTTCTTGATTCTAATTGACTTCTTTTCTTGTTTTTAGATGATGTTCTTCACTTGCTCTAATAAGAGATTCGAGATGAAAGGGTTTGTATTTCCATCCAGGTTTCCATTCTTGATAAACTTGATTGGAGTGTTTAGGGATATCTTATGATTCTATTGTTTGTTTGACATTTTTGGTTATATTGATATATCTGATTCCTCTAACAATTCTGGTTCTATTGATATGTCTGGTTCCTTTGATAGTTGTAGTTCCTCTAATGGTTCAGGTTCCTCTAATATCTACTGTGATGAGCAGTCCTCCTTTCACCAGGGTCAGGTCTTGGGACATAAACATTTCTGCCATCATGTGTGGTGAGTATCCACTGTCCATATACCATGATTGGTGCTTCATCCTTGCTGCTAAGGACATCTGCAAGATAAATTATTTTGTCCTTTGGTACCCAAATTTCGTTGGGTCCAGGTTTGTTAGTTATGAAAGGTTTCTTGTCTTTCCATGGTTTTAGCATAAGATGAGTTATTCTATTATGACCTTTCTTATGAAGTATGCACAAACAGTATTAGATGAAATAAATCTAGGATTTTGTGTGGGTTCTTCAAATTCGATTCCTCTATTTCTGTTTCTGCTAACACCATTGATCATTGAAGCTTGCTTACTTTTATCTATGCCATTTGCAAGGAAGTCTTGGAAGGCTAATTCATATTTAACTGAATTGCAGACCTTATTCTCTTATGGTTTTGAAATTTTTTTCATTTTGAGTTAAGTTCTCTCTCTTAAGTTTTTCAAAATCTTTTTCAAGATAGTTGTCTTTTTCAGTTAAATCCTTATGCGATTTCTTTAGATTTTTCAGCTTTGAAGAAACAGACTGATTTGTATTTAAAAATTCATTTAAGGCCTTTATAAGTTCATTACGAGTTAAATCAGAACAATTTCTTCATTATATTTTGAATCACGGTTAAAGTCTATGTCAGCCATCAGAGCCATGTTTGCAAGCTCTTCACATCAAAGGCTTCTTGTACTTGCTTGCTGCCTTCATATGTCAGAACTAAAGCATCAAATATGCTCTTGGCCGTCTCTTTGTTAGTACACTTGTCAATCTCCTTGAATGTTTTGGCTTTACGATTTATTTTAAACTACTTCATCTGATCAACATTCATCTCCTTTCTAGATACTTTAGTACCATCATTATTGGTTGGAGCAGTGTACCCATCTTCAACCAAATCCCAAAGCTCAGGATCTTAGGAAATGAAGATATTTCTAAGTTTGTCTTTCCAGTACTCAAAGCGTTCTCTATCAAATAGAGGGGGTCTGTTGATTTTCCTCTCACTGTTTCATCCCCACAGTTAGACATTATAGAATATGGATCTTTTTTCAAACACTGTAAGGGGTTAATTGTGTTTTACAGTTTAAAAACTCTGGACTAAAACTTGGTGAAAATGGTATTTGAAAAAAAATATGTCATGACCTTTTGAGTTTTATCTCTATTTCTTAATCACATTTAGTCTATATAATATTGTTTAAAAATATGGAGAAGGGGAAAATATTATTAATAATATTATGAGTAATGTGACTTGCACCATGATGACATGTTTTGTAATCTATCTGGTCCCAATGTGGTTACGTAAATGACAATATTCTGTTTATTTAATTCTTGGTTTCCGATTTGCATGTTTTCTTTTGGAATTTTGTTGAGTGTTTGTTCTCGTCTTGCGAGTTATTTTATGCTTATGTGCTCTTTTTAGAAGTTATCTAAGCGTTTGTTCTCGACCGTGTGAATTATGTTATGCATAAAGGTGCAAACACGAGAATAGGGGTTGAATTGTGTGTGTCTAAGTTGCATTACTTTTAATTATATATTCAAGAACTGGTTTGAGTTTGGTGATTTTAACTAAAAAAAAGGCAATAACAATCAGGTTTAAGTAATAAGAGGATGTAGTAAAGTAAATAGTGCATAAGTAAATGACACAAGCAGATTTATCTTGGATCACCACTAACTTGGTATATACATCTAGTTTGTTCACTTAGAAGGATTTAACCACTAATTCAAATCCTTGAATTACATAGCACCAGACTCTACAAGCCAGTCTTCTTAAAATAACCTGGCACTTACAAAATTTTTGAGGTAAATAAACACCTTGATCCTATAAGTCAAGTTTTCTCAACACAACCTGAAAACCACATATTGCTTGAGGAACACTATAGCCATTATCAGGCTGAGTTACACAAGTTTGGAACATATCGTGTTTTGCTTCTACTAAGTAGATTGTTACAATTGATTTCTCACACTAAAACACTTAGAAAATATTTGTTTGAGCAAGTACTTCTCTAGAACTTAAACTTTTGAACTTTAAATACTTAGGAAATTTGAACTCTCAATTTTTTTTTCTTTCTGAATTGTATGGATTTCTGAGTTTGCATTTTCTTCTTCAACCTTGAGTATATATTTATAGAATAGATTAGGGTTTCACTTTTTCCTTGTAAAATCTGGATCATAACTTTCTTGTGAACAAATTTTGAATGTATCTTCTTGTGAACAAATTATGAGTGTATCTTCTTCTAAATAATTCTAAGTGCTTCTTCTTGTGAATAATTCTAAGTGTTTCTTCTTGCGAATAATTCTACATGTATTTCTTTGTGAACAAGTTCTAAGCATATCTTCTTGTGAGAAAATTTTGAGCATATCTTCTTGTGAACAAATTCTGACCATAGCTTCTTGTGAACATTATTGTGACCATACCTTCTTGTGAACAATATTTTGAACATATCTTCTAGTGAACAATATTTTGACCATATCGTCATGTGAACAATATTATGACCATATATTCTGGTGAACAATATTTTGACCATTTCTTTTTGTGAATAATATTTTGACCTAGAATTTAGGATTGAGTTCTTGGTTAGGAAAATAACAAAAGTTTAATATCACAAAAATAGGGGAATGTTACTCTCAAGGATTTTGTAATCTTCTAGTTGGTGTTTCATCCATAGTAGTTGAGAGCTGCAGCCAATTTCTGAAATGTACTCAGCCTCTATTGTTGACATTGCAATTGTGCTTTGTCTCTTACTTGACCAAGAGATTAAATTTTCACCAAGAAATGTACAATTTCCACTGGTTCTTTTTCTTTCAAGTTTGTCTCCGACATAGTCAGCATCACAATAGCCACTTAATTTGAATATAGTAGACTTCTTATAGAACAAGCCAATTTTGGAAGTACCTTTTAGGTATCTAAGGACACACTTAACATCAGTTAAGTAAGATTCCCTTGGATTAGCCTAAAATCTTGCACCAACACACACACCAAATAAAATTTCAGGTCTGGAAGTAGTAAGGTACATAAGTGATCCATGTTGGAACCAAGTTGGTTTTACATTTAGAGTTTTGATGTTAACCAAAGTATTTTATGAGAACCAGATATTTGACTTCAAAGAGTATGAAAGAAGATTCATGCTTTTGAAGAAAATTTAAAATAAGATTTAATTCAAATTTATAATTGAGGAAAATCTAAAATAAGATTTGATTCAAAATTATAATTGATGAAAATCTAAAATAAGATTTGATTCAATTTTATAATTGAACAAAATCTTTGAGCAAGTTAAAAAGAGAATATGGTCAAGATTTGAAGAAGATTTAATCAACATTTGAAAAAGATTTAATTAAGATTTGAAGAAGATTTAATTAAGCTTTGATCAAGATTTGAAGAATATTTAATTAAGATTTGAAGAAGATTTAACTAAGATTTGAAGAAGATTTGATCATAATTTGAAGAAGATTTGATCAAAATTTGAAGTAGAGTTGATCAAAATTTGAAGAAGGTTTTATTAAGATTTTTCTACAACAAAATACAAACATTATCAATCTGAAGAATTTACAAACTCAATTTAAACAAAATAAGAACATAATCAATCTGAAGAATTTACTAACTCAATCTGAACATGATACAATTTAGAATTAAACAAGGACTAAATTGAAGCCCAAATTTTAACTATAAATAAATACTCAATGCTGAAGAAGAAAAACATCAAAAATCAGAAAAGAGTAGAAGAATTCACAAGCTCAAAATTTCAAATTCATCTTGGAGTTCAATGAGAGAAACACTTGTTCAAGTTAGAACTATTTTCTGAGTGTTCTTTTCTTAGAGTGTGAAACTTATTATTATTATTATCAATTTTGTTTGAAGTAACTACTCAAGTTCCAATCTTTTGTATCCAACCCGATAGTGGTTTAGTTCCTTCTTCAATCTGGGGTTGTCAGGTTGTCAGGAGAAGACATGGCTTATAGAGTCAAGGTGATTAGTTCCTCAAAAGTCTGGGGTTGTCAAGATGTTTGGCAAGACTGGCTTGGAGGGTTAGGTGCTTTGTAATTCAAGGTAATTTGAATTAGTGGATTAAAGCCTTCTGGATGAGGGGACTGGATGTAGCCAAGTTAGTGGTGAACCAGGATAAATCTACGTATCAAATTATTTATTCTTTCATTGTTTGCTACCTCTGAATCCGATTGCTTCTTAAGTAATTCATAAAAAGCAACCAACCTTCATCAAATTAGCAAAAAATTATCAACTTTGTCAAACACAATTCAACCCCCTTCTCAGGTTTGCACCTTTAATTGGCATTAGAGCTCGGTCTCAAGGCTGAGCACTTTATAGTGTTTGAGGAAAGATCCAAGGGTTCAACATGTCTGGATATAATGAATCAATAGATGATGAAATTGAGGTATTTTCTGAATTTACTCGATCTGATTTAATTACTACTATAAAAATAAGAATCACAAATTGACTTTAAAATTGAAAACACTTAGGAAAGAAAATACAAATCTAACTGAAAAATTGATATTACTGAACTAAAAACAGATAATGCAACTCTGAAAATTGATATTACTGAACTTAAGACAGATAATGCAACTCTTGAAAACTGATATTACTGAACTTAAAATAGAGAATGCAAATCTAAAAACTGATATTGCTGAAAAGTAATTATAGTTCAAAATCAATTATAGTTCAAAACTCTGAAAAGTAATTATAGTTCAAAATCAATTGAAAATACCACATGTAACTCTAATAAGCATGAAGAAGTATTTCAAGATTTTCTTGATAATGGTATGGAAAGAAGCAAATATGCATCTATGATTTATGGTGTTAGTAAGAATGCTAAAAGAGGAATAGGAATGGTAAAAATAATTGAACCTAAGTTTGTTCCCTCTGATGATTTATGTACTATTTGCTATAAGAAAGTTCACACTAAAATATCTTGTCTTATGCTAACCACATGGAAATACAAGAAACCTTTTAGAACTAACAAACCAGGACCCAATCAGTTTTGGGTACCAAAGGATAAAATTGTTTATGTTGTAGATGTTCTAAGCAACCAAATTGAAACACCAGTCATGGTGCCTGGTCAATGGATGCTTTCAATATATGAAGGGAAAATGTCTATGTTCCAAGACCTAACAAATAGAAGCCAACTGACTCTGGTGGAAGAAGGACTGGTCAGCACAATACCTTTCAGAACTAGAACCATATGATGAACCAGAAATATAAAAAAAATCTAGAGTATCAATAGAATCAAAACTGGAAAAGAAATCACACATATCAACTGAATTAGAACTACCAGAAGAATAAGAATTACCATTAGAGGAACCCGATACATCAGCAGAAACAAAAGTGTCAGATTAACCTGGATGGGAATCAAGAGACTTCTTTGAAGACTCCAATCAAATTCATGAAGACTATAAACCTGGATGGGAATTCAAATCTGTTCATCCATCCCTTTTAATCAAAGAATATGCAAATTCAGAATCTGAAAACTAGAAAAGAAGAAATAAGAGGGTTTTTTGAGTGAAACTAAAACTGTTGACATATAGGTTATATCTTTCTTTAAATTTATTTATTGTCTAATATTATGTTTACTGTGATAACAATGAGCTTGATCTTAAAAATCAAAGCTAGATAAGTACTATGTAGGTTCTCAAAAATTTAGAAGAACAAGGAGATCCACATAATCAAAACAATTTAGCAGAAATAGCATACAAGTTTGGTTTTCCGAAACAAGCAGAAACCACCAGAAACAAAACTGATGTTTTGGCTATATTGATTTCATTCTTCAATTATCTGATTTATATTATGTTATATGACAAATAGCTTGACCTTAAAAAGTCAAAGCAAGATAGTGATAGTGCAGGCTTACCAGAACCAGAGGAAGTAGATGTAGAGAAACCAGAATAACTTAAAAAATCAGAGGATACAAGCAAATTAGAAGAATGTGACAAATCTTCAAATGATGAATCTGATCAAGGTAGAAACAGTCAAGATAAGTCAGAAGGAAGATTTGGATGGAAGTACAAGTCATCTCATCTCATTCGAAGTGCAAGTGATATTTTAAGGACCAAATCATCATTAAAAGATACCACTTTCTTTGGCTCACTTTCATCAATTGAGCCTACCATTGTTGATGAAGCATTGGCAGATGATGGATGGATTCTTGCAATGCATAAAGAGTTAAATGAACTTAAGAGGAATGATGTTTGGGATCTAGTGCAAGAGGGCATTGATTACACTGAGACATTTGCTCCAGTGGCTAGGTTAAAAGCTATTTGTATCCTACTTTCTTTATCTGCAAATAATAGCATTACATTATTTCAAATTGATGTTAAAAGTGGTTTTCTTAATGGTTATATAAGTGAAGAAATCTATGTTAAACAACCCCCAGGTTTTGAATGTTCTCAATTTCCAAATTATGTTTTTAAACTTTGGAATCTTTGTATGGTCTAAAACAAGCACCTAGAGCATGGTATGATAGACTTAGTAACTTCTTGCTTATAAATAACTTTGAAAGAGGACAAGTAGGTAATACACTTTTTAGAAAATGAATAGGAGATGGCATTCTTGTTATTCCAATTTATGTTGATGACATTATTTTTGGATCTACAAATGGCACTCTTTGCCAAGAATTTTCTAAATTGATGCAGTTTGAATTTCAAATGAGTATGATGGGAGAACTTAAGTTCTTCTTAGAGATACAAATTTAGCAAAGTCAAAAGGGTATATACATTCATCAAACTAAATATACAAAAGTGTTTCTGAGGAAGTTTAAGATGAGTGATTGCAAACCTATGGCTACTTGTTCACTTGAAAACGATGATTCATGCCAAAAAGTTGACCAAAAAACCTATAGACGAATGATAGGATCCCTATTTTACCATACTGCTTCCAGACCTGACACCATGTTTAATGTATGTGTATGTGCAAGATTTCAAGCTCACCCTAGGGAATCATGTTTAATTGCTGTTAAGAGAATCCTTAGATACCTAAAAGGCACTACCAACCTTACCTTATTGTACAAGTAATCTTCTAAATACAAACTGAGTGGATATTTTGATTCTGATTATGCTGGAAATAAACTTGAGAGAAAGAGCACCAGTGGCAACTGCACCTTTCTAGGTGACAACTTAATATCTTTGTCAACTAAGAGACAAAACACCATTACAATGTCAAAAGCAGAGGGTGAGTACATACCTGACTGATATTGTGATAAAGTAGTTTAACATTACATTAGCTTTTATATTTTCTTGTATTATTTTACATTCATTTAATTCCATTAAAAAAGGTAAAAAAAGAAAAGCAAATATATATATATATATATATATATAATACAATTTTTTTTTTACTTTCTAGTTTTTTTGTCGGATGAGAAAAAGGGGGAGAAATATATTTGATAATGTGGGGGAGAAAAATATACTAAGACCTAGGGGGAGCCCTTAGTTAGGGGGAGTCAAAGTAATATAAAGAAAAGTTGTTATAAAAAATACAAGTTTTGTCATCATCAAAAAGGGGGAGATTCTTGGAACCAAATTGGTTTTACATTTAGAGTTTTGATGTTAACAAAAATATTTTAAGAGAACAATATATTTGACTTCAAAGAGTATTAAAGAAGATTCATGTTTTTGAAAAAAATATAAAATAAGATTTGATTCAAATTTATAAGTGAAGAAAATCTAAAATAAGATTTGATTCAAAATTATGATTCATGAAAATCTAAAATAAGATTTGATTCAAATTTATAATTAAAGAAAATCTTTGAGCAAGTTGAAAAGAGAATATGGTCAAGATTTGAAAAAGATTTATGTAACACCCCGATTTTTTGAAAGCACGAGCGTATTTTTTTTTCTTCAAAATAAAGTGATAAAAATCCCAAGTTAAATCTATAAATAAAGAAAATACTCTTGGATAAAATATTTGAGTTGTAACACCGCGACAAAGGTTATCATTAATTACAACAGCGGAAATGGTATTGAACAAAAATCCAAAGTATCCAAGTAAAATATACACCGACTAAAATGCTTTGTTTCGAATACACAAGTTCCCTTTTTACAACAACAACTTTGAAATACGAAAGGGAAAATAAATAAAATTCTTGATTACAACCCTAAGCTGATCATTAATCTATCCGAGGGTGACTGGGTACTGAGAATCCACGAGTGGCAACAAGCCCCACTACTTCCGGTTACAAAACCAACCCATCGTTGTGCCGTGCCTTAGATCGACCTTGTTTCTCATCTGAGGGCAAAGCCCAGATTTCCACAATTGTAAAGGGTCACCAATTCGAAATTAACAAACATCACATAGCATTTATGTTTTTAAATGCATAAAAATCATCCTCCAACTTAGCATACATCTAAGAAGGGTTTACATATGCTAAACATGCATAAACAAAGTTGAAAAATGAAGTTTTGGACCAAACAACACTGTTGTATTCGAATACACCCTATGTGTAGTCAAATACACTTGCGAAAATAGCAGAAAACAGCAAAAACAGCACTGACAGCACTACTGTATTCGAATACAGCCTGTCTGTATTCGAATACAGCATTCCATTCAACTGTATTCGAATACAGCACCTTGTGTAGTCGAATACACTTCAAAAAAATCAAGTCAGTAGCTAATTTAATCATCTGTATTCGACTACAACACAGGTGTAGTCGAATACACCTGTCAAGACAGCAGAAACTCAGTTTTTAACCTTTTCAAAAACATTCCAACACTTCCAAATTCATTCCAACACTTTCAACACCAATTCAATCAATCACAAACACCAACACAACACAAATCACTCATCACAATCAAGTACGCATATACAAACATCATAACATGTCAAACATGACTCGCGTGCCAAGCACCCTAATGCAATGCGTATATGCCAATGCACATGATTCCGGAATATCAACAAAACCCTCCTCGAAGGGCGTAAATCATAATTGTACAGTCTCTCACAGACCAATACTAATTATCAAGGTGCAATCTCTCACGGATCAGCACAATTTACTATCGTACAGCCTCTCACAGACCAGTACTAATTTTCTATGCGTGCAATCGCTCACAGATCAGCATGACTTACAAGAGTGCAATCTCTCACGGATCAGCACAATTTACTATCGTACAGCCTCTCACAGACCAGTACTAATTTTCTATGCGTGCAATCGCTCACAGATCAGCACGACTTACAAGAGTGCAATCTCTCATGGATCAGCACAATTTACTATCGTACAACCTCTCACAGACCAGTACTAATTTTCTATGCGTGCAATCGCTCACAGATAAGCACGACTTACAAGAGTGCAATCTCTCACAGATCAGCACAATTTACTATCGTACAGCCTCTCACAGACCAGTACTAATTTTCTATGCGTGCAATCGCTCACAGATCAGCACGACTTACAAGAGTGCAATCTCTCACGGATCAGCACAATTTACTATCGTACAACCTCTCACAGACCAGTACTAATTTTCTATGCGTGCAATCGCTCACAGATAAGCACGACTTACAAGAGTGCAATCTCTCACAGATCAGCACAATTTACTATCGTACAGCCTCTCACAGACCAGTACTAATTTTCTATGCGTGCAATCGCTCACAGATCAGCACGACTTACAAGAGTGCAATCTCTCACGGATCAGCACGACGCAAAAATCCCCGCAAGGATAAGATGAACCAACTATTCGCATGGCATCATCTCGTGGCCCATCATGGTTACCACTATTACCATGGCACCATCGCGGTCACCATGTACTATGAATGCATGAGCATACTCTGACTCTCGACACCACAATCATTAAGTAAATGCAGCTATTAAAAGATTCCCCATTTTTAATGCTCATTTAACACTAATGATTCTCAAATTTAACACAGAGCAAACTCAACGCATACAATCCTCAAATCACCACATACACAATCTCATCAATTCATTTCACACCCAATCAAAATTCACACATAAATTGCATTTATTCAAAATTCCACAACCTCAATCATAACGCAAATTTCCACATTTAAAATATTACCCATAATCATAACAACTATACCAGGCAAGAATCACCACTACCCACACATCAAAATTCATCAAATTCAATTTTCACCATTTTACTCACAAAATGGATTAAATTCATTTCTCACAACATCACACCTCAAACCCACCAAATTTATTTTCCCCAACCTCACAAATAAGGTCCTAAATGCGAACTAAAAGTTTGGAAGGAGCCCCTTACCTTCGTTGTAGCTTTGACGGCCGATTACGGCACCGCGATTAATTCCAGTAAAACTTCGCTTCGCACGACGCTTTCAAAGTTGGCTCACTAGTACCGTACCGTGGAGACGAGCAGCTTTCCCTTCAGTCACTTCGTGAGATTGAGCTCAGAAGTCGAAGAAAAGTGGAGGTTTGTGTTTGGCGGTTTTGAAAACCACCAACACAGTTTCGTGAAAACAGAGAAAAATAAGAAAGAAGAAACACGCAAGCCTGGGGAAAATGTTTCTGTTTGTTTTTTCTTTCTTTTTCCTTCACTTACACACACACACACACATATATATATATATATACAACTTACTAAATATATATATATATATATATAAAAGTATATATATTACTAACATGCCAAACAATATATATATAAATATATATATTAAACTAAACCACAAATAATTACAACTCTTACACACATTACTCACATTACCCGTTGCAGCTCAATTGACAGGTAAAATTTTCAGCAATCAGAGATATTTTTAACAAAACTGTCCGGTATTAAATTCTTCGCAACAAAAATAAATTATTTCTTGCCAAATAATTTTCACCGGATCTAAAAATATTATATATAAAAATATATATATAATGAACATATAGCAAACTCTAATAAAATATACTTTTCGTATTTAATTCACCAAATGAGTTAAAATTGGGCTAAATGCCTCGACAATTTAACACCAATATACTAAAATTGCATAAATTAGAGTTTGAAATTTAGGGTCTTACAATTTAATTAACATTTGAAGAAGATTTGATCGTAATTTGAAGAAGATTTGATCAAAATTTGAATAAGATTTGATCAAAATTTGAAGAAGATTTGTAGAAGATTTGATCAAGATTTTTCTACAACAAAATACAAACAGAATCAATCTAAAGAATATACAAACTCAATCTAAACAAAATAAGAACATAATCAATCTGATGAATTTACAAACTCAATCTAAACAAGATACAATTCAGAATTAAACAAGGACTAAATTGAAGCTCAAACTTTAACTATAAATAGATACTCAAAGTTGAAGAAGAAAAGCATAAAAAATCAGAAAATAGTAGAAAAACTCACAAGCTCAAAATTTCAAATTCATCTTGGAGTTCAAAGAGAGAAACACTTGTTCAAGTTAGAAATATTTTCTGAGTGTTCTTTTCTTAAAGTTTGAGAGTTATTATTATTATAAGCTTTGTTAGAAGCAACTACTCAAGTTTCAATCTTTTGTATCCAAACCAATAGTGGTTTAGTTCCTTCTTCAATCTGAGGTTGTCAGGTTGTTAGGAGACAACTTGACTTGTAGGGTCAAGGTGGTTAGTTCCTCAAAAGTCTAGGGTTGTCGGGCTGTTTGGGAAGACTGGCTTGGAGGGTCAGGTGCTTTGTAATTCAAGATAATTTGAATTAGTGGATTAAAGCCTTCTGTATGAGGGGTCTGGATGTAGCCAAGTTAGTGGTGAACCAGGATAAATCTATGTGTCAAATTATTTATGCTTTCATTGTTTTCTATCTCTGAATCCCATTGCTTCTTATCCAAGTAATACATAAAAATCAACCAACCTTCATCAAATTAGCAAAAAGTTATCAACTTTGTCAAACAAAATTCAACCCCCCTTCTCGTGTTTGTACCTTCAATATCCAATCATTTGTCGGTACGTTTTCTGGTCAACCTTTTGGCCTGATTCATGTTTTTCCAATAAGCAAGTAGGGTGCGTTGGTTTAGCCTTAGGTTAGTAACCATTCATCTTAAATTTCTTGAGAAGCTCTTTTGTATACTTGGTTTGATGAATGTATATGCCCTTCTAAATTTGTATCCTTAAGAAGAACTTCAGTTCCTCCATCATGCTCATTTGAATTTTAAGCTGCATCAACTTAGTAAATTCTTGACAATGAGTGCCATTAGTAGATACAAAAATAATGTTATCAACATAAATTTGAATTATAAGAATGTCACCTCCTATTGATTTTCTAAACAGGGTGATGTCTACTTGTCCTCTTTCAAAACTATTTTTAAGCAATAAATTACTTAATCTATCATACCATGCTCTTGATGCTTGTTTTAGACCATATATTGATTTCCTATGTTTAAACACATAGTCTTGAAATTCAAAGCTTTCAAAACCTAGGGGTTGCTTAACATAGACTTCTTCACTTATATACCCATTTAGGAAGGCATTTTTATTCCATTTGAAATAATGCAATGTTGTTATAAGCAGCAAAGGAGAGTATGATACAAATTTCCTCTAACCTGGCCACTAGAGTAAATGTCTCAGTGTAATCAATACCTTATTGTTCACTATAAACTTGTGCAACTAATATGGCCTTGTTTCTGACAACTTCTCCCTTTTGATTTAACTTGTTTATGAAAACCTACTTGGTTCCAATAATATTTTTCTTTGGTTTGGGTACAAGATCCCAAACATCATTCCTTTTATATTCATTCAACTCTTTTTGCATTGCAAGGATCCATCAAAAGAGGACAACCCCAATAGTCTCAAAGTTTCGGCCTGTTTGCTTCTACAATGTTCTTTTCAAATTCATATCCGAAGTTTTAATTATAAGGATTAAGCCTCATCTAAACACTTTGATCGTTCCTCTTATGAGAAGCTTCATCTCTAATAGAGGTACTTTGACAACGCCTTAGTAGCCAAGGAGATTATCCACCACATGCATACGAAAAGGGTAAAACAAACATTCTCCTCTTTAAAATTGATTTTGAAAAAACATATGATAGAGTTGATTGGACCTTTTTAAAACTAATGTTACAAGACTTTATGTTTCCCCCCAACTGTTAATCTCATTTAGAATTGTACTACTGGTGCTAACTTGTCATTGAAGTTGTATAGTGAAAAACTTGATTCCTTTACTTCGAAACGAGGCCTTCAGCATGGGGAACCTATGTTTCTGTATTTGTTTCTTTTACGCATGGAGAAGCTCTCGTTGTTGAAAGAGGAAATAATGCAAAATATGAAGTGGCTCCCCATGAAGGTATCTAAAAATGGTCCCGCAGTGTCTCATATTTTCTTTGTTGATGATTGTTGGTTGTTCACTTAAGCTAAGATTTCCCACGTTCGTTTGGTGAAACGAGCCTTTCATAAATTTTGTGTTGCATATATGCTTAAAGCGAATGTGGCTAAATCTGAATTCACGTCTTTCAAGAATATCCACATAAACAAAGTTAACAAGTTCACCTTTGTCATTAAAATTTCATAGTACTTACAGTCTGAGAAAGTATCTTGGGTTTCATCCTTGAAGGCAAAGTTCTCAACAAGGATTTTGACTATATTCTTGATTGAATCAATGGGAAACTTGTGTGTTGGAAGTCTAATATTTTAAATCGAGTTGATTGGGTCTCTCTTGCTAAATGTGT
This sequence comes from Cicer yamashitae, assembly GCA_037974755.1. NCBI lineage: Eukaryota > Viridiplantae > Streptophyta > Magnoliopsida > Fabales > Fabaceae > Cicer > Cicer yamashitae. The sequence goes on from JBBPBQ010020323.1 coordinate 24,798,960, forward strand.
ACCAATTATTATCCCAATCTATTCCATGCAAAATCTTTGAATCCTAGCTAGTATGTGTGAAAAGATTAATTCCAGTGTTCTTAATTTTATTTAGGGCAGCAAGGCTAATCATTGGGTGACTTGGAATACCATTACTAAACCCAAACGTTTAGGTGTACTTGGTATTCATTCGGCTAGAAAAACCAATATCTCTTTTCTTGGCAAGCAAGTGTAAGACTTACTACGCAGACCTGATAAGCTTTGGGTTCTACTTCTCTATGATAAGTAAAGCTTTGGGTTCTACTTCTCTATGATAAGTACTTGCATCATTCTCATATCTTAAATGTTGAATCTAAAGTTGGTGATTCTTACATTTGGTTGTCCATGCTTAAAGCTTTAGAGACCTTTCATTTGGGCTTCGTCATAAGACTTGGCAAGGCTGAGGTCTCCCTATGTATGATAGATGGTTAGGTGAAGATTGTTTGTGTAATTTAATTCCTTTTGAGAACATTTCACAGACAAACTTGCAGGTGTAAGATATTTTTGAAGAACGCCAACGAAACTTTAATTGTTTGGCTCATACTCTTTCTGATGACATTTAGCTTTAGATTAGGAATCCCTTTTGTTTGGTCGACGATGTTGATATGACCATATGGGAAAGGTGTCATACTGGAAAGTATTCCACTAGTTCTTCTAATATGTGGTTGACGAAGTGATAACAACCTTGGACTCCAGGATAATAAATGATTTTTCATTATAGTCTTCCCACCAATCACTATAGGTTTTGATAGCACTTGACTACTGAACCTTCTTATCATAAATGTGACCATCTTTCACACATTATTCTTTACACTATTCATGATTCTCTAACACCTAAGGGTATTTGGAACTTCTTGGCTTCAGATCAACATTATCAATTCTATATTTTGGGGTATGAGAAATGGAGTTCGACTAATCTTCAATCCATTGATGGAATTTGAATTACTATAGTCTATTGGATTATTTGGAATGCAAGGAATCAAGAGATTTTTTTTCAGTTGAAAAAGGGGTACAATGGATGACTATCAATCAAATTAAGACTCTTTAAGACACAATGTTGTGGCCTAAAATTTTGAGAGTTACTTAAAAAAATAGAGTCACCGACAAAATTTGTTTTAAATAGGGAAAACGTTGGTAAATCCTTGAAAAAAAATGGTATTTCAAACCAAATTTTAGGTTCAGGAGTCGTGTAGAAAAGATATTAGCACCCTACGACATCCGTTAAAAAGTAAGTTACCTAAAATTAATTGTGCAAAATTATTGTAAATTAAATATGTATGTCTCCTTATTCTTTTTTGGTATGTTGAAATAAAAGTTTGGCTAAAATAGAGAGGGAAAAATTAAATTTTTATTATTGTGCTTGATAAGATTGCGTTCTTGCTCCTACGTATCTGTTGATTCGGTTGAGAAATCAAAGCTACATAGTTTTTTTGTTGTTGTTATTTTTGTTAATTACTCTCTATTTGTTTATTATATTTTGGCTTTATTATTTTTGGGCTAATATAATGTGAAGTGTGAACACTCACCTAAATATGGACTCAATTATTGGGCTAGACCAATGGATCTTATTTTATGTGATTTTTTTTAAGAAATAAAAACCATTGCAAAAATTAAAAAAATTAAACACATTATGATTTAGTTTTTGGATCTTTTAATTGCCTGGATAAAATTGTTGTACGCCGCACAACTACTCAAGTTTTTTAGATATCTAATACTTCTCATAACATTCATTATGTTTCCTGTTTGCACTCCTCATGAGAACTACATTAAGTTTAATGTAGATGGTAGTTCACTTGGAAATCGAGAGCGTTCTAACTTTGGGGGAGTTTTCAGAAACTCTAGTGGTGAATGGATTTCAAGCTACTTCGGGTTTTATGGCATTTGCACCATTACGAATGATGAGTTAATGGCATTTGGTGAATGAATTTGGTTTGGAATGTGAGGCATTAATATTTTATTTGTGAATCAGATTCTCTTGTAGCCATTGACGTGATAAAAAATGCAGTTCATTTGTCTCATCTATGTGCTCCTACAATTGATGATATAAATAAGTTCAAAGACTTCCAATGGAATCTCTCTTTTATCCATACCTTGCGGAAAAAGAACATGCCTGGAAGAATAATTATAAGTGCAACTATAAACTAATAAAAAGAAAAAAAGTGTAGAACGTCAACTAAATATGAAGAGGTGCTATAATATTTAGTACATGACATAAATGACAGGGTAAAATACAGTTTTGGTTTCAGGGTAAAATACAGTTTTGGTTTCTCCATTTAAGTAAGTTTGCAATTTTAGTCATTCTCTTATTACGTAGATATTGTCATATTATAATTGAAGGTCAAATGAAAAGGGATGAAATGTCAAAATATTTTAAATGGGTGACCAAAATTGCATATCTATTATCTATTATATATATTAAAATAGACTCCCATATAAACATTTAATATTGTGACATTTCATTCAAATATTGCCACCTCAACAAAAAATCTCATGTGGCACATCTAAAAAGTTTTTCATCTTCAATTCTCCTTATTATTCAACTTTCAATTTGCTTTAACACACATTTTACTATTATTATTATTATTATTATTATTATTATTATTATTATTATTATTATTATTATTATTATTATTATTTAGCATCTAATATTATGTATAACTATTAATATGTCATGAGTTACAAATTAAAGTAAAATCAATATTATGTATAACTATTAATGTGTCATGAGTTACAAATTAAAGTAAAATCAATATATAATTTTTTTTAGTATACTATTCTAATTCTTCAAACAATCTCGCTTTATATGAGTGTTATTATTGTGTCTTCGGGAGAAAACTATTTACCATTTATAGATAAAACAATAATGTTTAATATTTAGATTAAAAAATTATTTGTTGTTTTTTACGAAGATGTTTTTTTTTGTCAAATTTTTTTAAAATACTACCAATTTGAAGATTTTACATCTGTTTTACTTCTACTCAACCGTATATACCAATTGTTTAAGAAAATTCTCAAGTCATGTTGTATAGAAGTCTCATACTCAAAATATTGGAATTTAGATTTGTCATTTCATTGACAGGATTAGAATGAAATGAATACCAAATGACAAAATCATTTTTATATTTTTCTAACAATATTTTGACTATAAATTTATATTAGACAAAAAAAAAAAGAGCATGACTAATCTGATTTTGTGGTAGATAATTACATATATTAATATTTATTAAAATACTTTTAAGATTTTTAACACTAAATATAATTTATGAATTTTGTTTGTAGGATGATCTTCACTATGAATTTTTAATACTAAATATATGAATTAGTTGCAATCACGTTATGCAAAATATTTTACATATTCTCAAATGTGTGGTTGTCGACTCATATATAATAATTACTTAAATAAACTCACTTGAAAAAATACTCTACAAACAAAATGAATAAATTATATTATATTTGAAATTTTAAAATCTTATTCATACTACTAATATGTTAAAGTCTATATCCCGCGCAATGCGCGGGTTATATTCTAGTTAATTTAAATTGAGATACCAAAACTTTATTTTGAAAGTTAAATGGAAAGACCAAATAAAATGGGGTGTTACACTATCGATAGAATCCCCAATGTTTCATTGAATTTCTATTCTAAATGGAAGTTCAACAACACGGTTTGTATTAGTATGAGCAATAGAATGAACAATAGGTTATGTTACCTTCTAGTTCTTTTGTGCAGAAAGATCAGTATTTTTTAGTTTTCTTTTCTTCTTAAAGAGGCTCGTTGGAGGATGATTTGATAACCTCTTTGTTACCTTCTTTAATAGATGATAGAGCTTCTTCAATTAAATTTGCTTGAGAGGATTATCTACTTGAACGGCTAACCGTTCTTTAATTCTTTCTTGTTATTGTGTTTAATGTGCCTTCGTCAGCGATATGAGACGGAAACAACTTCATCTTGTTAATGTTGGCCTTATTGAATAAAGAACCAACAAAGTGAAGAAGTAAACGTTTGACTTCAACACTAGGACTTTCTCTCATTGTTTTAATAATTGAAGTTCGTATAGCCTTTTGAATATATTCTTTTATGAAATGATGTTTAATCTCAATACGTTTCATGCTTGAATGGAAATTACGATTTTTGGTTAGACATATAGAAGATATATACAGGTTAGTAAGGAAAAACATTTCTATCTACTGCAGAAGGTCCCATTGCTCTATCTACTGCAGAAGCATAATGCATTTCAGCAGCCAGCTACAACACTCAACAGTTGTGGATGAATCATCAACTAGAAGACTACAAAATACATGAGAGTAACATTCCTATCTTCTATGATAATACTTTTGCTATATGTTTAACCAAAATTCATATTTTAAATTCCAGGGAACAACATATAGAAATTAAACATCCCTTTATAAAACATTTTGTCAAATAAAGTATTTTACACATTGAATTTGTTGACAGTGATCATCAGTGGACATATATTTTTACAAAATCCCTTGTTGAAGATAGATTTAATTTTATAAAGAAAAATTTAAATATTCAATTTATAAAGGTATGTTGTTGGAATCCCTGTATACCTTTGCCTTTGGTAAAACAGGATTATTAGTTAAATATGTATGCTCTACCTGTGACGAGTTGAATTTGTCCTCTTTCTCTAGTCGATTTAAATTCAATTTATTCAGTATATGAACAATTATCTTGAAAGATGTATGTGTTGTGTAATTTTCTGACACGTGTTGTCTTTTGTCTCTTAACGTGTGTGTAGTAGTTCTTGTTTTTCACTTTAAAAAACTCAAATGTTTTGTCAAAAACACCTAAACTCAATTCACTCGCTACTTTCACATATTTCCCACACTATTGCTAACCTTTCAAACCTTCGTAAAACTCTTTGAAACTCTCCTTGATTCTCTAATGGCTTCAAGTTCCACTGCTTATTCTACTCTAGGTAATGCTACTTTTGCCCCCATTATGGCATGTAATATGAACCAACTAGATGTTCTCAATGGGTTCGAATCTTGCTGAGAATGGGTTCAAATTCATAGAAGATTTTTCAAGTATTGGATGGTCTAAGTACTTTAACCTTGACAAACTCTCTGCCTTAGATGTTTTAGTTAAACAATTCTGGAAGTTTGCTTATGCAAACAAAGATGGAGAAGTTTCAAGTGTGATTTTAGAACTTCATGTCAAGATCACTCAACAATTTAAAGAATCATTTAAAGCACTAATGTTCTGTTTAAGTGTCCAGTTTCCAAATTAGGTTATTTAATATAAGTTTATAATTCATCCTATCATGATTGATTCAAGTTAAACGAACACTAAGACCCTACCTTGTTTTCCGCATTATGTGTTTGGTAAATGCTCTATGAAACACGCCACTAGTGACTCTATCTAATACAACAAATGATCTGATTGGTTTGCCTCTGATGCATACAAGCAGCATATGTTTACTTCTACCTCTAATAATCTCGTCTAGTAGTTGATCATCTGACTCTAATTAAAAGTCAACGCTCTATAGAAAGTTAATACTCTGGATAGTCAATGCTTTGATAAAAAAAGTCAATGTTATGATAAAAAGTCAACATTCTATATAGTCAATGCTATGATGTAAAGTCAACACTCTAAAAGTCAATGCTCTGAAGAAAACAATGTTTTTGCGAATCCTCTGCTAAACGCCATGAATCTGCATTTGTCTGAAGGTCTATGCGACATGCTCTGATCATAATATCCTCTTCTCTTTTTGTCTCTAATATAGTTTTTTATTTAAATGAGTTAATAAAATGATTGTTAATTTTAAAAATTAAATATTACCCAATCAACGTTATTAACAAAGTCAATATAATTAAAATAATTAAATAGAGTTCAATCAACATTTGACATGTCGTTATAATTAGACATTCAACATCGTCATTTTTAAATAAAATATTGACATTAAGGACTTGTTTAAAAGTTTTTGAATTTTACAGGGATATTAATCAAAAAATTATTTTTTGAAGGACTAAAATCAAAATAAAGTCATTTGAAAAGGATTAAAAGCATATATAAACCTAAAATAAAAAATAAAATGTTAAAACATAAAATTGGACACATTGGCACACACATTTTAAGTAGAATGTAATGGAGTTGAAACAAATTAATATTTAAAATATATTATAAAGTTGACTAAATATGAGATATTTCAATATCAAACTCAAGTCTTAAGATTTTTCTTATCTTAAATTGGAACACTATCCCCTCACCTTAAATTTTCTATATAAAAAAAAAACAAAAACAAAAACGAACTAGAGACCGAATCATTTAAAGATTGTAAAATCCTTATTATCATAATTATAAATCTCTTGGGTAAAAATTAAATTAATGATTTAGTTCCTCAACTGAAGAAAACTTTTCTTATACATTTGTATCAGGGTAAAATACTCTTCTCTAACACCAGTTTCCACAATCATTTGGGTACTTAAATTAAACAAAACTATTTCACAATTTTCGTTGAGGAAAAATAAATCTCCATTAATCTTTCCATCTCCTATAGGATATTTAATGCAATCCAAGGGTCCAATAGTAAAAAGTTTAGTCTATGATTCTTTTACACCAACTTCACCTAAAATTGATATGTCAAAAGTAGTTGTATCAATAGGCCACGAGATCAAACCAATAGATGCATTTAGCACCACCAAGAATATATACCTTGAATCATGGTTATATTCAACATCCAGGTCTAAAGGCATGATGTCTAAGGGTATGGGTGTTGTAAGAAACACCTCATTGACCAAGTCAAATGATGCCAATGCTATTTTATAATTGGGAAGGTCACTATAATGTCACCAATGACACTTTCCATCCAAGTACAATCGTTCACCGTGATAAGTCTGATGGTTATCATATACAAACACAACACTATTAAATTTTCTCCAAGAGTTACTTCTAAGGCTATACATCTCCCATACGTAATCGTGTGATATATCTTCCCATGGCACATCATCAATTGATATACCAAGATTTGAACAATGCACAATAGATGGTGAAATAAAAGATATACTCCTAATCGATTTATAGTCATCTCTAACATGGTCATAACCAAAATCAAGAAGACAAAGATCAAATTGTTGATAAGGTGGTACATATTCAAGAGGGCTACGAGGAATGACTTTGAATTCCTCGATTTCTGGGTTCCATAATACAACTGGTCCATTATTTCTGTAGAGACAAAGAACTCCGGTAATACTACCAGAATCTAAAATAGTAAAATAAGGAACCTCTTCTTGAAATGGATTTGGCATATCTATTTTGACCATATTTTCAAATCTATCACTAGTAAATAAATAAAATTCCCTACAGTTAAGTTGTAGGAGAAGAGATGTATCATCATAGTAAGAATGATAATTAGATGTGAAATTTTTTCGAAAGATGTTCATGAAATTTTGGTTTTCTAATAAGTTGACCCACAATTTACATACACATTCAAATCACTTTAAAGACTTTAGAGCTAATTTTGATAGAATGCAAAATGCAAGATCATCATGCATGTAATAAATCCTCGCCATTTTACATTTTGCATTCGTGGATTTTTTACTCATAGATTTTTTCATCTCTGCTTCAAATTGTAAACCTAATGCACAAAGAGATATCGTGAACTCGTGATTAGAGCAACTAGTGTTGAAGATAGATTCAAGCAATATGACAAATGTGAGATTCAAATAGCGGCCAATGAGATTGCAGGATAGGGAAAATGAACCGTCTAGATCTGGATTTTATACTTTCAAAACTAAATTAATCATTACTTATTGAGAAGTATCTATAACAAACTTCATTGAGAAGCAATTGTAAAATAAATTTTTTCATCAAAATAAATTAAGATTATAAAGTATATTTTACCATTTTGACATAAAGATTCTTTTAATTTAATCAAGAGGAAACTTAATTAAATAACAAAATATTTTGGATTTTCATTTCCATTTATATCTAAACATTTTAAGTAATTATCTAATTTTCAATTAATTTTTTATTTTATGTCCATCTAACTTCTTTTTGTCAGAGAAAGGATTATTGAAAAAAGAACAAAAAAGAAACGTATTTGTTGAATATGAAAAATTCATTAATATTGTACCAGATTGTTTATAAATTCATTAATATGAACATATGTTAAATGATGTTCAACATGAAATTTTGTAGACATTCAATAGTTTCCAAATTCTTTTTAGATAACGATAAAATAGATTTCTTAGTCAAATTAGTTGACACAACAATCTCATAAACTTCTGGTTGTGAGTTGCGAGTTGACTACAAACATAAACGTCACCATTTAGTTTATGATCGGTGTATTGATCTATATGATTAGTGTATTAATTCACAAATATACAACCTCATATATATTCTAGAAATGTGATAGATTCATTCCCTCAAATTTTCAGCTTTCTTTGGGAATTAATAACATACAAAAATTATCTTATTGATGAATCTTCTAACTCTTTAATACAAGTTGGCATAAAAATTTAGCTATTTTTCGCATCGTAAAAGATCCGAGATGACACAACCAATCTTGCCAACAACAAACTTCAATATGATTTGTAAACTTTTGTTTTATAAATAATACACATGTTTCAATTGTTCCAACTCATTCGAATCAATAATAAGAAAACATAATTTGTAAAATTTTACAAGCAAATGAAACAATTTAATATATATATATCAAATATTGTCATTTACATAAATTTAGTTCTTTAAAAACTTACTATACCACTAATTCGTTTTATTCTTGCTTCTCATTAAATGATATCTTTATATTATCCATCTCCTTCATGTATATTACATGTGATGTCATTAAAGAAAAGTCCATACCACAAATCATACTAAATGAGATTTTATTACATTCATTTATAATCCATTAATGTCACATCAATGGTAATTTTATCATCTTCACTTATAATTCATTGACACCACATCAATGGTAATCTCTAACACACAGTGGCGGATCTTTATCTAGACTAGCCTGGCCTAAGTCCCCAACATTTAATATGTATATTTCATTTGGTCTTATATATATCAAAAAAATTTCATACCCCGTAAGAAAAATAGTTGGGTTTATTTAATTTTCTCAAAGTAATCAAAAAAATTGTACTCTCGTTGCCCTACATGAGAACTTGTTCAATTTGAATAAAATATGTTATTGCAAAATAAAATCTACATTAATTAAATGGTATTATAGATGTTATAACATTAAATATAATCAAATTAGTCAAAATTTTCTTATATTTTAAAACCACAAAATATTATTTTGTTGTTTATATTCAAGATTGGAGAGAGTGTATGATACTATGTTATATCTGTGAAGAATTTACACTTTTGACATAAATAATGTTTTGAAAGAGAATCATGTCGCGAGTTCATACTTGAAAATGATATGTTTGCAACTTGTTTATATTTTATTGAGCAAGATATAGAATAAAGTTCCAAAATACAAAATCAAAAATTTTGAGCATTTTTCTTCTTGAAAAATAATGATATTACACTTGATATATAAATATTTTTTTATATTCATCCATTGATTATTTTATTTTGGCCTTCCCATAAATATTTTTGCTTCTCGCCCCCCCTTCCACTTATGAGCTCGATTCGTAGTGGGAATGTGATGAGGCGGTACTTATCCCCTAGGTACTGAGCTCGAATCTCACGGAAGGCAAAAACTCGTGGGCGAGAAGGTCGTGACTAACATCGCCGATAATCTTTCAAAATATTCTTGAGTGTCTTTCTCAATTTTGCTACATCAGAAGCATATTTGAGTGGCATAAAAATATATATATTTTCTATTATTTCATTTCTTTTAAATTAATATTATGATCAAAGAGATCTTATATATTTCAATTGCGGTCTAAATGTGTAGTTCATTGAACTTACTCACGAAGACGTTGGTTGTCTTGCTCATTTTGTTAATCTGGCTTCGCACAGAATTTCTTCTATGAGGATGCTTTGGAATGGTGAGGCTCTTTCTCATTTTGTTAATCTGGCTTCGCACACTCCAGGAAGATACCCAATCACCTTATCTTTTTGTTTTATGCCTTCAAAGACTTTTTCATTTGGTCACTTTGGTAGTCGATCAGAATGTTTGGAAGCTCATCCAGCTTGCGCGGGGCGGCCACAAACTTTCGCATCATGCCTTCCGCAGACAATATTATTCTTTTTGTTATTTCTTCTAATACATTATTTTAAGACAAATAATGTTTTAAATATTTTATAACGTATATACAGTTAAAAGATTTTTTTAATAATCAATTTGTTAAAAATAAGGTAATAGTAATAAGTTGTTTTGTTTGTTAGAGACTTATAAGATAATAATAAGAAGTTGTTTTGCTTGTTAGAGACTTATAAGGTGATAATAGTAAGTTGTTTTAACAACCTTATGTTATCTAATTACTAATTATCTGATTTTAAGGAGTCAAACAAAATCGAGCAAAAATCATATCTCAATTAAGATCAAAATTCATAGGAGATAGTTTTACCGAGGATCCAAAGTTGCACATAAACTCATGCAAAAATTAGAAAACTAGAAGCATATACCTTTGGGCAGCGAAGAATAAATTAATTAAGGAAATATTGGTCGATTTTAATTCAGCTTTGATTCAACAGGTGAGTAATCACACCCTTTAACCCTTTCATGATACCTTTATTTTGGGAATTTGGGATGGGAAAAAAGTTAGATATTTTGAATGGTATTTTTTGTCTATGAATTGATTTCTAAAATTGAATATGAATTGAATTTTTTACTATTTTGTTTATTGAATTGTTGTTTTTTTATGATTATTGAATATGTATTCTTTAAAAGATTATTTTACTATGTGTCCTTGAATGATTGTTGTTATTTTATATTCAAATGAAATATTATATTATAAATATGATTTTATGAAGATGATTGTTAAAAAATGTATCATTTTTATTGTATGTGTTTGAGATGAACTTATGCACCATATGGACGGGTCTTATACCCCACAGTCATTTACTCAAATGAGCTATTTACTCGAATGAGCTATTTACTCGAATGAGCTATGTACTCCATATAGATGAGTCTTATACCCCACATGAGATGAGTTTTAAACTCCACATGGATGGGTCTTGTACCCACACTAGATGAATTCGTGCTCCACATGATGAGATAATACTCACTTCGCGAAAGTAGTACATTTCCATATAACTATGGGACGCCATTGAATTAATTGATTTTATGCCGAATAAAGATGTGTACTTGGTTATTATATATGTGAACTATTGTTAATTTAAGTGGACGAGTTTATATTAATTATTGGTAGTAATTGATTATTATAGAAAAATTATTTATATTATTTATATTTCTAAAGAATATTTTTGGAAGAATGCAGATGTCATGATCAATTTTCCGGTTACCGTGTCGGCTGAGAACAATACTTATTTTAAAATTGTGTGTATTATTCACTGGGGTTTAGTATCTCATTAAAGTGTTGTTTCCAGAGACTCAAATCGTTAAGGGCATCGAGAGCTAAGAAGTTGTACCTCCTTTGAAAAGATTAATTTCCTTATATTAGGTTAGTAGACTAAGAATAAGTAGACATAATGTTTACATCATGTTTTATTTTGGGATTAGTTATTAAAGGCACAATTTTGAATATTATGATATGTTAAAGAATTTTCAGCGGTAAGATTTTATTCTAAGAATTTTACAATATTATTTCTTTCAAACAGTTCATTATTTATTATAGTACTTTATTCTCTTATATAAATATGAAAAAAAAAATTGTTATTACCTCAATTGTTAAATCCACGTAACTAGGCGTTACATTTTTTATATCAGAACTTGGTTGAACCTAGATCGGACTGTGGTGTGGGTTTACTTTTCTTTTATTTTTATTTTTATTTTTTCTAATTTATTTTTTAAAAAATCAAAACTTAGGCTTATAGGATTTCTTGTTATAGTCATAAAATTTGCATACTATTATGTTGGATATTGGGCTTGGTCAACTTAGTGTTTAATTAGTGGTGTGCATAGTTATGACGGGTAACAAGCGTAAGACAAATAACGTGAATGTGAAAACACGAGAAAAGGGTTGAATTGTGTTTATCTAAGTTGGATTCTTTTTTATTATTTGATTAAAACTGGTTCGGATTTGATGACTTAGAGCAGAAGCAATAACAAAACTAAGGAATACAGGAGTAAAGTGACACAAGCAATTTATCCTGGTTCACCACGAACTTGGTAGCTACGTCCGGTCCTCTCACTTAAAAGGATTTAATCCACTAATTCAACTCCTTGAATTACACAACACCTGACCCTACAAGTCAATCTTACCAAAAGAGCATGACAATCCCAGACTTTTTGAGGAACATAAACACCTAGACTCTATAAGCCAAGTCTTCTCTACACAATCTGAGAACCCCAGATTGTTGAAGGCACAAAACACCTTGACCTTACAAGCCAAGTTTTCTCCACACAATCTGACAACCCCAGATTGTTGAAGGCACACACAATATCTTGACCCTACAAGTCAAGTCTTCTCCACACAATCTGACAACCTTAGATTGTTGAAGGAAAACTACCCACTTGAACCTACAAGTCAAGTCTTCTCAACACAACATGAGATCCACAAATTGCTTGAGGCACAATAAAGCCATTATCAGACTGGATTACAAAGAGTTTGAAATTTGTTTGGTTTTGCTTCTATTAAGCAGATTTATGACAATGATTTTCTCACACTAACAATGAAGCATTGAGCACTGAATAATATAAGGTTGAACGAGTGCCTTTGCTGAAACTAAAACCTTGAATTATGAGTACTTAGAGAAATTTGAGTTCGTAAGGTTTTCTGTTAATGGTGTGTTTACTTTCTTCTTCAGCCTTGATCCACTATTTATAAATGAAATTAGGGTTAAGGAATTGAAAAATCTACCTTCACACATGGACGTTGTTCACCACGAACAGTTGAATGTCATCGATCTCCTTTGCAAATTTTTTTCCTTACAATTTGTCTCGTTTGTTCGTTGTACGACCGTGATGGTGATGCGATGATGACTAACACAGAGAAAGAGGAGGAATGTGTGAGAAACTCTAATCCTTAAACTCACAAAATATGATTTCTAATATGGGAAGAAGGACTAAAACAATATTAATTTATTTCTTATCAATTTAATAACATTAACTTAATTCCATAATAATTGGAGTGTTCCATAATTGGAAATATTTCATCATTACTTCCATTACTCGCCTTAAATGCATCATCAGTCGTTGGGTCATTAGACTTGTCATACTATAGTATTGGCTCGTACAAGTTCTCCACTAATTTTATTGAAAATACATCTCCATTAACATCTTTTAGTCGTAGAAAATGACAGGGAAAGATAGACCAGAGCACATGGTGTCAAAGACTACAGTTTAGGCCTAGAATACGTGGTAAGCATACATTCACTAATTGTAAAAAATTTCTATATATAGCCGTCAAAGGCTATGACACAAGGACAATTTTTTTTCTTCCAAAAAATCACATTTAGCCAAAAATGATTGTATGAAAATCTAAGTATGCGATTGATTGCTTTCTGTTGATTTAATTTCAAATTTATATTTCATGCAATTTTATATTTCAATTCCTCACAATTTAGATTCATGTCATTTGCTTTAAACATTTTTATTTTCTGCAAATGTATCATTTTGCATTTAAGATTTGTGCATTTGCAAGTTCATTTACAAAAGTTTTTGCATTACGATTGTGCATTTTATGTTTTTGTCTTTACATTTATGTCAAATTAGCTTTTGTCATTTTATAGCATGCTTGCTGCATTTTCTAGGCCGAAATAACTATCTTTGACATCATGTGTTGTGCTCTTATCTTGCAATATGTCTTTGACACGTACATCGAATCCATTCTCGTTCTCCTTGTCGACCGTTAAGTCTTTGTCAAGCATCTTCTTTTCTTTATTTTTCAAAGTTCACAAACCTACAATTCATAACATTTGGTTTGGTAACTTTCAGTTATATTGGTGATCATTTCCACAAGTCAATGATCTAATTTTAATCCAAAAGTCATAACATATCCATAAAACATGAAATCATCATCATTGATTAAAGAATGGTTTACCGTGTACTTCATTGAGAATCAATCCATGCTATAATTTATTAGTGTTAGATTGTGATGATTGTTGATCACTAGGAGTTTGCTACAACGGTGAAAGACAAATTCTGAATAACCATTAGCATAAATATAATAAAAAAAATATAACTAAACATAAAATGTTAAAAAATATATACAATATAAAAATATAACTATACCAAGCAAAATTTCACTAAATACCCTAATGACATCATTAAAAACAAATTTCATAAGCTCATTAGTCCTAAGAGGAAGTTCTTGGATCTCTCTTTCAAAATCTATCGAAAGAATGTGATAATCAGATAATATCAAGAAAATCAACAAAAGAAAATAAGCGTGTCATTTGTGGGCAGAGAGAAGACCAATTTATAGATAGTGTCATTTAATATGATTTGTCCATCAAGTATCAATATCAATAAACGAAATTGATTCTTTACTATTTAGTGGTTACTATAAACTTTAATTTTCTCATTATTAGCTCATAATAATTGTCATTACAACATAAATATGATACATAAAGATTCATGTACCAAATCTCATTCACATGAATATATAATTAACTTTATATAATAAAACACGAAGTGTGAGTTATGGTAATCATACATAATTAATTTCTGAACACACTTCCTTCCCTATACTACAAACACTAGTGCCCTACTATTCAAGTATTTAAGCACTAAATTAAATATCATTATGGTCCGGTAAATGTTTCTAGGACATTTATGTTATAACTCATAATTAAAATATGTGCGAGATGACTAGAAAAAAATTATAAAGATTCATAAATGCATAATCATAAAGAGCTCAGAGTATCAACACCATCGAATAGATTATTCAATAGGACAACCAAGACTCATTCTACCATTCCAAAATTTTTTTTTATAGTGTAACTCTAAGTCATAATGAGCCACCAGTGCATAATGATACACAATGATCTTTTCTTTGAGATAAGAGAAAATGTTTGTTTATAATCAAAACTATCCTTTTGAGTTTATCAGTTGGCAACAAGTCGGACTTTATATAGTTTGATATTGCCATTCGAGTCACAATTGATCTTAGGGGCCCATTTATAGCCAACTCATTTAGCACCTTTTGGAAACTCAACTATCTCCGAAACTTTATTTTATTGTATGAATTGTAACTCATCTTTCATGAAATTAATCTATTTCTTTGACTCAACGCTATCCATGGCTAGTGAAAATGAAGTTGGATCTTTGTTGATTCCAAAGTCCAACTCTAGAAAATAAGTCTCATAATAGCTTGGACTTGCTAATCTTTTTTTTCTTTGGGATAATCTCAAAAGCACCTCTTGAGACTCATTTTGTCTAGACTTTAGTGAGTTAGTCTCTTCTTTGGTGTGTTATCATTCAAATAATGTTCATTGGTGTCAAGACATTTTGCAACATCATTTGGAATGACTTGCAATGAAGGAACCCTTATAGGTAAAGTAATATTTACTTTAACTTCCTTTATGTCTAACATTTTGTCGCTCCTCACTCCTACTAACTTCACCATTTTACTTCACCATTTTTGTAATGCCTTCAATTTCGTTCAAGGTGTTAACTCAAATTAACATGTTTTTTAAGAAAATTTGTTGGAATTTTATTTTATCTTATGTTTGAAAACATTGTAACTTACTAATTAAAATAAAATGAGATTTTAAACCTTCGTTAGAAAAAATATTTAAACTTCGCTTCAAAAAGAATATTAAATTTCAAACAGAAAAAATTACGGAAGCAAGACACTGAATTCATAACACTTAAATTGTTTTACGTTGACTAACTTGTGTCCGCATTAAAATTATTTTCAACAAATCACTATAATTAAAATAAAAGTAACTAAATTTTTAAGAGGGCAATTCTAAATCCCAATTATTTCCCGCCGTAGCACACAACGAACCCAAGTATACATAAAATCTCAATGCAAATAATCAAATAAGTATTACAATGCAAATAACACCATTTACCTTTTCATCGAATTCCAAAAATAACATTAAGAAAAATCAAGTCAATTATTTACAGAAAAAAAAAAATTTCCACACACAAACAGGCATCAATAACAAGACAATAATTTTCACAGCAATAAATTTAAAAGTAAAAACAGCAAATCAATTAAGAAAATAGCAATTAATTTCCGAAGACGACAATTAATATTGAGACAGTAGCAACTATAAGCATAAAGTTGGAATGAATTTTTATTTGAGAAAAAACAACAATTTTAAAAAACAGCGGCAACAACAACAAATTACAAGACAACAACAACATTATTTACAATACAATATCAACAATTAAAAGATAAACAATAGCATTACTATTTTAAAATAAAGCACTCACCATAAAATAAAAATAAAAAACAGCAATTAATAAATTTCTTTTTTTTTATATTCCAACTTTCATAAAAATTTATTCACTTCCTTTATAATTTATGCAATTAAATTTTTAATATAAAATTATTCCTTTTTGTTGGAAAAAATCAGAGATAATTATCTCAATAATGCGGAATATTTTTCCCCACCTGTGCAGATAAATGGTCAAATAGAAAATACAATTCTAAGAGCAATAATAATTGGTAGAAAATTAAATATGAGACAAACACAATTATATCGTGCTCAAATTTACGGGACCTAATCCAGTAAAAACTTCCACTATAATAATTAATGGGTACACCAAAATTTTCCTAATAATAATAGGGAACATCAATCAACAATAACAATCTTATAACAACCTTCCACTAAAGTGAATATGCCAAAGTAACTCTCAGAGAAGATAACATACTAAATTTGTAGATAAAACAGAGCAAGTTATCGTGCGTGCGTGCGTGCGGTTGTTTTTAGTTCAATAATAATATATTTTTTTTCTTTTTCTTTTATTTCAATAATAATAATAATACTAATAAAAGTGGTGAGTTCTACTTGGGGAGTGAATCCACCCAACAAATATGATTTCATAAAAGAAATGAAACTTTTCAACATGTGAACACCGTTAATTAAGGAGAAAAAACATATTCACAAGTTTTAAGCTGATAAAGGCAAAAGAAAATGACAGCAAACCGCTCACAAGCAACAAGTAAACAACCTTAACATTTATTTATATATATATATATATATATATATATATTAACATTTATTGTATAAATACGAAACAACGAAATTGCAGTTTCATATTCTTGTGATAACAACGAAAATAAATATTTGAACTTTGAGATCAGAACAAACAAAAAGACAAAATATATCAAATGCAAAACATAATATTCTACGGGAAGTCAAGATTCGTAATATTTCGTTGCAATTGAATTTACACATAATTACTTGTATATGGTCGAAATATATAAATATATATATAAATTCATGAAAAATAACTTCCTTTCATAATTTTCGATTTATTAAAAAATATAAGGTTTATACAAAATTTAGAAAGAAAAAATAAAAACATTCCACTAAAGTGAGTATGTCAAAGTAACTCTAAAACTACTCAACTATTACCACCACCGAAACTGAATTCTTTCCTTTTTCTCTGGCTGCTGTGCGTGCGTGTTGTTGCTGTTTTGGTTGTTTGCATTTCTAGGGATTTTTGAGATCCTTTTCCTTCCTTTACATAGGTCAAGTCCATTAAAATATATATTCTTCTTTTTTCTTTCTTTTATAATAATAATAATAATAATAATAATAATAATAATAATGTTTCCAATTTTATAAGATGAAAATTAAAGCATTCACATTTTATTTAAATAAAATTTGAAATACATTTCAAAATAAGAATATCCCAATTTTTATTTATTGAAGTTCACAACAGCTTGACTACATAATTCAAATCATAATTCAAATCATAAGCAGTAGCAACCACCTCCAACTTTATTTATATATTGCAATTACAACTCATTACTGAGGAAATACACGTCGGTTTTTACATCTTTATCCTTGTAAATTTTAAATGCCAAATTATAATAGTCTTTGTCTACATCGCGCGATTTAAGTCTATTAATGTTGTTAACATCACTCTTTAAATTCGGCCAACAGTTTTCAAAATTTGTCTACATAGCGCGTTACACACGTGAATACATAATTTAAGTCTACTAATGTTGTGAACATCACTCTTTAAATTCGGCCAACAGTTTTCAAAATCATTAAACACTCAACTGATAAATTAAACAAAACAAAAAATTATTTTCCAAGAATATGTAATAATTAGTAAAAAAACAAAAAAACATTTCATTTTAATAAAAACTTACATTTTCACATGTTAGCTATATATCTGCTGTGTTAACAGTTGAGGATTAGTTTTATTATACGGACAAAGACCATGGATGCTAAATTTTTGTGTGGTTGTATGACACATTTTTTTTAATAGATAAGATGTTCTTGTCAGACAATTTAAAATAGTAAAATGGAAAAATGGGTACTTTCATTGTAATGTTGTGTTTTTTCACTTGCGTGTAAGACAAGAATTCATCATTTTAATTTATATACTTAATAAAAAAATAATTATATCCTAATTAGAATATTTCATACACTTTAATTAACATTTATTTATAAAAACTATCACTTTAATTAACATTTATTTATATTTAATTAAGTTATTTTTTAAAAATCCTATATTTTGTGAGGGAAACTTTTATAATGTTATAATACATGAAACGGCTCAAAGAAAGGCCACCAAATCAAGCGTTTTAAGTTTTTTTTTTAAAAAAAATTATTTGATAAAAAGGCATCGAATCTTTATTTATTTAATGAAGAGCCTCACATTCTAATATTCTTAAAATTAAAATCGATAAAATCTTATATAAATTAAATAAAACATTTTGTTTTTGTTGCAAATTATTTAATACTCTTCTTACTACGAGTCAATTGACTAACGAATGTAGTAAAGATGAGAGAAATATTAGTTATAAATTGAGACTAAAGTGAGCACATTGTTCATATGAGAAATATTAGTTATAAATTGGGAAATCATGAGATAAGTAGTGAACATATTGTTAACATGAGTTATTGGAGTTGTACAACATATACACACTATTTTCTTCTTCAACTAAAAGATGGAAAATTTTACATGAGTTCATTTGAAAATGTCATTAATTCAGCTAAATAAATTTTCTATAGTTATTAAATAAAATATTAATAATTTATTTATTAATTTTTGAAAAGATCCGTCTAATAGTTTCGCTTTAGACCTCATAACGTGTTGGGCCGGCCCTAGCATGAAAAAAGTAATTCAAAATTCTTAATAATAAACATCAGTTGACTTAAAAACAAGGACCTAAAACAAAATTGAGAAATTTTTTGGGACTAAAGTTGAATTTTTTTTATAGGGACTAAAAACAAAACTTTAAAATTTATAGGGACTAAAAACTTATTTAACCCTCTAAATTATCCCTCTATTTACCATTTATTGTTGGAATATTTTATTAATATTTTAATTAATTATTATATTTCAATAATATTATGTGTACATGTATCATTATTTAATTATATTAGTTATTTATCAATTAGAATCCTTAATCGATTAGTGATTAAATTAATTAATATGAATACTTAAATTTCTAATTGGATAATTAATTAATATTAAACTAATTTATATGATTTCAATATGAGTTGATGTCAGTGATAGTCTATCTGAAAGAAATGAGAACTCTAATTGATCATCACCCTATATATTGTAAATGAAACGTGGTAGATCCTAAAATATATATGTTTATATGTTTATTCAATTTCTGTACTCAAATAACTAATATTATGTCTTGTATTGATTAATTAGTAAACTAATAGACCAAACAAATGGTATATGTGAATATGTGCCTCATATCATCTAACTAAAGTTGGTTAAGCTTTAGTGGTTGTTATAACTACCTTTGGCCAAGTTAGTTATAGTTAATAAAGCTAGTTTGCTTTTGTATACTATAAATAAAGCTGTAAAATTGTAGCAGCTTGAGGGTTGATTACTGAAGATTGATTGAGTGAGAAGCATATGCAATTAGATTCATAGAAACTCAGAAACAGAGATCAATAGAGAGGTTGTGAGAAAAAGAAAATACTAGTGTAGACTAGGTGAACAATCTTGGAGAAACTTGATCTTGTAATTTCAATTGAATAGTGAATTGTCCTCTTGCTTGCCCGTGACGTAGGCATCATCATTGAGGCCGAACACGTAAATCTGGGTGTTGTTCTTCTCTTATCTTTCTTTACTTTTCGTTGGCTTGATTGAAAAATTGGTTTTTTAAAAACTGCAGAAAGGAGAACGTTAAACGTTCTTCGTTTTCAGGAATTTGTTTTCTGGTTTCCAGTTCTGTTCAAGAACGTTCTTCGTTTTTCAGCAGGAAACCAAGAACGTTCTCCGTTTTAATTTCTGGTTTTGCAATTATTAGTTTTTTGTTTTTGTTGGTTAATTCTTGTTGCAGATCCTAATATTATTTTAACAACTGACGCCGTCTGTGGGAAAGGGAGCAACAATGGTTGGAACCACAAAGTTTGATATTGAAAAGTTCAATGGATCAAATGACTTTGGCATGTGGAAGATAAAGATGCATGTTATTCTGGTACAGCAAGGTTTGGTGACCGCATTGAAGGGTGAATCATCTCTTCCTGCAACAATGTCAACTCAAGAAAAGGAAGAACTGATTGAAAAAGCAAAGAGTACTATCATCTTTTGTCTTGGAGATAAAGCCTTAAGGGAAGTTGCAAGGGAACCAACAGCAGCAGCCTTATGGCTTAAACTTGAATCTCTCTACATGACTAATTCAGTTTCAAATAGGCTCTTCTTGAAATAGCAATTGTTCTCTTTTAAAATGGATGAAGAGAAACATGTTACAACACAACTTGTTGATTTCAACAAGATTCTTGATGATTTGGAAAATTTAGAAGTCAAGCTAGATGATGAAGACAAAGCTCTGATCCTGCTTAGAGCCTAGCCAAGTTCATATGAACACTTCAAGGATGCTATTATGTTTGGAAGAGAACAAACAATTACTCTTGAAGAAGTGCATACATCTATCCGGACAAAGGAAAGTTATAAAAGAATTGAGATCAAGAATGATAATCTTGCTGAAAGTCTGAATGTGACCAGAGGAAGAACTGATTAGAAAGGATCAAATGGGAATAAACATAGGTCCAATTCAAGAACTAAATCTGAAGGGAAGTATAAATGTTTCCATTGCCACAAGAAAGGACATTTCAAGAAAGATTGCCCTTAAAGAAATGAATCAAGAAAATCTCAAGATTCTGGAAATGTTGCGCTTGTTGATGCTGGTTATGAATCTGCAGAGGCATTGATGATTTCAAATTTTGAAGGTGAAAAGAACTGGGTATTAGACTCAGGATGTACTTTCCACATGTGTCCAAGGAAGGATTATTTTGAATCAATAGACCTTCGAGATGGTGGAGTCGTTTTGCTTGGCGACAACAAATCATGTAAGGTACAAGGCAAATGATCAATCAGATTCAGAATGTTCAATGCCAAAGAGGTACTGCTGAAGGATGTAAGGTACATAGCTGAATTAAAAAGAAATTTAATTTTTGTTGGCATGTTTGACATTCTAGGATATTCCACAAACATAAAGGATGGTATCATGACTATTGTTAATAAAGATGATATCATTGTTAAAGGCATTAAAAGAAATGGTATGTATATTTTAGAGGGTTCTATCATAATTGCACAAGCCTCAGTTGCTAGCTCTAGTTTGCATTCATCTACTAGAATATGGCATATGAGGTTAGGACATGGAAGTGAAAAAGGCTTAATTCAGTTATCAAAACATAATTTGCTTAATGGTGACAAAATTGAAAAATTGGAATTTTGTGATCATTGTATTCTAGGAAAGTCTAAGAGGACCAGTTTTGGTGTTGGCCAACATAACACCTCTAGACCTTTTGAATATGCTCATTCTGATTTGTGGGGTCATTCAAAGACAAAAACTCATGTTGGTTGTTCTTACTTCTTAACCATCATTGATGATTATTGTAGGAAAATATGGATCTATGTCATTTAAAATAAAAGTGACACTTTTATGAAATTTAAATAATGGCATATGCAAAATTGGAACTCAAAAGGAAACTAAGCTGAAATTGTAACACACCAATATTTTCACATGTATTTTATGTACCTACACCTAAATCTTAGTAATTATCTAGAATTATTATTTAATAATTTATTCTATGTGATCATGTATTAAAAGAAAATATGTCAAGTGTGTCAAAAGTATCTAGAAAATATTACTTTCGAATAATCATATTAAAAGTAATATTCCATCATTATTGAAATTGATAATTAGGTGTTTTATAATTAAATTCATTTATTGATAAGGTATGTGTACGTTATGTTTTTAATTAGCAAACGTTAGCTAATTTAATTGTTTGAATGTATTTGGTTCTTTTAGAATTATTGTTTTAGCATAATATTTTATTCAAACCATATTAAATAGATTTTATAGGATATATATTTCGAAGCTATTTTGACCATTTCAACTCATTAGTTCCAAATTCTTCTCTCATTTATAGTAAATTAAATTTCTATTTTACTCCATTAATTACTCACCGTAAACTTTTTTTCACTCTCAATTCTAATTTTATTATTTTTATTACTATTCAAAACACCACCAATTCATTATTTTAATAATGGTTTTTAATTTTTCATTCACTACTATTCAATTCCATGAATTCTAATTAATACCTTTTATTTTCTATCAACATGTTTATTAAAAAAAAAC
>JBBPBQ010020323.1:24822011-24838021 GCA_037974755.1 Cicer yamashitae
AAAAAAAAAAAAAGGATTTCATGCCCTCTGGTCACAATTATTATTATTATTATTATTATTATTATTATTATTATTATTATTATTATTATTATATGTGTGTTTGGTATATTTGATAATTTTTTGTGTTACCTTAAAATTTATCTACACTATTAGTAATAAAAATATTTCTGTTTATTTTTCCTTAAAATCAAGTAAATATAGTAATAATAAACAAATAAGTAAAAGTAATAATAATAGAGAATAAAATATAATGAGGCCGCAATGTACTTGTGTCTTCAGTACTAGATCATCTCATTTCCCACTTATACATAATCATGTATGTATATAAGTATTATTAGGTAAGTAGATTCTATTTGCCTCTAAAACACACGTTGCTTACTAGCCGATAGCCGCCGCTCAGAGAATTCAGTATCAAAAAGAATAAGAGTTACGCTTATAAGAAACAAAACATTCTCATTTTGGTAGAATATAAGCAGCTAGAATAAATCGATTAACGCAATTTAGTTATTCTATAAGGTATGTATATTTTAGTACCTATACAACCTTTCTATCATATTATTTTTATATTAAATCTTCATGGTATGAAATTGCCAAAAACTCTAAAGATTATGGTAGGATTATCATTCTCATATTAGTATTCACCCTATACCTTTAATTCCTTATTTTCTTTTATTCATTCCTTCCCTGTAAATTGGCAATTTCTTTTCATGTCAATGTCAATATGAAATCTAGAACTTGACTAATTTATATTAATCTTCGGCATAAATTTTCCCTTATGTTTTTAATTATTATATAATCATGTATATTTTATTTATATGCTTTATAATTATAATCTTACGTCATATCAGAGAGTCTAAAATTTGTGTTATGTCTAAATGCTTTTGTTTATCTTATTTATAATTCAAAAAAAATAAATTATATAGTGTTCACCAATATTAAAGAAACAGTAACAATTACATTGATATACTATCAGCTATGTTAACTACATTGATATACTATCAACTATGTTAACGTCAAAAATCATGCCTAAATACATACTCTGTTTCTCTTTTAATAATAATAATAATATTAAAAATCATGCCTATATTAATATAATCATACATATGTGTAATACTAAATATATATGTGGATGTTATACATATGTGTAATACTAAATATATATGTGGATGTTAGTACAAACAGTAGGCTAGTTAATTATTCATTTTTAGCAAGTAATTAATTTGTAATTTTGTTGTTGTGTTATTTTATTACTCCACGGATTACTAGAGATGGTGGTTGACGAAGACGCGACACATTAAATCAGCGGATCGGCTTCGTTGGGAGAAATCTTCAGCTAAGGTAAGGGGTGAGAGGAGGTTCGACTTTATGAGTATAAAGTAACGTGGGATGAACGGGAATACCGTAATTCCCAGATATTCATTCGGGACTTACTACGTACGGTCGAGCCCTATTGAGTAATAATAATTAATAATATATGAATGGTAATAGTGAGGACTAAAATATAATTTAGCAACCTATAGAATTGTTGTGAATTTATTTATATCAAGATTGCATATTGTATGATTTTATGAGATCTTATGCCGATTGATATTGTCTGAATGATATGTACTTGAGTGTTCTTGTTACTTGATTGAAATTGCGATATTACTTGAATGTGCCACCTAATTGATTCCTTATTATGTGATTGATGAAATTGGATTGTGTATTGTGAGTAGTGTAAACCAACTATTGGGATTTTATTGTGATTGACTGATATACATATATAATGATGAATAATGTGAAGTCAAACTGAAACTTATTGAGCTGTGATGATCGAGTAAGTCTGAGATATGTGTTGTAGATTTTGGAGTTATGATTATTTTGTCATCATATAGGGAGGGTCTGACAAACCTAGTGATTCGGGGAAGTACAATTGAATGAGCCTGATCGTGGAGGACTATAGTCAAACCGTAAGGTAAGACTGATAGACCTTGGGGGTACATCTAGTGGGGAATTCCTAAGTGGATTAGTGGGTTATTCCCTAAGGTCGGGAGCTACCGTGCAACACAAGAGTACCCCAACCGTCGCGTATATGTGTCTCGGGTTGAGTTGAGGGGATCTGTGAGGACTTGGCCATTCATGAATTGTCCGTCCACTCTTGTAGTGGCATAGTATCAGGCCTCCTAACCAAGTACTTCAGAGTAGAATGGTACCAAATGGTGAAGTATAGAGTATAGGACATGCATAGCATTTCATCCTTGTAACTGTTTTATTGTGATTGAATTAGAATAACCTTTGATATTATGTTCTTGAATGTTCTCTTTATTTGTGTTGTTTTGACTAATTGCGTGTTCTCCTCCTGTATTTTATACTGTTACATAATTTCGAAACTCACCCCTCGTTGCTTGTGTTTGGCGCTTGCGAGAGCGCAGTTATTTCAGGTTATCGATTGATGATCCATGCTCTGATAGGTGATACTAGGTGGGAGTAATTCGTTGTGTTTTATCGAGTTACGAACTAGTTTTTGTTTTGTAAACTATATTGATCAATTGTGTTATATTCGATCTTTTATTCGAAGATAAAAATTAATTGTCCCTAAGTTTTGAACATGTTTTTATGTCAGAAATATTTGTTTAATAAAACTCAACTATATTTGATGTTAAATGATTTTTTTTTATTTAAGAAATTTTATGCAAAGGCCTTGTGTAAGTGTGAGTGTGACGTCCTAATCCTTATATTTTAAAATAAATTTTTTTATACTCTACTTTTGGACCGCTGCGAATCTCTTTCGAAACTAGTGCATTTTACTTTTTATATCAATTTGGGTTTAGGGTGTCACAGAAATGTTTAAGAACTGACAATGGCCTGGAATATCTTTTGGATTAGTTTAATAACTATTGTAGGGACTTAGGTATTCAAAGACATAGAACAATCTTGGAAAGAGTCGGATGTATGATCTTGAGTGTAGGGCTGCGTAAAACATTCTAAGGGGAAGCTGCACTTACAGCAGTGTATTTGATCAATAGGTGTCCTTCTTCAGCTATTGGATTTAAGACACCAATTGAGGTGTGGAATGGCAAACCAGCTGACTACTCAAATCTGAAGGTATTTGGCTCCTTAGCATTTGTTCACCCAAGGCAAGATAAATTGGATTCTAGAGCAATCAAATGTGTTTTCATTGGATATCCTGAAGGAATGAAAGGTTACAAGTTGTGGAGGATTGACCAAGGTGTGCCCAAGTGCATCATATCAAGAGATGTAATGTTTGATGAAACAAGAATTCCCATGATTGACAAAGAACATTCTCCATTTTAGTTCTGCAGAAACGGAGAACATTATCCATTTCAGTGTTGTAGAAACGAAGAACATTGCAGAAACCAAGAACGTTCTCTGTTTAACAGTGCTCCAAACAGCAACACTGAGAGTGTTCAGATTGAGGTGGAGTCACCTAAAGATCAAGAGATTAATCATGAAGACATACCTGATACATCCCTTGATGATAATGCTGCAACAGAACCAGATTTGGTAAATTACAACTTGGTAAGGGATAGAGAAAGAAAGGGTCATAAAGCCTCCAATCAGATATGGTGAAACATATTTAATTTGTTATGCTTTAAGTGTTGCTGAAGATCTTCAAAGAGATGAACCAAGAAACTACAAAGAAGCCATTAATAGTGAAGACAAGGAAGCTTGGATGGCAGCTATGAATGAAGAGATGTTGTCATTAGAAAAGAATCAAACCTGGACTTTGGTTGACATTCCTAAGAGTCAAAGGGTAATTGGATCAAAATGGGTGTTCAAGAGAAAGGAAGGCATTCAAGGAAAAGAGGAGATAAGGTTCAAAGCAAGATTAGTTGCAAAGGGATTTTCTCAGTTTGAAGGAATAGACTTCAATGAAGTATTTGCACCAGTTGTAAAACATTGTTCAATCAAAATTCTGCTTTCAAATGTAACTCAACAAGACTTGGAATTAGAGCAGCTGAATGTCAAAATAGTATTTCTACATCGTGATCTTGAAGAAACCATCTATATGCAGCAACCTCAAGGATTTGCTAAAGGCAGCAACAAGGTATGTCTTCTTAAAAAGTCATTGTATGGCCTAAAGCAAAGTCCTAGACAATGGTACAGGAAGTTTGATGATTTCATGATAAGAACTGGTTTCCAAAGATGTAGTTTTGACAGATGCATTTATATTCTGAAAGAGGAAAGTCAAGAACGTTCTCCAGCTCAAGAACATTCTCCAGTTTATAAGGAAGGTCAAGAATGTTCTCCAACTTACCTATTACTCTATGTGGATGATATTCTTCTTGCAAGCTCAAGTAAAAACCAGATTAAAAGGCTCAAAGCTGATCTTAGTACTGAGTTTGAGATGAAAGAACTTGGAGAGGCCAAGAGGATCTTAGGTATGGATATAAAGAGAAATAGAAGGAAGGGAGAACTATTTCTTTCACAAGCTGCCTACTTGAAGAAAGTTGTAACTAAATATAGAATGCATGAGGCAAGGCATGTTTCTACTCCTTTGGGACAAAATTTCAAATTGTCTATGCAAGACTCACCTAATACTGATGAGAAAAGACAAAGAATGAGTACCATTCCTTATGCTAGTGGAGTTGGCAGCATAATGTATGGAATGATTTGTAGCAGGCCAGATTTGGCTTATGTTGTGAATGTTGTCAGCAGATTTATGACTAATCCAGGAGCACTACATTGTTCAGCACTCAAGTGGATTATGAGGTACTTAAATGGCTCACTAACAGCAGATTTAAAGTTCAAAAAGACTCATCATGACAAGGAACCAATCAAGGGATACGTGGACTCGGATTATGTTGGAAACATGGACACTAGAAAATCAATTTCTGGTTATGTTTTCACTCTATATGGGACTGTTGTAAGTTGGAGAGCAATTACACAGTCAATGATAGCTCTTTCTACAACTCAAGATAATTCATTGCTCTTACTGAAGGTGTTAAGGAAGCTATATGGATGAAAGGACTGCTTGGTGAACTAGGAATATCAGAGTTGTGTTTCAATTTATTGTGACAGTCAAAGTGCTATACACTTATCCAAGCATCAAGTGTATCATAATAAGTCTAAACACATTGATGTAAAGTTTCACTTCATAAGGGATATGATTGATTCAAAGAAGGTTTCAGTAGAGAAGATTACAACTGAGGGCAACCCTGCTGATGCATTCACCAAATCACTTTCACAAACTAAGTTCAAGCATTGCTTGGACATAGTTGGCTTCGACAAAGAGTAAAGCAGAAGCAATGGCAGGAAGGACAATGATTAAATTATTCTGATATTGAGTCAAGGTGGAGAATTGGGAATATATGCCTCAAATCATCTAACTAAAGTTGGTTAAGCTTTAGTGGTTGTTATAACTACCTTTGGCCAAGTTAGTTATAGTTAGTAAAGCTAGTTTGCTTTTGTATACTATAAATAAAGCTGTAAAATTAATTAGTACAGCTAGCAGCTTGAGGGTTGATTACTGAAGATTGATTGAGTGAGAAACATATGCAATTAGATTCATAGAAACTCAGAAGTAGAGATCAATAGAGAGGTTGTGAGAAAAATAAAAGACTAGTGTAGACTAGGTGAACAATCTTGGAGAAACTTGATCTTGTAATTTCAATTGAATAGTGGATTGTCCTCTTGCTTACCTGTGATGTAGGCCTCATCATTGAGGCCGAACATGTAAATATGGGTGTTGTTCTTCTCTTATCTTTCTTTACTTTTTGTTGGCTTGATTGAAAAACTGGTTTTTTAAAAACTACAGAAAGGAGAACGTTAAACGTTCTCCGTTTTCAGGAACATTCTTTGTTTTCTAGTTACCAGTTCTGTTCAAAAACAATCTCCGTTTTTCAGCAGAAAACCAATAACGTTCTCTGTTTTAATTTCTGGTTTTGCAATTGTTAGTTTTCTGTTTTTGTTGGTTAATTCTTGTTGCAGATCCCAATATTATTTTAACAGTATCAAAGTGGGTCTTCATGTTTGATTTATTGAGTTATTTGGATTACAAAGTTTCGAGTATGTTCTCGAAATCGGTTTTTTATTTTTTTCTTTCTAAATTTTGTATAAACCTTATAGTTTTTAATAGATTGAAAAATATGGAAGTAACTTATTTTTCATGAATTTATTTATTTATATATATATATTTATATATTTCGACCATATACAAGTAATTATGTGTAAATTCAATTGCAACGAAATATTATGAATCTTGACTTCGTGTAGAATATTACGTTTTTCATTTGATATATTTTGTCTTTTTGTTTGTTCTGATCTCAAAGTTCAAATATTTATTTTCGTTGTTATCACAAGAATATGGAACTGCAATTTTATTTATGTGTTAATCTTTGGTTTTATTTTATATATATAACATATTAAATATACGATGAATGTTAATATATATATATGTTAAGGTTGTTTACTTGTTGGTTGTGAGCGGTTTGCTGTCATTTTCTTTTGCCTTTATCAGCTTGAAACTTGTGAATATGTTTTTTCTCCTGAACGGTGTTCACATGTTGAAAACTTTCATTTCTTTTATGAATTTATATTTTTTGGGTGGACTCACTCCTCACGTGAAACCCACCAATTTTATTAGTACTATTATTATTATTGAAAAAAAAATATATATATATATATATGGTTTATTGGGCTAGACCCAAGGAAAATAAAAGGAAGGAAAGGGATCTCAAATCCCTAATGCAAAAATCTAAAAACAGCAACTGCACGCACGCACGGCAGTCAGAGAAAAGGAAAGGAATTCAGTTCCGGTAGTGGTAACAGCAAACTTGCTCCGTTTTATCTACAAATTTAGTATGTTATTCCTACCAGTGAGTTTGTTATTTTAATATATAGTCGGAGTAGTTTTACCTTCTCTGAGAGTTATTTGGCATACCCACTTTAGTGGAAGTTGTTGTTGATTGATGTTCCCTATTGTTATTAAGAAGACTCTGGTGTACCAATTAATTATTACAGTGGAAGTTTTTATTGGATTAGGTCCCGTGGTTTTTATTCTCTCAATTTGAGGGAAGTTTTACACGTTAAAATTGTGTTTGTCTCATATTTAATTTTCTGCCAATTATTATTGCTCTTGGAATTGTATTTTCTATTTGGCTAATTATCTGCACAGTTGGAGGAAAAATATTCTGTATTATTGAGATAATTATCTCCAATTATCTCTGATTTTTCCAACAATATTCGATTACCAATTGTGAACATGCTGTATTTGTTCATGTCAAATAAGGTTTTTGACGTGGATTAATATAGATTGAATTTAAATTTGGAACAGATTAATTTTTATGTTCGACTTGGTTTCCAAATACTTTTGTCTTTTTCCCTTAATTTGTGAATGAGTAGGGTTCGCCTTCGTCTTATGATATCATTAATGCATAATAATTCTTTTTTTTTTAGCAAGATAAAGTTTTATTTCTTTACCATAAAATAAATAGATAAAGTTTTATTTGAAATTGAATATTTATATCATGATTATAAAGTTTGAGTATATTATTATAAAATTATTTTGCAATAATATATGGTTAGTCATGCTTTCCGAATATAATTCGTGCTATTTTCATTTACTTGTGAGTATGTTCTTACACTAAGGGTTACTTATTAGCCTTATGATTATCAAGTGACATTATAAACAAAGTTGATGATTATCAAGTGACATTATAAATATAGTTGATCTACATTTGTGAGTAGTATCTTATAAATTTAAGATATTTTTTTATTTTATTTAATAAAATTGTTAGTAATTTTGATATTGCAACATGTTGTCAAATTAACTTTTGTTACTTAAATTTGATACAGTTGAACTTACAAAATATGTAGTATAGAACTATTCATGAAAGTTGTCCTTAGCCCCGGAAAGAAGATGCAACTTAGTCTAATAGTTATATAGTTGTAATTTATTAAATTGTCCAGTAATTTTGATTGAGTTGTTCGCAACATGTTGCCGAAGTAACCTATGTTGCGTATATTTGAATTAGTTGGATTTACAAAAGATGTAGTGTGAAATTTTTCATGCGAGTTGTCGTAGGCTCGAAGGGAAGCACAACTTGGTTGAATATTTTTATTCTTGTGATGATAAATGTGTGGTGATTATAAAGTTATTTTCCATGTGGATAATAGGATGTATGAAGGTGACTATTATTTGACTAGACTAATCACCAATAATTGATCATTGCATTGAGAGTACAGCTTGCAGTTAATTTTTACTGTCCAAAGATTAGGAATTAATGGTGCGTTTGATATCTTGTTTGGTATTTTGATTTACATATAAAGATAAATTGTGAACGTCTCTACAATTAAATTTTTTATGTGTCAACTAATGTTGTGTGTGTAATTAAATCCTTAAATTATTTGACCGGCTTTAGTCAACACCTATGATGGTAAACATATGATGATTATAAAGATTTTTTGTTTAACAATACTAATCGTCAATGTTTGATCATTGCAACAAAATACTACTAGCAGTTGATGTTATTGTCTGGAGATTTAATATTAGTGGTGCACTTGGTATTTTGATAAATACATTTCGCTACTCTTGTTCTCTTCAAACTAATATCGTATATGCTAAATTGAATTAAATTTTTATTTCTTAAAAGTTATTACTTTTATGATAAAGAAGAACATCAATATTGTTCTTAGATATAGACCTTAGACAAGAATGGAGAAACTCATATTCTCACAATTAATGTTTTTTAAGTGATAATTAATTATGAAAGGTGAATTTTCTCCAAAATATATAGGTCATCTGATCATAAAGTATCATATTTTAGAGATAGTAAAGGTGTTAGTTAAGATGACATATTTTCTTTACTTAAATTAAAGTGTTTTTAAAGCAATAAAGCGAAAACAATTACTCATTGGTGAGCTAGTATTTAATTTTACAAATACGCTAAAATTTCGACTATCGAATAACTTGCTTAAAATTTTATTATTTGGTATTCTTCTTACACAATTAAGTTGTAATACTTAAAGTTAACAATAATCATTTAAATAAGATTATTTCGTAAAGTGTGCAAGAAAGAAAATGATGAAGCAAGAAAAAACAAAATAGTGCTCATTTGGAAGGCAAATAAAGAAATTTAAGGAAATACAATATTATATGATAAAAGTTTTTCGATGTTGAATGTTACATCAATTTTGGAGGGCTGAGTTAGTAAAGTTTGATATTTTAAATATTTTTTAGATTATCATTACTATGTTATATTTATATTTAAAAGACAACTTTGTTAAATCATTATTTTGATTAAAAAAATTCTTTAGTTTTTCTTCGAACAAATCAAATGAATTTTTGGGTTTTATTTTGATGCAATGTATTCATTTTGTCTATTGAATAAAATATTATTAGTGTCAATTCAATTATGACTTGTGAAAATCTATAATTGTTGAAAGGTTTGAGAAATATAATTTTTGATCCCAAGTTCTAGAATTTTTTGAGACAATACATACAAAGTTCTTTGATGATATTGAGCAGGGGAGAGATATGATTAAAAGAAAAAAATCTAGTGAGGAAGGATTGGTTCTAAATCAGTTCACGTAATTCCTATTCATATAGCAAATTTAGATCCTCGTGAGAATATTATTGTTCTTCCTCCCAATTAAGTTAAGAAAATTATTTATGATGACCAAACTCAACACTCTTAAGAATTAGAGCATTAAGTGTCCTAAAGAATTGATTGTAAAGAGAAATTCTATTTGTTATTCTTGAATGACGCTACTAAGAGAGTCATGACACTAGTTGTTGATTATAGTTTTTGAAACTACAAAAGATGGATGTCAATATGGTGATTTCCAATGACAACATTAATGAAAAATATAGTACAAAACAAAGAAAACTTTATTTAAAAAGTTCTTACAAAGAAAAAAAAAAGAGTTTGTTGAGAAAATTTAGCTTATTATGTATAGTAAAAAATTGATAATAAATAAATGAATAAAAACCTTACTTTATATTGATATATCCAATAAAATTTAACTTATCTTAAATAAAAAATATTTAATAAATTAATGAGGAGATGATTCTAAATAATCTATAAAGTAACCCGTTGGAAATTAGTCGTTAATTTTGTTAAAGGGAGAAGTTGAACCAATGATCTCCCTATCACTTTAACTCTCCCAAACGTTCAAATCAATTCCCCTAAATATAATATTTTTTATTAAGGTTAAATAAGTTTTTGTTTCCTATAAGTATACCATATTTTATTTTTAATCTCTCTAAAAAATTTCTTCAAATAATGGTGATTCAAACGCTTTCTGTCAATATTTTTTGTCCTTGCTTTTAAGTAAATTTACGTGTATCCTTCAAATTTTTGAAGGCATATATATAACAATATAAGAATCTCTCTGACAAAAATTTAGAATTTTTTAACAAAAAATAATTAAATATGAATTTTTAAGCACCAACTTAAAAAAATTATATTTAATTTATTCCATATTAAAAGCTACTATTTTTTTGGGAGAGATTCGTATAATATTATGAACATGCATAAAAAAAATCACTTATAAATTTAGATGATAGACATAAATTAATTTAAAAACAAAGACCAAAATTATTGAAAAAAATATTTGATAAACTATTATTTAAAGAAAAAATTTAGAGGACAAAACACACTACAAGAAAATATGGTATTTTCTATGACAAATTTGGCGGCTAATTTGCGACTAATCTCTAGCTAATAAACTTAGTCAGGTCTACCAAATTGGCCGTTTGCTTTGAGAGACTAATTAGCTAAAAAAAATTCCTAGCTAATTCCTAGTTGATAGTTAAAAAATTCTAATGTGCAGTTGACTCATAGTAAAAAATTGTTCAAAATTATTTTTCATAGCTACATAGCTAAAATTTGTCATGCCGATTTCTTAGCAAATAATTCGCAACTTTTCTTAATTAATCCATTAAAACTTATTTTGCAAGAGAAGGAGAAAGAGAAAGAGAGAACAATTATGTTGATGATAGCATAATTTGAAAATAGATGAAAAGAAATTGTACCATTTTTCACGTTCAAATCCACTCTCGAGAAAATCAAGCTTCTTATAATGGTTGTTTGCAAATAGAGAGAACGAAAATCAATGGTTATAGGAAGAAATTAATTTAGTATAGCGAGAACGATAGAAATGTGCAAAGATTTGATCGAAAATGAGAGAGCGTAAAATATGTGAGAGAGAGCGCCTCAGTATTTTTGTTTCAATAGAGCCTCGATTTTTTGTTTCAAGAGCCTCAATTATTTAAAGATACAATTTTTTTTTTTTAAATTAGCTAAGAAATTTTATTTAAATGCTAATAGGTAAAATTAACTATAACAGATCACTTCCATAGCTAAACCTTGATAGCAAATGTGAGAAATTCTTGTAGTGACAAAATATCATATATTTATAGCGATACAAAATTTATTTAACTCTTCTTATTATCAAATAAGTTAAATCTTAATTTTCTCATATTAATACTCTACGATTCTATATAATTTTTATAACAAAATATTTTGATCGGTAATGTCATAATTCAATAAAATCACATTGACCATCTATCACACTCTTCTCATTTCTACTTCATTATTTTATTTATTTCTCATTTCAAAATTTATATCTCTATTCTTTTTTCGTTAAAAAATTATCAAATATGATTTGCTTTTTATATAAAAGAAAAAATAATCAAAATTTTGTTCTTTTATTTTTAAATAGCATTCATGTATCCGTGAATATTTTTAAAAATCAACCATTGTCACTTACAATGAAAAAGAACAATAAAGTCAATATGAGAGAAACAACATATGAATACAAGAAGCAAGAGATAATAAAAGCATGAGAAGCAAAACATGGCAACAAAAGAAAATTTAACTGTTCGGATAAGGTAAAACCGTTGAAACAGAGGAGGTGTGAATATATTGTTCGACAAAATAATTAATTCAATTAAATCAGGACCAAAAAATTGAATTATAGTTATTATATACTAAATAAAAATGGTAAACTTGTTTAAGAGAATATAATTTTATATTAATAAATTTAATTTATATACTATGTCACCGTAAAGAATTTTGTCATTGTCGGTTAATATATACTCTAATGTTAGAGTGTTGTTAGATTTAGTTCAATTTTTTACTTTGGAGATTGTTGGTGTATTCTATGAGAAGTTTTGAGAGAAGTATATGTGTTGTAACAATTTTTATGTAGTGTTATTCTTTGATTGTCATTAGACAACAGTCGTGTTTTTTTTCTCCGATTGTGGAGTTTCCTCGTTATTTTCTTGTATTTTGATTGTTATTTAAATTTTTCTGTTTGTTTATTTTCCAAATATATTTTCTGGCGTCTCTCAAATTGTCTTCACCAAAATCATGACTCTCAAAACAGCAAAAGAAATCATAAGCATGCAAGTGTTGAATTTAATGAGAGAGTTTGAGTTCCAAAGAATGAAGGAGGATGAGACAATCAAAGAATACATATATAAATTATTAGGTATTGCTAATAAGGTAGGATTACTAGGCACTCAATTTTTTGATTCTAGAATTGTAGAAAAAATTCTTGTAATAGTACCTGAAAGATATGAAACTTCTATAGCTACATTAGAGAATACAAAGGATCTTAGTAACATCACTTTGGCAGAAGTATCGAGTTATGAGAGAAGAAAGAACTACATAAGGTATATACTTGGCTAGGAAAAATAACAATGATGAAAAAAATAAGAAAAAAGAAATATTCCAAGATTATAAAAAGGACTGCCAAAACAAAATCCGTCAATCTTTTCCACTATGCCCTTATTGCAAGAAGACTAATCACCAACAAAATAGATTTTGGTGGAGGCCTGACGCAAAATATTATAAGTGTGGCCAATTAGAACATATGGATTATGTATGCATGTCTCAAAAACAACAAGAAGGAAATGTTAACATTGCTGAGGATGGAAAGGATGAGGAACTACTACTTGCAAAGTCAAGTTTTAAAACCAACAAACTCTCAAAAAGATTGGCTTATTGAGTGGTTGCACAAATCATATAACTTATGATCCATGTCTTTTCGAAGAACTTAACAAAACAATATTTCCAAAATCAGAATTAGGAATGGAGCACACATTGTGGTAGACGACATTGGAACAATTACAATTAAAAGTCACTCAGGTTTGAGATTAATTTCTAATATTTTATATGTTCCTGAATTGATCAAAATCTTGTAAGTGTTACTCAGTTGTTGGAGAAAGGCTACAAAGTGTTATTTAAACATAAAAGTTATGTGATTAAAGATCAAAACAACTAAGAAGTGATCACAGCTCATATAGAAGGCAAGAAATTTGTTTTAGATTTGATGAAATTCGAACATGGTATTGATAGAGAAGAGAAAAAAAGACCATGACAATGCATGTGTTTTCAAGAAATTTCATGTTATGGAGGAGAATAAAGATGTAGGTGTAAAACTACCAAAAAGCCATAAAAAATGCAATGTTTTCACCATGGAGTCCCCAAGGTACAAAGAAGTTCATCAAAAAGAGATGAATTCAAATAAGGAAAAATTAAAGTCAACTATTGATTTGGTCTCTCAAGAAAGATATTGAAAAATTAAAGTCAACTATTGATTTGGTCTCTCAAGAAAGATATTGATAAGAATTATAACCAACATAAAAGGAAGAAATCAAGCGTCAAAAAGAAGAAAGTTAAATCTCCAACTTGAGATTAAAATGGAATGCACAAAAGATATTTAGTCAAAGAGGACTGTTTAGAATAATATGTTTAAATATCTTTAGAAGATTTTATTTATATTTATATTTAGATTTAAATATATTTAAGATTTAGAATAAGATATCATTAGGATATATAATTTATATTTCTGTTTAGAATATGTTTGGGATTTTCTCTTTAATTTAGGGATATGATATGTTTTTATATTACAATTTAACTCTCCATATAGAGCAATAAATAAAATTAAGATTAAGAATTTTTTTTCCCACATACAATATATCTTATACTTTTTTACATACAAAATACATCACATATAATTCTCGCTTCCGCAAATACATACAACAAAATAATCCCATCATGTAGAATATAAACAATTTTTGTTTTGCTATATATGAATCTGTTTAGGTAATTGTTAGTTATATCTTCTACAAATTTTGTTAATATATATTGAAAGTTTATTTGCCTTTTCAAAAAGAGTTTTACTCCCCTATCTATGTTAAGCACCCCACATGATTTGTTTGTAGGAAACATTCAAATTAATGGCTTGATAAGGCTGAAGCAAACATTAAAAAGAGCTTTAGTAGTAGGGAATTGGTGAAGACAATTTAGAACAATTGGGGGCTCAATGGCATCTGAAGTTGAACAAGAAATGATAAAATAAAAGATGGAGCACCTGAGCGGTTGTTTTGGAGTTTTATGCTTAATACTAATTAGAACTCTTCAATTCAACATAAAGGGGAGGGTGATAACAGAAATGGCTAGATGAGTGATGATATGAATAGTAACTTTAGCTTCGATTATTTTCATTTATGTATTGATATCATGTAATGTGCAGCTGTTCATGTTGTGTTGTATGTCATTGTTCCAAAATTGGTTTTGATCTAAATACGAATTTGTGACCTAGTGTCATATATTGTAAAACAAAATTAATATTTGAAAAACTGTTTTAGCATTTGAAAAAACAAACTAAAAACAATAATTTATTAGAGAAAAAAAATAAAATAAAAAACTTAAAGTGGAGACAGAATATTTGGTCCGTCTATATAGAAACAAAATTATATGTGTTAAAGATAGAAGTTAGTGACTGAATTATTTGCGTTTAGAGACAATTCTTTTGGTTACAAATGAAAGTTTTTTGTCTCTAATTATAAACGACCAATAAATTTTGTCTCTAACGACTTAGAAATGTCTACTGCTTCTAACCAAAAAACTTATCTCACTAAACGCAAATAATTTTGTCAGGAACTTTTGTTCTAACATATAAAATTCCATCTCTACATAGATGGACCAAATATTCCATCTTCACTATAAATTTATTTTTTTATTTTTTATTTGTTTTTTTGTCTCTAACAAATTATTGTTTTTAGTTTATATTTTCAAATGCTAAAACAGTTTTTCAGATATTAATTTTTTTTTATAAATTTGCATTTAAAAACAATTCTTTTAGTTAGAGACGAAAGACGATAATATAAAAAAATTTATATTAAAAGTACATAAACATTAAACTCTATATTAATTATAACGACAATTGCTTGTGATATATTTTTTTCTAATGAAAATTTATTGAGATAAGCACTTTTTCAATATTAAGTATTAATATTATTTATATGTATGGATATATTAATAGTTTATTGAATACAATAATTAACAATATTTACTTGTGTGTGTATGTATACATATAGAAGAGGAATCAAATTATACTAAAAGAGTTATACTCATTCAATAACATTGTGTCTGAGAAATATTTTCAAAATTAATCGGTAGATTGAAAACTAATATCATATAGATTATATCTATAAATTTTGACATTAATCTATAATTATTTTCTATAGATATGATTTATATGATATTAATTTTAATCCATCGACTAATTTTAAAAATTACTTATCCAGCACGATCTTATTGGATGAGTGTAACTTTTAGTGTTACTCTTTGGATGTAATTTAATCTCTCATCTATTTTCTATGTCATCATGATGTATTAAGATTAATGTCAAGAATGTAATTGTATACAATGTTAATTTAATGTATTTTGATGACATAGTAAATAATTATAAATTGATGTCAAAAAATTTAGATATGATAGTAACTTTCAATCAAACGGATGATTTTGAAAAATATTTATCTCCCAAAATGTTAGTGTAAGTGTGTAACTCTTGAGGTGTATAATTTAATCATTTCTCGTATATGTATATAGGAGGGATCAAATTTCATTGATACAATGTTGTACTAATATTACACCACTCAATAACATTTTTCATTATACATGTTTTACAAATTTGATTGTTGAATTTAAAGATTATATAATATAGATTTTTTTATGTGTATATATATATATATATATATATATATATATATA
>JBBPBQ010020323.1:24842944-24934277 GCA_037974755.1 Cicer yamashitae
TGCTTGTGTATTTCCCCATAGTTTCTAGAGTTAGAGATGTATAAAACTATTATTTTATGTTATGTATATTATTTATCAATAGTTACATACTTTATTACTTCAATTTTATATCAATTAAATATTACTTTGAATAAAAACATGAATAGATCCAGCTGTAAAATATACATATATCTATGTTAATAAATAAAAATGACTCATATTAGAACCAAAAATTTATTAAATTTTCTTATAATATTTTGTTTTAGCAAAAAAACTTTTAATATTTCCATTTAATATAAAATAAAAAAATATCAGTTGTATTAGTGAAAATAAAAACCAATAGTAACATAATTAAGCATACAAGTCAATTTCTTATAAACACACAATATATATAATATCAAACGAGAGGAGTTTGATTAAAAATTATTTAAGTGACACACGATCAAAATCACATGACTTTTTCTTCTAATCTTTACCATCCATGTACGGTTATGTAGTCAAAATTTAACTTTCTCACCTATATATATATATATATACTATTTATTTAATATTTTATAGAGATATTAAATATGTATTTTTTAAACCGTGGATTCTGATATGAGGTATATTTTATATTCTTTTTATATATACATATATATATATATATATATATATATATATATGTATTTGTGTGTTTGAATTATTGAATTTATATGTAAATATAACATAAAGATATGAATATTTATTATATAAAATTATAATCATAATATTCTTAAATTCTAATTTAATGATAAATGTGATATTATTAGGTGAGATATTTTATCTCAGACTCTAAAATAAAAATAAAGTTTATAATCATAATACAAGAAAATAAATATTTTATAAAATTAAAATTACTCTTAAATACACAAGAGAGTGAACAATTTTTAACATAGAAATTGTACATAATACACGTAAATGAATATTAAATTAAATTTAATTTAATTTACAGGAATAAATATTTATATATAAAATCATATTTACATCTTAAAGATAGAAATTATACTTAATAAATATTTTTATTATATTTTTGCAACAAAATGTAATCATTATTAAAATAATAATAATTTAAAATAATAATTATTCTTACGAGTGAAAATTAACATGTGCTTCACACAAGTCACTTCCACTGATATAATATATTTGTCAACACAAGTCGTAATAGTAGCCGAGACTTAAAGAAGTAGCATAAATATGTATGTTTTGATTAGAACTTTTGTCATTGAATATTGTTAACAGTGAGAGAAATACAACGAAAAAGAGTGAGATAGTGATAGAGAGAGAGAAAGATAGAGTAGCCTCCTCTGACTCAATGAAAAACAAACGAAAAAAGTTATAGAGCGGAGAAAGCTTGAAATTTTTCTGTGTTTCAGAGGAGTCGCTTTTTAAGAATGCAGCGAGTTAAATTTATGTGATTTTACTTTATTCTGGAATTGATCGGGGCTTTCTTGAAGCTCCCGATTTTCTCT
Organism: Cicer yamashitae; assembly: GCA_037974755.1. Lineage (NCBI taxonomy): Eukaryota > Viridiplantae > Streptophyta > Magnoliopsida > Fabales > Fabaceae > Cicer > Cicer yamashitae. The sequence continues at coordinate 24,844,411 of JBBPBQ010020323.1, forward strand.
ATTTCCTCTATATTGTTGACTCTTATGGTGTGTTCTGCTATCTATATGTTTTTATTTTTTGGCAATTTGATCAAATTTTTTTTGTGAATCAAGTTGTTTCATTGCAATTAAGGCTAAAAACGACTTATTGTAGATTAGTATTTCGATGACTTTGATATACCATTATTTTCTTATCTCTTTTTGTTCTTAAGATTAGATCTCATCCGAAATATTGAGAGATTTCGTCACCATTTTTGCCTTTGATTACTTTCTTTAATTATTTCATTTTCCCTTTTTACGAATTTTCTCAGACAAAAAATTCAACTATGTTAGATTCTCGAAAAATATCCACATCTAAAGTCAAACAAAGGCTTCGTCCCTTGAAAGATTCAAATATTATGTCGAGAAAATTGCGCATAATTTATGATGATCCTGATGCAACTGATTCATCCGAAGATGACTCAAAGTCTACGGGAATAAAGAGAAGTTTCATAGATATCCCTCTACCCTGTGTATCTACGTCTTTCTCCTCTGAAAATAGCTTCTATGAGAAAGCAAATATTACAAAGAAGACGAATTGTCTAACGCAACCTAAAAAAAAGAAGAAGACACTCCCATCAACAATTGCAACACCAACCCCAACAAGGAGACAATCTTCTCCCAAATATCGAGGTGTTCGCATGAGAAAGTGGGGAAAATGGGCTGCTGAAATTCGTGTTCCAACAACAACCACTCGAATTTGGTTAGGAACTTTCAACACTGCTGAAGAGGCTTCTCAAGCCTATGAAGCCAAACGGCTTCAATTAGAACTTGAAGCAAAATCAAAGGCTAAAGCATGCATCAATGGTAATGGTGATGGTTCTTCTACTCTAGAAAATAACAACAGTAATTACTTAAACTCTTCTACTGCAGATTTTGTTGTTGCTACTACGTTATCTACTACTAAAGACTCTGAGAGCTTACTCTCACACACATCACCTTCTTCTGTGCTTGAGTTGAATACACCAACTTCCAATTTGATTGAGACGGTTGATGTTTCATCAAACAGTGAAGTAATTGAAAAAGCTGCTGAAGAGGCCTATGATTTAGTAGCTTATCAACTAGAAGAGCTAGAAATACCAGATCTTAGAGTTTTGAAATTTCCTGAACCATCTGTTACTCCTGAGGCACTAGGGGATCCCAACCTTGGGTTTGGATTTGATTTTGGCCGGGTTACCTTTCATGATTATGGACATGGTTTTGACGAACTTGGTGACTTCAACGATATCCACATTCATGGGTTTGATGACAATGAGCCTAGCGAGCTTCCGGATTATGATTTTGATGATGACGATGAATTTTTTGGTTGGCTTGAAGAACCCCATTTTATCATTTAAGATCATATTTTAAATTTTTTATTTATTAAGAGTTGTACTATAATGTGAATGTAATATGGATTTCAAGGGTTCTTGAACTTTTGTTGTAGTATATTGTAATTTTAAAGTTCTTCTATTGCTTCGAATGAAAAGACCTTCAATATTCGGATATTTTGCTTTTATATCTTTTATTTTTTTATTTTAACAAATGAATAATTGTTAATTTAATAAATAAAAATAATTAAAAAAATAAAAATATATTAATAAAATCAAATGTATTAATAGAAAAAAAAATACATCAAAGTTTATGTCGTTTGTGACACCTAACCCCCAAATTAATATTTTTGAATTTTGACATTGAGTAATGAAATTCCTCAAGAAAAAAAATATAAACTTTCAAAACATATTTACAAGGTAAAGAGCATAATGTAATTACTTAACACGTCACATTAATCCAAAAATATCCGTCAAATTTAACCTCTTGAAGTCATAATATTAGACAACAAAATTCTTTGGAAATAAACGTAAATAAGTTTAGTAATAAAAGTAAATATAGTCCCAACCCGATGTCACTATCAGTGCAGAAATTCTCAAAATAAAAAGACGTTCAAAAATGACGTTAACAAAAGGCATATAATAAAAGTTTCTAAGATAAGACGACTTCTGACACTATGAGGATATTAGTCATCACTTGCAGCTCCTCTACGTCCATCACAAACGCCAAATACAAACAACGAATGGTGAGTTTCGAAATCATGTAACAGTATATGATAAGCGAGGAGAACACGCAGGCAGTCAAATTGGCACAAACATGACAAATATTCAAGGACATAAGGTTAATCCAAATCAATCACAATAAAACACTTACAAGGGTGAAATGCTATGCATGTCCTATACTCTATACTTCTTCATTGGTACCATTCTACTCTGAAGTACTTAGTTAGGAGGCCTGATACTATGTCACTACAGGAATGGACAAACATTTCATGAATGACCAAGTCCTCATAGATCCCATCAACTCAACTCGAGACACATATACGCGACGGTCGGGGTACTCTTGTGTTGAACGGTAGCTCCGGAACTTAGGGAATAACCCACTAATCCACTTAAGAATTCTCCACCAGAGATACCCCAAGGTCTATCAGTCTTACCTTACAGTTTGACTGTAGCCCTCCACGATCAGACTCATTCAGTTGTACTTCCCCGAAATCACTGAGCTTGTCAGACCTCCCTATACCGAAATCACTAGGCTTGTCAGACCCTCCCTATATGGTGACAAAATAATCTTCACTTCACAAGTCTCTAGCATCTAGTTCATACTTATTCAATGATCACAACTCAATAGTTCTCAGATTGAATTCACAATATTCATCAAAATTTACGTTTACGTAAATATCAATTATTCCACAATAACCATCAAAGTTTATATCATTATATATATAAGTCAATCTCAATCAAATCTCAACATTTGGACCACACCACTCACAATGAACAGTCTAGTTCTATCAATTATAAAATAGGAAAACAAACGAGTGGTGCATTCAAGTGAAATCATAATTTTATTCAAGTAAACATGAGCACTACAATAACAGTTAACAAAGGATTTCATAAAATCAAATATCATGCAATATTGACATACATTAATTCACAACAATTCTATAGGTTTCTAAATCATATTTTAGTTCTCACTGTTACCATTCATATGTTATTACTTAATTATTATTACTCAATATGGCTCAACCGTACGTACTAAGCCCCAGATGAATTTCTGGGAATTACAAGATTCCCGTTCACCCCACGTTATTATTTCTCTCACCCCTTACTTTGATTGAAGATTTTTTTCCAATAAAACCGATCCTCTTATTTAATGTGTTTAACGTGAAACTCATCCCTAATATTTTTATCATTTAAAATTTCAATACTTTTACTCTTGTTATTATGATAATCACTCAACCAATTCAAAATCTTTTTCTTCAATTTTAGTAATTAGATGTAATTCAATAGTGTAACACGATCCTTGTGTTTGACACCCAGTCTTACCGTTTTATTATTACTTTCAATTATTCAATACACTTGTTAAACCACTATCAAGTTTTTGGCTCCGTTGTCGGGGATTGTCATATTACTATGGAGTTATTATTTAATTATTTAATTGGTATTTTTTTATTTATTTTAAAAAAATTGTTTTTCTTTTATTTTTAATTTATTCAAAAAAGAGACTCCTATTGTTTTTATATTTTAATTTTCTATTTTTATTTGATGAGCTTGCTATATTGCATGCTAGTGGTATGTTTCTTTTTATTTGAGATAACTATCCACCGCAAAGCATGCAAAATTTTAATGATTATATTCTACTATAAGTATTAAAAGAGTATGATACTTATCTTATATATGCTCAACTACGCATGATCGAGGGACAAATTTTGAGAGACACATTTGAAAAATATCTCCTTTAGGTGCGACCTCTTAAATGTGACTTTTGTAGAGAATGACAAAGAAATAACACTTTTTTTGATTACTATGTCCCAACACTAGAAGATGAAGATTTATTGATCATTGAAGCAGAAAAATAGTTACATGAAAAAGATTGATCGGGAACAAATTCTACCTCCTCAAATTGAAAATTTTAACTTGTACCCCCATATTTTTACTCCAACCCAACATTTTAATAAAAATCCAATTTTACCCTTTTTTTAAAAAAAAAATTCAAACATTATGTTGAGATACACGTTTGTGTTCCGGAAAACTTGAAAAATATTTCTGGTACACAAATGTGTTTGGAAAATTTAAAAAAAAAATCTGAAACACAAAGTTTGAGTTTTTGTAGAAAATATGTGTTTTGTAACACATTTTTATTCTGGAAAACTTGAAAAAAGTTTTACATAACACAAATTTTGAATTTCAAAATCTCAATTGTGTACCAGAAAACTTGAAGAAATTGGTACACAGTTTGAATTTTCTGAAATACATTTATGTTCCGAAAATTTTTTTAAAATTTTTCTGTACACAAAATTGAAATTTTTGAAACACATTTTTGTTATGGAAAACTTTTTTAAAAATTTCCAGAACTCAGGTTGAATTTAGTGGGGTACGAAAATAATTATTTGCTTTTTGAAAAATGAAAAGAGTAAAATAGATAGTTTGCATAAAATGTGGGGGTATATGGTATAAATTTCTCTCAAATTATATCCAAAGAATCATGTGACAAAGACTTTCTCATCAATGATATTTTGGTTGAATTTATGAATATTAATATGGTTTTAATCGAAAGATTTAAAAGTCAAGGTGAGAGGTTATTTGAGCAAGTGATTGAGTTTGAGAAGATGGATGAGAGGTTGAAGAATGAAGATGACTTCATGCCTTATTCATCAATACCCAATTGAAAAGGAAACGGAAGGAACATTATTTATTTATCAGATTCATGGAATTTCTACCATAGGTAGAGGCAACTTTTATTTTTGCAATTTTATTTTTTATTTTTGTTGTTTGAATTTTTTATTTTTTTAAAAAAAGTTGTGTGAACTGCATTTTGATGATGAAGTTTGATTTTGGATCAGAGAAACTTTGGTGAGAGTGTGAAGAGATTTGAACTTGATAGATGTTTTATAAATGTGTGGTTCTAATTTTTTAATTGGCATCTTTTGAGATGTTAAGAAACCTTTGAGCATGATGAATGTATTGTAGCAGCATGGACTTTGGGGAGTGACATTGATTTGATTTGAGAAATTGAGTTTAAGCTTGCATTTAACTGTTACTCGGATTTGATTTTAATTGTTACTTGGAGACAAGCAACATACTGAGTATGAGGTTGCGATAATTCTTCATCATATGCATATTTTACATTGTTTTTAGTTTTTAATTATCTTATTTATCTTTATTCATTTGTTAATTTTAAGAGTTATTTGATATAATTTGTTGATTTTAGTTCTTCAAATTAATGGTATGTTTGTGTTATTATTTCCTTGATTAAGTAGATATTTTTTAGGTAGCAACATAAATTGGGTAGCATGATAAAGTAGATATTTTTTCGTTGTTTTAGTGCAGCGTTGAATTTTGATGAGAAACCTAACATGACATAGGTGGAGTATTTTGACTATATACGGGGTTGTAGATATCTAAAAGGAGTTAAACAAGTTGCAAATGAAAACTAAGATCTATAGCTCCAATTTACATGAGGACACCAAAACTAATTTCGGAGTCAAAAGAAGTGAAAATGTAGTAGAAATTGGACTTCATATGTTGTGTACTAGAGTGCAAGTGCATGCGTTTGGGGCACATTTCTATGTTATTTTGACAAACTGTTTCTGCCTTGGGAGTGCTGGAGCACCCCTATCATGCGCAAGAGTGCAGAATGCGCTGCATAATGCATAAAAATGCAATTTTATCAATTTTATGTATCTTTTGGCTGTTTTGATAAGGAGAAACTTGTGCCCTAGCATAGGGAACTTAGAGGAAGCTGATTTTAACATCATTGAAGAAGTTTTCTCAAAAATCATTCATGAATATTTCTTGTATTTCTTGTTTAATATCTATTTGTTGTTTATTAGTCATGAGTAATTAAACCCTTTTTGCAAGAGATGAGTAGAACTTGATGAAACCCTTGAAAATGTGATATGATTTTTGGTTATATGAACCAGTTTATTGGATTATTTTTCTTACCTATGTGCTTAATGCTTTTTATTGATTGATCATTTTTAAATTGTATCATGTTTCGTATTTTAAAACGAAAGTAGACTTTACAAATGTTTGAGATGAGATATTTATGACTTTATAGTCTATGGATAGATACAAACACATGAAACCAATTGCCATATTTGCAGATGCAATAGATCAATACAAGAATTCTTGTACATTCAAGCTTAATTCTGATCTTAAATCTCCTAAGGAATTATGAGTTACTTTGGAATTAAAGGTTCTGTCACTAAGGAATTAGGGCAAGATAAGTAAAGAGAATTCAGTAATAGTTCAATAAAGAATTTCAGTATCAAAATCAAATTAGGAACTAAAGTTGGATTCAAAGTGAACCTCATCCCTGATATTTTTATCACTATAAATTTAATACTTTTACTCTTGTTAATCTGATAATCACTCGATCAATTCATATATTTTCTATTCAAGTTTAGTGATTAGACGTAATTCAATAGTATAATACGATCTTTATTTTGACACTCATCTTATCATTTTATTATTACTTACAATGATTTAGTACACTTGTTGAACCACCGCCAAGAAGCCAACTTAACATGTGATTTATTAATTTTTATCACCTTAAAATCAACCAAACGCTCGTGGAGGTGATCTTTGCAATCTTAACCCGCCCCTGTATTGATTATTATTATACATATTTGTATATGAGTGTGGGTAGGAGTGTGAATTAGAACACCTGAACTCATAGTTCAATATTTTGCCATACTAATGCAAGTATTTTTTTTTTTTATGGTTGTTGAATGGTCTAAGTCTAGCCATCCCTACTTGCACTTAGAACACAATCCTAAACTCAAACTTTATGTTCATTCTCTCATTCAATTTTTTTGAAAACTTAGCTCTGATACAAAAATAGCTCAGTTGTCTAGGGAGAATAATTCTCAAACTGTAGTGTCAAAATGTGAATTCATTCAAGCTCCACATCGTATCAAGATTTTACGAAAAAATGTGAAACTTTGGATTAAGGGACGATGTGTTGTGTTAAAGTGAGTACTTGTTGTATGATTTAAATGTGCAAGTGTACACAGTAAAAAATAAGTAGTATAATTAAATTATTCTCATGAAGATTAAGTATGTTAATAGTTTCAACACTTTTCTAAACATCTAACTTGTTTGTGTAAAAATAAAAAGATAACATTTTTGGTTGACATAAGTAAAATTTGAGGTTTAAAATACACGTTTAAATGAAAGAAAGTTATGAATATATTTTCCAATATTAAATTAGGTGTGGTAATTATTCGCCTTGTTTGCCTTATTGTAGTAAAGTTTTTAGTAAAAATTATTTAGTAGATGTATTTTTATTTCTAAGGCAAGAAGAATTTGGGCTAAGGGTTGTGGCTCGGTATCACACGGCCCATTTGAATGAGTAGGAAGTTGGGCTGGGAGTTTATGCCTTGTTATTGATGAAGGTTAACTAATAATAATAATAATAATAATAATAATAATAATAATAATAATAATAATAATAATAATAATAATAATAATAATAATAATAATAATAATAATAATAATAATAATAATAATAATAATAATAATAATAATAATAATAATAATAATAATAATAATAATAATAATAAGAATTATAATAATATTTTCTCTCTTTTATTCCTTATTCAGGCCCAACACTATCTACCCAATAATGTTCTCTTTAAACAGGAAGGAATACTGAAACCCTAGCCACAATCACAAACCCTATTTCACAAACCCTTTACAAACAAGATTCTGTAAAGAATACCAAAATTCTAGCCACCATCACCATCACCTCTTTTTCTTCGTGCATCGAAAGCTTGGAATTTCTTTTCCCTGTGAACAACTTCGTGGGGCTTAGAGAATTGTAATAGGAAGAAAAGCGGCCAAGGTAAGGGTTTTTCCCCACACAAATTATAGTTAGACCGTTGGTTGGATGGCATGAAATTAATAATTGTGATTGCTTGCTTTTTGAAAGGAATAATATGTAGACTGATGAATTAAAATAATGAACCCCCAATCCTTTGTGTTAAGTTTATTATATAATATATGATTTTTGTAAGTAAAGTATGAATTTTGATGTTATATGTGATGGAGTTCTGATTTTTATGGCGAATATGAAGTAAAGTATGAATTTTATGTTATATATAACAAAGTTTTAATTTTTATAATGAATATGAAGGAAGAGTTGAATTTGTATGTTATATGTGACAAAGTTTTATGATGATGTATGAGTTGGAGTTGAATCTTGTTGTTATATATGTTAACGTGTTAATTTTTATGGTGTGTATGATACCAAGTCTTGATTTTTGTGTGTATGTGGTGGAAGTTATGATTTTCATGATTATTTGTTCATGGATATGTGATCTTAGTGATATGTGAATAAGATGATGATTTTGAAAAGTGATTTGAATGCTTATGACATGATTCTTAGTGGGCTGTGTGGAAATATATCTCTTTGATAATATATCATCATATCATGTCATGGCATATGCATCTTCGTGGAAGTTGCCTTAGTGGCAGGTTTTTCCCCATTGGTATGGGTGATCTGTGTGGAAGTTGCCTTAGTGGCAGGTTTTCCCCATTGGTATGGGTGAATTTTCTGTGTGGAAGTTGCCTTAGTGGCAGGTTTTCCCCATTGGTATGGGTGAATTTTCTGTGTGGAAGTTGCCTTAGTGGCAGGTATATCCGGATCATATAGTTTTAGGAGCATGCATCATGTATATATTTTTGTTATGCAATTTATTGGTTTGTGTATTTTTTTTTTAAATTGGAAGTTTTTACTTTTATATAATTTGTGTTATTCTTCTATATGTTTAACTTTGGTTTGATGTGGATGATGGATAAAACTGACCCTTACAACAACATTTTAGGTACTAATGAGTTCGAGGAGATTCAAGAGTAGTTGATGAGTATTACCGTGCGACAAACGGGGGATAAAAATGGGTTTTCAATATAATTTTGTAATGATAGGATTGTCGCGATACTTCTAAGTTTGTTTTAATCAACTTTTAAAATGCACTAGGATTCTAGAAATGCGGAAGTGGGTTCCCTTCCGTTAGGAATTATTGTTTTTCTTGTTATAGCCTTGAATAAACATTTTCTTAATAAAATTAGATAAACGTGGTTGTTACTAATTATTTGCATGAATAAATGTTAGGTAGTTAGATAAAAAAAAAATTTGTCGTAAATCTTTCTAAACAATATATTTTCAAGTAACGTTTTGGATCAAAAAATCCAGGGCGTTACAAAATTTTATTCACATGCGTTAATATGCTATAGGATAATATAACATTCTTGGGACCACGCGACGTTAAAGGTTTTTTATCTTGATTTTCATTGGACTAATGTTGTTTCTAGGTTCATACTACAAATCCAACATTAATGACAAAAAAGCTTCTCTATGGACTTTGAAGCTATTCCTAGACATTTATCATCATCCTTTCCAACCATATTGTCTTAATCTATATTAAATTAGACATTTTTATCTTTATCTTTTTCTAAACTCAAAAGATTAATAATAAAACTTAAGTAATCGGTTTACATTTTAAATCATAACATTAAAATAATTTGTTTAAGAGGAAACTAATTATTTATAATCACATTAATTCTAAACTACAAAGAGATTTAATTCATATTAAGTTTAAGAAACAAAATTAAACTATGATTAAACATCAAGGAGTTCATTACCGTATTACTCACTATAAAAATGAAAGTTACAAGATACACGCTAAAATGACTTTTATAATACCCTAAACTTCCTATATTCAAATTAGAATCAATGTTATTATTAATATTAATTCACCTTTCTTAATTCCAATTGTTGACACTAAGTTCTCATATTAATTTCTTAAGATTATATGTATTCATAACTATTAGTTGTTGGTTTATTGAAAAATAGAAGAAACATTCTTACTAGTATAATTTAATTATTTGGGGTAGAATTAGAAATTAATAGACACCCGAAGCCCAATTGCAAAATAGCTCATTATTGGAATAGGATACATGATGAATTACCATAGTTTTTTTTAGTTAAGAGAAAACAAAAGTAGGGAGGACATAAACCTAATCTATGAAAAAAAAAAAGAAAAATGAGTTAAGAAATTTTTTAAATTATGCAGTAAAAGGTTTTTCATAGAAAGTAGAATGATTATGCAAATTAATAGCATTTCATTCTCTAAATTATCAATAGACATCCAACTATTTGTTTCGCTAGCATTTCTATTTTTTTTTAAATCTCGTAATACATCCAAGTTAAAAGCAATTATAAGCGTTTATGGTCCGAAAACAGAACTGAATTGGATCACAATAATGGTTTGGTTCCATTTTAAACCGGTTTAAAACTGGTTTATAAACCATTTTAATATTTTGAACAAATTTTTAGTTAAAATCGATTTTGAACTAGTTCTTCAATGAAATTAAAAAAAAAATATTGGGAAAAGAATTGTGAACAAACTTTTTTTTAATTTTTTTTTCGTGAAAAATAGATGTAAAAGATTTATAAAATAAAAAGTTTCGATTATTTTTCGAAAAATAATTTCAAAAGTTTTTCAAGTTCTCGATTTTTCTCTCAAATTTTTCGAGAAAAAAATGATTTAAAATATTTTTCAAAAAAAAAAAAAGTTTCTATATTTTTATGAGGAAAACAAATTTTTGAAAATTTTCCAAGAAAAAAATCTCAATTGTGGTTAAAAAAGTTTTAAAATGGTTAAACTGGTTATTGAATTAAGTTTAGTTTGGTATTTTGGTACAGTGCAGTCCAATTTATCAATATAGTTTAATTAACCATATACTTTACACACCCCTAAAAGCAATTCTGAGATGTAGATTATCATCAATAACAATAACATTTGGGTTTGTCATACTTGACACCATAGCCTTTGAGTTGATTTCCAAATTCGAAGTGATTTTATGGTTTTGAATATTGTACTCCTTTAATACTACATCACTTCAAGAACCAATAATAAATTTATTAGTTGACTTTTGTTTTTTTCTTTTGGTTCTTGTGTGAATGTGTTTTTGCTTGTGATTATTATTTTCTTGTTGATTTTCCAACAAAAACTAAGGAGAAAATATATAAAAAGATTGATCAATACAAATCCTGAAGACCAAATGTACGGTTGTAATAATATTAGAAATAAATAACATGAATATAAGTACACAATCTTATAGAAATAAAGGTTGTCAAATATAATAGTCAGAGATGTAATGAAAAGGCTACTGAGATGTAATTGAGAGGGTATGTAAGTTCACAATTTTAAACGATAAAGATCTGTTCTTTGTATTTTATATATCTATAACAAATATTTTTTCCGATAATTTATTATTAAAAAATAATACAGAATAAATGTTTGTAATTTTTATGTATCTATGATAAATATTTATATAGTATTTTTATATGTATCAACGACAAATATTTATTTTATATTTTTTAATATTTATTAATAATAAATATTTATTCTGTGTGTTTTTGTGTATCTATGACCAATATTCATCATCTGTTTTTCTTAACATTTATCAAGAAGAAATATTTATCTCATATTTTTAATATATTAATAACAAATATGTATCCTTTAATTTTTTTATATTTATTTTTTACAAATACTTTTTATGTATTAGTTAAAAATATATACTATATTTTTTAATTATTTATCAATGAAAATATTTGTCTTTTATAATTTTTTATGTGTTAGTAACAAACATGGTCTTAAATATAGAATTTTATTCTTATTTTTTATAGGAATTAAAAAATATAATTTTGATTGAAACTAAAAACAAAATTTAAAATTTTATGGATAGAATTTAATCATTTTAATTATTCAAGAAAATAGGTTATTAGCAAAATTGTCATAGACTCGTAGGGTATAGACTTTTTTGTACGCTATAGACTTTTGTACGCTACTTTTACTTTTTGAGTGCCTAGAGTAATGCTTGATAGTTTTTCCAACAAATAAATTTTTTTTCTAAAAGTTATTATTTGTAAAGTGCAATAAGTAGTAAATTCTGCACGTTTTGCAATATGCACAGACTTTTATGTTGTTTTGGCTGACTTTGTCAATATGACATATACAATTACTTTTTTTATCACGCAATTTTAATCCAATGGAAAATTCACGGAAGACAAAAATGTATTTTTAATAGTGGCTAGATTTCTTATATTTAATTATACATGTTTTAGTTCTGAATATTAAAATCTTAAAATTAAAATGATAAAAACCGATTGGTTTTCTTAAAACGACTAGCTTCCTACCCCTGGTTTCTCCAAAAACCTCGGCCAATCCCTCATTTCAATTCCTCATAAATTACTCAAAACTAAAAAGCCAACAACTAATAGTCTTATTCAATAAGAAAAGTTAGTTACAATTACAATTTACAATACAAAGATGAGTTCAACAATCAGAGCTTCCTAAGGGTTTATTGCACAACTCATGCTGATTCTTTGAAACCTTCTTCTGAATGGCTTCACATGTGTTGTCATTGTTAAATGGATTGGCGGAGGCAAAGAGATCTAAGAAGTAGTGCAGAAAAGCTTTTTCAACGATGTCTTGCCCAAACCACCACTCCCCATTATCATCCTTTAGCTTTTTAATATGATTTACTTTCTTTTCTGATTCTCCTTCCCATTAAATAACTTAGAGTTCCTACTTCCTATCCCCATCCTTCTACAAAACTGCTCTGCTTTATTGTCTTTAAACTGTTTCATCTTTCTGAAGCAAATCAATATGCACTTTTTCCAGTTCTCTATGTGCTTTGATGTTGTCAACTGAAGCAGACCGGATGACTTCATTTTTAAAGAGTCATTCACAGTTGGCAATCTCCTTTTTATTTAGTTATTTATTTATTTTTTTATCTTCGGATGTATCATCTCTATTCCCACACTCCTCAAAATCGAACAGATGCTTAGTCCTTTAAATTTAACTTAATTTTTTGCTTAGATTTTTTAAATTTATTTTATTCCGATTTGATATTTTAAGTTACATTTGTTTGCGGTGTTAGTTTTTTATCTAAATTTCGATAACAATTAGTTCAATTGAATGTTTATGATCATTTGAAACTTTACTAAATACTTGTAATAATATGTATCTTACAATAATCTTATAGAAAATATTCATCAAATTTTATAAAAATATATATTTTTTTATTTTCTCTACAACAATTTAAATTCACATGTAATCTTAAAAACAAGATAATAAAAGTCTATCTAGATAATCAATGTAATTAACTCCCTTCACATGCAAATTAGTTTGGACAATCAACTTGTTGCGATATTTCATTTAAATCTTAACATTTCATACAATAATTTGAGAAAACTTTCGAACTTAAAGGATTAAATGCATAATTTAATATATCTTAGAGGTTAATAATGCAAATGAATGTAACTTAAAAGATTAAATAAGAAAAAAATAAACTTAAGACCAAAAAAATTGAGATAAACTGAAAATACTAAAGGTGTATGTTTACCTTTTTTTTAGTTCTCAAAGGGCACATTTTCTAAGAAAGTAGAAATAGTCGAGTGATCTAAACCAATTACCTAGTTAGATGCAGCAGTTTGATTGGAGAGAACTTATTTGAGAAGTTCTATGTAGCCATTGCACAATCTTACCCGACATTGTAGGATATCATCACCTTCTCTAACATCAAACCAAGTAAAGGGATATCCTAAAAAACCCAAGTCAATAAGACCTCAAACATCAATTATTTCTCTTTCGACCTTGAATTAATCAAAACTTCTCGTGTTACCATCCTATTTCTCAATACCACAAGTCTCCAACACATCCATAAATCAGAGATTGTGGCCGCAAACTCCTTTATTTAAGACCAAGTGTGTTTTTCCCTTCCTTAATCAGAAAACCCACATATATCGGTTACAAATCATGGTTCACCACCATTCTCATCTTCAATTCTACGATGAAGAGTATGGAAATGTTCACCTGATCATTCCACAATAAGGTTGGCCCTCTCGACATCTACTGTCCCAAACCTTTACATTAGACCGTAATGCCACAACTAAAACTGCATCTAGCTCTAACCTTTTCCATTTCTTGTTTGGATAACCTAGCTGTTGATACTTGATGCCAAGAATTGCGCCTTATATCATGAACAACTATGAATCCAACGAACTCAACGAAAACACGAACAAACCTGCAAAAACAATACACCTATGAAATAATACCTGAGGCGTCTCGGATGACTGCCTTTAAGGATTTATTTGCGTAATGTGCGTAAATTCCCCATGGTACAACAGGTTCTTCTCTAAAAATGGAGGTTACAGAACAACTCGAATTTAATTAATATAGGAAATGTAACCTAGGAACTCAGTTTTGTTTTTTGGAGGAGAGAAAACAATTTTTGATTGGTAGATGAGTATACAAAATTGTAATATTTTTCTCGTGTCGTTCAAAATAGTGTACCGATCTCAATACTCATAGACCTTTTTAATAAAGTAAAAATTAATAAAAATAAAGGCAACATTTTTTTATGTTGTATCTGCGTGAAAACTAAAATGTAACTAATGATGGCCATATGTAATATAGGTGTGAGAAGAACTCTTCGAATGTGTGCCACAACTCTATAAAAATAGGCTAACAAACTAAAGTGAATGTTAGTAAGCATTTGACCAAGAAGAAAATAGAAACACATGGTCAAATAAAAATATATTTAGAAATATTTGACATGTGCAAAATACAATCTATTTTTGGGTAATTTTTGAAATTAAAAAAAAAACTCTAAAAATACAACAATCCTCCACATATTTCAAAAGTTTAAAATTAGAAAATTAAAATAATTTCCTAAGTAAATATCGTATATGTAATGCATTGGAACCGTGTAGCAAGCAATCGAACAATTCCTAGACTGATAAGACTTAACACACAATGAATTGGTTTATCAAGCTATGCAACCCAAGACACTTGTTATGTGTTAGAGGTCTCACAATCACACTACACCAATACAATTCTTGTTGTTACGTCATTTTGCGCTAATAGACTATGTGTATGTCCGATATTCATAAGTACTCTAGAGATTTCACCATGATCTCATGCAAGCAGCCCCACTTGACACCCATATAGGCGATTTCATCAATTTTACACTGCAAATCATACACCACCCATAAGGGGTATGAAAATCGTTAAAACGTTATAGCTTAACCTCTCAATAATGCATCGCCTAACACTATCACAAGTACATTAGAGGAAAGGGACAATAAAATAAAAATAGCACTTGCAAAATTAACACGCAACTTGGCCTTACCACATTGAACCTTCTTGGTTAGGATCTCTAATCATAAAGGTCGAGTTCCCATCACTTGTTAGTTTCAATAGGCTCAAGTCTCATTCCACTCAATCTTTCACAAATTAATTTCTTCCATATAGGCTTTGTTAGAGGATCAACTAGATTCACTTCAAACTTCATAAAATCAATCGACATTGTTCCAGATTTTTGCAATTGCTTTACCACATTATGTCTCAATTGTAAGATGCATTCTTTGCAACAGCTATAGCCGATTGGCTATCACAATGTATTGACACTAATGGGGTTGGTTTTATTTCCAAAGGAATATTTGACAAATTTCTTAACCACTCAACTTCACTACCAAACAACTCTAGAGCTACAAACTCTGACTGAATAGTTGATATACACAATTATTGTTTGTTTAGCTGATCTCTAAGTAATTGCACCACCACCAAGTGTGAACAAATAACCACTAGTAGATTTTGTCTCATCTGAATCACATATTCAATTAACATCACTGTATCCTTCTAATATAGCGGGAAATCCACTATACACAATACCATAATTCATGATACCTCTCAAATATTTCATGAGTCTAGCAAGTGTCTTCCAATGACCCTGACTCGGGTTATGAGTATATCTACTCAAGTGACCTACTTCATATGCAATATCAGGTCGAGAAAAATTCATCAGAAGCAATAAGCTCCCAATAATTTGAGCATATGGAGTCTAGTTAACAGGATCACCTTTATTCTTCTTTAATTATGAGTTAGGATCATAAGAAGTAATCACGGGATTAGAGTCAAAATGACCAAACTTCCTAAGAAGCTTCTCAGCATAATGTTCTTCGGATATTGTTATACTATCCCCCTTCCTTATGATTATTACTCCCAAAACTACACTTGCTTCACCCATGTCTTTCATATCAAACTTAGATGCAAGAAAATATTTAATTTTGATCACAATATCAATACAAGTACCAAAAATTAACATGTCATCCACATAATTTACCAACTTCAATGAAAGAGATAAACCATCACTAATCAAAATTTCATTAGATTTTTCATGTAATTGTTTTGGTGTTTGTTTCAAACCATACAAAGATTTAAGGAGCTTACACACTTTTTTCTCTTAACCAGAAACTAAACATCCTTTAGGTTGAGCCATATAAATTTCTTCTTCTAAATCACCATTTAAAAAAGCTGTTTTTACACCCATTTGATGTATAACAAGTTTGTAAAAAATGCCAAAGCTATTAAAATACGAATTGATAAAATTCTCGTTACCAGAGCAAAAGTACGAAAATATCAATATTTGCTTTTTGAGAAAAACCTTTTGCTACCAAACGAGCTTTATTTTTATCAATTGACCCAAAAGGTTTTAAAAATCTTTAATAATCAATATTTTTTTTTTGAGAAAAATCTTTTAAAAATCCACTTGCAACCAATAGGTTTTGCTCCTAGAGGTAAATATACTAATATCCAAGTTTTGCATTTTGAAATTGAATCAATTTTAGTTTTAATAGTTTCTTTCCAAAGGAAATAGCTTCGTAAAATTTGGGCTCATTATCAACAAGATAAGTATAAAAATCATTTTCAAATGATGTCTCTTTTCTTTGCCTTTTACTTCAACTTAAATCTTCATTTGGATCTTCACAATTAATTTCTAAAGGTTGCCTATAGCTACCTTCATTTTCATATTTCAAAGGAAATATGTTCTCAAAAAATTCAGCATTCTTTATTTCCAAAATTGCATTGCAATCTAAAACATCACTTTTTAGAACAAAATAATTATAGGCACCATTTTTTTCAGCATATCCTATAAACATACAATCAGAGGTCTTAGAACCTATTTTTCTCTTTTTAAGCTCAAGTAACATGACTTTAGCTAAGCACCCCCACACTTATAAATATTTCAAGTTAGGTTGATAACCTCTCAAAAGTTCATATGGTGTCTTACCATTAGTCTTATGAGGAGTTCTATTTAATAGAAAATATAAACACAATAGAGCTTTACCTCAAAAGTTATTAGGAGCATGAAAACTAGCTAGCATATCATTCATCGTTTCTTTTAAAGTTCTGTTTTTCCTTTCAGCTACACCATTAGATTCAGGAGAATAAGGGGGAATTGTTTCATGTATGTTGGAACTAGGTTGATTCTAGGAACAATTCCTTCATCATTTTTCGATGATAACAAAGTTACTTTGTGAGAACAGTTTATTACACCAATGATTTCATTAAATGTGCAATAAATAGAACCAGGAAACGAAGGAAAATATATCAAAGGAAGATATTAGAGGAATGATATCAGAGGAAGTGAAGATGTTAGAGGAAACAAAGATATCAGAGCCAAGTGAAGTCAAAAGAAGTCAACACAAAGTTCAGACTTTGGTAATTACATGCGCTGTTGTGAGCACGCATCTGCCTCTAAAGCTTCTATCTATTTGCATCTGGTGACTGAAGCATGCCTCTGAAACGCCTACTACAATAACTCTGAAGCTTCTATTTGAGTTGCTTATAAAGCTCAAGTTCCGCTCGCTCTGAAGACTGCAACTTGCTCCAAGATGCTTCCTCTAATTCGCAAGATGCTTTGAAGATGCAACAAGGTGACGTTGCTTTTTCCACTATTTCTAAGTTATGCAGTTCTTCCTCTGCCTCTAACTACCTGAACCAAACAAAACAACATCTAACTCCGATGATCAAGTTATGTTTTGATGAAGAAAGTCAACGACTCTGATGGAAAATCAACACTCTGATGAAGACTGAACTGTTTCATGATTCTGATGGTCCAATAACATATTCAGATCTATTCCCACTTCTCTTCAAGGAGAATTATTTTCAAACACTATTTAGACATTCTAGCACAAAATCATTCTAGAAGATACGTTTTGTAATTAATCAAGCTTCAATAGTCATATTCCCAAACCATATCTATCAAGGTTTATTTTTTTGTGAAGATCTCTGTTGACCTTGCACAAGGAAGATACGCTCAGAAGATTCAAAGAGAAATATTTTCAAGCGTTATATGGACATTCTCACACATAAAAATTCTAGAAGATTTGGTTGAGGATTCGTTTTGGAATTAATCAAACTTCAATGGTCATATTCCCAAACCATATATATCAAGGTTTATCATTT
Organism: Cicer yamashitae; assembly: GCA_037974755.1. NCBI lineage: Eukaryota > Viridiplantae > Streptophyta > Magnoliopsida > Fabales > Fabaceae > Cicer > Cicer yamashitae. Next base: position 24,862,784 of record JBBPBQ010020323.1, read on the forward strand.
GTGAAGAGCTTTGTTGACGTCGCGCAAGGAAGATACGCTCAAAATTTGTTTGGGACAATATTTAAACCCTAATTCGTGATATATAAAGAGATCAATTCTGAAGAAGAAAAAAACACAACAACTCAAAAAACCTTACGAACGCAAAATTCTCTAAGTATTCATTTTCAAGGTTTTAGTTAAGCAAAGGCACCCATTCATATCTTTTATTACTAAGTGCTTAGTGTACTGTTTTAGTGTGAAGTTCATTGTAATCAATTTGCTCAGAAGAAGCAAAACATAACTTAGCTCCATCCCTTTGTTACCTAGCCCAATAGTGGGTATTCTGCCTCAACGACTTGTAGGTTTTCAATTTGGAAGTTAAGAAGACTTGACTTGTAGGGTCAAGGTATTGTAGTGCCCTAATGGTCTGTAGGTTTCAGACTGGAAGTTGAGAAGACCGAATTGTAGGATCAGGTGTTGTAATTCAGGTTCAAATTAGAGGATAAATCCTTTTGTGTGAAGGGACAAGACGTAGTTGTCACGTTGGTAGTAAACCAATATAAATCCTGATGTTTCTTCCTCTGCCTTATTACTATGTTTTAATGCTACCTCTGATATGTTTATCTATTCTAATATCCCAAATCATAATTTTGAAAAGAAGTTTTTAATAAGGCAAAACACAATTCAACACTTTACAGTGTTTTTCCACCTTCAATTGACATAAGAGCTCGGTCTCAAGGCTGAGCACTTTACAGTGTTTGAGAAAAGATCCACTTTTCAACATGTTTGGTTTTGGTGATGAAGTCTCAGGAGGAAACATCAACACACCCCTCTGTTTGATGGAGAACGTTTTAGTACTGAAAGGACAAACTCAGAAGTTTATTTATCTCACAGGATCCCGAGCTTTGGGATTTAGTGGAAGATGAGTACACTGCTCCTAGCAAGGAGGATGGTACTGAAGTTTCCAGAAAAAGATGAATGCTGATCAAAATAAGAATTACAAGATGCGTTATAAAGTCAGAACTTTTATGATGAATGTGATCACATTCAATGAGTTTGACAAGTGCACCAACAAGGAGACAACTAAGGGTATTTATGACGCTCTGATTATGACCTATGAAGGAAGCAAGCAGGTCCAAGAGGCAAAAGCTAATCTTCTGGTCATAAAATATGAACTTTTTCAGATGGAGGAAGATGAAAACATTGAGACTATATTTTCTAGGTTTTAGACTCTGGTCTCAGTGTTAAAAGTGCTTCAAAAAAGTTACACAACTGAAGAAAACCAAAATAAGAACAAGTTTTTCTTTAGATCTTAACCTCAACTGAATTCTTAACTTTCCGAGCTTGAACCACGATCTGCTTGAAGATTCTGACATTGAAGGAGTTCAATATCCATACCTTTTCTACTAGAGAGCATTTGAAGCTCTCCCCCTCGTAAACCTTGATTTTGTTCACATCTACCCCTTCTTCCTCCTCCTTTGTTAATTTTGCTTCCTTCCACTTTTCTATTCCTTCTAATCTGGCAGAAACAGAGAAAAACTCCACAAACATAAGGATATGTAAGTGCTAAATCGTGATTCGACGAAGAATAAAAGACACAAAACTATGTAAGAAACCAAGTTGGAACTGGTAGAAACCGTTTTCGCAGACCAAGAAGCCCTAATCTAGAGGTGTTGGAGAAACAAGATTCGCTTAGAGAGAAAAAGGTAAGTTCTCTCTAGAAATATATGCGAGAAAATTGTGACAAAGATATCTTATATATGAAGAAATGCATGCAAAATAGAGATGAGTGCCAGCACATGGTGATGTAAGTTCAATGTGATAATCACAAAAGAAAACTTTTTGGAATACTACAAATGTAAAATAAAAATATTGTAAAATATATATATATATATATATATATATATATATATATATATATATAATATAAAAAAAAAATCGTGAAAAATTTAGAGAGAAGTTGATGGAACTTAAGTTCCTGTATTTGCAAGCAACAAATTCTGTAGCGAAGACACGTGTTTATCCTCTTTATAAACTGGTCAGGATAACATTTGTTTTTTAATATTAAAATTAAAATCTTCAAATAATAAGCCATTGGTTTTCTTAAAACCACTAGCTCCCTGCCCTGGTTTCTCTAAAAACCTCGGCCATTCTCTCAACTATATAAAAGCCAACAACTAACAGTCTTCTTCAATCAGAAAAATTACTTGCAATCACAATTTACAATACAAAGATGAGTTCAACAATCAGAGCTTGGAGTGTTGCAGCTAGCGTTGGTGTTGTAGAAGCCTTGAAGGACCAAGGCATATGTAGATGGAATTATGCTTTGAAATCAGCTCAGCAGCATCTTAAAAATCATGTTAGGTCTATCTCTCAGACAAAGAAACTTTCTTCCTCTGCTTTGATGTCTAAAAGATTGAAAGATGAGAATTCAAAGCAGCCAGAGGAGTCATTGAGGACAGTCATGTACCTAAGCTGCTGGGGTCCCAATTAATTCTAGGGGAGGTCACGGTTTAGATTTCTGAGGATATATTGTATAGTTTTTTATTTTATTTTTGAAACATTATTACTTGTCCGTTAATTGTGTCAAGTATATATATTCATGTAAATTTTGATCAATGATAGTGTTCGTTGAGAATTGCTAAATTTTGTTTTCTTTACTTTACTGTTCATTTTTTTAATTGAAATTGTCTGATTAATTTGAGATAGAAAAAAAGCTTATATTTATCTTTTTATATTAATTTAATCGCGGTTATGATTCTTATGAAGGTATTGCTGAAAAGCCAACGTGGTATTATACAGAAGAAAAATGTTTGGCTGCCATGAAACATAAAGAGGATTGATATAATATACGTGGTATATTAATGATGTAATATAAAGAGATATATATAGATGAAATAATATATTGATTGAGTAAATAAAAATTAAATGTGTACATATATTGTATATGCATCTAATCATTTAGAGATTATAGATTCTGATTCTTTGCGATTCAAGCAACAAAGGAGGTTGTGATAGACTTTGGGAAACAAGAGTTAGAATGAAATTATGAGGTATATGGACAATAGGATATTCATCCTTCTATATATAATTAGAAATCAATTATAAAAACAATGCAAATAAAAGTTAGTAAAGAATTTTATTTTAATTTATAAATTTAAATAACAATGCAAACATGTAAATTCAACACAACTTCTATAAAATGTTTTAGTTTAAGCTTTGAAATATTTATTTATAAACTATACTAGAGTGATGTTTGTTGACTTTAATCATCAATCATCAAAGTCTTTAAACTATTTTTTAATGTCACTCTTAAAACAAAATATATAGTTGTTCATGTTAGAACACATATTGTGGTAGATAAATTTAACAACTTCTTTTACTACCTTAGAAATACTTATAAAGTTAAGATGGTTGATTAAACTACTAATTTTATTGTTAATTGATATCAAATATTTGCTAGTAATGTTTAATTTATATTGTTTTTTAACTAAGGTAGAAAAGTGGCAGTATTATTAATGACAAGTTTTACAAATAAAAATACTAGTCTCCTATTCCTACCATTTATATGACACATATAGACACACCACCACCACTTTATTTTCATTCCAACCAAAAATCCTCACAATAGAAAAAAAAAAAATGAAGCTTTCATGTTCCTCTCATTCAACCCAATGAATACAAAGTAAAATTTCTCCATTCTCTCCGTCCTTCTTTCACAAATACACAATCAACTCAAACCACCCACTCTTCTCTTCTCCTTAACCAAACCCTCTCCATTCCAAAAGTTATTCTTTTTCTAACCTAAGAGGAATGTTACATGCAAGTTGAGATTAAATTTCCTTATCACTACCTCAAGACAAAATTCCAATTCAATCCGTCTAAATAGAAGTAGGAGTAATAGAAGTGGGAGCTAGGAGCTAAGACAATTTCAACACCAAAGTTCAATTCTAGGAGGAATTTTTCCCTTGTTAAAGTCTGTGAGTTCTTTTCTTAGTATAACTAACTTTTACATATTGCATGTGGGTTTTTTTGGTTGATTTCAACATTATTCTTTTTTGAAAATTCAATTTTAGGGGTTTTGAAATAATGAGGAGTTTGAAAATGAGAATGGGGAAATTATAAGGTTTTGTATATATGTATTGTTGGTACTTTCATCCATTCCTTCAAGAATTCATTCTTATTATATGCATAATCTAATAATTTTGATTTGCTATTAGATTGATAGATTGAATGTTGAATGTGAAGTGGAATGAATAGTAATAAGAAAGGGGGTTTAAATTGTGACCATTTAAAAATTTAGTTCTTGCATTTTAATTGATACTTTACTCAAGATTAAACTTGCTAATCAAAAGTTGATTAGTAATCTTTTAATTGACTAGAATGTTCTTGACAGTTTATATGAAATTAAGAAGTTCTAAATAAAAATAATAATAGTGAAGTGTGATTTGTGCGTGCAAATAATTAAAGATAAAGGATAGAAATATCACACACAAAAAGTATACTGGTTCACCCAACTCCGGTTAGTCTAATCCTCACAACCGTGAGATTTTCACGATGTGCTTCAAAACCAGAATGTTCTCCTTCACACCTTTCTCCTGATCACACCTTGATCAATTACAATCTCCACCGTTCAACTTAGAAAGGATTTTTACAGTTATCTTTCAATCTAGAAAGAATTTTTACAAACACACTCAATCTAATATAAAAGATAGACTTGAGTTAACTTCAATGTGTATGATAAAAAGTGTTTTAGATCTAATGATTCTCAACTCTTTGTTTGAGATAAATAAAGACAAATTCAGTAAATAATGATCCATAGATATAGTGAAGAGAGTTTGTGTTTGCTTGAAGATTTTTCTTACTTGTGATTACTTGAACAAGTGTTGGTAGATGGCAAATTGAACTCTTGCCTTAATCTTCTAATTGATTTTCAATTTATAGATGATAAGAGACTTTGAATATTTAGTTTAAATTGAATATTGTCATTGGACACACTTCCCAAGGTGCAAACAATCCTCTGAATCAATCTCTTTAAGTGCAGTGTAATTCTATCTAGAACGTTCTTGATCAACCCAAAATGTTATTGCCTTGTTGGAGAGTGGAGAAAAACCAGAATGTTGGGTGGTCTACCATATGACCGTTGGAATAGTTCCCTGAACTGAGATATCTGAAGCAATTCATGTCAAACAGTACTTTGCAGTGTACATTTTTTTGTTTTGTACTTGCTTCAAGCTAATCAATCTGGAGATCAAAACTAATGATCAATATGCATGTGTTTTTTGCAAGTGAACATTCACTATTTGACTTCTTGAGACTTGATTACTTTTGGGTGGCCCATATGCGAATTATATCAATCTAGAATAGGCTTTTAGTGATCCAAAATTGATTCATTTGTCTGTTGTCTTTTATTTAAGACAACCAGAACGAACCAAAATGTTTTGCAATCATTCTGTCATCAATCTGCGTATCATTCTACATGTTTGTTTTTGCATGTAGGCCTTCAAATCTTGACTTTTAATTGCTCATTAAATGTTGGAAATGCCATGTGCTAAATGCCAATTGATTTACTGCATGTTGCCCTGCCAAAAATATCCTTATTGTCATTTGTTCTTTAATAGAACAACCAGAATATTTTGGTGAATGTTCTTCCATCATTCTTTAAATAAATGACTTAATAAATGAATCAATCTTAAAATTATTTCTTCTTCAAATTTGATTGTTGTCATTTTGTTGAACTGATATGACTATTTATTAGTGCAATGAACTTGTTCATCACGAGAACATTATTTCATAACAATTGAAAATGGTGTCCTTTATATGATAGGAGAAACCTTTTGTTGAAGCAATACTTCCTAAAATTTCTCTTGGTGTTACAGATGTTGTGTCTTGTCCATCAAGTATCCCTGAGATACTTTAGTATATGTATGAATGTATTGGACACTTTCTTTATGAATATGTTATTTTGAAGATGCAATAATCATTCTCTTGAATGATTAATATAGTATATGATATATTCCTTTTGAGATTCTTTCATAAATATGTTTTTCGACTTCTTTATTTATCTTTATATATGTTTGAATCTACAATATATCCATTGGACATATTTTCCAAGGTATCAAATGATTATTTTGATCATTCTCCTTATTCTTTAGTTCAACTTTTGATTCTTAATACAACTTTTGACTTGTTTGACTCTCATGAGTTCATAAACTTGTTTGAAAGATTTCCTTCTAATGTCTCCATGAATAATCTTTTGACGTTACTTTGATTCTTTCATGATTGAATAGATACTTATGCACTTGTTAATGTGAATGACTTCTTGCTTGTCCACTTATGTGATTCATGTTCCTTAAATAAAACTTAAGTGCAATCATCAGTAGATCATCATTCATGAAACTTAAACATTTATTTCATAAGGTTTGTAGTCATTAAAACATATATCAAAAAAGTTTTTATCTTAACAGAATGTTTGCGGACTGTTTTGATTTATCAATTGGTGTAATTGGTGTATGAATTTGAAAAAATTCACTTGGCGAATCTGGTCTGGAATATGCAGGTTTTACTTATGTAATGGATTCGCTAAGCGAATCTAAAATTTGCTAAGTGAAAATAACTGAAAAATATCATCTTTTGATTTTGACTAGAATTCACTAAGCAAATATTGACAGATAACAAAGTTGAAAGTCTTTTCTGAACTGCATTTACTGAGCAAAAATGAAACTCACTAAGCGAATTTTTGACATGGAATTGACTTTTATTTATTGTTTTATAAGGTATTTATGTTAAAGCTAGTTGAATCAATTTGGAATAGAATTGAAAATGATTATTGTTTGATAAACATAATGTCATGACATGCATTGGGTTGAAAATGATACGGTGAGACACAATGATGTTTCACTAATGAAACATCTGTAAGGGAAGAGCAACTAGGACGTCGGTTTTGGTCAAGGACAAAACCTACCTTACAAAAATGATCACAATTATCTTGGTGGATCACGTTGAGATAATTGGTATGAATTGTCCATAAGTTATGAAAATTGACCGAATTAAAAGAATTTTATTAAACTTGTCATGTTTAAAATTTCATTTAAACGGAAATATTTCAAATACCCCTTCCTTTTGTTTTATAGAACTCATTGAAATTATTATCTCACTTTTTACTTTTATGTATTATAGCAGATAAGAAGGCTTGAGCTCAGACTTGGGGCGAATAAACGACGATGATGTTTTATTGTTTTGATGTATTAGATATTTTGTAAATAGTGTTCATATAATAGGTATTACAATAAACTCATACATACATCAATGAAAAAAGATTTAAGTAACATGATACAATTATTGTGCTTCAAGGTTTTCTTTCTATTACCATTTGTAATATCTTGTAGTTGGGAGTTGCAACTTGATTTTAAGATATACATTTTCTTTTGGAGCGGCTAAATGTTGATCTAAACCATCATGATTGGACCTGCTTTTTTTTTATCCATTCCATATTGTCAATCATATTTCAACAGATAACGCCATATAAAATTTAGATAATTAAAATAAAAATACAACTATATAATTGATAGTTGTTAAGTACGAGAAAAGATATACAACTTCATAGCAACTTCAATATGTGAAACTTCCACAGTTATTAGTTATTTTGTTTTCAACAGGCTATATCGAATTGAAGATCAAATTGATGAACTTGCTAGGGTTTTTACAAAAATTGAATAATAATTTTTTGATGTGTCAATAGACACAACTTCATTATATGATTTTGCTATTGGATAGGACATCCTTATGAAAGTGATATGTGTTAAGACAAACTCTCAAATTAAGTTTTGATGAAAATAAACAAAGGTTAATTAAGAACGTTAATTATGATTCTAAATGTTATGTTAATTTAACCTGTGCTCTTGAGTGTTTTTATTCAAAGATAGGGATCAAGCAAAATAAAGAAATCAAATAAAAACCTGAACAGAACATTCTTGACAAAAATTTGTAAAAAACAGAGAATGTTCTCCAGGATCAAGACTCATCATCACAACCTAAAGATCAATCAATCTCCAATAGTTCGAAGAAGACTCTGCCTCTGTATCTTATGCTGATGTTATCAGTATTTGGCAAGGAACAAGTAGGAATCATTCTAGTCAAAGAAGGCATTCGAATCACTAAGTTAAAAGGTCATGAATCAAGCAAAATAAAACGAGTTCTAACTTTCTCCAACCCAAACTGTCAAGAAAGTTAATTCAAGACTAATCTATACAAAGCATCAAAAAGTCATCCAACATGATCAAGACTGAACCTCAAATTGATCATCAATCTCCAGAAAGTTCAGAACACTAACAGACCCGATTGATCATCAATCTCCGTTTCTGCAGAAATTCAGAATCAATCTCCTTATTTCTACAGAAGTTATTCATTACTCTCCAAACTGTTTTGGACAGAATCAAGTCTCTAGATCAAAGATATATCATCAACAAATATATCTGAAGCTTAAAGGATCATTAAACACGAAGACAATCTGATCAAGAATGAATAAAACAACTCAGTCAAACAAAGTTCAAAACTGTTCAAAGGCTGGAATATTTTTATTCACTTTTATTGGTTTTGGTCAAAACTCACAGAGCACTACCAACAGCTCTTTTGACCATTATTAAATGCTCTAATCGTCTATAAAAGGAAGACTAATACTCAGGAAAATTCAGAACTTCAAGTGCTAAGAATATCCATCAAATCACATACACTTACATACTTGAAAGCTTTTCATTCACAAGAGAATCAGTTCTGAAACTATCTTCATACATCCAATTTGTTTTACTGAGTTCTTTTAACCTGAATCTATTCTCAAACACGAGTTGAGCATAATCAGATTCGACCAATCTTCTTAAATGATTATTGTGTAAACTCAAAACTATAAGGATTGTTTATAGTTTGAGTATGATTAGAGAGTGAACTGTAAAATCCTACCAGAACTGTTAGGTGACTTGATTGAATCCTTTCTGGGTGGAAAGGAATTGTTGTTATAGATCAAGGTTGATCTTAACTGTGTAAAACAAAGACTATTCTCCGTTTTGAACACTTAGTGAAAATCTCACAGTTGTGAGGACTGGACGTAGCCCGAGTTGGGTGAACTAAGATATATCATTGTGTGGTATCTCTTCCTTATCTCTATTTACATTCAGTCATTTTAATTATCAAATTAAATAGAGAAGCTAAAACTGTGATTTTAACTAACCAAGAATGTTCTCCGTTTTCTATTTCCATAACCAAGAACGTTCTCCGTTTTCTGTTTTCATAACCAAGATCTTTCTTAAGTTGTCTTCTTAAAGATTTTAACAGGAAATTTTAAATAGGCAAATTTACAATTCAAATTCCCTTCCTTGTAAATCGACATTACTACTTCAATATGCTTTATCAGGTATTGGATATATGTAGTTATTTGAACTCAAAACAGTGATGTCTTGAACTCAAAACTATGTTGGGAAATTCCACCTATATGGTGTAGGGGAGTAGTCACCATCATATCCATATAAAAGCTTGAGTAGTAACTTTAAGCCCATCAAAACCATTCACATGTGAGCCAATAGGGCATTTAAGAAGTTGTCTATCTTAATGGCAGCATGTGCAACCATTGTCTCGAGCACCCCAATTGTCCCAAATTTGTGTCATTCCATTACTAACTTTTCATTAATCTCATAATCTCGCTTGTGGGCTCAATGCGTCCCTCAAGCTTATAGAGGTATACAAATGTGGCTGTTGTGGTTATTTTCCTCCTTTTGTGAGGGGCTTTTGGTCGCCACAAAATTAGGATTTTCTTGTAGTGCTTGATTTGTGATAGCAAGTCTCATTAGCCAATAGGATTGCTAAGCATGTGTCCATCATGCTTGATTTAACACACGTGTATTTAAATGAGTTATTGACATTATAGTGTTGTCAGGTGCTATTAATTACTTACCGTTAGCCACCTATCTTTAAGGCACCATAGTGTTGTATTATTAACCAATAGGATTCCTAAGCATAGTGTTGTATTATTGGATTACTAATTTTTCATAATTCTCATAATTTATTTATTTATTTGTTTGTGTCAAAAATACGTTGACATTATAGTTTTTATAAGTTACTATTAACTACTTACATTAGTCGCCTATCTTGATATTAGCATGCATAATGGCTGCTATATTTCAACATTTTTAGCATGTTTTTATACATTTGAATGATTGTTTTTTGGGAAGAGAATATTTTGCAAGCATAGGTAATACCACCATAATTTAATATTACCTCTCTTTAATTATAAGCACCCTTTAGGAAAAAATTTGTACTTAAATATAAATATCATTTCAATTTATTAAGTGCATTTATTATTATTTTTTCATACATGCACCATATTAATACTACTAATTTTCTTGGAATATAAAAATTTTAAGTTTGATACATTTAAATATATTTTAGGAAAATTAATACTTCAAATGAACACATTAATTACACTACTAATTTTACTTAATAAAAGTAAAAATAATAATGAGTGCTTATAAAAAGGGAATGAAGAAGTAGCAATTATCTATGTTGATATGTTTATAGTGCACTTAAATATCTATATTATTGTAACTGCAATTATAGACATTTAATTCATCTTACATTTCCAAGAAACATTGCCAATACACAATATTTTTTATAATTTTCAAAGTCAAAAAATTAATTTGTGCTAATTTGCAATGTTCGATGTGCATGATTTTTATGAAATGCAATTTTTCAATGGTTCTGTTTCTTGCAACCTTTTGATTTTAGTTTTTCATTGGGACAAACTAAAATGAAATGTCATATTAAATTAAATATGATATGATATTCATATGGAGTTACTATAAGATTAACAATTGTAGGAGGACTCTTGGGAATTGATACGAAGACTATCAATGCATGAGGACTCTTGGAAATCGAAATTAATTGTCTAGTATTCAATTGGACGATTACTGCTAAATGGCTATGTGTGTGATGCGTTGGGCGGTTTAGTAATGTTGTTTAGTTGTATATTAGAGTTATAGGATTATAAAAATTCTTTGTACTGACACGCGCACATTTTTGTGACAAATTAATTGGGATATAAACATGTTTTATATATGTAATTTCCCTCGTGTTTTGGGTTATGTAGTCGACTATTAATTTTGAGTACATAATTGCAATGATTTTCTATAAATATTAAGAGTTGATGTAAATTAATATTAGTTATGACAAATTTTTATCTTCCAGAACTTGGGGTACATGAGATGCATGTGCTTTATGAAGTCTTGTTTATTAATATTGTTAAGTGAATAACTAACTAATGTTTGGCGGAAATGAGCTACTTGATGGCTTAATAGGATTAGAGAATATAATGATCTCCATTCATTTCAAAAATAATATATATACTCCTTGATTTTTCACTATTATATTTGCTAGTGTGTCATTAGGCTTCGCATCAAAGTACAAAATCAAAACATTGATCAATAATACGAATGAATATACTATAAGATGGGGTAATAATAGAAAATAATTTTGAATCAAAAAATCAAACACCCAATTCTTTTTCTTTTTTTGTGGCCATCTTGTGCCAACAAAATATATATGAGGTATTCCATTAAACGTAGAACAAGTTTCGAACTGGATCTCAAATTTGACTTGAGTCTCTTCCAAATATAAATCTTCTTCCCCAGTCAGATATCACCAAAGCCCTTGTTCTCCAACTAACTAGTTTGCTGCATGTTTTGAGAAATCGTTAGACGATGAAATAGAAGTCATATCTTCTACACTAGAAATGTGCAGCGGTTTAATATAGTTGTTGCACCATACAATAGTGGTGGTAGAAGATCCAATTTGAATAAAATAAAAGCATATATACCAACATTCATTAAATATATTGAATTATAAAATACCTTGCATATACTGAATACCATAACCATTGACTACTTTGACCAATTGAAACCCAATCTCCTGGAAGCTGAGCAGCAGTTTGTTCTCCACCAAGAGGAGCAAACTGTCCAAAATGCTTGTACCTTTTGTTCACAGGATGTTTGTTTAGGTTAAGTTGTTGGTCAATCATGCACTAATTTCATTACAAACACAAAAAGTAACCAAATATCAAAATGAATTAACTAATAACTCATGTTATATGATCAACTACTAATTAGCCACTTAAATCTTTTTATTCATACTCCGTTGCACACAAAAAATAAAAGTTACATTATTGTTTATTTTACATTAACTAATCGACAATTTTATTGTGCCAATCAAGGTTTTACAAACAGGTTTACAGTTGCAATCTAGACTGTGACTTTATGATTTCTTATGTCTCTTAATTATAATACAATCACAATCTAGATCACATCAATTGTATTTAACCACAATTTTCTACTATATAAAGGATTTGATGTCAACAATAAATTGGTCTTCTCCATACCTAAAGGCGCGAAAACGATGGCGTCCTATTCCCCTGAACCTTAGAGGGCCTTCCGGATATTTCTCACACAACTCCATCCGATTGAAACAGTCTGCAAGATAGGCTCCTTGTTGAGCAGCAACCTAGAATTTGTCAGAATCATGATGAGCCACCGTATTCTAGCAAATCCAATGCGAAAAAGATGACCCTTATGTTTTTAGTAGGAAATATATATACATATATATAAAATATGTACCTGAGCTGTTGCAGGAAGATTTTTCATCTGGGAATCAACTTTGGAAAGAGCATCTTTAAAGTATTCAATGTCCACTGTCAATGAGCTTTCTTGAGATTTTTTTAGCAAAGTGGCCATGTCTTTCATTTGATTCTTCTTTAAATAAATGTCCACTTGTGGATACCTCTCAATAATGTCGCCAACAACGTTTTGAAATTCTTTAAGATCTAACATTCCTGAATTGTTCTTGTCTGCCTTGTTAAATATCACAGCTATATCTTCCTAGTAAAATCAATATACAAAAATGTTCTTAAAAAAACTAGAAGACCACTAAAACATCAAACCAAAATGTGTTGTTCAAATGTCCATGATTTTCAATAAAAATTAGTAGTAGTGTTCAATAAGAATCATTAGTCTAAAGCATAGATTGTGCATACCATAACTCTACGTTGATTTATAGTTGCACAATCACCTAAAGCATAGATGTTGTCACACCCTTCCACCCTTAGCCATTCATCAGTGACCAATGCACGTCTATTAATCTATCACAAAAAAAAATTAAAAGTTAGAAAAAATTAAAAGTTAGAAAAACTTGAATAGTGTATAAGACTAACTTTAGAAACTTATTAAAGGAGTTGTGCTATCAGAGACATTTATAATAACTCGTCAGTAAACAAAACATTAGATAATTGGTTTTTTATTTTAAAATTGCATTATACGATGTGATAGATTGAATGTTTATAATTGAACTACACTATTAATGCACTATCTTTAAACTCTAGAAACAAACCTGGCCAAGTTGTTTCATGAAATCAAGTATTTCAGGACGAACACCGATACCAGTTGACCAAACTACCATACCATGAGGCATAGTAACAACTTGACCACTTCCTCTTTCTTTGGCAGAGATATCTTTTTCACTAACTTTTACAACCATTGATCCTAACTTCACATCAATTCCATTTCTGTTGAACTTTTTTTCAGCAAATTCTGTTATTCTCTTGTCAAACCTGTAATGAGTACTCAACAAATTGTTAACCATAGGTTCACATTAAATAGACTTGAATTCTTTGAACCATAATATTTAAATATAGCAAAAAAATATACATTACATGTTTAAGATATGATCACCAGCCTCCAAGAGAGTAATCTTGACGTGGTTTATAAGAGAAGGATATAATTTACATAGATCTTCATGGACAAAGTCATGTAACTCTGCAGCAAACTCTACACCAGTTGGACCACCACCAACAACTACAAAACTGAGAAGCTTTTTCTTCTCTTCCACTGATATAGAAGGGAGGCTTGCTCTTTCAAAAAGGTTAATCACTTTTTGGCGGATTCTTAGAGCATCTTCAATTTCCTAATTCACATGTTCAAGAGCAGACCAACATATTATAAAAAAATATTTTGACAATATGTTCGTTATATATTATAAAAAAAATAAATTGATTTTGGTAGTAATAATTTAGTGATTTTTAAGAAAAGCATAAATTATTTTGTTTGTTTTTCATAATACAAAATCACTTTTTTAAAAAGTTCATCTATTAAAAATTATTTTTATGAAAAGTTAAACCAACATCACATTTGAAGCAATTCTTAGTTTTTTGTTATTGATTTTAAATATCTATAATAAACAAATGAAATTCTTCAAAATGATTATTTCTTTAAAAAAAATTATAACAAACAAGTCTTTAGAGAATAACATTTTAGAGAGTTTTATGAAAATAATAAAAATCACTTAGAAACTACTAAAACAAGCTTCATTGTTTAAGATTTTTTTTAGATTTTTATTTTTTTTTTCAAATCTATAAGTTAAAAATTGTGAAAAGTGATTATTTAAAAAAAAAAAGTGATTTTTCTCTTAAAAAAAATCTCAAACAATATAGCATCTAATTCAAATTAAATTTATATGCAGTCCTTAGAGTAGATTGCTTACCTTCAAGAAATAGGCATTCTCCTGAACACCAGGTGTGTTAAAGGTATTAGAACGACCTCCCATAGCTATTATCAAATAATCATAATCAATGGAAAATTCTTCTATGCCATCAAGCTTTTTGTCTTGACCAGCACGGCAGTAAACTTTGTTGTTCTTTGGATCGATCTTATAGCATTCAGCTTCACTGAATTGAACATTTAATCCACTCTGTTGCAGGGAATGAACAGAATCATCCTCTTGTAAGTATATAGGAAAACATTTAATTGTTTTTTTAATTCTAGTTTGGTTCCAAATATGGTCCTCTATTGGGAAAGAATTATATATACCTTTCTGCTGATATTTCGAATTGGTTCAACAACGCTTCGTGCCTCCACTGTGCCACAAGTAACACTTGGTAACAAAGGAGTGAATGCAAAATAGTTACGTGGTGAAACAACATGAATATCATAGGACGGATTTTTCATGGTTTTCACAAAACTAGTTCCAGCCCAACCAGTTCCAAGCACCACCACCTTCTTTTTTGGGCTTTGATCACCACAATCACTGTATGCTGATCTGGCATCATTGTATGCCACTAAACCTCCACCACTACAACCAAAAATCCATACATAGGTAAAGTTATAAACTATAAAAAAAAAAAATTGATTTTTTTTTAACATGCAAATATTTTTTTTTATCCATGAAAATTGAAGCAAGAAACACCAAAACTAAACGGACCTATAGAATATCAATCAAATTCCAAACTAACTTATAAAAGATCTGTTGCGTGCCTACTTTCTCCTCAATATTATTGTAACATTTGAAAAATAATCACAATAACAACAATTTTGAGAAAATGTTGAGACCTGATAATAGTGCACACAACAACAGATTTGGACCAGGATGGATACTCGTGAAAAACCCTCGAGGCTGTGTGATAAAACGAAGACCAACTCATAGTGAAATCCCTAGGTAGCTAATTTATCTTCTTTGGTGTTTATTTGTATGTGTCACTTTTTCCCACAGTATTGTGTTTTCTTTGCAAATTAGATATAGGAAAAGACAACGAGTGCATGCAAAATCGGAAGAGTAAGAGAATTTTTAGGTTCGAGTTTAAATACTAAAACACCAAATCAAAGTTGTTACTGCCACGTAGTATGTAATGCATTTTCATTGTCTAACGTTGCGTTCTTATGTTGACTTTATTAAATCAAAATATGTAACATGTAGGGAATAGATCTCCAATTTATACGGAGTTGAAAAATATTGTATGGCCCAAAAGAGAAGATGTTGTAAAAATATTGAAACAGTGAGGTCAAGGATAAGCTGATAATGTTGACGGCTTAATTCTCGGATCTTAATATAATAATAAATCATGCAACAAACATGCCTAATTTTTTGGAGTTATTAAATAAAAATTTGATTAATTTTAATTGTGTCCATTATATTTTGATGATTAGATCAAAATTGGGATCACGTGAGAGTTTATTTACGAGAGAGAAAGAGAAAAATAAAATAAAAATATGTATTTAATATTTTAATTAGATAACTTGAAATCAAGGATCTCGTTAATTATATTTTTAGGATTATGGGTAGGTTGGACCTTAGATTCATGAAGTGTCTCTGAAATTTTTTATTCTATAAAATCAACTGAGTTCGAGTCAGAAACTTGTTCACGATTTTTATCAATTTTTTTTTCTAATCAGATGGAGAAAATTCTTGAAAAACAAGGGTGTCTCCTAGATCAAAGTTGGGGTATGATCAATAAAAGGAGATCATTAATAATAACACAATGGTATTATTACCACAAATATCTTTGTCTATACGTTCATTACAAGAAATACATGAATTTGTGGTCAACTTAAAAAATAATTGTGACTTTCAAAAAAAACTCTCACAAATATATATCACTTTCAAATTGGTTGTTATTAGTGGTTGAAAAAACCTTACAAATTGGTTGTTATTAGTGACCGAAAAAGTCCTCACAAATCGAACATATTATTTGTGACCGAATTTTGTTTTTTGTGGCAACCAAAAACAACCACAAATTTGTTGGAGGGAACTATTTTTTGAATTTGTGGCGGCAGTTATCGTCGCAAAATTCTTCCCATTGCAAGTTTCTGACGGTAAAAGCCGCCAAAGATGGAGACTGAGTATTCTGACAGGATAGGTTGCCACAAATCAATTAATAGCAGTTGTATTTTGTGGTCGTCTGTTCGGCCACAAATGCCTTATTTTCTCACTATATATCACTTTCATCATTCTCTTTCTCATTTTTTTTTTTTACTTTTAACTTCTCTCTAAATTTTCTTTCTACATTCTCTCTAAATTTTCTCTTTTATCTTCTCTAAACAAATATTTTTCTCCACCTTCTATTTAAAAACGATTCTAATTTTTCTAGCTTTAGATTATTTTCTACTTTCCCTCTTGAGTTTTAGTAAGTGTTTACTTTATGTTAACTTTTAATTTTGAATTATTTATTTAACTAATATTAATTTTTGAAAAACAGTAGTGCCTCTTAGATCGACATTGGGGATATGATCAATAAAAAGAGATAATTAATAACACAATGAGTACTATTACTCTAAATATCTTTATCGTTCAATTTCAACAGTGTCCAGAACAAACAACAGTGTTTTTAGGGACATACTATTTTTCCATGGGAGTGTATTGAATTAGGCTTTGAAACGATTTTAAAGATCATTTTTGTGATAGAAAAGTCTATTTATTCAAGATTTTAATGTAATTAAAATAAGTCTTGATGTATTCAATTAGGATTGTTTGTATTTGTTAAACAATGTGTAGAAATCTAGCGACATTCGATCAAGACTTTTTACAACTTACAAAAAGTGTTGTCATATTAAAAATCTTTCAAATTTTAATGAAATCTTTTCAAAAATGAACTTTATGGGTTTTTGTTAGATTTTTTTAGTAGGTAAATGTATTTCCCTTCAACATGAGATTTCTATGGAATCATTACAAAATCTTTCTCATTTTTTATATCTTCTCTATCTCTCTTCCTTTCTCTCTCACTCTGATTCTATGACCCAATTCAATTGATCTCGCAAACCTACCTTGATTCCTTGATCCTCAAACTCTCTAAACTTCTCCACATTTTCCTCTCTTGTATACTATTTTTCATTCTCTCCTTAGTTCATTGCATTTACAACTCTTCACCTCTCCTCGTTTCAACAAAAATATATAGTTATATTTTTAGTCTTAACGCATAGTTCAACTGATATTTTAAAGAATCATTACAAAGATAATATAAAGAATCAATGCAAACAACCTTTTTTTATATAGACAGGAAATTAGTTGTTATGTTATCTTATAAGTATTAATACGACTATGAATTTTATATTACTTTACTCATGTTATATGTACATGTATTGTATATGTATTAAGTAAAAAAAATAGTTGAACTTGAATTTTTTAAATTATATCATTTTTAAGATCCACTTTTAAGGTGTGTGTGATACTCCAATTTGAGTGTGTGATATAATCTACAGGTTCATGTCATTATAATGATTCTCAAAATAAAAATGAGTTGATAACTTTTTCAGTGCATCCTTGAAAAGTTTAACTGAGATGGTGATAACAATGACTTGTATAATTTTTTTATAAAAGGCAAAATTATAAGAAAAACTTAAGGAACAGAACAAGGGAAAGACGTCCCTCTGTTATCGAAGAGAAGTAATAGATTGGGAGGGGGAGTAGGTTGATGAACAATACTAAAACCTTCACTGCAATTAAGGTTAGCTAGCTTATATGCACACCAATTAGCCTTATGATCATAGACGTGATTAACCACACAGCTTCATTCCTCACCATCCACAAGAGAGATGGCTTCTTAAAAAATAGGCATAAGATAGGTATTAACCGTTCTCCTTGACCGAATCATGTTGACTACAAAAAGAGAGTCCATTTCCACCAAAATAGTAGTCAAACCCAAATTACAAGCCATTATGAGACCATAAACCAACCCCCGAAGCTCAGCTAACACGGAGGTAGCTCGACCAAAATTGCAAAAGAAACCGCAAATATAAACTCCTCTATGATCTTTGATAAGCCCTCCATAAGCAGCGAAGCCTATTGTGTCATGATAAAAGATTGAGTCATTCCATGACCATTAAATTTTTTCGACAATTGTCCATGTCAATTCTTGTTTTTAAGCACTTTGTTAATAGTTTTATTTAAAGTTTCATTTAATTTTATTTAGTTTTATAGTTTATTTAATAAGGAAATGTCAGGGTGCATTGCACTAGTCACTGCATTGTAGTAGTGTTGTTCCTAGTACAACTCCTTGCCTCTAAGCGCAAGAGGAGGACTTGGTGGCGCATTGTGTAGATGGTTGCGTCCATTTTAATTTTGACCCAGCACATTTCGTCCAAACCCAATGCAATACGCTGATACGTATTTCTAGACCTCTATTTAAGTTAAATACTATTATTTTATAAGGGTTTTGAATTTTGGATGCATAGGAGGAGGCAACTACACCTTAGAGGAGACCTTGTCCAACATTTATGTGTAATTTTCTTCTTTCCATGTATTTTCTATCAAACACAATAAGTAGTTAATTTACTCATTGATTATGGATGAGATGAATCTTTTTGAATCTATGTAATTTTGGTTTTCGTATGCTATTTATGCAATAAAAAAACGTATTTGATCATTCATATATTTTTGTTCTTAATGTTTTTCTATACTTGATCACCATAGAATTTAATCTAGATATTATTTCGTTATTGAAAAATAAGATAATAACCATAACCAAAATATATGTTTATGTTTCAATATTGTTATAGGAATATAAAGTATTAACATGTGTCTAATAAATTAAAGCTCGTACATGCTTTGAGTAACAAACCTGATCGCCTAAGAAATTAGGGTTTTTTGTTATTAAAAAAGGATTTTGAGCTAATGAGTTGATTTTAGTCTAATTTGTTAATTTGACATAATCAAATAGGTTAGATTGTTAAAATAGTAAATCAACAATTACACATTGAAAAGAAGGTGATTCAAATTCCCTAATAATTTTTCCCTTATTGAATTCTCTCTAATTAATTTGACGTTTGTTCGAAATTAGAAATCTTTTGTTACCTAAGTATTTACAAATTTGGTACACTTGCCAAAGAGTTGTGCAACAACCTTACATGATTCACAAAACAATAGCAATTTTTCATAATCAATGTAAACGGAAAATATATACTCTTCATGTTCAACAAGAATGTGATCTCTCAGCTCTTGTGACATGTGCAAATTAATCAAAATTCGAGCGAAATGTCCCAACATTTTTGAGTTGGTTGTTCATCAATAGATAATGAGGTGTCAATACCTAAAGCAATTGTGAAAATGATTTTTTGTCTCCAATATTCTTGAGACAAATTGTAGATGCGAATCCAACAACGAGCCTGTGTTTTTTACCAAATCTGAGTTGAAATCTATCTTTCAAGATCAAACTCGAAGAAGACGAGGTTTCATTTGTTCAAACACTTTGCAAATTGACGAGAAAAGCAAAGAATAACACATAAAATCCTTTTCCGAGAGAATATTGGAGACCATAGTCGTAATATCATGTCCAAATAACCATAGTCGTAATTCTTTCTCAAACTGTGAGCAATCAAGGGTGGGCATCACTATACATTATATATTAAAGGTACAAGAATTAACAGAGAAACAACAGGCTCCAAAATAATGCAAACTTTGTTTAATTATCAAATTAAACTCGACTTGAATCCCTCCCAAATATGAATCTTCTAGTCCAATCAGACACGACCAAATACCTTGTGCGCCAGCTCACTTGCTTGCTGCACATAGAAGAAGAACACTGTTAGCGTTGTTAAATATATGCTAAATGACGGTGAATATTTTATACCTAGCTATAATATGGTTTAAAAAAACGCATAAACATTACCTTGCATATACAGAATACCAAAGCCATTGAGTGCTGTGACCAATGGAAACCCAGTCTCCAGGAAGTTCTGCTGCTGCCTGCTCCCCACCAAGTGGAGCAAATTGCCCAAAATGTTTATACCTTTTCATAATAAAAAAGAAACCAACCTCTCACTGATTAGTTAGTGACTAATGCAACACAATTGTTATTTGTTACATCCTGCTTGAACAATAGGTCTGAATGCTGACATGTGATAGACTTTAGAGTCGAACTCATTATAAGAAATTAAGAATGAGGTTTCAAGTAAAATGAAAATGTTTTGTCTCATGAAGCAAAAAAGATCCTCCAAATGGATGTTATGGCATAAACCTTCAAGGCTTCAACCCAAAATAATAATTTCTTATATCAGTTTTAAATGTATGCCATTTAAAATTTACATTTTCTGAAGAATATTATTCACATAGTGAGCATAGACTGTGGACCTTGGACAGCACTTCACCTAAATGGAAATTTTATCAATTTCTGCTTTCGAATTTGAAGTGATCACTAAATTACGGGATATGAGACTTATTAGAAGCTATGATATCGAATAAATAAAGATGAAGCTCATATTGAAAATAAGTTTAACAGCTTGATACACCTGAGAATATTTCATATATATTGATCATTAAAAAGATAAACAATGAATGCAATAGCTCTATTTATAGAGCACATCTGAACTTAACCACCCAACTAACTAACTCATCAACTAAGTTCAATCAACTAACTAACTCATCAACTATGTTTAATCAACTAACTAACTAAGTCAACTCTAACTAACTCGTTTATTTCTAATAAGACTAATTTAACAGTTATACTTGATTTCACTGATATCCATTCGGGTATTCACATACAGCAAACTCTTTTTCCAAATCTGTTTGTCTCTTTGTATACGACTTGTTTGACATTTTTCAATGCATTAATTATTTTTTGCAGATAGGAAACATAAACTTTTTCTCTCTTATAAGGATTGGTGTGAAGAGTGCAAACTGCAAAGAATACGATAGTACAAATTATGACGTCAATAATTTATAAGGATAATTTTGGAAAACTAATACACATTATTAACAAATTTATTACCATTAACCAAATTACTTTTTTTAATACCTGTGAGTTAGATAAATGACTCTCATATTAAAGGACGGCAGAAGTAATTTACACTCTAAAGGTGGGAAATACAGAAAACAATATAAGCATTACAAAGCACATGGTCTACCTGAAGGGACGAAACCTATGTTGTCCAGGTCCTGTAAATCGCAGGGGTCCTTCTGGATGCTCTTCAATATGATCAATGCGGTTAAAGCAATTAGCTAGATAAGCACCTTGTTGTGCAGCAACCTACATATATACTGATACATCAAAAACTTACTCCATATAATACTTTTTGACAGAAAAATGTAGTCTGCATAAGGAATCATTCAGTTACGGGAGAAATGACGCATACTCACTCACCTGTGCAGTTGCTGGAAGACTCTTCACCTGTGAATCTGCAAGAGAAAGGGCTAGCTTAAACCCTTCTATGTCTATTTCTTTTCTTTCATTTCCTTGCGGGTCGTTCCACAGAACCCTCAAATCAAGTATGTTTTTCTTCTTTAGATAGTATTCAACTTGAGGATATCTTACAATTATGTCATCCATCACTTCTTGGAATTCTTCTACGGTTAAAGTACCGGAGTTGTTTTTGTCTGCGGCCTTAAATATGTCCATGATATCATCCTACAAGAAGCATAAATAATAGGTTAACCATCGCATATATAATTTCAATAGTGATCTACATAACTGTTAATTATAGCAATTAAGCATATCTAACAACTCTATTGAAATATTTGAAAATAATCAAATGACAGGAAGAATGAGCTTAATTTCTTCATAAGATCCCAAGCAAGATGGTCAAGTCTGTATTAGTCTTGAAAAAGATACATCACCGTGATGTATGTTGGAAAACAGACGAAAACGGAAAATGGAGAACCAAGAGTGTGAAGGTGCTGGCTGTGTGCTTCCTGTTTGCAGGGGCTGTTTGGTGGTGAACAGAGGTGAAAACGCTGCAATGAAGGCTGCAAAGCGCCACACTGAAGGTGTCTAAGGTTTACCACAACCATAGAAGCTAGGATTTATGTGGAAGGGAGACTCAAAACTAGGCTCTAATACCATATAGAAAATATTTCTGAAATATTTCAAAGTTATTAATAGAGTAATTTGTTTAAATAGACTATTCTAAATCTAACGGCCTGATTAATGGACCTAATAAAATTATTACTAGTAATTACAAATATATGTTATTTACAACAATGTATTAAATAAGATTAGAAGTCGAAGAAAGAGACTGTTAAAGGCTTAAGAGGTACCTTGATTTTACGTTGATTTATTGATGAACAATCACCAATGGCATACACATTTTCACATCCTTCTACTCGCAACCATTCATTAGTTGCTAGTACATGCCTCTTAGCCTGCACATAGAGCAATCCAAGCTTATATAGATATCATAGTTAAAAGTGTTTTTCAGCCAAGAGAAAACAATTAAATGCATATGAGAACTAGCATAATACTAAAGGAAAGTAATGGTTATCTTCCCCATAACATGTACACACAAGAAGTTAAGAAGAACGGATTGGAAAAATGTTTTAAAGAAATGCATGGAATTAAGCAGCACCTGACCAATTTCTTGCATAAAGTCCCTTATAACTGGAACAGTACAAATGCCAGTGGACCAGACAATCAATCCATGGGGAACAGAACAAACCGATCCCGTTGATTTCACCTTCATTGTAATTTCTTGGTCATTAACACTCAAAACCCGGCATCCGGTTTGAACTTCTATACCATCTCTCGTAAACTTCTGCTCAGCAAATGAACTTATTCTTTCATCGAACCTACATGATTGAAGACATATTTTCTCTGTTTGTGAGTTTTATAAAGGCAGGATTGACAATATGAAAGATTCAAACAGCTGGTCAGAGTTACTTAATAATTTATCTTATATATGACATTAGCAATACAGAAACTCAAGAAAAGTTACATTTATAAGGCTTAAATTGTGTGAAAGAAAAAGTTATGACCTACATTTATAAATGTCCACCAAATACCAATAAAAGCTAAAAAGCGTCAGAAAATTGAGACAGTAAACATCTCGCTTACATGTTCAAGATGTGATCGCCAGATTGAATTAACGTTATCTTCACTTTATCTTTAACAGATGGATATAATTTGATCAAGTCTTCTTGGATATAATCATGCAGCTCTGCAGCAAATTCAACACCAGTCGGGCCTCCTCCAACGACTACAAAATGAAGATTTGACCTTTGCTCCTCTTCAGATTGACTAGGAAGAACAGCCTTTTCAAGACAATCTATTACAGACAGTCTGATCTTCTGAGCGTCCTCGACGTCCTATAAGCGATAATATAGAACATTTTGGATAAGTTGCAGAAAAAAGGTGTTGATTATAACTCTTGCTCACCAAGTTCAAAGATTTTGTGAATCTCCTGATCAACCAATAATCATAAACATGCAAATTAAATTTTTTTACCATGAATCAATTTAACAGACAAAAATAGTAACCACAAGTCCACAACCAAAGCTTTTTTCCAATATGTGGGGTAGGTTAAATAACATATAATATCCCTTATTACCCAAGATGAACATCTCAAGAACTTTTAAATTCATATAATTTTTAATCTATATACAAAACAAAATAAACTTGCTGTCGTAAATAACAAATACATGTAACTATTTGTATAACTAATTCGATCCACTAATCAGGCTCATTAGATTTAGAAACCTCTATATAGACGAACTTGTGCTTGCATTCTATGGACAACTTTGAAATATATCAGAAATATTTTCTACACTTACCTTGAGAAAATGACAGTTCTCCTTGACACCAGGGGTATTAAAAGTATTAACTTGTGCTCCTACTGCTACAACCAAGAAGTCATAATCCAGAGAAAATTCACCACTTCCCACTAAGTTTTCAATATTACACCGACATAAAACCTTTTTGTCTGCAGCATCAATCTTGATGCATTCTGCCTCCCAAAATTTTATTTCTCCATTTCTCTACAATGGGAAAGAAACAACAAAATAAACTCCATTAATAAATGACTAGTCAAAATACCCTTCAATACAAGAAAAAGAAGAGGGCAAAATCGCAGATATAATCACAAGGTGAGCATCTCAAGACACATAACAAAGTCATTCCTCGAATGATCATGTTTTATGAGTTAAAGATCGAAGACACATTAATTCTCATTGCACTAACTGTACATATGTGATCAACAAATTTTAAACAATTCATATACTAATAGTAATTCTTAGAAGTCTAGTTTTGTTTTTTCCACCTTTTTAATTATGTTTCGGACCGGTTCTACAATGCTCCGTGCTTCAACTGTCCCGCAAGTGACACTGGGTAATAAGGGAGTAAATGCAAAGTAATTACGAGGCGAAACAACCTGAATATCATATAATGAAGCATCCAAACCCTTAAGAAAACTAGTAGCAGCCCATCCAGTTCCAAGGACCACGACTTTCTTTTTTCGGGGCTCATGATCTTCAATTTTAGGATGTTGGGCTTCTGATTGTGATTCTGAGAGTGCCACCACACCTCCACCACTGCAATTTCAAAGAGTAGATCCAATGAAATAGAAAAATTTGTTAACTAAAACCTATTAAATACATTATACAGCATAAGTATAGGCAAGAAGCAATATCCAAAATGACATTTGCAAGGCAATACCATTTTATCTTCATACTTAGATTTTCTCTTATCTTCAAAAAACATTTGAATCTGTTCTCTTCTTTGGTACATCAAGAAGTGTTGGCCAAAGTTGAATTTATGACCTTTATTCAAATCCCATTATCTATCCACCATAACCAATTGAACTATACATATTAACCAATGTGCCAAAAGACTTCTCCCAAATGAGGCGGAATTTCACACCTTTGTTTTTCACCATTTTTTTATGAGGATCATTAAATAAATTATTTATTAAAGTGTCATTAATGATTATTTTATGATTGTCCCAAATTTAAACTCAGTCAAACTCTTAGTGACAACTCATCCGGATGATCTTAATTAATATTATAAAACTAAAAAGAAAAAAATTGAATAACTTCCAAATAATGTTTTAATAATCTAACTAAAAGCAAAACAATAATTGAATAACATCCAAATAATTTTGTAGTGAATAACTATATGTTTGATGATTGATATGAATTAGAATTTGTTTGATCAACATCCAGTTGCATCTTGTATTTTTTTTATTTACAAAATTTAGGACAAGAACAAGAAAAGGGAATGAGAAAAGAAGAAAGTAGGACCTTATAGCGCAGAGAAGCAGAAAGTTGGAGCAGAAAGGGTGAGTACTGTTGAGAGCCCTGGAGGCTCTGGTGAAGAAGGAAGCAATTGTCATATTGAACTAAAATGGACACAACAAACAAAGAAACAAACAACTTCCACTTCTAAGCATTTGATCAGATCCCAATTATTTATTATTTATTTATGTTTTAATAAATTTTACTTCAACTTAGACGGCTACAGTTAACACATAGATTGACGCGTGGGTGTTAATAAATTTTTAAAAAAATAAATGAGAAAAAAAAAATTTATCTACTCCTCTGCATGAATGAAATAGAGCACTTATATTGTTACACTTAAATTTTTCAATATTCCATTAGTATTATAACACTTTATTTTGTCTTTATCTCTCTTCTTAAACATATTATTAATAAATTAAATGAATGGCATAATTTTTATTTTTTTTTCTTTTAAGAAGTATATTAGGTGAATGAGTATCCATCAAGCATTTTAAAATGAATTATAATTAAAATATTATTTGAAATATTGATAAATTTTTTTATATGGTCTAAGAGATGTTGTTTGTATCATTGGAATTTTAAATATTTTTTAAAATTAACTTATGGTGGACCATAGTTCGTATTAAAATTTGTCTACGGATGAACTATGTTTTAATTTCTTGTAATATGACCATTTTTTAGTTTTAGACCTTCGAAAAAATATAGTCAATGTTATCGTTGAATCCCCTTATTATAGTTTCTGAAGTCATTTTTTTCATGCCACTTAGATTACGTGGCATGCAGGCATGATGTCATGAGTCAAAATCTGAATGAGGAAGAGGAGTTGATCTATTATGATGTTGGACGAGAACAAGGCTTGCATGTGAGAAGTAAGAGGAACATAGTTAAGGATGAATCATTGTGTCATGGATTAGAAAAGGATGAGTGTCCTTGCCTACATAAAAATAAGAAAATTCTAGAATATCCTATGAATTCCCAAGAGTACATTACCGTTAGATTTACATTACGCTAGGAGGAATATCTTTAAAGTTGTCAGCTAAATTCCAGCACTATATATGTACTACTGGGAACATTCAATAAACTCAAGAAGAAATTCAGTAAATTCATAGGCCACTCCACTTACAGAGCACAATTCATTTTTAGTGCATTTTATTCTCAATTTCATTTTACTAAATTTGATCCTCTTACACATGATATGCCATGTGAGATTTTAGTATCATGTGACAATGACGTATCATGTCAACAATTTAAGACCAAAATTCAGTGGGTGGTTGAAATGTGTTAGGAAAAAAAACATAATTACAAGGACTACAAAACTCATAAATTATAAAGGTGAAAAATGAAAAGAAAAAAAAAAGGCTTAATTTTATGGATCATATAACTTAGTTCCTATCAGATATTTTTGCTTCTTTGTGCATCTCTCTCTCCAGTATTTTTCTTTTTCCTTTCTTACTCCTTCTCTTTTTATTTCTCGTCCATTTAAATTGTATTAGTAGAAAGACAAGTATATATTTTTATTTTTATCTTTCGTCTCTATGGTTTGTAAAAAAATTAGGGGTTTCTAGACTGACTTAAAATGAAATAATCAAATTAAAGAACAAGAAAACCACAATCACATATGGAGATGCAGCTGAAACAAACACAATTGATTAATCATGTATGTGCACATAATATCAACTATTAATTTATTCAATTATTGATATTACTCATTTTATTCTCTAAAGTGATAAACTTTAGATAAATCTACTCCAAAGAACATTATTAACTTATGAAAGAAATTAGCATCTTACCCATTTTCCTTTGGATTTAGACCCTCTATTTTTCTTCCTTCTTTCTCTATTTCTCTATCTCATGATTGGAGAGACAGACACACAAAAATAATTTGGTAGCTTCTTTACCCACCTTCTAATGTCTTCTAGATTGGGCAATTGTAATGTGTATTTTAAAGGCTTTTGAGAACCTAAGAGGGTGGAAAAAGAAGCCATCAGATAATTTTGATGATCTTATACACAAAAATAAAAATGAGTAAATAATTATTTGTGTGTATCTCTCTCCTAACACGAGGGAGAAAAAAAGAGGATCTAGATCATTTTCCTTTTAGGTCTAAGCTACATAATATTGATATGTATTATAGTTGGACATTTTTTTTCGACAAAGGATTATTTGGACATTGTTGATTGGATTACAAAGAGAAAATTTTGGCATTATTGACCTC
The DNA here is from genome assembly GCA_037974755.1 of Cicer yamashitae. Classification (NCBI taxonomy): domain Eukaryota; kingdom Viridiplantae; phylum Streptophyta; class Magnoliopsida; order Fabales; family Fabaceae; genus Cicer; species Cicer yamashitae. The sequence continues at coordinate 24,890,775 of JBBPBQ010020323.1, forward strand.
TTTAATGCTTAGAAAACTAGTCAAATCGAATGACAATATAAAGTAAGAATAAAAAAGAAGCCATCAAATAATTTTGATGATCTTATACACAAAAATAAAAATGAGTAAATAATTATTTGTTTGTATCTCTCTCCTAATATGAGGGAGAAAAAAGAGAGGATCTAGATCATTTCCTTTTAGATCTAAGCTACATAATAATTGATAAGTAGTATAATTGTTCTTTTTTTTTTTTTGACAAAGGATTAGTTGGACATTGTTGATTGGACTACAAAAAGAAAAGTTTGGCACTATTGACCTCTTTTATGTTTATAAAACTCGCCCAACTAGAATGACAATACATAGTAAGAATATTTACATTTTAATGCAAGTTTAGGAAGTACACAAATTACCTTTTAATAAGGACAACAAAATGGATTGAATCTGCGTCAGTCCATTTGAACTCAACTACTTAAGTAAGTCCGTCTGTTTAACCTTTTGAGAAAAAAGGATGGGTTGACCCGTTGAGCCATATTTAAAAAAATAACTTAATTAATCTATAGCTCCTTAAATTGTTTGATAAATTTCAAATATATCCTTAAACTAAAAATAATTGTAAATAAGGTTTCAAATCATTTTTTTTTTAATTTGGTCCTTTTGTTAAAAGGATGATAGTCAATGGTTAGTCATCAATAGCAGAAGCAATTACATGTCACTGTCCGCGTAATATCCACGTCATTATTTCACTGTCCGCGTAATATTCATGGATATTGAGGTTTTGTTAATGGCAATGAAAGAACGAATAGAAAAGCCAAAGAAAATTGATAATCTTGGTACTACATAAGTTCAAACAAATCTAATGCAAATTTTTCAATCAAAAGGAGGAAGAAGGTATGGCAACAAAAGTAATTTCCCAATTCAGAGGTGGAAGATGCGTGAATTCAGGAGGCAAAACTCAATGCTAAGTTTGTGACATGTTTGGTCACATTGCTCATAATTATTGGCATCGATTTGATGAGCAATATAATGAAATAACTACCACCAACAATTCTACAAAGTCTAATCCTACATCATCTCCAAGTGAAGGAGCATTGAAGGATTCCTCTACACCAATTTCAACCCTGATGGCATTCCCAACTTCTCTAATCTAATTCACAAATCTTACTATAATGGTGATAGGAAACTTAAAGTGGCTATTGGTAACTTTAGTAATATTTTTCACATTGGAAATTCATCATTTTGTCCACCTAATGCTAAGAATCCTTTATTTTTGCATAATTTGTTACATGTTCCTAACATTTCTAACAATTTGTTAAGCGCCTCTAAGTTTTCTCATGACAATAATGTTTACTTTCAATTTTACGTTGATGTTTGCTATGTTAAATCTAAGGAAAATAATGATATTTTGTTGGCTGAAAGCTTAGAAACAGGCTATACGTATTTGATTCCATTAGTCTGCACTCCTCACATGTTAACATTGCTCCTAGTAGCAACGTTTTTGTTTCTAATTCTAGTTATGTTAGACCTGTCAATTGAAATTATGTTGTTTCTTAACAATGCTCAAATGAAAATTCTGTGAATGTATATTCTATTTGGCAGGCTAGATTAGGTCACCCCTCTCATAAGGTTGTATCTTTTGTTCTACAAACTTGTAATATTTCTCATCAATTGAATAAGATTCCCTCTTTTTGTAAGACATGTTGTTTGGCCAAAGCTCAAAAACCCCTTTTCCTTATTTATAATATTGTTTATGATACTCCTTTGCAATTGATTTATGTTGGAACCAAGTCGGTCCCTTGAACAATTCCTTTGTGTGATTTTGATGTTAACAAAGATATTTTGTGAGAATAATTTATTGCACTAATGACTTCATTAAGTGTGTAGGAATTATAACAGGAAAATCAAAAGAAACAACATCAGAAGAAGAAATCAGAAGCAAATGGGAGATTGTTGGAACCAAGACTTATAACAGAAAATCAAAATAAAACGATCAAACGAAATAACCAGAGGAAGTCACCAGAGGAAGTGACTAAAGGAAATTACCACAAGAAGATATCAGAGAAAGCGAAGTCAAACCCAGTTAACGCACGTGTTGTTGTGTGCGCACATCTACCTTTGAAGAATTTTCTTTGAAGATTATGCGCGTCTACCTCTGAAGATTCAGCGTGCCTCTAGAGTTTTTGTGCCTCTAATGAACAATAATTTTCGCACGCCTCTGTACACAGTAACTTTAGTATGTCTCTGAAGTCTGAAGCCATTCTTCAAGTCTGCATCTGAATCATATATTCCGCTGACTCTAAAGAATGCAAGTCGTTCTAAAATGCTGCATCTGATACGTAGCACACTCTGAAGTTGCACTAACTCTAATAATGCAACAAATACGATTTGCCCAAACCACTGATTCTAAGTCACGCAATATGCCTCTGACTATAATTATTCAAGAAAAGTATACAACATCTGACTCCAACAATCAAGTCATACTTTGATGAAGAAAAGTCAATGCCTCTGATAGAAAGTCAACGATTCTGATAAAAGAAAAAAATTCAAAAACCCGAATCATAATTCCTGGAAGTCCAAGCTCATGCCCGAATCCATCAAACGTATGAAGGAAGATTCACATGAAGAGTTTTTGAACAAAATCTAGATTTGATACGACAGCAACGTTCGAAAATATCCAATTTGGAAACAAAAGATTGCCTAACTGTCACATTATCAAAACATATCTTTCAGAATTAAAAATTGATGAAATCTTTGTTGACTAAGGTGAATTTGAGATACGATTTAGAAACTCAGAAAAATATTTACAAACCCTAATTTCATGTATAAATAGTGGATCTAGGTTGAAGAAGAAATGAAGCACAACAATATATTAGTTAGTGCTTAGTGCTTCATTGTAAGTGTGTAGTCATTGTAATAACACTCCTTTGTAACTCAGTCCAATAGTGGTTTTAGTGTGCCTCAAACAATTTGTGCATCTCATATTGTGCTGATAAGACTTGACTTGTAGGGTCAAGTGGGTGGTTTGCCTCTAACAATTTGTAGGTTTCAGGTTGTGTAGAGAAGACGTGACTAATAGAATCAATGTGTGGTTTTCCTTAAAAAGTCTGTAGGTTCAAGCTATTTTTGAGAAGACTCACTTGTAGGGTCATGTGCTGTTGTAATTCAAGGTTTTGAATTACTGGAGAAATCATTATGTGTGAAGGAACTGGACGTAGCTAACAAGTTGGTGGTGAACCAAGATAAAATCTGAGGTGTTATTTTTACTTTTGCTCTGCCAATTTATTGTTGCCTCTGATTAGTCTAAACAGTTAAGTCACCAAACCAGAATCAGAATTATAATTAAGAAAAGAGTTTTAAAATTAGCCAAACACAATGAAGTTTGCGCACCTTAAATATTTATTCTGATATTTGGGGGCCTACAACATTTTCCTCTATTAATGGCATCAAGTACTACTTACATTTTATTGATATCTTTTCAAAGTTCACATGGATATATCTTTTCAAGCTAAATCACAAGCTCTTTCATGCTTCATTCACTTTAAAACAATGATTGAAAATCAATTGGGTCTCAAAATCAAATCTTTGCAAACTGATGGTGGAAAAAGATGTTGTTTTTGCTTCTTTTCTCTCCACTTGTGGCATTACTCATAGAGTCTATTGTCCTTATACACATGAACAAAATGGATCAGCTAAGCGTAAACATTGTCATATCACTGAGGTAAGACTCACTCTTTTAGTGAATGCTTCTATGCCTTTGAAATATTGGGGGCATTCAGAACTGCAGTTTATCTTATTACCAGATTGCCTATATTCTTAGGTTATAGTCCTAATCATAAAGGATATATTTTTCTTACCCCATGTGATAGAATTTATACCTCACAACTTTTTGCATCTATTAATTTTGATTTTGCACACATTTCTTCTATTCCTACATTTTCATATCAAAACATATTTCAGACTCTTACTAATGCTAATTCTTTTTGCATGACTCCTTTGTTGCTCCTTCATACTAAGCTTAAATCAATCAAGACAACATTAAATTGTCCACACTAGAAGTTAGCTATGGAGCAAGAATTTTCAGCACTTCAAGAAACCAAAACCTGATCACTTCTCCCTGTCCCACCTAATGCAAATGTAATTGGATGCAAATGGGTTTTTCATGTCAAGTATAATCCTGATGGGTCTATTTCAAAGCACAAAGCAAGAGTAGTTGCCAAAGGATACCATCAACGGGAAGGGTTGAATTTTTGTGAAGCATTTAGCCCTATTGTCAAACCAACCACTATTAGAGTCAACCTTACCATTGCCTCAACAATAATGGGCCCATTCAACAAATAGACATGATCAATTCTTTCTTAAATGGAGACCTATCTAAAATGACCACTACCAACCCTATGAAGAATTACATGGTTTCAACTGTCAAATTATCTAATTTTGATCTTACCCATACTGATGATTCGTCAATGTACATATCTATGGTTGGTGCCCTACAATACCTCACAATCACCAAACCTGGCCTATCTTATGCAGTCAATATGGTTTGGCAATTCATGCATTCCCCAAAACAGTCACACTGGCAAGAAATCAAGCGCATTCTAAGATACCTCCATGGCACCTCTCATTTTGGCCTAACTTTTATCAGCTCCACTTCTCTTAATTTATCAGTTATTTGTGATGTTGATTGGGGCTCAGTGTTGATGATAGAAGATCCACCACAGGCTATTGTGTTTACTTAGGCAACAATGTAATCTATTGGTCTTCAAAGAAGCAACTTGTTGTGTCAACACATAAGCAGAATACAAGAACTTAGATGTTGTAACCACTGAACTTTTATGGCTTACAATATTGTTGTCTGAACTACATATCTCTTCTTCACCACCTCCATTTGTTTATTGTAATAACTTGAGTGATGTCATGTTGGCTTCGAACCCAATTCTTTATTCAAGGACCAAACATTTTTAGCTTGACCTCTACTTCATCAGATAAAAAGTCCAGAACAAGGAACTGTTGGTCTATCATATTTATACACTTGATCAAACTATAGATGTCCTTACACAGCCTACTTCCACTAACTTCTTCATTCAATGTCGTACTGAAAATAAAGGTCAATGAAATTTCCCCTTTGAGTTTGCAGGGGTATAAAGGAGTCTAACAATAAATTCAAAGTCAACACCAATGACTGGTCAATTCAACATTTAGTTAGTTATAGAGACACTAGCTAAGTTTGTTAGTTAATGGTAACAGACAAACTCTTCTCTAATCAAATGTATATAATCTAAACAATCATTTGTATCATTCAATCAATTAATGAAATCATTGATGAATATTGAGAGAATTAAATTTTCTTTCATCATACCATTTCTCAATCTCTCGTCTCCAACAACTACCTTTTCTCTCAATTTTATTGCACAAATTCCTTCTTCAATATTTCTTTTCTCTTTAAAAAGAAATATGACATGTTTTTCATCGTAGTAACTAAGAGTGATGCATTCGTCAAAAAGAAAAAACTAAGAGTGATACATTTTAGAGAACAGTTATGATAATTATGGCAAAATTATTAGTGGGATCGACCGCCTGTCGCAAAATAATCAATGTGCAATGACATGTAATATTGATTTCTCCCTTCTATGGTTCTAAATGATATATGGATTTTGCCCAAAAAATATTGATATAAGAATATTTTTTTAAATATTATATAAATATAATGATGTGGATATTAGGTGGATAATTACATGTAATATTGGTTGTCAATGCAATGGTGTTGACTAATCATTTACCAATATTTCTTTAACCGAGGTCCGAATGACTTACTTGAAAATGTAAACTAGTTAAACGACTTAATTTAATTTATTTTTAGTTTAGAGACTTATTTAAAAACGACCAAAAGATTCAGAGATTTGGATTAATTAAAAAAAAAACTACCACTTTTTAATATTTTTACTTTAGTTGGTTTTTTTATTAACCCAACCAAACTAAATACTAAAATTGATTCATTAATAAATTGAAGTTTTGCATCTAGTTTCTACCATCTTCTTTCACTCAAATACAATACATCCTTTCCAAACATCTTACTTTTGCAATATGTGCCTGTGTCGCTTTTGCAATCTTTAAGACTTGTTTTAGTATGCCGATGACTTTTTTTTGCCTTTAGGATTATTTAATGTTAATGAATTTATTTTTGAAACTTTTTTTATACTAGTGGCGACTTTGTTTTGACATTTGATTTTGTTGATTGATATCATGCCATTATTATTTTTATGAAACGTTAAAATAAAATAAAATATATTTTTAGCTCGCCGGTCTACCACGGGGTGGAGCAATGTAGTACTTTTGACTCGATTACCTAAATATATTCGTCCACCCAGTCCCGCCATTTGGCAAGCTAATCACAGGGTGTGTTGGCCCGTGTTGTCATCCCTACCTCTTAATGTCTTCTATTAGAATACTGTCATATCTATTAATAAATGGCAAAAAAAAAAAAAAAATACACTTTTAACCCTTTAAGTTTAATTAAGTTTCCTTATAGGTCCTTTAAGTCTCTTTTTTCTTGATTTGGTCCTTTAAGTTACATTCAATTTGTACCATTAACCTTTAAGTTATATTGAATCATACAAGCAATATTTTAAGTTTGAATGTTTTCTCGAATTATTATCATTAAATGTTAAGAACTAATTGAAACATTGCCATAAGTTGATTGTCCTAGTTATTTTTCAAAAGGAAGGAGTTAAAGACATTGATTATGTGGATAGACCTTTATTAGCATGTTTTTAAGGTTATGCATGTATCTAAATGGTTGCAGAGAAAATCAAGAAATGAAGACCATTTATAAAGTTTCATGAATGTTTTTTGAAAGATTATTATGAAGAACATATTGTAATAATATTTGGTAGAGTTTTTAATGTAAGAAGTTTTCAATTGCACCAATCATTGTAGAAAATATGATAAATGACTAATGATACAAATATAATGTAACTTAAAGGATCAAATCGAAAAAAAAAAATTTAAAGAACTTAGTCAGGAACTTGACTAAACATAGAAGGACTATAGATGTATTTTTACCCAAATAAATGAGAAAAATTGTTGTGAAAAATTGCTGTTAAGATTAGGGGTGTTCATGGTCCAAAAACCAAACTGAATTGCACCACATTAATAGTGCAATTCAGTTTTAAAAAACCACTTTCAAAAAACCGATTAATTTTTAAATCAGTTATAGTTCAGTTCTGAACCGGTTTAAAATCGGTTTATAATTATAAACCAGTTTAATATGTTTGAACCAATTTCAAACCAGTTTTTAATAAAATCAATTCGAACCGGTTTTTACTAAATTTTTTAAAACATTTTCTTATTGTTAGTAAGGATGAAAACTTTGCAGAACAAATTCCGGCTTGTTTTATTTTTTAAAACTAGCAAGGTACCAATTGTTGAAATAGAACCTTAAAAGTTTGCAAATAAAACCCTAAGAATGAATCAGAAAGAGAAAATGAAACCCTAACAATTTGCAGAAGAAAATAAAAAATGAAACAGAAATGAGAATGGCGAGAAAAACGTAAGTGGCGTGTGACACTTACGATGACGGAGAAGTTGAGATGTGATGGCGTCGATGAGATGGCGAAGTCGCGTCGGAGACGTGGTCGCACAGAGAAGGATTGTGTCGGAGATGAGATACGAAGGGTTACGTGGTCGGATATGAGATGGGTTATGTCGGAGAAAGGTTTGGAGATTCAAGAGATGTGACGGCGCTGGAGATGCTACACCGCTGCCGAAAAGAGAATGGGAAAGGAGAGTAGAGGTGAATTTGATTTGGGGCTAGGGTTCAATCATTTTGAATTTTGGGGGTTATGATTTAGATTTTTATGTATTCATTGGAAAAAAAAAATTTATTCTATGATTTTGGTTAAAAAAGTTTAAATTGGTTTTTTAATAAAGTTTAGTTAACAGAACTTTTTTAAATTTATGGTTCAATTTATAAACCATTTAATTGATTTGATTTTTTTTTAGTGCAGTACAGTCTAATTTATCAATATAATCTAATTAACCATATATTTTATACGCCCGTAGTTAAGATAGAAGGCCTTTTATGGTTGTTAATGAATCCAAACAAGACCATATGGACTCTATCATTTTAGATGTCAAGGTATACCCATCCTCTCAAAGGCGTATACATATTTTCACTAGATTATGTATGTCGGTCATAATTATGCTTCCAGGTTCTTCATTTCTATCCATTTGTTATTTTGTCATTGTCAATTGGTTATAATTGTAATAGAGATAATAATGACTCATTGTCTCCTCTTGCTTTTGGATTTTAAATCTTGGTTCGAAGAGATTATTGAACATTTTAGACAGAGTTGTAGGATTAGTCAAGAAAACAAGCATGCCAAGTCAAAATGAGCATCTTAGAGAATTTGTTTTTGATATAGGCACACAAAGGTTATGCTTCCTAAACTTTTTTTTCATGGTCAATAAGAAATATGATAAATACTACTATAAATTTACATACAACTGCGAGATTCAGATTTGAACTCAAATAAGACGTTCAACCTAATAATACTAAATTTTTTTATCTTTAAAAAATTAGTTCAATTTATGTCCTACAAAGTAAATAATTGTATCCTTGTTCCTACAATTTATTATTTTGCATTAAATGCACTTTTAGTTCCTTTATTTTGTTCAAAATTAATTTTTTGTCTCTCTATTTCTAAAATTGAGTTTCTAGTCCTCTATTTTACAACTTGTAGAAATTTTGTTGGTCTCCCACTATTTTTAATGATTTGACTTATCCATTAGTGATGTAATAATGATGTAACACAACTGAATTTAATAAAATAAAATCATGTTCAACGTTATTCTATTTTCCTTCACATCATTATCATGTTAATAAAGAGCATGTAATATCATAAAAAATTGAGGGGACTAAAAAAATCTTAGAAACTGTAAAATAGAAGACTAAAAATCGGATTTTAAAAGTAAGAAGACTAAAAATTAATTTTAAATAAAATAAATAGACCAAAAGTAAATTTAAGTATGTTAATTTTATATTGGAGCTAGGGGTGGGAATAGGCTAGGTCGAGCTAGGCTTTACTAGGCCTGAGTCTTACCTGTCAAAAAATTCAAGGCGTAAGCTTGGCCTGTGGTTTGTCATAGACTTACTTTTTAGGCCTGAGTCTGGCCTTGATAGAAGCATGATATGGCTTGTTAGCCTACTTAAAAGCCTATTTCATTTTAACATTTTTGAATAAGTAATCAAACATATCTTTAAATAGATTAACGAGTTAATATGTCAATGAAATTAAGTTCTATTTTGATATTTAACATCACATTTTGAAGAATATGACTTTATATACATTATACTTAAATTATATTTTATAATAATACATTTAAATATATCAAAAATTAAATGAGGTTAATATGCGTAATTACTAAAAGTTGAATATATAACAAAAAAAATCAAAATTTAATATAATAATTATAGTAGTAAAAAAGTATTATTTATATTTATTTAAATAGGTCGGTCTAAAAGGCTTATTATGTGGCCTGTAGCACGACATTTTCAACTAAATACACATTTTTAGAAGCTTTGGTCTTATCTGTTTAAGAAAAAAGTCTGATCTAACCTAAGTCTGACGTAGACTAGGCCGTAGATCTCTGTCCGTCGATCTGACCTATTCTCATCTCTAATTAGAGCCAATATAATATTTTTATTTTGTAGTTTTTTGCCGGAGATGACAATAGGGAGGTTAACGGGCTGGAGGATGAGTGGAGAGTGTATGGTATGATTGTGAGGATGAGATGAATCCAACGCTTAAAAGAGTTTGCCCATCATAGGTCACATGCAGCACCAATAATTTGATTTTTGGACGAATTATAGGTTTAGGGTATCGAACTTATTATTTTCAAAATTGGGGTACGAGTTAAGTGTTGCAAGATTTATCCGCCAAAAATAAATATTGTCTTTATCTTTAATTGCCAGCTCTACAGGTTTTTTCATATTTATATTATTTTTCAAAAATACTTAAAATTACACTACGAAAGTTGTTCATTAAAATTTGCATTCACAGTTTCAATTTTTTATTTAATTATAATGAAATTAGAAAATTAAAGCCATTAAGAATCTTTTTGTATCCCAATACTACCCCTAAATTAAAATAATCAGTTTAACTAACAACAGAGGAAAAATCTCTCTATTACTCATTTTCTTCAAATGTTGGATTACAAAAACTTACCTTGTCCTATTCAGACAATTAGGTTTGTAAGTTTTCGATTTCGAAGAAAATATTTTAGAGACAACCTTGTTCATATATTAACCTTGTTCATATATTAACCATTTATTTTTATTTGTTTTCGTTAACTTCTGTTCACCTATTCTCTTGTCCGATCTTTTCTATCCTTTTTCTTGTGTTGTTCCTAATGTTTAGATTATTATTTTTTAATTTTTTAGAAATGCTAAATTATTGGTTGGGCCTATATTTATCCTTCCATACTATATATTGTTTTGGTTTAATAAAGACAGATTCTTGACTTTTTGTTTTCAGTTTTATCATTTATTTTGTGTTATTTATTTGAATTTTTTTTAAATTTATAGCAATAGATTTCTCATATCTAAATAGTTGCTTTGAAAGTGAGGTGTGCTTCTTAAGAGTAATATAGTAAAAACAAAATAGACACAATAATTTTAAAAAATTAACAAAAGTGTCATTTTATAAAAAAAAAAAATAAAGGTTATAGTGTAAATATTATAAATATAGTAAGTAGAAGTTATCAAAAAGTAGCACGTAAACCATCAAGACCCTTGATTATAATATTAATATATCAATGGTAAAAACTACCTTTTCTTTTGGTGGACAAATCTACTAACTTGTCCACCTAAAATGCCACCACCTGAGTTATAGATTTTGGCCATCTAGCACAAAAATCACAAAGGCTTAAGCAAGTGGCTTGCTAGACCAAATCTCAAAGCTAAAGTAGAACTGCCTCAAACTCTTTACACTACAACATTTTGGATGTAATGCAACGCCACTTTTAAAGCCAGCTAAAAACCCGTTTTAAAGTGTGCAAGAGCCAACACATTTTTTTTTCAGTTGTCTTTGTTATACTAGTCTTAGGAGGTGTTTTCAATTTGAAAAGATTTTAAAATTCTCTTTTGTCTTTTGTGATAGAAAAAGTTGAGATATTCAATCAAGATTTCAATGTAACTAAAAAAAGTCTTAGAATATGTTTGGATAGAAATGTTTTGAGCCAACACATTTAGTGGTATTCATTCAATTTGTCTTACAAGGCACAAGTTTTTGGTCTGTGTATTGAGATGAAAAAGAAAATTATTTAGTCTGGTGTGTCATTTTTTTAATTTATGTTGCTTTTGAAGCATTCATGGATAATGTGTAGGAGTTGAGAGAGAGTGAGATATACTAAAAGAGAAGGGAAAAAATGTTACTTTAGTGAGCTAACAATAAATGAGATCATAATGATAAATGCAAGTGAAAGAAAAAAAGGGGTAAGTGGAGGTGATATATTTGAAAGTGGGAGTAGAGAGAAGAAATAAAATGGATCTGATGTGGTAGAGTGTATGATAAAATTATGGGAACTCAATAATCTAATTGTCAATCTATCTAGTATATTGTGATAAATTTAATTAAATCCTCACTTTAGAAGCCACCTTCACATCCTCATAGCCAGCAACATAGTGCAGTATCCAATGAAAAGAAGATGGCTACTACAGTTTTTATATCAATTTTTGTCTTATTATTCTGACGATATAAGTAAATACATCCTCGTTCAAAGCCTACCGGGAACTGATTTCCTCTTCTTTTTGGTCTACTTTTCTTTTCATCGTCTATGACTAAAAGATTTAACATCAATTTTTAGTTTAAAATCACTTTTCTACATTGTTTTTATCATTCTTTTTATTCAAATAAGTAATTTTCTCAAATGTTTTTATTGTGTTATTCATATATTCTATAATTAAAATTTTAGCAACTTTATATTGTATTATTCTTGATCGTACCATTTTTTAGTAATAAATGTTGAGACAAAATCTCAATTTAATATTTTAATGAAAACAAATAAAAAGTTAATTAAGAATGTTAATTATGATCCTAAATGTTATGTTAATTTAACTTGTGCTTTTGAGTGTATTAATTTAAAAATATGATTTAAACAAAGCAAAGAAATCAACATAAAAAGGCAAGAAACTGAACAGACAAGAAAGGAGAACATTCTTAACAAAATCTAGAAAATGGAGAATGTTCTCCAGTTTCAAGAATGATCGTCATAGCTCCAAGATCAATCAATCTCCATTACAGATGGAGATTTCATACCAAGAGTCGACCAAAATGATTCAACCTCTGCTGAAAAGAAAGAAGTAGATTGGACAGCAGAAGAAAAATCTAAGGTACTTCTAAACTCAAAAGCTCAACTATTTTTATCTTGTGCTTTAAGCAGGGAAGAAAGTGAAAGAGTTGATGGATGCAAAACTGCTAAAGAAGTATGGAACACATTACAAACTCATCACGAAGGAACTAACCATGTGAAAGAAACAAGGATTGATATAGGCATAAGAAAGTTTGAACTCTTTGAAATGAATGAAGGAGAAACCATTGATGAGATGTACTCAAGATTCACAACCATTGTAAATGAAATGCGCTCCTTAGGGAAAACATACTCAGTACAAGACAGAGTCAGAAAGATCATGAGATGTCTTCCAATAATATGGAGACCAGTGGTGACAGCCATAAGCCAGGCCAAGAATCTTGACGTACTCGGACTGGAAGAACTGATTGGAACATTACGAAAACATGAAGTGCTTCTACAAGAAGACAGACCAATCAAAAAGGGCAAAGCAATAGCTTTGAAAGCATCTCAAGAAAGTCTGTCATTACAAACAGATGAGGACTCAGAAGAAATCGAACAAGAAGATGTTGATGAAGAAATAGTTCGTCTTACAAGAAAGATACAGAGAATGTTGAGAAAAAGAGATCAAATCAAAAAGGGATTTTCAAATAAAAAGGAAAACTTCAAAATAGAGGTACACAAAAGTCAAATCACATGTTTCGGATGCAATAAACAAGGACATTATAAAACTGAATGTTCCTTGAACAAAATAGCACCAAAGAAGTTCCCTTCCAAAAAAAAATCCATGATGGTGACATGGGATGATTCTGATGAATCAGAAATAGAGGAACCTGAAGATGCCAACTTATGTTAAATGGCAGATACTGAAGACAAGGAGGTGATAAATTCTGAACCATGTCTTTTATGTGAACAAATTGAAAAAGAATTTGATAGCTTACTTAATGATTCAAATCTACTTGTTCAAAAATGTAGCTCTTTAAAGGATCAAGTTTAAAAAGAAAAAAGAGAAAAAGAGAAAGCTCAAGTTATGATTGATGAACTAAAAAACATCATTCAGAACATGCAAGAATCTCATTTTAAGGAAAATAATGAAACTGAAAACCAAGAATGTTCTTCGATTCAAAAGGAGAACGTTCTCCTTAAAACAAAAGTTGAACTTCTTAAAAATGACTTGTCAAACTTTATTAGAGCTACTGAAACCTTTCAAAAAATCATGGGATCTCAAGTGGGAGTATTTGATAAAACTAGTCATGGTTTTGATAAAACTCAAAAAACGAAAATATATGAAAACTTTTTTGTTCCGGAAAGAAAAGAGGATAAATGCAAAACCAAATGCTCATATTGTAAGAAACTTGGACATTTGGAATTTGCTTGCTACTTTAAGAAAAGAGATGAAAAGATTAAAAGAAAAAGGTTTTTTAAAAGGGAATATCGTTCTGCAAATAAAGTTGAACCAATTTTTAAAAATCTGCATAAAGGAGAACGTTCTCCATGTTGTTCTCAAAACGGAGAACGTTCTGGAACAAAAGCAGAACTTTCTCCAGAAAGTCTGAAAAAAGGAGAACGATCTGGAACTTCTTCAAAATCAAGATTAAAACCCCTTAAAACCCAGATTTCGAAATCAATTCCAAGATCGACAATTAAAGGCTCTTACTGTCTCAAAATTGGTCATCATGAATCAACTTGCTATTTAAAAAGAGATCAAGTTTTAAAATATCTTCTAAAAGAAGATATATTAACCATCAATGACCCAAACAAATATGGGTACCAAAGTCATTACTAACTTATGATGTAGGAACACCATCCAACAATCAAGAAATAACATTGATACAGGGACAAGGCATGCTCAATACACATGAATGGAAAAGTATGGTGCCTCCTCTCATTACAAAAATTTGGAGTGTATATAACCTTTGGAAACATTAACAAATCAAAGGTACATGTATCATCTTATTTTTGATTCCCTATATCCGTTCACTCTCTCTAGTTTTTAAAACTGAAAAAATGGATCTATTTTTTACTAGTAAGCATGATCTTGTTCACATTCATCTTATCTTACTTGTGTTTTGGAATTTTGAAGGATATCAATTTCAAAATATTCAGGGGGAGTTTTTACAAAATGTTATTTTTCTTAAAACTAGAGTCTACTCATTGTTTTCTATGTGTAAATTTCCTTTGTATTCCCCAATCTTTTTGTGCTGAGAAAGGAGGAGAATTATTTTAGGTTTTATGTGTAGATTTTATGTTGATTCAAAAATCTGAAGCATATTCTGAGGGGGAGCTTTTAAGCTCTCTATGATTAAAATTAGAATCAAAATTAAAATCTAAATTAACATGTTTGTCATCATCAAAAAGGGGGAGATTGTTGAGACAAAATCTCAATTTAATGTTTTGATGAAAACAAACAAAAAGTTAATTAAGAATGTTAATTATGATTTTAAATGTTATGTTAATTTAACTTGTGCTTTTGAGTGTATTAATTTAAAGATATGATTTAAACAAAGCAAAGAAATCAACATAAAAAGGCAAGAAACTGAACAAACAAAAAAGGAGAACATTCTTAACAAAATCTGGAAAACGGAGAATGTTCTCCAGTTTCAAGAATGATCATCACAGCTCCAAGATCAATCAATCTCCACTAGTTAAAAGAAGTTTTAGCCTCTGGATTTTACATCAATATCATCAACACTTGACAAAGAACAAACTGAGACAATCATATTCAAAGAAACAACTTGAATCACAAAGAGAAAAGATCATGAATTAGCAAGACCAGACAGATCTGAACATTCTTAGCAAAATCAGTAAAACGATGAACGTTCTTGACAGATTTCTGGAAAACGAAGAACGTTCTCCACATCTGCCATAAACAAAAATGATCAGATTTCTATGTAAAAGATTAGATCCATGAAGTGTTATTCATTCCATATCTTCATCAAAAATATACAAGGACCAATCTAAGCAAGGATCATTCCAGAATTCGAAGGCTCAACAATTTGCTTCATAAAATGCATAAAGCAAGATCATTCTCCAAAACCAGCAAGTGCAAGTACAATTAACAGGCTGTAAAGTACACTGCTGTTGTACCTTCAAACAGACCTGCACACTTGACTTAAAGGTAGCAATCATCTCAAAAAACTGACAGGATCACAAGTACAAGTCAGCTCATCTCCAACCAATTCAAAGAACGATCTTGGATCTCAATAACGTTCCTGGTTTCAGCATGAACTCTCTTGCTTTTTGGCTGATCTTATCCATTCACTTTCTCATGACAGCTGGCCTTCTTCCAATGGTTAAATGAGCTGTCATAAGCCCTCTTGAAGCCTATAAATACAGCTTCACAATGAAGAACAAATCAGAAAATTCATTACTCATTTCAATCATACTTGAATTTCTCTCACTTACATACATTGAATCAATTCTGATTTTTCCCATTCGATTCCTAGAATCATTTTGGTGGATTTCTCTGTCATAGAATCATATCTCAAACAAGAGTTGAGACATCTCAGATTCTAACCAAACAATCTCATCATTATTGTAAAACTCAAACTATAAGAGTTTAATATAGTTTGGGTAGATTGTAAGAAATCCTATCAAGGTTAATAGGTGACCTGATTGAACTCCTTTCTTAGTGGTAACTTTGTAATAGATCAAGGTTGATCTGAGCTAGGTGCTGTAAAACCAAGAAGGTTCTTTGTTTTGAACACTTAGTAGAAAATCTCACGGTTGTGAGGACTAAACATAACCCAGATTGGGTGAACCAGAATTCTTGTGTGGTATCTCTTCCCTTATCTATTTACTTTCTGTTTGTTTGATTATCAAGTTAAATAGATAAGTTAAATTGTTGGGTGAACCAGAATTCTTGTGTGGTATCTCTTCCCTTATCTATTTACTTTCTGTTTGTTTGATTATCAAGTTAAATAGATAAGTTAAATTGTTGATTTCAATCTTAAGTTATTTTCTTAAGTTTTTAACAGGAATTTTTAAAATGGTGCATTTACAATTCAAACCCCAATTTCTTGTAAATCTATATTTTACTTCAATAAATAAATAAATAAAAACCATCCTATTAGATTAGGACATTTTCATCATGAATAAGTGACTTGATTTTATATTATTATCGATTGGTCAATAATTAATCTATACACAATTACAATTACTCACAAATTTGTCAATAATTAATTGTGTTTAATGACACATCAAAGTATTTAATGATAAAAATTTATTAAGAAACTATTTTAATTGATATTTAATAATTTAAAAACATATTTGTCAATTTACAAAAAGGAACTATTTTAATCGATATTTAATAATTTAAAAAATATATTTGTCAATTTACAAAATTCAAAAATTAATTTGATCACTGCAATTTCACCGACCATTCATGTATTTTAACCAAAATTGTATCCGTGTGACCAAAACATCGCAATTGTACTAGTTTGAGATATTTCAACAAATAAACAAATGCATATTCATTTAGTGCATTTATTTAACTCCTAACTCGTAATTCATAGACGAGATTAAGCTGATGACAACACAACAATATTTGAGTTCTTCAGACACTGAACAAACAAAGATGATTCAGAGTATAGTGAAATTCACAAATAAAAATAGTTTATTGTTGCCTCAGTTAAATCCATTAATGTCATATGAATGGAGCTTCACCAAGTAGGTTCTCCCTGAAGACAGGGGCTTGGCTTCACAACACCTCAACAAATTGGATTATATCATCGTTAGCAATGTTACAATCTACCAATATACAAAATACAATCGTGAAAATACTAAGACATTAAAACAATCAATACAAAAATATTACAAATAAACACAATCAATTTCAACCAATCAAAAAACCGTGTTAGTTTAAAAAAAATAATTATATGATTAAAAACAAATATATTTTAGTGATACTATGATTGTTACAGTGATTACACATATGAATTTCATCCTTAAAACATTAAACAAAAACAACTTTTTGCAAAATTGAGAGAGGCTCAGAACATTAGACAGCTCTAACAATCACGATTTTTCAGAAGCAGAACTGGCATGAAGCTGTAATTAGAAATCATCATAGCCAACAACGATCAAAAAATAAAATCAACATTACAAAAATCAATTAAAATAAAATCGAAAGATAATATTCAGGCTCATATAAAGAAATTCAACCATGTTTCAGTCAATAGTACTTCATCGAGAATCTCAGAAGCGCGGATAATATGTAATCATAGCCAAGAATTAAAACAAATATAGTAAAAACTAAATAAAAAATTCAATTTATATGAAATAATAATTGATAATATAAGAGGTGTTTTCTGAGGGACAATAAGAAAAAGAAAAGACCTCAAAGTGAAAACGACCGCGTTTGAATTTAGGCCTGAAGGACTAGCTCAAAATTCCAAAGTGTTTGAAAACAAGCTGAATGTAAAGCGAGGCAAATTCAGATTTCAAAACTAATAAAAAGAAATTAGCAATCGAAAATAGCTAATCGAGAATGTAGCCATTACTTTGACACAGATTCAATCGTGGAATAAGTAAGACTGAACTGCAACACGAATGGTGTAATCTCCAAATTAACAGGGAAGCTCCAGATTTTTTAAAAGACCCAAAACTCATTTGTAAAAAAACTTAAAATTGAGTGAGTTTTTAACAACTTTTTATGATTGAAATTTTCAGAACACATTTTTATTTACTTTTTAAAAATATTCAAAATTTACTACTTTTTTTGAATTTTTTTAACATTGAAACTCTCGGAACAAAAGTATTTTGAAATTTTCAATATTAAAAGATCTAAATTATAAAATATATTTTGAGAGTTTTGAAAATAAAAGGTTTGCAATACATTTTTATAATGAGTTTTGATATTTTAATTTGAAAAAAAAATAGCTTTTTTTTTTAAATTGTAATGGCTAGAAGCAATGGCAAAGATAATGCATTTTTTAGATTTAGATTCTCTTTGGTTTGAAACAAATATGAAGGGTCATGTTCATCATCTCACCAATAAAATTAATTGAATTTTACAACTTAAAAATTATATAAATAGAGCCTAATAAATTTTAATGGTTGGATAATGAACATGACCCCCTTATGTTTGATTCAAACATGACATTATGTTTGATTCAAACATGATCGGACCCAAATTCACATAATTTTGGATTTTCGTGAGATAATCATTAAAAGATCAAAACTAGAAATGGAATATACCATACCTAAAGACAATGTAAACTCAAATATTTCAAATATAAGATAGTGTGTTTACCTCTTAAAAATTTCATTAGTGCTCACATTCAGTGTTGCACACTAGAAGCTCAATCTTATCTATATTTTGATTAAATCTAATTTTATTATAATTTCATTTCTCCAATTTCACACTACAAGCTCAATCTTATCTATGTCATCAAGATTCGGTAAGATCAACATCAACAATGTAGTTGTATATACCGTTAATTTGATGCACCTTGATGATATAGTAAATGATTATAAATTAATGTTAAAATTTATTGATAAGATATATATAGCTTCAGTTCAACTAATTTATTATGCAAGCTCAACTTTCAACTCAAGTTCGACTCATTTGGTTTATGAACCAAGTTCAACGAGCTAATTAATGAATTGAGTCTCAAACTATTTTTGAGTTGGTTCGGTTCATTGCTAGTCCTACTAATGGTAATATGAATTATTAAAATAATATTAAATAATATAAACAATGGGTGGCATATAACAATAAATCATTGTTATCCAATTCATGAAAAAATCGGTGATCCTATTTTAACCTTTCGACGACCAAAATATATTGTGCAGTAATTGTCTATTTGTCCAAAATTGATGTGTAAATGGACTCAATATTATATATTAATTCATTCTAAAATGGTCATATATTCCCACAATCTCACTCTATTTGATGACCCAAGACATAATATTATGTAAGAGGGACAAATATATAGACAACATTTGATGTCTTTAAAGTGTCAGTTGAGATAGTACTAGAGTTCTGAATTTTTTAGAGATTTTTAAAACACGGTGGAAGTTTGTTGAAAACATAATGATAAAGGCTAATCACTTCAAGAAAGATTTGAGTTTTCGAAGGGCTACAAACCCTCTATAAAGCATCAAAGTCCTCCAAAAATAGCTCCATACCAGCTGCTAACCAAGGACCATTAACCCCTAAATTTTGGCTTATCAAAAACGTGTTCTGACGGTTTTGTTGACGTAGTTGTCGGTAGCTTTTGTCGCTTCCAAGAATTGAAAGCCGTAAGACAGTATGGAAATCCTCCTTGGCATTTAAGGTTTACCATGAATTGAGAGGTTGTGGGGAAAGATGAAGGTCATCCATCAAGATATATATACATGTAAAAAAGTTCTATATAGTAAAGCACAAAGTCATGATCCATACCAAAAACAAATTTGAGCTGTAATGGAAAAATCTAACTGACTTGGGATTGGCCTGCTTAAATGACGGTACCTGTGGAGGCCATGTTGAAGTGGCAGTGGCATTTGTCGTTTCTTTTGAAGCAGAATTGTTAAAACAATATTGGGGTCTGCAACAAGAGTTATCCAACAAAGCAGAAAAACAAACAATTGCAGAAAAAACGAAAACGGAGAATGTTCTGGAAAAAAAACAGAAAACCAGAAAACGGAGATTGATTATCGTTCTCCGTTTTCTGCAGTTTTGTAAAAACAGTTCTGCAATCAAAGTAAACGAAAATTAAAGAAAGATAAGGGAAGAATAACACCGAGATTTACGTGTTCAATCTCAATTGTTGAGACCTACGTCACGGGCAAGCAAGCAAGACAATTCACTATGAATTTGAAATTACAAGATCAAGTTCTTTCAAGATTGTTCACCTAGTCTTCACTAGTTTTCTCTTTTCTCACAATCTCTTCTGTTTACACTCGATCTTCTTTCTAACCTTCTATGAATCATGAATTGCATATGTCTCTCTCTCAATCAATCTTTTGGAAAACAACAACACAGCTGCTACAATTTTACAGCTTTATTTATAGTATGCAAAACTAAACTAGCTTTACTAACTAACTTGGCCAAAGGTAGTTATAACAACCACTAAAGCTTAACTAACGTTAGTTAGATGATTTGAGGCACATATTCACAATTCATCACCTTGACTCAATATCAGAATAACTCCATCATTGTCCTTGCTGCCATTGCTTCAGCCTTACTCTTTGTCGAAGCCAACTATTTCCAAGCAATACTTGAACTTAGCTTATGAAAGTGATTTGGTGAGTGCATCAACTGGGTTGTCCTCAGTTGCAATTTTCTCAACTGAAACCTGCTTTGAATCGATCACATCTCTTATGAAGTGATACTTAACATCAATATGTTTAGACTTATTATGATACACTTGATGTTTGGATAAGTGTATAGCACTTTGACTATCACAATAAATTGAAACACAATTCTGATTTATTCCTAGTTCACCAATAAGTCCTTTCATCCAAAAAGCTTCTTTAACACCTTCAGTAAGCGCAATGAATTCAGCTTGGGTTGTAGAAAGTGCTACCACCGACTGTGTAATTGCTCTCCAACTTACAGCAGTCCCAAATAAAGTGAAAACATAACCAGAAATTGATTTTCTAGTGTCCATGTTTCTGGCATAATCCGAGTCCATGTATCCCTTGATTGGTTCCTTGTCATGATGAGTCTTTTTTAACTTTAAACCTGCTGTCAGTGAACCATTTAAGTACCTCATAATCCACTTGAGTGCTGACCAATGTAGTGCTCCTGGATTAGTCATAATCTGCTGACAACATTCACAACATAAGCTAAATCTGGCCTGCTGCAGATCTTCCCAAACATTATGCTGCCAACTCCACTAGCATAAGGAATTATACTCATTCTTTGCCTTTCCTCATCTGTCTTAGGTGAGTCTTGCATAGACAATTTGAAATTTTGTCCCAAAGGAGTAGTAACATGTCTTGCTTCATGCATTCTATATTTAGTGACAACTTTCTTCAAGTAGGCAGCCTGAGAAAGAAATAGTTCCCCCTTCATTCTGTTTCTCTTTATATCCATTCCTAATATCCTTTTGGCCTCTCCAAGTTCTTTCATTAGCTTTGAGCCTTTTAATTTGGTCTTTACTTGAGCTTGCAAAAAGAATATCATCCACATAGACTAATAGGTAAGTTGGAGAACATTCTTGCCTTTTATGAAAAACTGGAGAATGTTCTCGAGCTGGAGAACGTTCTTGACTTTCCTCTTTCAGGATGTAAACACAACTGTCAAAACTACATCCTTGGAAGCCAGTTCTTATCATGAAATCATCAAACTTCTTGTACCATTGTCTAGGACTTTGCTTTAGGCCATACAATGACTTTTTAAGAAGACAAACCTTGTTGCTGCCTTTAGCAAATCCTTCAGGTTGCTGCATATAGATGGTTTCTTCAAGATCACCATGTAGAAATGCTGTTTTGACATCCAGCTGTTCTAATTCCAAGTTTTGTTGAGTTACAATTGAAAGCAGAATTCTGATTGAACAATGTTTTACAACTGGTGCAAATACTTCATTGAAATCTATTCCTTCAAGCTGAGAAAATCCCTTTGCAACTAATCTTGCTTTGAACCTTATCTTCTCTTTTCCTTGAATGCCTTCCTTTCTCTTGAACACCCATTTTGATCCAATTACCCTTTGACTCTTAGGAATATCAACCAAAGTCCAGGTTTGGTTCTTTTCTAATGACTGCATTTCTTCATTCATAGCTGTCATCCAAGCTTCCTTTTCTAATGACTGCATTTCTTCCTTGATTGGAGGTTTTATGACCCTCCTTTCTCTATCCCTTACCAAGTTGTAATTGGCCAAATCTGATTTTGTTGTTGCATTATCACCAAGTGATGTATCGGGAATGTCTTCATGATTAATCTCTTGATCTTCAGGTGACTCCACCTCAATCTGAACACTCTCAGTATTGCTGTTTGAAGCACTGTCAAATGGAGAACGTTCTGCGTTTCTGCAATGTTCTTCGTTTCTACAGCACTGAAACGGAGAATGTTCTGCGTTTCTGCAGAACTGAAATGGAGAATGTTTGCATTTCTGCAGAACTGAAACGGAGAATGTTCTTTGTCAATCATGGGCATTCTTGTTTCATCAAACACTACATCTCTTGATATGATGCACTTGGGCACACCTTGGTCAATTCTCCACAACTTGTAACCTTTTATTCCTTTAGGATATCCAATGAAAACACATTTGATTGCTCTAGGATCCAACTTATCTTTCCTTGTGTGAGCAAATGCTAAGGAACCAAATACCTTCAGATTTAAGTAGTCAGCTGGTTTGCCATTCCACATCTCAATTGGTGTCTTAAATCCAATAGCTAATGAAGGGCATCTATTTATCAAATACACTGTTGTAACTGCAGCTTCTCCCCCATAATGTTTTAGGCAGCCCTGCACTCAAGATCATACATCTGACTCTTTCCAAGATTGTTCTGTTCATCCTTTCAGCAATGCCATTTTGTTGAGGGGTGCCTGCAACTGTTCTATGTCTTTGGATACCTAAGTTCCTACAATACTTATTAAACTGCTATGAAAGATACTCCAGGCCATTGTCAGTTCTTAGACATTTCAGCTTGGTTTCCTTTTGAGTTCCAATTTGCATATGCCATTCTTTAAATTTCATAAAAGTGTCACTTTTATTTTTAATGACATAGATCCATACTTTCCTAGAATAATCATCAATGATGGTTAAGAAGTAAGAACAACTAGCATGAGTTTTTGTCCTTGAAGGACCCCACAAATCAGAATGAGCATATTCAAAAGGTCTAGAGGTGTTGTGTTGGCCAGCACCAAAACTGCCCCTCTTAGACTTTCCTAGAATACAATGATTACAAAATTCCAATTTTTAAATTTTGTCACCATTAAGCAAATTCTGTTTTGATAACTCAATTAGGCCTCTTTCACTTACATGTCCTAACCTCATATGCCATATTCTAGTAGACGAATACAAATTAGAACTAGCAACCGAAGCTTGTGCAATTATGGTAGAACCTTCTAAAATGTATAAACCATTTCTTTTAATGCCATTAACAATGATATCATCTTTATTAATAATAGTCATGATACCATTCTTTATGTTTGTGGACTACCCTAAAATGTCAAACATACCAACAGAAATTAAATTTCGTTTTAATTCAGGTATGTACCTTACATCATTCAGCAGTAACTCCTTGCCATTGAACATTCTGAATCTAATTGATCCTTTGCCCTGTACCTTACATGATTTGTTGTTTCCTCGCAACACGACTCCACCATCACGAAGGTCTATTGATTCAAAATAATCCTTCCGTGGACACATGTGGAAAGTACATCCTGAGTCTAATACCCAATTCTTTTTACTTTCAGAATTTGAAATCATCAATGCCTCTGCAGATTCATAATCAGCATCAACAAGCGCAGCATTTCCAGAATCTTGAGAGTTTCTTGATTCATTTCTTTCAGGACAATCTTTCTCGAAATGTCCTTTCTTGTGGCAATGGAAACATTTATACTTCCCTTCAGGTTTAGTTTTTGAATTGGACCTATGTTCATTCTCATTTGATCTTTTCTTGTTAGTTCTTCCTCTGATCACATTCAGACTTTCAGCAAGATTATCATTCTTGGTTTCATGTTTTTTATAGCTTTCCTTGGTTTGGATAGATGTATACACTTCTTCAAGAGTAATTGTTTGTTCTCTTCCAAACATAATAGCATCCTTGAAGTGTTCATATGAACTTGGCAGGGCTCTAAGCAAGTTCAGAGCTTTATCTTCATCCTCAAGCTTGACTTCTAAATTTTCTAAATCATCAAGAATCTTGTTGAAATCAGCAAGTTGTGCTGTAACAGGTTATTCTTTATACATTTTAAAAGATAACAATTGATGTTTCAAGAAGAGCCTATTTGAAACTGATTTAGTCATGTAGAGAGATTCAAGTTTAAGCCATAAGGCTGCTGCTGTTGGTTCCCTTGCAACTTCCCTCAAAGCTTTGTGTCCAAGACACAAGATGATAGTACTCTTTGTTTTTTCAATCAGTTCTTCCTTTTCTTGAGTTGACATTGTTGCAGGAAGAGCTGATTCACCCTTCAACGCGTTCACCAAACCTTGTTGTACCAGAACATCATGCATCTTTATCTTCCACAGGCCAAAGTCATTTGATCCATCGAACTTATCAATATCAGACTTTGTGGTTCCAACCATTGTTGCTCCCTTTCCCACAAACGGTGTCAATTGTTAAAAAAATATTGGGATCTACAACAAGAGTTATCCAACAAAGCAGAAAAACAAACAATTGTAGAAAAAATGAAAACGGAGAATGTTCTGGAAAATAAACAGAAAACCAGAAAACGGAGATTGATTATCGTTCTCCGTTTTCTGCAGTTTTGCAAAAACAGTTCTGTAATCAAAGTAAACGAAAATTAAAGAAAGATAAGGGAAGAATAACACCGAGATTTACGTGTTCGGTCTCAATTGTTGAGACCTACGTCACGGGCAAGCAAGCAAGACAATTCACTATGAATTTAAAAATTACAAGATCAAGTTCTTTCAAGATTGTTCACCTAGTCTTCACTAGTTTTCTCTTTTCTCACAATCTCTTCTGTTTACACTCAATCTGCTTTCTGACCTTCTATGAATCATGAATTGCATATGCCTCTCTCTCAATCAATCTTTTGGAAAACAACAACACAGCTACTACAATTTTACAGCTTTATTTATAGTATGCAAAACTAAACTAGCTTTACTAACTATAACTAACTTGTCATAACTAACTTGGCCAAAGGTAGTTATAACAACCACTAAAGCTTAACTAACTTTAGTTAGATGATTTGAGGCACATATTCACAAGAATAGAAACCAATAAAATCCTTCACCAGAAGAAAAATAAAACAATACTAAAATCAAAAGAATATAAGCTTGCAAGCTCATTCGTGCAATTCCAACGAATTTGTCGTGGTAATAAATAGCATTTTCCAAAACAATTTCGATGCAAGAAAATTGGTTTGATTGATTCACTCACTAATTCAATCAAACGAATTAAACATAGTATCACACCTAAGGATTAAAACAATGATAGTCTAGTTTCTAAGTATGAATGGTGTGAATAAATGAGGAAGAAGAGATAGGATCATTTCTCTCAATTTCATAGCTTTATAATTCCTTAAGAGATAGAGAGAGTGCAATGAGAGAGATATAGTTATTAGGAATTGGTGGAATGTCTAATCTAAAGGTGGGAAAAGTGGTTTATCATAAACTCATTTTTTTAGGGTTCCATATTTAAATACCAATGGGAAAAGTGGTCTAATATTGTTCATGGATGTCATACAATGTATAGTGACTTACATATTTCAATGAATGTGATTCTTGTAGAGAGAAAAACACAAAAAGGGGGTTGAACTGTGTTTTGTATCAAAAAATATAATTTAAAAACTATGATGTTGAAAACTGGATTGAGTAAAATAATAAGTAAAGAGATAAGGGAAGAAACACATCAATTTATCTTGTTTCATCATCAACACAATAGCTACGTCCAATCCTTTCACACACAAGGATTTAATCCATTATTCACCAAAGGAATCACACGTTCACTGAACACATTCTAGTCAACTAACTGTGTTCAACTCTTCTCAACCTTCTAGGTTAGTACGGTCAAGTTGTTGAGGAAAACAATCGCTATTGGGCCAAATTACAAACTATTTAGATTTGATTGAAACTAATTCTCACACAAGAGAGTTTACACATTTTCTTGCTCTCATAAAGATTTCTTAGATTTCTCGGCATTTTGACCTAATACAAGAGATTTTCAAGTGTTTGTAATCACATATGTGTTTATCTTGTTTTTCGTTATTGTTTTTCGTGATGATCATGAATCCTTTTATAGAGTATCAAATAGTCCATTGGGGTTTATGATCGCTGTTGTGATTGCATTAAATCAACATGTGAATTAATAGCTCGTATTAAATCTTCAAAGATTATGAATCAACATTAAATGCTTGTTCAAATATGTCTTCATGATTGATTCAGCATATCTTGACGGAAAAGGTAGGAAGACCAGAGGATGACATTGTTAGAGGATATTACGCACTTCTACAGTTAAAGGATAAGTCTTCTATCATGTGCGTAGCTAGTTTGAACATAGACTACTTATCAAAGCATTGACTTTAATTAGGAAGTTGGCTTTATCAGAGGTCAACGTGTATGTCAAGGTCATCATACAAAGAATCACCAAAATGAACTTGTATCAGAAGATTCTACAGAGGTGCATTGAGAGTGAGCTTTTCAGAATCAGTTATACTTCAACATATGTAACAGAGTATTGTTGTAACTATTTTGTATAGCTTGTCTATTCATCAGAGGATACAACGTAAAAACGTTTAATTCTCATGACAAGAGTCTGCTTACTTAAATAAATTATTAGCCCAATAAATTGTTCCCACAAAAAAGGTTTTGTTATCACCAAAAAAATTAAAGATCGTTGTTCTTTAAATCAACTTGGTTCTAACGATCTCCCATTTATTTATAATGACACATTTCTTTGTGAACAATTTTTCTTAATAATAAGTGATAAACACGTAGTAAAGTAGTAAAAAAAGACAATGTTTCCCCTTAATTAGATCAGGGTTTAAAAAAATAAAAGTTTAAAAAAGAAGTTGTTCTTACAAAACATACTTCCTTTTTTATCATAAGACAAAAAAGATGTGATACGAAGACAATAGACATACCCAAAAAACTAAGAATGAATGCTTAAATGAAATGTCATTAGAAAGTGCATAGTACATGAAATCGCGAGAACAAAAGGAAAAAAAATGTTTTGAATTACTAAAAACGAATAGCAATAATTTTGTGAACATGTGTAAGAATAAACAAAGAACTCACACAATTTTGAAGAAAGGTAATCATAATTGAGATAACGTGAATGTTAAGCAACTAGATGCGGAGAATTATTTTTATAACAAATTAACAAAAATTATGTTTTATCAGAGGCAGAGGCACAAAGGGATTTCAGCATCACTCCTTTATAAATTGAAGGTTTAAATTTTCTTTTATAAAATTAAATATCTCTTCAACAAGAGGCTTGGTAAAGTGTATGCCCACTGCTAATTAGTGTCGACAAATTTAATGTCTAAAATACTTTTCTGGACACAGTCTCTGATAAAGTGATCTTTAATCTCTATATGTTTTGCCCTTGCATGTAAAATGAGATTTTTGGTTAAACATATAACAAAGGTATTATGATAGAAGATAGGAATGTTTCTCTCATAAACTTCGAAGTCTTCTAGTTGTTGTTTAATCCACAAAAGTTGGGTGTTGCAGCTTGTTGCTGATATATTATGCCTCTGTTGTAGATAGAGATATGGTTCCTTGTCTTTTGCATGACCAGGAGATCATATTTTCCCCCAAGGAATATACAGCTATTACTAGTGCTTTTTCCTTTTAGTTTATCTTCTACATAGACAGCATCACAGAAACCTACTAACTTGTACTTAGAGGATGACTTATAACACATACAAAGATTAGTACTGCCTTTCAGATATCTAACGATCCTTTTAACAACACTTAAATGAGATTCTTTAGGGTCAAACTGAAATCTTGCAAACACACACACTAAAAAAAATATCAGGTCTAGAGGCAATTAAGTAAAGAGGAGATCCAATCATCCATTAGTATACCTTTTTGGTCCACCTTTTTTTTACCTATTTCATCCTTATCAAGTGAACATGTGAGATCCATAGGTGTAAGCATGAATATGCATTAATCCATCTTAAATTTCTCAAAAAGTTCTCTAGCGTATTTGGTTTGATGAATTAATACTCCATCTAGGCTTTGATGAATTTGGATTCCAAAGAAGAATTTTAGTTCTCCCATCATGTTCATCTCAAATTCATTCTACATTAACTTAGAGAACTCTTGATAGAGCTTGCCATTAGTAGAACCAAAAATGATATCATCAATATATACTTGGAGAATATGAAGATCATTCTTAGATGATTTTCTAAACAAAGTAGTGTCAACCTGGCCTCTCTCATAATCCTTTTTTAGAAAAAAAAAAATGCTTAGTTTATTATACCATGCACTAGGAGGATGTTTCAGACCATACATGGATTTTTTTAAGTTAAAAACATGGTATGGGAATTCATTATCCTCAAAGCCATGAGATTTTTTGACATACACTTCTTCATTTATATAACCATTTAGGAATGCACTTTCCACGTCCATTTGATATAAAATAAGTTTATTAAAAACCACAAATGAAATTAAATTCGAATTTATTCTAACCTTTCCACATGAGCAAATATTTTAATGTAATTTATACATTCCTACTGACTATAGCCTTGAGCTACTAGTCTAGATTTATTTCTTACTACTTCACCTTTCACATTCAACTTTTTTCTGAAAAACCCACTTGGTTTCAATTGACTTGTTATCTTTTGGCTTGGGTACAAGATCACATACATCATTTCTTTTGAATTGATTTAGTTCTTCTTGCATGGCCACAATCCATCCATCATCCAATAACGCTTCGTCTATCATTGCAACTCGATTTCATACAGAAGTCCGAATAAAAATGTTACCTTATGAGCAGACTCGATCTTCATAGGATCACTTAAGTTTCCAATGATCAATGAATCTGGATGTGAAAATTTATATTTCCATCCTGGTTTAGGTTCCTAATGACTTTGACTTATAGATGGTTCATCATTACTTGTTCTTGTATTGTCAGGTACATCTTCTGATTCTTCAGAGGGTAATTTTGTTGCTTCCTCCGATACATCTTGTTCCTTTTATATTTGTAAATCTGCAAATTCTTCATCAAGCTTTGACTTTTAAAGGTCAAGTTGTTTGTCACCGAATTTAACATAGATTGATTCATCTACAATCAATGTCTATTTATTATATACTCTAAAGGCTTTAGACTTTTCTGAGTATCCTAAAAAAGTACACTTTTGAGATCATTAATCAAACTTGCTAAGATTCCATTTGGTGATCAAAATATAACATGTGGAATCAAATTGATGAAAATAAGAAATGTGGGGTTTTATTCCTTTCCACAATTCATAAGGTGTCTTATTTAGAATAGGTCTTATATAGATTTATTTTGAATATATCATTCAGTGTTTACTGTTTCTGCCCAAAAATGTTTGGCAACAATCATTTCATAAATCATGGTGCGTGCCATTTCTTGAGGAGACCGATTATTCCTTTTTACAACACCATTTTGTTGAGGTGTTCTAATAGGTGAAAATTTGTGAAATATATAATTCTCTTCACATAAGTTTTCAAAAGGTTTATTTTAGAAATCCTCTTCACATAAGTTTTGAAAATTTTGTGAAATTTATGAATAGTTGTAATACAAAAACCTTTTTCATTTTGCATTTATTTGTATAAGATAGTAAACACTTTATGCGACTCATATTTGTATCTAAGAAACATTACCCATATCCACCTGGAATAGTCATCAACAATAACGAGTCCAAACGTTTTACCACTAATAAAAATCGAAGTGGTCTAGAAGTGGAAATAACATTCTTTGAAATAAATGATAATTTAGTCTGTTTCCCTTTCTGACATGCCTCACAAAGAACATTTGACTCCAATTTTAAATTTGGCAAACCTCTGATTAGGTAGTGTATTTTCAATTTTGAGATTAATTTTAAATTGGCATGTCCCAACTTCTTGTGCTAGCTCAGTTGTTCTTTAATCACTAACATGAGACACTTCACCTCTTGTTTTTCCAAATCTGATAACTTTATTTTGTAAATATTATTTTTCCTTATACTAGTAAAAAGTATAGATCCATCTGTTTGACTAATTGTCTTACATGACTTTTGAATGAAGACAAGATTATAACCATTGTCACTTAATTGACTTATGTTCAGTAAGTTATGCACATCCTATGATCTTACTTTTCTGATTTCCTTCAAATCCCACAAATCCTCGATTCTTGAGGGTCAGATCTTGAAACATAGACTTTTCTCCAGTCATGTGTCGTGAACATCCTCCATCACTTTTAAGGCAATGGAGACTCCTTCGTAATACATTGGTTTACCTTCTTTTTATTGGAAGATAGAATAAGCAAAGTTTTTATTTTGTTCAAGATTGTGTTTGGAAAAAGCTCAAAGTTTAGAAATAGCATTTTCTATCCTCTACATGAAAGGAAGTGCTAATTAAATCAGTGGCCTAATCCATACCCACTTACATCATGAGTTGCTTCTTACTCCCAAGAGGTTTGTGTGACCATATTGAATGGATTCATTGGAACAAATGTTCAATGGATTCATTAGAACAAATGTTGTCGACCTAAGAACAAAGAGGAAATTGGCTACCGTAGCTTCAAAATTTTCAATCTTGCTCTCCTTGCTAAACAGGGTTGGCTTATCATATCAACGCCCAATCCTCTAATAACCAAGGGATGAAAAGCTTGATATTTTTTGAGAAGTAATCTCCTTCAAGCTCAGCTTGGCAACCGCCAAAGTCCAGGTGAACCATTCACTTCACAGTGCCATATGGATACTCAAAAAGTGGTTTCTTGGGAAAGTCAATAAAAGTCATTGTGTCAATAGATGAAAAGATATTTGGTTACCGTTACAAATTGGATAAATAGTGTGGACTCTTAAAACATTTCCATATCAAACTCTCTCGTGTATCATAGTTGATTCACCACGGCCTTGATATTTGTAACAATCAAATTGTTAACTCCACTTATGCAAAACTTACCATTTATGTTTGTGTTGTATTTATCGATTTTGTTAATTTTTTTTATCTAAACAAATCATCGAGTTTGTCAAATATAAACTTTAAACCCCTTTATTTCTAAAAACCAATTTTTTAGTCCTCCTATAAACAAATTCTTTATTAACAAAGTCTCTTTATTTCTACCATTTTTGGATTACATAACACTCTCATTAACAAAGTCCCTTTATTTCTAAACATATTTAAAAAATTAAGATTGGCTTCTTCCTACTATTGAATCTCGATCAAAATCCATATTAACATATTTGTGAGATGGTGAGCTTGTTTGTTTTTATAATAATGATACATGTACACATCTTATTTTCCTACACTTATGTTACTTCATATCTCAAATATCTCAAGGTGTATACACTAATATGGAATTTACATCAAACATTTTTTGTTTTTATTTGAGATTCGTGATATTATGTAGTTGTGTATCATTGTTTAGTCTTTGTTAAGATATGTAAAAACCTTTTTTTTTCTATAATAACAACAAATGCACCTAATTTTGTAGGTAGCTGGTTGAAACGGTAGCAATATCCTAAATAGGTTGTTGGAACTCCTTCCTGAACAATGGAAACTAAAAAAGAATGATTTAGCAATTTATTCAAAAACTATTATGCTAATGCGTAGTCTACCAGATGTAAAATTAAATCTCAGATGAACAATAATACCAATCATCTGAGATGTACTACTTTACTAGTTCAATATATTTGAACGATTTAGTGCTGTTATTTAACTCCTAACTCGTGGTTCAAACAAGAGATGAAGCTGATGACAACACAACAATATTTGAGTTCTTCAGACACTGAACCAACAAAGATAGTTCAGTGTATAGTGAAACTCATAAATAAACATAGTTTATAACTTCAAGATCTAAACACGCAATACATACAGACAGCTTAAGAAATCATTTTATTCCTGATACATAAGGAGAATCACAAAAGATGGAAAATATACAAGTAAAGAACCCGTTCTAAATGTATAATGTTTTGCTTCAGTTAAATCCATAGATGTCATATGAATGTAGCTTCACCAAGTAGGTTCTCCCTGAAGACAGGGGCTTGGTTTCACAACACCTCAAACAAGTTGGATTATATCATCATCAGCAATGTTACAAGCTACCAAAATACAAACTACTAATATGATTAAATTACCACTAACAATAAAAAATAATAATTCAAAATAAAGTCAAAACACTGCCAAATTCAGTCAATCAAAAATCATTTTCTAACAAGATTCAAGGTAAATTCCATTAAAGTCTTATATATTTTATTGAACCATGGATTGTGACATAAACTGAACATATGAATTAAATCATCAAAACATAAAATAAAAAACAAGCTGAAGGTAAAGCGAGGCAAACTCAGATTTCAAAACTATTGAAAAGAAAAGAGAAAACAATTGAAGATTTTGATTCGACGATGTAGACATTACTTTGACACAGATTCAATCGTGGAATAAGTAAAGACTGAACTGCAACACGAACGGCATTGATTTTGCACGAGCAATGGGGCTTTCACCTCATAAATTTTCAGAGAAGCCCGGGGTTGCATCGTGCGTACAATTTGAAAAGAATAGAAGGAAAATTGAAAATCTTACGCTGATTTCGAAGGAATTAGGGAATCGTTTAACTCAGTGCCGCGAAACCCTAATCGTTGATGTATGTTGAAAAGAGATAGAAGGTAGAGTATTATATAGGCGCGGAAAAGAAAAACCCCCACATCTGGCTCATGCCCACATCTGGCTCATACCCACATCTATTAAATTGTCCAACAAATAATTATTCTCTATTTACACTAATGTTTTAGATCAGTGTTAAAAGTATTGAATGATCTTTTAAGTATGATTAAAATGTTATAAAAATTTAGAATTTTTTAATTTAAAGATATTAACATAAAAATTAAATTTTAAATTTATTTTTTGTGAAAAAATTTATTATATTGTGGAAAATATACTAGTAAAAATTCATTTAAAATATATATATCGACTTAACAATAGTGATTAAAATTACATGCATGATAATTTTGTAAAAATTAAAATTTATACTTTTATTTACGGAGAATAAAATTGAAAGATTGAAATTTTATAGTAACTAAAACATGTTTAAACTTTTTTTAATCAACTCTCTTGTGATTAAAATTTGGATTAATTCTACGATGGTAATTTGATCCAATTATCCATCATTCGTTCAATACATCTCATCCATCTACTACCTAATAGAAATTTTAATAGATTAGATCCAACTCGTCCAAAAAAGTATATTTTTTTATTATAAAACTATATCAAATTTTTTTTTAATTATTTTTAAACTATTTAATTCCAAAAATAGTTTTATATTTTTTTAAAAAGCACAAATTAAAGATTCATTATTTTAAAAAGTGTTTTTAGAAAACTCAAAATTTAAAAATTTAAATAATGATTTGTTTTTATTATAAAAATAAATTTTATTCTAAAAAAAGATATTTTTTTTGCTTAAATAAAAGAAACACTTTCATTTTTAAATTATGTAATAAAAATAATTTATTAATTATTAAATTAAATAGGATGATGGTTATACGCAGCCAGTCGATGCGGTGGCTGCTAGAGCACCACCTCGGCCTCCACCACAATTATTTAATTATTAATTAATAAATTAATTACTTATTTAAAAATAATATAAAAAATTGGTTTTTATATAACTTTTTAAAAATATTTAAAAACAGTAATTTTCAATATTTTTAGAAATATTTTATATTTAAAAATAATAAAAACAGTACTATTAATATATTAAAAAATTAATATTTTTAAAATAATAAATAAATAAAGTTTAGGAATAATAAAAATCATTATTTAGTTTTTTGCAACAATAAATAAAAACTTTTATAATAATAATTATTGTTATTATTATTATTATTATTATTATTTAATATCATATTAAAAAAATTATTAAGTGAAATGGATGAATATCTATCCATTAAAATGTGATATGGATGGACCGAATGGTTTTAATTTTTAATCAACAGATTGGATTACATTTGTTTTAAGAATTTTTAGTGGATTGTAATTGAATTAATGAATAATTTTGATTCATCTGTTACAATCCAAATTCATATTAATCAAATTCATTCAATTTTGTCACCTCTAGCTAATCCTTATTTTGGTCTATATCATATATATGGATTATGGTTTTAGTCTCTTTAAAAAAAGGTTTAGATCCCATCCTTGTAATATTAGATTCTCTACTTGTCGCTTTATTTAACTTTGTTCATATGAATCTGTCAACATGGCATGTTAAGGTGAATTGTTGGTGATAAATTAAACATTTAACTTTACTCTAATCATAAAAAATTAGGATTGCAGGTGAAAAATTGAGAAAGTTAAATATTTGATTTATCACCTATAATCAACCAAGTGTGGGGAATTTTTTATTGAAAAAAAGGCTGTGAAAATGGTGATTGGTGGATGAGGGTAGATGTGTACTTTAGTGGTTACAAAGGTAGGAAAATAATAAAAGATAAGAAAAAGGGACGAGGATAAGGGAGGAGATGAACTCCAAAAAATAGGAGGAAGAAAACCTCAAGATGGAAGAAGACATAACAAGATGACAGCACTAAGAAAAAACCATATTAAGAGGTAAGGCTAACTCAGAGAGAACAAGGAGCTTCTCTCTTTAGAAGTCATTCTCACTCATTCCATAATATATAACTATAAAGTCTAATATTCTTACATTTTTACAAATCCAACAATCAAATTCGTGTTGTACCAATGATCAAGAAGGAAATACCTCCAACCTTTTTAAAAATACTATTTCCCCTGTTTTACAAAGAGTGTCACTTACTCTTATTTCACACGTTTAAGAAATTAAGAAATGACTATAAATAAAAGAGAGAACAGTAATTTTGCAATTGATATGTTTTCACTATCATGAATGCAAAATGAAATATAATTTTTAAGAATAACATATATTAGTATTAATTAGAGAATATAGTTATAACCTATTTTTTTGTTTAAAAAGAAATCATTCGAGCAAGATGCGCTCGAAGATTTTGCAGTGAACATATTTGAAAACAATTGTGTTCAAATACCCATCAAGCTCTTGCTCAATAAATCATATGACTCATTATTGCTTTTTTGACAGTATGATATGACTCATTATCATGGCTTAGATGAAGACAAATTTTGCATACTTTACTAAGTTTACTTTGGTTGGCGTTGTAAAAACAAAGAGAAAATAGTAGTTTGGGAGCACTGATGCATTGTAAAAAAGTGTAGATACGTTAAATGATGATGTTTAAATTCAAATATTACCCTATAATATACAACATTCTTTTATATCATTAGTGCAATTAAACCTTGTTACATCGGTTCCTATGTACATGTTAGATCGGTTACTTGTCCGATCTAACATCAAGCGTTTTAATAAATAGTTAATTATAAGATCGGCTAAAATGACCGATGTAACAAGTCAAAATTCAAAATAGATTTATTACATCGGTTAAATTTGAACCAATCTAACAAGTCAATTCAAAATTGATCTATTACATCGATTAAATTTGAACCAATCTAACAAGTCAATTCAAAATTCAAAATGGATTTATTACATCGGTTAAATTTGAACCAATCTAACAAGTCAATTCAAAATTGATTTATTACATTGATTAAATTTGAACCAATCTAACAAGTCATATTCAAAATTTAACTAAATTTCATACTTCCTTCATTATAACAATTAATAAATCAACTAAATATCAATTGAATCGTAGCATTGTCACAACAAATAACTAGAACCATAACACTAATGTACTTATAGACAAATCGAATCAAATTGAGCAGCAGTTCGAGCCCGCAATTCCTCCAAACTCTCGCCTTCTTTCGCTCTCTCTATCACCTGAAAATAGTAAGGACCATTGTTTCTCAAATATATTGAAGTGTAAATAGAAATTATTGACACCACCTAAAAATTGGGGAAATTAAAGGATTGCCTAAATAAAATTTCAAAAATCCATCACTTAGGTTCACTTACCAAATGTCTGCCATATAAATGGGTGCTTGAAAGTGCTGTAAGAGCATTTTGTGCCTCCTACTGAGTAACATACTCCACAAAAGCAAAGCCTCTATGATTTCCAAACTTCATTGGAAACCTTAAGCTTTTAATCTGCACGGTTTGGAGCCATCAAACATGAGTGAAAGGAAAACATTTGAATACTTGCACCAAACAACTAAATGTACATATTCTTGCTGAAATGAGCAAAATAGAATAGTACATTAAGATGAATTTTAACTAAAACCAATTGGCAAACAGATTATCCTAATTTCAAAATAACATAATGAGCCATCAGGTCCATTTTAATAAGTGTAACTCTTAATTTAGTATGTATCGTATTTCCACAGTGTAAGATGTAAATGATATTAATTGGACTTCATATCTAAGTAATTGTACAATGGAACTCAAACCAATCAAGAATGGACATGCTGGTTCAAAAGAGACCAAACAGTTTGCACTATAAATTGCAGTTTGTTTTTTAAAAAAAATGTAAGTACAAAACAAGACAATTGCTGCTTGTTAAAGTTCCAATGACAGTATAATTTTACCATAAACCATACAACTGTTTGTGTCAAACAACTCCACTCCAGTGATTTAATTATCACTGGTGCACTACTCTTCCTTCCTTGAACAAACAGAACAGTAACATAATATAAAATTTTTTGCTTTGCCTAAGTACTCACTGACATTTAAAGGACAAGAAATAACAACCTTAAATACCTTAGAGTATAAATAAGTGATATTTTCTTTGAGAATTAATTAGAAAAGAACCTGAATACATGTCCAATAACTGATGTCACTTTAAAACGTGCAGGCGATTGAAGAAACCTCCCCTCGAATTCGTGAACTTCGGTGCTTCCTTTTCTTGTAAACATCTATTAATACAAAGATGTTTCAAAAAGTCACTGAAACTTTCAAAAATAAAATGAAAACAAAAACCTAACATTAATTGAACAACTTAATTGCATTTTTCAGCCATTTTCAGCTCACAATTATGTTTCAATTATTCATCTGAGGAAGATTTTCTAGCAAAACAATAAATCCGCTAAATCAAAAATATCAAACCAAAGTTCCAATCCCCTATTTTTTCCTCAAAGACGAAAGTAAGAGAGTACCTGGCCGTGGGAGAGAACAGAGGCAATGGAGAGAGCGATGCTAGGCTTCTCTGCAACCTGAAATGAAAGGCACAAAAGTAATTTTACAAAGAAGATAATGGGTATGTTTCATTATCAATCTTGTGAGCAAACCAGAAAAGTTTAATGACTTGTTGAAATATGCAAGGAAGAAAGAAACAAAAATCAGAAGCAAAATAGCTTCAAATGAAGAACACAATATTCACTAAAAAAATGCAGTAAAACAATCCAAAGCAAATTAAGTGTTTCGGTTTCACCTTGTATGCACCAACAAAGTGCTTCAGGGAAAAGTGCAGAAACCTGAAAACAAATCCGATGGAAATCAAGTCAACATTAGTTTCTTCTTCAAATGAAAGCAATGGAAGACGGAGGTGGATGAATACCTGAGAGGACACAGACAAAATCTTGTCACGCAAAGGGATAAGAACGAAGGGTGAGCGGCGGTCGCGGCTTCAAGGGGTCTTGATTTTGAAAATTAAGTTATACTGTTCAATTATCCTAAAATACAATTATTATATTCTAGTCTATCTGAGTAAACACAAACAATTTCGTAAGCGAGTAAACTTGATTTTGATACCTAGAATAATAAACTAACACATTTCTATAAGTTAACTTATAGAGTTTGACAACCATGGCTACTATTAAATAATTACATCTCTGCATCTAGCTAATGTTACTTTATTTTAGCAAAAACTATATCAGGAGGGGAAAATAGCAATGGAAAGTAGTTATCAATGTCCTTATCTACTGATCTCAATAGAAAACAAACATTATTGAACAGCCTAACTCCTCAGTTCTCTCATCTCTGTATAGCCACGAAACTTCCAATATACAGACACATATTCTTGCATCCAACAGAGAAATCACTATACAATACACATGATTCAATTATCATAAATATTATTTTTTCATCCCAGCCAAACAAAAACCTATGTTTGAATATGTTTTTTTTGAATAATACTTTTTTCCTACCCAACACTTTACACATTGTTTTCAATGTGGCTTAATTGACATTTTGGAATCACAGCATGAGAAGTGTCTATATAACATAATATAGAGACAAAAACTAAAAATGTCAAACGGTGATAAATTGATTTGTGCTATTATTTGTAATGCATTTTATGAAGTATCTTTAATAATTGATGGAATTCTAATTGATGGAATTCTAATTGATGGAAGTATCTTTGATTTGAATTGAATTGAATTGAACATCACACACCATAGGCTGCTGTCATGGGAATGCTAATAGCACTTCAGAGATTAACAATCTCTTTAGCTTCATTTTCTTCCACCAGCCTCAATACAACACAAGAAATTGAATCACTTAGTCCCCTCCATTTGATACAAAGAATCTAGCTCTTTCCAATCAGCAGAGAACAACATCATTTCAATTTAAATTTCAATACTTACAAAACCTTATGACCACATATTGCAAGACCAAAGCAGATGCCTTATTAGTTTATCCATCTCTTAACATATGTAGCACCAACATTTCAAACCAAAGACATGTCTACATTCAAAATCAACCCAGCAAAGCACCTCATTTTACAAATCAAAGAAACACCACCTAATTTAGCACTAGACTTATTGATGAATCAGTGTTATTAATTTTATGAATTAACAACGTACTAGATCTTTCATACAAATAAATGAAATTATATATGCAGAATCAGATCTCTCTAGCCTATATAAACATTTCTTTTCTATGTCAGATGACTAACAATATATTTACTTGAAAGAATAAAAGAATGTGATCAATACATAAAAAACAAAAGAATGTGGTTGTCATGAAAATTATCTCAGAAGAGCTTGCTGGCAAATTCGTCAATATCAACACCAAACATCAAATTTCTCAAACACATAGCATGAAATTTTATTAACAGAGACAATCTCACAAACACATAGCATGCAATTTTAAAGGATGGTTGAAAATTGGAGTAACTAATACTGTTCAAATTTCTCCATCACTTTCATTGTTTTTTAGGCATTACCACTTCTCAAATTTCTCCATTGTAATTAATAAGAGTTTTATTAACTATTACTACATAAACAATTCAATACTCCCCTTCAATCACATCTCACAACACAATCTAATCTTCTTGTTAAATGTTACATTGAAATTATTTTAAATATTACTAAAATAAAATTCAATTAAAGATTAATAATAAGAACAATTAACAATAAAATAATTTTAGATTGTTAGTAACAAACAAGAATTATTAGAAAATTACCGGAGAAAGCAACAAACACTTCTCGATGCTGATAGAAATGGACACTTCTCGACGGAAATGCACATTGATAGATGGAAGAGGAAGACAAAGAAAACTCGTCTTCGGTGCTGAAGTATAAAAATGTTGCGCCGGAGCAACTCGTCGCCGGCGATGAAGGCTGAAAGCTCAAGTTCGTTCGATTCGCGTTTTCACTAAAGGATGAAGGTTAAAAGTTGAAGGATGAAAACGTTGCAGCGTTGAAGGTTCGTGACTGTTTGGTTCGTGACCGGATGAATGATGAATGATGAAGAATGAATGAATAATGAATCGACGCAACGTAACTAATTAATTCATGACTGGGTTTGCAGAAGAACAAGGTGAAAACGTGAAGTAAGGTGTAAATGGAAATGAAAACCTTACTTCACTTGATGAAGGATGAAATGAGTTTGTATTCGCGTGACTGTGTTTGCAGAAGAACAAAGGATGAAGATGAAAAATGCCTTTCCATTCGCGCGTGATTTCTAAATTTTTTTTTTTCTCTATAAAGGTCTTGTTAGATCGGTCTAAAACAATAGATCTAACAAAATTTGTAATAATAACAAATTTTCCACCGTTTTTATTTTTGTGCAGTTTTGTTTTTAATATGTATGTTAGATCAGTTCAATTAAAATAGATCTAATAACGTTTACTACAATAACAAATTTGCTACTATTTTTTTTTGTGCAGTTTTTTTTTTAAATATGTTTGTTAGATCCGTTTAATTAGAACATATCTAATAAAGTTTAATATAATAAAAAATTTGCCACTGTTTTTTTTTTTAATTTGTATGTTAGAACAGTTCAATTAGAACAGATCTAACAAAGTTTACCATAATAACAAATTTGTCACCGTCTTGCTTATTACATTGGATGTATAACAACCGATCTAATATCAACGATGTAACAAGGTTAAAATGCACTAGTGTATACATGTGTGTGTGTGTTACAATCGATGACTAGTGAATGATAAGTATGCAGTTGGAGATTTCGATTCTAAAGGTTTTATGAAATGGTTATTCATGTACTTTTTTTTTTGTTTAAATCAAGATTTCACGATCCAACAACTAAGAATTTCTTTAAAACAAAATTTCATTTACAATATTTCATCGTCCCAATCAGAAATGAGATGTACTGCCCTAAACCCCTCTCTATTTGGTTTTCGAGGTTCCCTTTCAATCCTTGCACGCCTTAGTCCCAAAATCTAGGGATTCCTTGTGTCGTGAATGTCATACGAAGTATAATAGCTTAAATGAATTCAATGATTCTGATTCTATTCGGACCAGGAATATTCACCAGTATTTACTAACTTTGATTCACTTTTTATGCATATTTAGACAAATATGGAGAAACCCATGACCATTATTTATGGGATTGCATTTCTGTTTTAATCACACAATCATGATACAATCCTTCAATATTAAGCCACTGTGTAATTTGTACTCCTCAATTCCTCAATTTTCCCTTTGTCTCTATTTGTAGCAACTTTTTCATTTACGACAGAAAAATGGTTGAAATTATTCACAACTCTGAACAGAACAACAACAACAACAATACCCTTCTCACGGACACATAAAACTACAACCTTGTGATCACCTTCAATAATGATATTGAATGTGTTGCGAAAGTGGTTGATCTAAATAAGGAGTACTCATTGCAACTTAGTCGGGAATTATAAACACAAATTAAAGGTCAAAAGTTTTAAGTGAAGCAACAAAAAATTACCTATGGTGGATCTAATTTATCCCACAAAGGCAGCATGTAATGCATATTGATGTTTTATCCAAGTTGGTTGCAATGACGGTATATGCGCAAGAAAAAGTTGATGAAGTTGGTGAAGTCGAAGTTCAATCCAAGGAAAAAGCGTGGGAAGATAACTCGGTGCCAAGAAAAGGCTTGAGGTGATATTGTGAGTGATCCAAACCATGTCCATACAGAACTTGAACAAAATAAGTAAGAAGATATGGAAGAGAGTGAACCGTTGGTTGTAATGAGAACTCGTCGGATGTGCACTTGAAAGAGAAAGGATGTGCAAAAACCTTTGGAAATGTTGTGGTAACACAAAGAAAGAGAAGACATGGAGATCTAATTACCAAATTAAAACTACAATAAGCAAAACTAGAAGTAGAGAACCAAGTAAGGTGGTTTGTCTAAAATGAGTTGTGTAGCATTGAACTATTGAAGGCTTGGGAACCCTCGTATAGTTCGAGCCTTGAAGAAGCTCACTTATGAAAAAGGACCCAATTTAATTTTCTTATCTGAAACAAAATAAAAATTTGAATTTAATTCCCTTAAGCATTTTATTGGCTACTCCAATGTTTTCGTTGTTAGTTGTACCGGTGATGGTCGTAATAAAGATGACAATTTGACATGTTTTTAGAAAAATAATACTAATATTTCTATTTTTTCTTACTCTTTGAATCATCTTGATAAGTTGGTAAAATTGTAGGATGACGATTTCGAATAGAGATGCAGATTTATGGTTCTTTGGACACCTAAAATAAACATCGCACTTATGATCTAATTAAAGACCTTTAAAACTCTCACACAACAGAAAATTGGATGATTTTTTTGGAGATTTCAATATTATCTTGAATAGTGACGAGAAAAAAGGTAGTGTTACTCCATCTAGTAACCTCATTATTCTTTTTCGAGATACTTTGAATTTGTTCAACTTGTGTGACCTAGGCTACCCTTATGATCTTTTCACATGAAATAATAACCAAGATTGAATTAACAACACCAAAGTACGAATAGACCTGTGCATCGTGACTCCTGACTGGATTATTCACTTTAATATTGTTGAGGTCACGAACTTGGTTCATCATGCATCTTATGATATGCTTATCTTGTTGTGCTAGAAGGAAAGGACGACGCCATGTTGTGGAACCTAAGAGATTTGAACAATTTTGGATTTGTGATATTGATTTTGAGAGCAAGGTATTTAAAGCCTAGAATATGAATGGTTCCCCAATCAATTTAAAATTTCTTGTATGTGTGGAAAATTTCTATAGATGAGGTGAATCTTAATTCGGTGACGTTCCAAAGAATATCACATAAGCTAAAAATGAATTATCTAGACTCAATTTATGCTCTCATGAGAAAGACTTGGCAGAAAAAAGTAAATAAGTGGAATTCATTGTTGATGATTTACTTGAAATCGATGAAGTTTGGTGTG
This sequence comes from Cicer yamashitae, assembly GCA_037974755.1. Lineage (NCBI taxonomy): Eukaryota > Viridiplantae > Streptophyta > Magnoliopsida > Fabales > Fabaceae > Cicer > Cicer yamashitae. The sequence goes on from JBBPBQ010020323.1 coordinate 24,933,391, forward strand.
GGCTTAGTGATCACGAGCGTTATGGCATGAGCACGGAGATCACAACACATAATTCTTTCATCACAAAGCTTTTGATAAGTAGATTTGAAATAAGATGGACATGATTATGGATGAGCATGGGCAAAGGTATACTGATCACATTGCACGTTCCTTCAACACTTTTTTTTAGGATCTCTTTGCAACTTCAGATCCCTCTAGAACCGAGGAAGTTGTTGCGGTTGTTCAAAGTCGCACAACAAATAATATGAGAAATATTATTGATCAAAAGTTCATAAGAGAACAAGTTTTTACTACCTTAAAATCCATTAAAACCTATAGTTATGTTGGGTATAGATATTATGCCAACTATTTTCTTTTGAAAATATTGACATATTGTGGGTGGATATATCTCATATGACGATCAATATCCTAAATCATTAGGGATATACTGCTAGCATCAACCATAATTTTCTTTTCCTCATTCCAAAATTGAAGAGGCATGTGAAACCAAGGAATTACGCTCAATTTCTCTATGTAATGTTGTTTTTAAAATTATTATCAAAACTATCACAAACTGGTTGAAATTTATTTTACTAGATATTATTGATATTTCTCAAAGTGCTTTTGTGTCTGGTAGATTAATAATAGGTAATGTGCTCACAACTTTTGAATCTTTTCATTATATGAGGAAAAAACTCACAAGAAAATAAGTTTTGCATGTTTAAAACTTGACATGTCAAAAGCTAATTATCATTGAGTAGTTGTTTCTATTGGTAGTTTTGAACAATATTGGCATTTTCTTTTTCTTCAATACTGGACAATTCTAATCATGAAATGTGTATCCACGATCTCTTTTTATGTTTTGCTTAATGGGGGCCCTTGAGAAAAATCCCCCCCCCCCCCCCCCC
>JBBPBQ010020323.1:24934436-25054521 GCA_037974755.1 Cicer yamashitae
AAAAACCCCCCCCCCCCCCCTCAAAAAGGACTGAAACAAGGCAACCCCCTGTCATCTTACCAATTTATTCTCTGTGCAAAAAATTTCACAAGTTTTATCAATAAAACACAAGAGAATTGTGCTATTTTTGGTCTCCAGATTGCTTGGGGAGCACCCTTTTTAACTCATTTATTTTTTGAAAATAACATATTTATTTATATAAAGCTACTTGAACGGGTGTTGAATGTTTGTCTTTATCCTTCAACTCTACCAAAATGTGCCTTTAGACAGAAAAATTAACTTCCTAAAATGGATTTGTTTTAAAGAAGTGGATACTCTTTCAAAATATATTGGTTTACCTTCTTTTGTTGGAAGATTGAAGGAACATGCTTTTTATTTTGTTCAAGATCAGGTCGTGAAAAAGCTTAATGATTGAAATGAGCATTTTATATCCTCTATAGGAAGGGAGGTGCTAATCAAACTAGTGGCCCAATTAATATCCATCAAAATCATGAGTTACTTCTCACTCTGTATATGATTGTGTGACCATATTGAATCCATGATCAAAAATTTTTGGTAGAGATCTTTATCTACGAAAAGCAAGGTATTTTCTAAGAAGTAATCTCCTTCAAGCTCATCCTTGCCACCACCCAAGTTATACATGGAAAAGTATTCACACTACCATCTGGATCTTCAAAAGGGGTTACTTGTGAAAAGTCAATACAGGTCGTTGTGTTAATATATGAGATCACAACTGGTTACAGCTACATAATGGATAGGAAGTGTAGACTCCTAACTAGGGTTGTGCAAAAAATCCGGTTTTGAGGCCCAAATCCAAAACTGGATCCAAAACCATTAAAAATATCCGGTTAAAATAATATGGGTATAACCCAATTCATTTATAACCGGTTGGATAACCACCCACATTTAAAATTCGGATTTGGATTTTAACCGGTTTTTATCCACCCAACTCCCAAATTTCAATCCCAGAACCCTAAATCCCCAAAACTCCATACACATCTATAATTTAATTTGTCATACAATTGTTAGTTCTTATTCGACATGACTTATGGGTTTATTATATTTGAGGTAAGATATTAACTATTAAGTGCACGTAGAAATTAAAGGTTTGAATGTGTTATAGTTACTGTAAAGGTTGATTATAAAGGTCAGATTTGAAATTCCTCTGTATATTAGTAAAATTATACATACATAAAAGAAATAAACTATGTATGAAAACTCCACCTGTTTTCCTTAGTCAATTCTTCTTGAAAAAATGTCATCTAATCTAACATGTGCTACTAGATTCCAAGTCTCACGCAGAAATGAGTAGGACACGAACGATGCACTGAATGTTCACTCCAAGTTCATTAATTAACTCCTTTTAGTTATATTAATAGCTCATAGATATACATGGAAAGCTAGCCATATCAGTTTCAGATCGATTTTCTGAAACACGTAGTTCTGGACTGTTTTTGATGCAGTTATTAGCTGATTTATCAATAATTTTGTGTTCTTTAATTTTTCTAGTTTGCATACTGTTGAGAAATTATTGTGGAGATAGTTTCTTGGAATGAGAAAGTAGTAGTAACTTTCATGCAATAGTTTGATTCATAGAATAAGGAAGCGTGTTGGTTCTTTGTACCTTGAACATTAGTTTGAATGATGTATGTGGATTTGTACCTTGAACATTCTAGGTTCATTAACTATCTTCATTATTATTGCAGCAACTTGTAACATTACATCAAGATGGGTGATCAATCTGAGACAGTAGATTTGTTTGTTTCTCCTCCACCAATTGTCCCGAACACAACTACTATGTTACCACCTAGAACCAAAGGTCGTAAAAATCAATCTTTTGTTTGGAATGATTTCACAGTAGATCCTAACCTGGATGGGACATCTATTTGCAACCATTGTAGTAGGAAGCTCAAGTGTGATAATGGGACGAGTTCGATGATACAACATTCAAAGGGATGTAAGAAAAACCCCAATAGCGAATTTAACAAGAGGAAGAGAACATTTGATGCAATGAATGTTGAAGGTCATACTATTTCTTCCCCTTTAGTGCCTAGGTTTGATCAAGAAAAATTGCGGTATTTACTCGTGAAGATGTTTATAGGCATGGAATTGCCTTTTCGACAAGTGGAGCATCCAGATTTACAAGAATTTGTAAGTGGCTTAAACCCAAAATTCAATCTTATATCACACACTACACTTGCACGCGATACTTTGTTGCTATGGGATGTAGAAAAGTTAAAATTGAAAAACTATATGTCCCAACACTGCCAAAAGGTTTGCCTCACTGCCGACACATGGACGTCTATCCAAAATCTGTCTCATATGTGTGTCACTGCTCACTTTGTTGACAATAATTGGAACTTGCAAAATAAGGTTCTAACATTTTGCCAAGTCCCACGTCACACGGCAGATGTTATGACAAACACAATTGATGCGTGCTTGACTGATTACGGGCTGAATCGTAATTTGACTGTGACACTTGATAATGCCTCATCAAATAATCTTGGAATCAAACAATTGAAGAAAAGACTAATGTCGTGTAACAACTTAGTTTTGAATGGAGAGTACATGCATATGCGTTGTTGTGCGCACATCTTAAATATCATTGTTAGTGAAGGGTTGAGTGATTTGGACATGTCAATTTTAAGACTTCGTGCTGTTGTGAAATATGCTAGGTCTTCTCCTTTTAGGTTTGCAAAATTTAAAGCATGTGTAGAACGGTCAAACTCTGAATACAAATGTCTTGTTTGTCTTGATGTGGAAACTAGGTGGAACTCAACATATTTAATGTTAGACTCGGCTTTGAAGCATCAAAAGGCATTTGAAGTGCTTGAAATTCATGATCCCAAGTATTCTAAGGAACTACTTCAGGGGAAGGGGAAAGGTGTGCCTACTGGTTTAGATTGGGCGAAAGCACAATCAAATATGCCATTTTTAAAAATGTTTTACGATGCTACCTTACGAATATCTGGTTCCTCCTATGTTGCCTCTAATATGTATATGTTAGAGGTTTTCAGAATAGGTGAAAAGATACTTAAAATGTGCAATTCCAAGGATATGTGCTTAAAAGTAATGGCTGATAAGATGAAAACAAAGTATGACAAATATTGGGGAAAATATGAAAATTTGAACATGTTGTTGTTGATTTCTTCTGTCTTAGACCCCAAGAACAAATTAAAGTTTGTCAATTGGTTGATCACTCAGAACTTTAATTCATTGGATGCAACCAAATTAAAAGATTTGTTGAAAATCCGTTTGGATGAACTAATTATGGAGTATAGTGGTGTTGGAGAAGGGTTCCAAAGTGAATCACAATCGACTGAATTTGATTTAAGTGGTAAGGAAGATCTTTATAGTTATAATAGATTTTTAATGAGCACCGGTTCGTCCTCTACTGAAAAGTCTGATTTGGAAAGGTACTTGAAAGAATCTTTAGAGAGTCGGTCATCTACCAACTTTGATGTTTTAAACTGGAGGAGGTTAAACTCAAGTCGTTTTTCAATTCTTGCAAAGATAGCCAAAGACTTGCTTGCCATACCTATCTCTACAGTGGCCTCTGAGTCTACTTTTAGTACTGGAGGACGAGTGATTGATGAATATCGTAGTTGTCTCACACCTCAAACGGTTGAAGCTCTAGTTTGTACTGCTAGTTGGTTTAAAGGATTGCGTAAATCGTCTTCCATAAGTGATTCACTTTTAGTTGAGGATTTCAAGGAGCTTGAGATTTTAGAGGAAGGTAAGGTTGTATATGCTTTAATAGTTGAGTATAAGTTAAGAATTGTCGGTTCATGTTTCTCTTGGTGAAGATTGAGAAGTGATAATTACATAATTTTATGCTTTTTAGCTTTTCAATAGGCTTTCTCAGCAAGATGCAATTACAAAAAGAATGACAGCTATTGAGGAAATGGCAAGGATTGAGACATTGAATAAACTTTCTATTGATAAAAACTTGATTGAGGTTTTTGGTAAGGGTGTAGAGAAGGGATTTTAGGACTGAGAATCAGGATGTCATTGATGGTGCTATTGCATGGTGCTTTCTTTACTTTTACTTCTAATACCTGAAATTGTTGTTTCGTTAAATATTATGACATGGTTTGTTATCCTTTGACTAAAAGATAGTTTTTATTTTATTGTTTTGCCCCTGCCAAATATCGAAACCATATAATTTTAATGATGGGTTAGTTTCTGTTGCTTCATTAATGATGGGTGTAGGAGCTGTTAAAACAGCTAACACAACAATGTTAGTTGCTGGTTTTGCAGGTGCATGTGGAAAGGGAATAGGAAATTTGTTTATGTTTACACACAACATAAAGTTGAAATTGGTCAAATGATGAGATACGTACTGAACTTGTTTATGCTTTATTTTGTGATTTTGGGTTGGTTTGAGAACTTTATCGATTTTTTATAAATAGTCAGTTTTTAAACTATGAATAAATGATTTTAACTGGTTTTGAAAATAATTTTAACTGGTTTTGAAATAATTTTAACTGGTTTTGAAAAAAAATTGATTATAAAATTGAATTTTTCAAAACCGGTTGCATAACTAAAAATCGGTTATTTAACCATAACCAATTTTACAATTGGTTTTATAATCGATTTTAAACCAAATAATGGATTTAGTTATAAATCCAAATCCATATATTGGTTTTAAAATGGATATAGTTTGATTTTTTAAAAAAAGCAACCATGCACAGCTCTTGTTTACTAAGACCTTGTTATCTGGAACAACCACTTAGTTAACTCAACTTTTTTTTTACAGTTTTTTAAAGTTTTGCAAATCCTACAATTTCCGCACCCCGTCTCTAGACATAGTGACCTGGCGCCCTCACAAAAAAGGTATTTTTACCGTCCTCAATGAATACCACAATATTAAACACTAGACAAAGTTTTGGAACCTCAAAACAATTCAAAAACATGTGAACCTAGTTTTGAGAATTCGACTTAATATTTTCCATGTCAAGAAGAACCTTATTCGAAGAGTAGACAAAGTTTTAAAACCTCAACAATTTGAAAACATGTGAACCTAATAAATGTCAAGAAGAACCTTATCTGGAAAGGTGTCCTGGTTGATCCTATATGTCTCCACGGCAAGGAAGAGGTTGAAAACATCAATATGTTTTTTGCAATTGCCCCTATACAAAACTGGTTTGGTATCACTCCCCTCTTAGGAGCAGGTTTGACTAAACATCTCTAAATTTTCAAATTTTCCTATTTGGCTTGAAAATATTATTTATGCATCCTCTTCACATGTTATCAAGATTATTTTATCTGTCTACTATAGTATATGGTAATCTCGAGATAAATTTTGTTTTGAAGGTAAAGCTGTAGAAATGGGAAGAATTTTATCTGTCTACTAAATGTTAATATGCAGAATTAATCGTATTCTGAAAGTGTTTGACAGGGATAAACTCGGATATTTTTCCGAAATATCCTATACTTTTTCGAAAATAATTCCAAAAATCTCTTCTTTAAAAAAATACCAACAAAATGTTTTTAATACTGAAAACCCAGAAATTCAAAGAGAATCCAAAAAAAAATCTAGTAAGCATTGTTTCCGAAATATATCTGCTGTAACACTAAAAAAGGAAACATATGAATTGAATGTTACCATAACTATAAAGTTCGTCTCAGTAAATAAAAAATGCGTTTAATTTCTTAAACTCATAAAAAAGTTTATTAACATTGATGTGACCCAATCATCTGAGATGTACTACTTTACTAGTTCGATATATTTAAACGATTTAGTGCTGTTATTTAACTCCTAACTCGTGGTTCAAACAAGAGATGAAGCTGATGACAACACAACAAAAATATTTGAGTTCTTCAGACACTGAACCAACAAAGATAGTTCAGAGTATACTGTATAGTGAAACTCCAAAAAAAACAGCTTATAAGCTTCTACATTTAAACAACACGCAATACATACACACACAGCTTAAAAAATCACAATTTTCCTAATACATAAGGTGAATTAGAAAAGATCGAAAATGTACAAAACTGATAGACATATTAAAAATGCAAATTGTTGCCTCAGCTAAATCCATATATGTCATATGAATGTAGCTTTACCAAGTAGGTTCTCCCTGATGACAGGGGCTTGACTTCACAACACCTCAAACAAGTTTGATTAAAACATCATAGGCAATTTTACAAGTTATCAACATTAAAAAAAATCGATACAAAATAATCTAAAGTCTAAACACTTATAATTTCAATCAATCACAAATCAAGATATGTATAACTATCAAGATAAATAAGATTAAAATCAAATATACTTTAGTGATCTTCTGATTGTGAAGCTGTCTGTACATATGAATTTTAATGCTTACAACATTAAACAAAAAAACAACTTATTTAAAAATCGAGTGGCTCAGAACATTTAACAGCTCTAACAATCACGATTTTTCAGAAGCAGAACTGGCATTAAAGCTGATTAGAAATCCTCATAGCCAACGAGTATTGAAAAATAAAATTCAATAAATACTAAGAATTTCAATTAAAATAAAATGGAAAGATTACATTCTGGCTCATAAAAAGAAATTCAACCATATTTCAGTCCATAGTACTTCATCGAGAATCTCAGAAGCGCGGATAATAGGTAATCATTGCCAAAAATTATAACAAAATATAGTAAAAATTAAATTAAAAAATCAATTTTTTGAGATTTAATTTATGATATAAGACCTCAAAGTGAAAACGACCGCGTTTGAATTAATGGCTGAAGGACTAGCTCAGAATTCCAAAGTGTTTGAAAACAAGCTGAATGTAAAGCGAGGCAAATTCAGATTTCAAAACTAATAAAAAAGAAAAGAGTAAAGCAATTGAAGATTTTGATTCGACGGTGTAGCCATTACTTTGACACAGATTCAATCGTGGAATAACTAAGACTGAACTGCAACACGAACGGCATTGATTTTGCACGAGCAATGGGGCGCTTTCATATCATGCATAATTCAGAGAAGCCCGGGGTTGCATCGTGCGTATAATTTGAAAAGAATAGAAGGAAAATTGAAAATCTTACGCTGATCCCGAATGAATTAGGGAATAGTTTTAATCAGTGCCGCAAAACCCTAATATTTGATGTATGTTGAAAAGAGATATAAGTCAGAGTGTTATATAGGCGCGGAAAAGAAAAACCCCCACATCTAATACATTTCTATAAAATTGTCCAACAAAAAATTAAATTTTACATTTTATTTTTTATAAACAATTTATTATATTGTAGAACATATGCTAGTAAAAATTCATCTGAAATAAATAGATGGACTCAACAACAATGACTATATATATATATATATATATATATATGATAATTTTATTGAAATTAAAACTCATATTTTTATTTTATAGAGATTAAAATTAAAAGATTGAAATTTTATAAGAACTAAAACATATTTAAGTTTTTTTTAATCTACTCCTTTATGATTAAAATTTAGGTTAATTATAGGGTAACAATTTGATTCATTTATCCATCATTCAACCAATCAATCTCATCCGTCTACTACCTAATTCAATTTCTAATAGATTAGATTCAATTTATCCATTTAAAATTATGGATGAATCATATTTTTTTTTTAAATTCAATGGATCACATAGTTTATTTAATAAAATCTAATGGTTTACATTTTAAAAAATACTATATATTTATTTCAAAAAATCTTTTTTATTATACAACTATATTAAAAATTGTTTTTTAATTATTTTAAAACTAATTAATTCTAAAAATAGTTTTATTTATTGTTTTTTAAAAAGAAATTTAAAATTTATTTTTCTAAAAACTATTTGAGAAAACTTTAAATTTTTAAATATTATTTTTATTACTAATATCTTTATATATTTAAAAACAAAATTTAAGTAATGATTTGTTTTTATTATAAAACAAAATTTTATTAAAAAACAGATTTTTTTGCTTAAATAAAAACAAGAATTTCGTTTTTTTTTATTATTTTATTAAAAAATAATTTATTAATTATTAAATTAAATAGGGTGGTGGTTGACTGTCGGATAACAACCACGGGACTGCCGCCGCCTGCCGATGTGGGGACTGCCGGAACACCGCCTTGGTCACCACCCCTTTGTCTCCTTGTAGTTGGTTTTCCATTTACGGCAAACAAAAAATGGCTGAAATTGTTCACAACCTTCAACAGAATAGCAGCAACAATAACCTTCTCACCCACATAGGCAACTCCAACCTTGTGATCACCTTCGATGATGATGATATTATGAATGCCATTTCTAAATGTTCACTGAAAAATCTATTCACCAAGCACCTCTTGAAAGGGCTATTGAAGGTTTCTGGTCCAATCCCAAGGGTCTTAGAAGTGAGTAATAACGGGAAAAACTTACCAATTCTTCATGAAGCAATAGAGCGATAGCAAATAGATTCTTATAGGCAATCCTTGGTATTTTCAAAACTTTTGGTTGATTGTTCAATCTTGGAACAAAGAGATTGATCCAGCTAACATGGAATTCAACTCTACTCCTCTGTGGATTCAAATCCATGGGCCACCTAAACATTGCAAAACCCCAACACATGGCTACTAAGATTGGTTGTCGTATGGAAAGATCTTAGATGCTACTGCTTACCAATTGAATGAACATGGTCTGATTGTGAAGGTCCTAATACAATTCAAGGCGATACAGAAGGTCCATAAAGGTGCCTACTTGGCAAACAAAAAAATGGTACTTTATGGGTAGACTTCAAGTATGAGAATTTACCACTTGTTAATTTCTATTGTGCTCTAGTTGGTCATGGTGATACTGAATGTGATGAGGAACACTCCTTGCTACTAGGTCTGGAATTACATAAACGGATTAGAGGTCAAAAGTTTCATGTGAATCAACAATTCAAGCAAAGGCTTGGGGTGATATTGTGAGTGGTCCAAACCATGTACTTACTGAACCTAAATAGAATAAGTCAGAAGACGTGGAAGCTAGTGAACCTTTGGCTACAATGAAGGATCAAGACAAAGCTCACATGCGCACTTGAAAAAGAAAGGATGTGCCAAAACCTTTGGAAAGAAATATGGTGGTTGAAACTCAATTGGCAGAACACAAAGAAATAAAGAAAATAAAGGGCATGGAGATTAACTCAACAAAAAAAGCACATTGTGCTAAACTGCAAGTGGCGAACCTTGCTTAGCAAGTCAGCCAGTCAAAACGAATTACCTAGCATAGAACTATAGCGGGCTTGAGAACCCTTGTACAATTCAAACCTTGAAGAAGCTCTCGTTTATGAAAAAAGATCCAATTTAATTTTCTTGTCTAAAAAAAATTAATTTAATTCCCGTAGGTATTTTTGCCGCTACTCCAATGTTTTTGTTGTTAGTTGTACGGGTGATGGTCGTAATAGAGAGGACGGTTTGGCCTAAATTTGGAAAAATAATACTAATATTTCTATTTTGTCTTACTATTTGGATTGATATATTGATAAAATTGCAGGATGATAATTTCGAGTGGAGATGCATAACGATTTATAATTCTCTGGAAATCAAAAATAAATATTGCATTTATGAACTAATTGAACACCTTGAAAACTCACTACGGAGAATTGAATGATTTTTGGATATTTCAACATGATTTTAAATAGTGATTTGGAAAAACGGTGGTGCTACTCCATTTAATAATCTCATTACTCTTTTTCAAGATACTTTGAATTTGTTCAACTTGTGTGACCTTGGCTACACAGGTGATCCTTTCGCATGGAATAATAACCAAGATGAAATTAATAACATCAAAGCTCGGCTAGATCGGTGCATTGCCACTCTTGACTGGCTTACTCATTTTAATAAAGTTGTTGAGGTCACTAACTTGGTTTGTCATACATCTAACTATATGCTTATCTTGCTTAGACTTTGTGCTAAAAGGAATGGACGACGCCAAGTTAAGACTTTGAGAGCAAGGTCTGTCAAGCTTGATTTTGAGAGCAAAGTGTATTTGCATGGTGTATCGGTGTCTATTATTTCTGACTGTGGGGCTCAATTTACTGCTGAATTTTGTAAGTCGTTCCAAACTTCATTAGGAACTCGTTTGAAGCTTAGCATCGCTTTTCATCCTCAAATAGATGGCCTGAAAGGACTATACAAATATTAGAAGATATGCTTCGTGCATGGTTCTGGATCTTGGAGGTAGTTGAGATCAACATTTTCCCTTGATGGAATTTGCATACAATAATAGTTATCAATCTAGTATTCATATGGCTCCATTTTTTCGGCTTTGTGCGGAAGACGGTGAAGGTCTCCGATGGGATGGTTTTAAGTTGGAGAAGCTAAACTAGTCGGTCCAGAGTAGATTAAAGATGCCATTGAAAAGATTAAATTGATTCGAGATCACTTAGTGACAACTCATAGTAGACAAAAATCTTATTATGATAAGAGGCGTTGTCCTTTGAAGTTTTCAATGGGAGAACATGTATTCCTACGTGTTTTACCAATGAAAGGGGTTTTGCGATTTGGTAAAAAGGGAAAACTAAGTACAAGGTTCATTGGACCATTTGAAGTTTTAGAGAGGGTCGAATCGGTAGCATATCGTTTGGTACTTCCACCAGATCTCTCAAGAGTTTATCCGGTCTTTCATATTTGAATGCTTCAGAAGTATCTTTATGACCCTTCTCATATGATTAATCATGAAGACGTGCAGTTAGATGATAGTCTATTATACGTTGAGCATTCGGTAGCTATATTAGATCGTCAAGTGAGGCGTTTACGCTCAAAAGATATCGTTTCAATAAAAGTTATTTGGCGTGGTCCATTCAGTGAAGAATCTACTTAGGAAACCATAGAAGTCATCCGTGCAAAGTACCCACACTTATTTTGAAACTCAAGGTCAGTAGTAATACTCAAATTTGTTAGCTGTCCTACCTTCTACTTATGAAGTTGTTAAAGAACAAACTTAGTCAATTCTCCATAGTTGTGAGTAAACGACTATCATTGTCACATATTTTTATTTTGCCATAATTATTATTTTGCTCATTTTCTATGTTAAAATATTTATTTAAAAATTGGAAAAACACAGCCTTTTGAATTTATCTCAATTTTGTCTTTTATTTATCTTCATAGTATTTGTTTTATAATATGAGTTATAAAGCATTTATAATATGGTGTTTGAAAATTGTTGTTATAATTATAAGATGCTCCTAGTTACATTTTTCATTTTGATTGAGGATCATTACCTTTAACCTTTTATTATTTTTAAAGTTGGTTCACTTTGATTTCACTTTTTTATGACTTGGATTTTTAAATATATTTCTACGCAAATAGCTAAATCATAAAAAAAAAAAAATTGACTTAGATTTTTAATTATTTCTACATAAAAGGCTAAATTATAAGTTTTTTTTATCATGTGTATACTTTATTAAATTATCTATATTTCAAATAATATCAAGTCTAAAATGTCTTTTGAAAAATATATTAAATGTTTAAATTGTGCTCTTTGAAATATGATTGAATTTTGAATAGTATAACTTTACACCAATCTTGTACACCAATCAAACTTGTGCAACAACATAACTCAAAATGTGACCCAAACATCTGATATGTACTACTTTGCTAGTTCAATATATTAGAAATTTAGTGTTGTTATTTAACTCCTAACTCGTGGTTCAGACAAGAGATGAAGCTGATGACAACACAACAATATTTGAGTTTTTCAGACACTGAAAAAACAAAGATTATTCAGAGTATAGTGAAACTCAAAACACACAATACATACAGACAGCTTAAGATGTCATGTTCTAAATGCTTATTTTTGCCTCAGTTAAATCCATTAATGTCATATGAATGGAGCTTCACCAAGTAGGTTCTCCCTGAAGACAGGGGCTTGGCTTCACAACACCTCAACAAATTGGATTATATCATCATTAGCAATGTTACAAGCTACCAATATACAAAATACAATCGTGAAAATACTAAGACATTAAAACAATCAATACAAAAATATAACAAATAAACACAATCAATTTCAACCAATCAAAAATCCATGTTATTTTAAAAAAATAATTATATGATTAAAAACAAATATATTTTAGTGATAATATGATTGTTACACTGATTGCACATATGAATTTAATCCTTAAAACATTAAACAAAAACAACTTTCTGGAAAATTGAGAGAGGCTCAGAACATTAGACAGCTCTAACAATCACGATTTTTCAGAAGCAGAACTGGCATGAAGCTGTAATTAGAAATCATCATAGCCAACAATAATCAATCAACAAAACCAACACTACAAATTTCAATTAAAATAAATGGAAAGATAATATTCAGGCTCATATAAAGAAATTCAACCATGTTTCAGTCCTTAATACTTCATCGAGAATCTCAGAAGCGCGGATAATATGTAATCATAGCCAAGAATTAAAACAAATCTAGTAAAAACAAAATAAAAAATTCAATTTATATGAATTAATAATTGATAATATAAGAGGTGTTTTCTGAGGGACAATAAGAAAAAGAAAAGACCTCAAAGTGAAAACGACCGCGTTTGAATTTATGCCTGAAGGACTAGCTCAAAATTCCAAAGTGTTTGAAAACAAGCTGAATGTAAAGCGAGGCAAATTCAGATTTCAAAACTAATAAAAAAAATTAGCAATCGAAAATAGCTAATCGAGAATGTAGCCATTACTTTGACACAGATTCAATCGTGGAATAAGTAAGACTGAACTGCAACACGAACGGCATTGATTTTGCACGAGCAATGGGGCTTTCACCTCATACATTATTCAGAGAAGCCCGGGGTTGCATCGTGCGTATAATTAAATAAAAACAAAAAATTGTAAGAAAATCGAATCGAAAATCTTACGATAATTTTGATGAACTAAGGAAAAAGTTTGAATCGGTGCCGTAAAACACTGTTTGTTATGATGAAGGAGAGAACGTAGACATTGTTATATAGGCGAACACAAACCCTAAAAAACTTTCTCTCACTAACGGTGAAGTGGTAAACCATTGTGTTCAGGCTTTAGTTACCCGACCCAACTCTATTAGGTTTAAACTTACTTGGGTCAATCTTCACGGATTGATTTGGTCTTAATATTTATTTTCTATTTGATAGTTTTTTTAATAGGAAATTTTTTTATTTGATAAATAATTAAGCTGAAGTTTAATTTTTTAATTTTTTTACCCAAAAAAATTAACTTCATTTTTATTTAATCGAAACTTGTCCTATTAATAATTGATAGATTTAAATTAAAGTTTTTCAAGTGAAAATAATTTTGTTTTAGCTATTTGATTAAATCTTAATTTTTATGAAATATAAATTATAAGTGATAACAAATTAGATGCAGAAAGTCAATCCTTCGCAATATTAGCTCTAGTAGGGGTGGAAAAGGTAGAGTCTTTACAAGTCTAAGATTTTTCTATCAAAAAATTTAAGGCATAAACTTAGTCTGTGACTTGCATATGTTTTATTTTATGTCTGAGTTTAGATTTTTATAAAAGTTTAGTATGAATTGTTACCTTATTTGAAAACTTATTTCATGTTAATAATTTTAAATAAATAATCAAATATATTTTTTAATAGATTAACAAACTAATAGATCAATGAAATTAAGTATTTTTTTTAAGATTTAGCATAATATTTTAAAGAATTTGAATTTATATAAAATCATATTTCAATTCTATTTTGTTATAATATATTTAAATATGTCGAAAACTAATGTAGAATAATATGATTTAATTACTAAAAGATTAACAAATTTATAATTTAATATAACATAATATTAATAAAAAATATTATTTATATTTACTTTAATAAATTAGTCTAATAAATATATAAGACTTTTTTATAGTCTCTGACCTTCTTACTTAAATAGACTTCTAAAAAAAATTGTCTTGTCTATTTAAAATAATGTTTAGCCTTCAAAGGAGGAACATCTTAAATAGACTTCTAAAAAAAAATTGTCTTGTCTATTTAAAATAATGTTTAGCCTTCAAAGGAGGAACATTTAAAGCTTACTTATGTTGTTATCACTTGGGTCATTGAGCCCTCATTTTACTTTTTAAATATCTTGGACCTTGCAAAACATTGTTTTTTGGACAGGTGGTTTTCGTATCCCCCAATTATTGATGTATCCCATTTAAAATTTTTTGAGTGAAATTACCAAAATATCCCTAAAAAAAAGTAAAATTTAGAAAAATTCCTCGTAGCCCTTCATTCTGAAATTTCCGGAAAAAGTGAGTTTTGATTTTTCAAGTTTTTTCCCAGAAATTTCAATGTCTCTGAAATTTCCGGTAGTTGTGTTTTTTTTTTTTTTTTATCTATTGTTTGATTAATTTTTTTCATTCTATTGTTTACAGTGAGGACCAGAGGAGCTAAAACCAGCGGTGAACATTCTAGAGTTCGGCCGCCTACGCAGTCAAATAGGAGAGCGGCAGTTGAGAAACGTAGAAGGCGAAATGAAGAAATAGATGTTCACCAGCAGGATCAGCAACAGGAGGATCAGCTGCAGCAGGATCATCATCAGCAGGATTATATTGATGATCAGCAGCAGGATGATTATATTGATGATCATCAGCAGGAGCAGCAGGATCAGGAGCAGGAGCTGTCTGATGCTCCATTATTTCTTGGTGGTCCGTACGATTTATCTGTGCTGAAGAATTATGAGGACCACATAGCTGTCAAAATCTGGAATGGGGAGGTTAGTTAATAATATTTATTATTTTAATTATTTATTATTTTAATTATTTATTATTATAATTATTTGTTATTATAATTATTTGTTATTTTATTTATTTATTTATTTTAATATATTTGTAGTATAATTTGTTATATTTAAGTTTTATAATTATTATTTAAATTTTAATTTATTGTGTGTCTGCTATTTATTGTAATTAAACAGGATAGGCGTGCCTTTAAAGTGGTCTCAAATGGCAAGAAGCAGACCAAATTTATTGACATCAGAGTTGTATTACATGCGGAGATTGATAATTGGATTACTATATCTGGACTACGTCCTCTGCAGCGATGTAGTCTGAGTATGATTGACGGTAATTTAATATCAGCTTTTGTCGAGAGATGGCACGCAGAGACCAGCTCATTTCACCTGCCATTTGGTGAGATGACTATCACTCTGGACGATGTCAGGGGTCTACTCAGCATTCCATGTTGTGGTGAGTTCTTCACCCCTCCAGCTAATTTCACTGAAGACCTGGCGATTACTGCTGTCGTTGAATTACTAGGAGTTACGGTTGAAGAAGCAGTGGCAGAGACCAGGATTAACAGAGGTCCATCCTACAGCTTTGAGTGGTTGAAGTCGGTATTTTATACACAGCTGCGTGATGGACGATACGATTGTGCAGCCAGGGCATACTTACTACATTTAGTAGGGTGTACGATATTAGCAGATAAAAGTTTTACACTAGTATCTGCTAAATATTTGTTCCTGTTTCACGATCTTGATACATGTGGCAGATGGGCTTGGGGACTAGCAACACTTGTTGTGCTATATGACTATCTAAGAGATAGTACTCTACCGGCAACGAAGCAGATCGGTGGATATTTATCTCTGTTTCAGGTACTATTATATTATTTTCCATACTTATTATATTGTTATTTGATAATTAATTATTTGTATGTTTTTATTATTTACAAACTTGGATATATGAGCACTTCCCTCATATATGTAAAAGGGAACTGCATGAGCCGCTTTCTTTCATGCCTCGGTGGACTGCTAAACAAACATCCGGGAGCGTGTCGTACTACAGAGCAAAGTTGGATGCTTTGAGGGAGTCTGAGGTTATATGGGCAGTAAATTACGACGAGGACTCTATCACACGGTTTCAGTCTGTTTCGTTGTTTACTAGACATATTCGTTGGTGTTCCACTATGGTACCTTATTTACCAGAGAGGTGCATCCGACAGTTCGGATATACTCAGCATATCCCTCATACACCACCTATGCTTGTAGTACGTGATGTGGATGTCGAATGGAGTATGTATCGGAACTCTGTTCGAGCCCTTCATGTAGTTTTGCATCGGGCTACATATCCACACCAGACTGTTGAGGGGTACATCCAGTGGTACTATAGGATATCTCATCCTAGGATGACCCCTCACGTTGCTGCAGATGTTGCTCCTAGTCATGTTGGAGGTGATACTGATGTTGCTGGTCCTAGTCATGCTAGAGATCATATTGATGCTGGAGGTCCTACTGATGCTGCCAGTCCTAGTGATGCTGCCGGTCCTAGTGGGGAGTAGTATACACGGTGTCAACACATCGGTGGTCTGATATAGGAGAGTTTAGATTTAGATAGACTACCGGGTGATGATGACATGCGTGCTTTATTAGAGAGGGCTTTATACATCTCTAAAGGAGGGAGTTATCAGTAGTATTTATGTTGTATTTGTAATATTTAGACTTATTTTTATTTAGTTAGTATTCAGACTTATTTGCTTACACTTATTATTTATTTTGTTATTTTATTATTTATTTAGACTTAATTGTGTTATTTGCTTATACTTTATATTTATTGTGTTATTTTATTATTTATTTAGACTTAATTGTGTTATTTGCTTAGACTTTATTTATTTATCTTGTTAAATGTGGTGAATGTAAACTAACTAACTGAAAACAACATATAATATGTATTGAATAAAACTTGTTACAAAAGTGTCAATCATCTGCTAAAGACATATAATCTGATGTACCCTCTAAATCTAATGAACCCCAATGTTGTAGACGTCCTGCATACGCTACAGCCCATGATGTAGACTCATCGCTACGGTGCTCCTTCCAATGTCATGCTAGTGGAGGTAATGGACATGTTGCTTTCAATTTAACCTGAACCCAATGACTGTCATTAACAAAACCAATGCTAATAATACGATCACGTGATAGGTCTCCACTGTGTGCACCCGTCAATGGGAAAAAAGTCAAACAAAAACTTTTTGCCAATGTCACAAGAACGAGATTATATTTTGTTGCTATCACGTAACCCATATCTGGAATGCTCAGCCACTTTTCCATTGGTTGGTTTCCCAGTTCATATACAAGTAATGAGTCAGTCACTTCTTGCAAACGTTCCTTGAATAAGGCAAGATATAAATCAGGTTTGGACTTAATCTCTAAATACAACTGTCGACGCACAATGCTCCAAGATTCTTCACTATGGCCAAGTAAAGCAGCAATAGCACGATATCCACAATTTCCATCTGCTTTAACATTAACTACGTCTACAATATATGGATGAATTAGAGCAGGAAACTCGTCCAAATATTTTCTAACCTGAGGGACTTGTTTGGATGCTTGGGAGACTTGTTTGGATGCTTGGGAGACTTGTTTGGATGTTTGGGAGACTTGTTTGGATGCTTGCTGGGAGACTTGTTGGGATGCATCAACATGTTCAAAAAATGAAGGGTCGCGATATACATCAAATCCATTCGGCTTATTGCCTTTTTTCTTCTTCACACCACCTTTTGTTTTGATCTTAGATGGTGGGGCACACATTGATGTTGTTTCTGGATATGCAACTTCACGCAACTTGCTCTTCAATGCCCTTCTTCCAACAACATTAAGTGTTTTCCATATTTTCCAAATAACATTCATCTCACATGTAATGTCCAACTCCGAATCCTTTTCCAACTGTTCTTCCTCTTTATCAGTATTTATGGTTAATTTCCTCCATTGTATATGAATAGCCTCCAATGGAATTGGAACACCTTTCAACTTGTACCGTGCCAACTCACAGGCACACGGTAATCCATGAGTGTTTCTAAGTGTACAACCACATGCAGCTTTGTCGTTACCGACATACCTGACTCTCATGTACTCATGATCAATATCAGCTAAAGCGTTCTTCGATACAA
Organism: Cicer yamashitae; assembly: GCA_037974755.1. Taxonomy (NCBI): domain Eukaryota; kingdom Viridiplantae; phylum Streptophyta; class Magnoliopsida; order Fabales; family Fabaceae; genus Cicer; species Cicer yamashitae. The sequence continues at coordinate 24,952,240 of JBBPBQ010020323.1, forward strand.
CCCAATTCAAATTCTCAAAGAATGGATTGTTGTGTATATGCTCTCTGCGACCCTTACTTATCTCAAATGAACCTTTGATCTTAATAATTTGGTACTTCAACATGTCATGCATACCAGACCATGCCTTACAGAAATCTCCTTTACTATGTTCCAAAAATTTCTTCAACGACCAATGAGCAGACTCAACCCTAATATTCAAACATAAACAAAATTTTATATAAGTATAAATATAACAAAAAATCATACATGCTTCATACATGTTTAATCATATATAAACAAAATTAATCATATATAAGTATAAATATAACAAATAAAATAAAGTTTTAATGACGTACCTATTAGTTGTAGTATTTCCTAGATGCAATACTCGATTGGTCCATGCTTGAACAAATCTTTCCTTGTGAGGATTCAACCATGTGTCTTTGACGTAGTCAAAGAAAATAATATTATCGACACATGCTTGCTCAAACATTTGCAACATTTCCTCATACTCCTTCTCTTCAGAACAATAAACAATTTTCTTCCACACCTCAAGAATGGGTTCCTGCATATCTTTCTTCAGTATATATTGTTTGCATTTGACTCCAACATTTTTATTGATATGAAGTTGACAAAGTAAATTTGTTGAAGATGGAAATACAACTTCAATTGCATTCATCAAAGCAAGTTCTCTATCAGTGACAATCACCTGAGGAAATGGAGTATTTGCAAGAAACAACTGTTTTAACTTCTCCAATGCCCAACATAAATTTTCTTGACGCTCACTGTCCATATAAGCAAATGCAACATTGAACGTCAACCCAGTTGAAGTTACACCAACAATTTCAAACAATGGTAACCTATACTTGTTGGTTTTGTAGGTGCTATCCATGATCAATACAAAATGGAACATGTTCAACAAAATTATGGAATCTGGATGCGTCCAAAACATGTCCCTCACAACGTTAGTGTTAATATTTTATTTGGATCTCTTTTTGTTCTAGAGGTTGATGTGTTTTGGGAGACTATTAAAGGCATGAATTGCTATCATGAAAAGTGATAAGGAGGAACACATCATTACTCGCTTATTTTTGTGTCTGAGGTGTCTCATATTTTACATCCTAACTTTTTCTGATTTTGCTTCTTCTTCTTTTTAGACAAGTTGATTTTGCTTCTTCTATTTGAACCTTCAATGCACATAAGGCAAAATCTTATGTTGTTGCGCTTTATTTTGTCATCCTTTAAGAGTTGAATTGAAGGGTCTAATGAAGCTCTATTGTGACAATAAGTCACTAATCAATATTGTTTATTATCCTATGCAACATGATAAGACAGAGTATATTGAAATTAATAGATATTTTATTAAAGAAACTAGAGGAAAGACGAGTGTGTATGCCCTATGTTCCAACGCAACAACAATTGACATATGTTCTTACAAAGGGGCTAAATAGCTCAAGTTTCCATGATCTTATCACCAAGTTGGGAATTGAAGATGTCTATTCCTCAACTTGAGAGGGAGCGTCAAGCTATAAATGTCATTAGAAGAAATAGTCAAGAATCTTAAAAATCAGGGGATTTATTTAGAAAGTAATCAGGCATTGTATTATTGCCTTTTATTAAGATTGATTATGTTTCCATTATTATTCTATTGTAACCCATTATAAATATTTGATATCCTATCTCTATGACAGAAAACAATTATGCCTTCGGACTATTTTTTTCTTCACACATACTTTTGAATTACGGATGAAGAGTTTTATTTGCAACCTAAACACCTAAGCATAGATTAATTTCATAGCCGGTCCAAAAGATTAAAACTTGTAGGAATACTCCCTCTGGTCAAAGTACACTTTATAGAGCCATTAGGGTGCCAACGACACTAATTAGGTGATTTCCTGAAAAAAAGAAGAACAAAAAACAGTTACACGCGCTCTGCCATTTTTCCGTTTGTCTGTTTATGTCTTACCTTGAAGGTGTTTGTCTTACATTGAAGGGAAGCTTGAGTAGCAGATACAATTATTATCATGTGATTTTTCATTCCGTTCCTTCCTCATCTATTTCATTCCATTGAATCTCCAAACGTTTAAACATAAAATTCAACATTGGTAGGCCAAATAATATGTGGAGTGCACTGTTCGTAGATCAAAATTGCAAATGTAATTACTGAAACAGTAAGTTACAAGCATGGATGGACAGGTACAACACTGCAACCTAATGATACAAAAAATTACAACAATTGCAACAAGGAAATCAAAATAAAAGCTATCTATCTATGTCCTACCTCAAAACTTTACAGGCCAACAAACTTCATTTTTCTGCAAACTCGGATGAACTACACCTCAGAAGTCATACTATCATCCATGTCAAGTGTCGATACCCAGTCCACTTAGCAGCAACTCGTAAGCCAATTGCTAAAGCAGCAAGAAAAAGTGGAACTGGAAGCCTCTTCCCCTGTGGTTCAATCTCTTCGACTTCTTTCCCTTTTGAAAGCGTTTTTGAATACTGATAAATAGCTAAGGCCGTGTACGAAATAATCACCACAAGTCTAACCCAAGGCTCGCCGACGGCAGCAAGTACAGCTGCAACAGGCATTGCAGATGAAACATCGTCTCTTCTTTTGATAAATTTTGAAAAACCATAGACCCCGACAAGAAGGGTCCAGAACAGTGGTTCGGAAATAAAGCCTCTAACAGCAGCATATCCAATAAGACCGGTTACGGTTAGAACATAAGGTTGGTTGCTGATACAATTTGGAACAGTAGTTTCAGCAACGGCTAAAACAACCGATGCCAGGAAAATAATGATGGTCAGGTCTGGTATAGGCGCACATGCAATTATCCAAGAGTAAAAAGCCTGAACACTGTAAATCACATCCTCAATGGATCTAATTGTAAAAGTGATTGGATTTCCTATGAATTGATAGACTAATGCAAAAGCATATTTCAATGCATAACCTACGAATCGAACTATTCCAAATGCAGTGTTTTTCCAGTTTGATAGTTCAAATAGAACAGCTCGCCAAGCATAGATGAGAAAAGCCAGTGCTGTACATTGACATAGAATCAAATTGTTATCCGAGATCGAGAGCAAAACAAAAGGGTTACTAATGGGAACTGAGAGCATACAGCATATAGTAGTAACTTTTAACTTCCTCTTTGTAAACAACATCAATTATAGACTAAAGAAATTACTCTTAAGTTTTATTTTCTAATAGAACAGCTTATTCATTGATCATTTCTAACATTCCAACAAAATACTACAAAGATGGAACTGAATTTCAACAGGAATTAACAATTTCATGTAGCAAAACTAAATCGTGTCAAAGTCTCAGCACCTAATGCTTAAATGGTATTCATGAAAATAATATTACTAGTATATAAGATTTTTACCAAAGTCATGAAACAGGAATATAAATATTCACACTTTAATCAAGTAAATGAGATAAATAAATGAGTAAATAGCTACTTTGGTAGTTGAATGTGTGAGTTGCTGTCAACGTAGCCCCTGAATTTATCAAAACAACAAAAACATAATTGAATGTGTCTTTTATTAGCCGGTTTGGCCCAGGTATGTACTTTCATTGGTTAATTTGACACTCGAGTGTGTTTTTTGTGAGTCAATTTAGTCTATAAAATTACTAATAGAAAAACAAACTCAATGATGTTTTTGTAATTTTGATATTGTAATTTGGACACTTTCAATGACTACAATGAAGCATACATAGTGACACGGACCGAAGCGTCAACACAGCTGATAATTTATGAATGAATTAATTAATTGAGTGTAATTAATGTGTCAATTTCATATGTCTTACACCGGACACATGGCTCACACCAGACACATCTTCCATCAGAAGTGTGTACAGAGAAGTGAACCATCTCACATATTTATGAAAAATGTTAATTTTCTCTATACATTTTCTGGATAATGAAAAGCACAAAGAGAGAAGAGATAATGAACTGACCTACAAACCATGGCCACTTGAAAGGAGGTTCAGGAGCTTCTTTAAAGTGATTCTTAAACCGTCCCGGCATAGTACCCGACTCTTGAGGCTCTTTCTCAGCTTCATTTAACCCAACGACAACACTCTCATCGTCGTTTGTGGCGAAACGCTTCACTGGGGTGAATCTGGGGGAAAACCCAATAAGATTTCGCGTGAATTGAGGGCTAAGAGCGTGGAGTTTTGTGGTGGTTGGGAATTGTTGGCGTGGGAAGGGGAATGAGGGTTTGAATTTGAAGGAGAGGTTGGGAGATAGGAGGGATGGGATTGTGGTGGTGGAGATAGACATGGCTATGCGTACGGCTTCTTTGTTTTCGGTTTAGAGATAGCTAGAAAGGAATTGCCACTGTCATTCTTTCTGATTCCGCCAAACCAAAATCGTCGATCTGCACTTATCGTTAAATCTCCCCAAACCCAAACAAGATTCACTAGGGATTTCGTACTAAACATTATTTAACATAGCACATTTTTATTATTAGTTAAATATATGTAGTCTCACCAATTTTATATGAAACATACATGTTTTGTGGCATATATAAATTTTAATCAATTAAATAGAGTGACTTAAAAAGTATATGTTCAATAGTGTCTTGCTATTTGTAAAATCTAGTTTAAATGACAAATGCTGAAATTGTTATACGAATAACATGTCTTGGAATTCCAATATGAGACCTCGCAATTATGTGTGAGTATTTTTATTAAAAAAAATTGTGAATTTTAGCTTCTTTTTTTTTTTATATTCCACACAGTTTTATATTCCACATGATTATTTTTAAAAAAAGTTCACGTTAGCATTAAGTGAGTCAAAATCAAGGGGTTAACCATTTGTAAAAATGGCTAAATTTGAGGGGCTAAAATTGTTATTTTTAAACTAAAAGAGCCAAAATCACCAGATTTTGAAACTTGAGGAGTCAAAAGTAAAAAAATACAACTTACGGTCAAAATAGTTATTGAGAGATACAACTTAGTAACTTATTATCACGATAGTTTGACAAATATAACACAATATAAATTTGGTCCCTAAATTTAAAACAACATCAAATTTTGTATTATAAGTTGTATTGCTTCAATTTGTTCTCATTTCTAATATATCCTCAAATCGATTTCATACAACCAAAATTGACTTCATTTAATTGCAATTTAAAATAATAAAACCAACCATCTTTTGAACTATAATTAGTACTCTATTGTGTCATTTTATTCCAATAAAATAATTAAAATAAAAAGCTTAATTGCAGTTTTAGTCTCTTTATTTTCATCAATTCACAAAATTGGTCCAACAATTTTGGTCTCACTCAGATTTGTTAACTAAAAAATTGTGATGTAACATATTTTAAACGACGCAGCATATGATATGATGAGTTGATGACATTGAATGATTAATACCTATGAAATTGCAATAAAATCAATTAAAAATTTCAGTTTTAACTTTTGAAATTATTGATTTTTGTAATTTAATTAGTAACATATAAATAATTAATGCATCTAGGTAGTTATATATCATGATATCGTATGTCACGTCATTTAAAATATGTCAAATCACAATTTTAAGCTAAAAAATCTAAGAGTGAGACTAAAACTGTCGGATTTTAAAATACGAGACTTATTTTACGAATTTGTTAAAATAGAGGACCAAAACTACAATTAAATCAAATTAAAAAGAAAAAAAAATAATTTTCAAAACAATATGAAGACAAATAGTCGTGCATTTTCTAACACAAGAAAAAAATTAAAATCTTTCCTTCAATGGAAACATGCCTTTTTCATTTTTCGGATGTGTATGACGCGTGAAGACAATAGTGATATATATTGTGATTGCGTTGCTGCATTATGGATGAGCGAATTTTCAACTTTTAAAATAATTGATGGAGAAATAGAACTAATTTTTTATTTCAATTATTTTGTTGGAATAGCCAGATACAATGGTGCACTTATATTTCAAACATTATTGGTGGATCCTACTTGAGAGTGAATCCACCCAACAGTTTTGTAGTAGAACTTTCTACATATGAAACTGTTGAGGTCGAGGTTGTCGATGAGGCCCCACATGAGGCTCAATAGCAAAGTGATGTAAAGGAAAACTGTATACAAGAAAGAAGATATAATTGAGGTCCAACCTAAATGCAAGGAGGAAGGTAGTGTAATTAGTGATAGTGGTGTTCTTAAAGACGAGTTTGAGGATTTAAATTAAATGGTAAAATATGCCTGGTGTTTTTTATGATCCCAACATGTTGGTGGTGAGGGACAAAGTAGTATGCCAGTTGTTATTGTTCTAAAAAATAGGAAGAAGGGTAGTAGATTCAAAAAGAAAAAACATTTGTTTGTAAAAGGAGAAAAAAATTTATGACAAAAATAAATGAGAACTGTAACACTAGTGTTGTCAAGGTGGAGGAGCAAGTTTGAAGTGATCAAGAACACATTCTTATTGGAAAAAATGAAAGAAAAGGAAAATAAATGTTTCTGATAATGAATATTATACAAAAGAGTTAGAAACTATTGATTTTCTAATTGGGACAAAGTGATAATTCAAACGGGAGCAGTACAAAGGTTTCTCTTTCTTTTATCATGCCAAAGAGGATGTATTATTTCAAGTAGATGTTGGGAAATAAGTTTTCAATTATGGAGGATTTTAAAGAGGTTGTTACAAGTTATGTTATACATAATGACCAAACAAGGGTAAAAGTTCGTTGCAAGGAAGAATACCCTTGGCTTGCCTCTTGCTCAAATATGCCTAATGAGGATATGTGACAATTTAAGTTGATTGATACTCAATCATGTAACAAAGAGTACATATAGGGGCAATTTCATGAGGTAAAATATGTTTGGGAAAACTTTATACTTTATAGAAATAAGTAGGATGAGGGCATATATGGCTAGAAGATTTTGTTCTTATCAATTTGATGGACCATTTAAATATAAATTCAAAAGGCTATATGACTATTGTCATGAACTATTAAGACCTAATTCCAACATCATAACCTAGTTGAGTGCACAGTCTACTTTGCACGTGGAGGAGAGTAATGAGATTGATTATGTAGATATGTTGTTATTACCAAGTTTTTATAGGTTGTACATGTGCTTTATTGATATAAACAAAGTTTCAAGAAACTAGACCGCTTATAGGGATTGATAATTGTTTTCTGAAATGTTGTAATCAAGGTCAAATTCGTGCAGCACTGGGTTGAGGCTCTATTGTCAAAATACTTCCAGTTGCATTGGTTGTCGTTGAATGTGATATAATAGACTCGTGATTCTAGTTTATTGAGTTGTTGATGAATGACTTGGGTTGACAAGTGGTCTACAAACACTTTCACTTTCATTTGTGATCAGCAAAAGGTTAATTATTTTATATGTTTCAAATATGTCCTTTAAGTTATTGTATAAGTTCTAATTTGGTCTTTTAAATTTATTTTTTATATTTTTAGTTGATCATTTCAAGGGTTGTTACTTGCAATTAATGAACTTCTTCACGAAGTTGAACACAGGTTATGTGTGAGATACCTATATAATAACTTCAACGGACTGATGCATGCGAGGCAAGCTTTCAAAAATTAAAGGAGTGTTTGACGTCAGCACCTATTTTGGCATTACCCCTAGGTGGTGAAAGTTATGCAGTTTATTGTGATGCTTCTAGAGTTGGTCTCGGTTGTGTACTTATTCAACAAAGTAAGGTTATTGCCTATGCATCTAGACAACTCAAGAAGCATGAAGTAAACTATCCCACACATGATTTGGAAATGGTTGTAGTGATTGTCGCTCTTAAGATTTGGAGGCAGTATCTATATCATGAAACTTGTGAGATTTATATCGACCATAAAAGTCTTAAGTATATCTTTCAATAGCGAGATTTAAATTTAAGACAAGAAAGATGGATGGAACTCCTGAAAGATTATGATTGCATAATCTTATACCAGCCAGGGGAAGATAAATGTTATTGCAGATGCTTTGAGTAGGAAATCCATGGGTAGTCTCTCTCATATAGTAGAAGTAAAGAGGCAATAGTTAAATAATTTCAAGAAATTGTTGAAAGTGGAATTCAATTTGAACTTGATCATTCGAGGTTATTTTTAGGCCATGTAAAAATTCGTCCAACCATAGTTGATGATATCAAGGAAGCTCAAAGTCAAGACTCTTACTTGGTGAATATGGTAAATAATGTTCATAATGATAAAATTTCATACTTTTTAGTTGATTTCGATGGTGTTCTGAGGTTGAAATCTCGATTGTGTGTTCTAAATGTTGGTGGCATCAGGAGGAAAATTTTAGAGGAGGCTCATCATTCTTCTTATACTATTCACCCAGGTTATAATAAAATGTATCAAGACTTGAGAGAATTGTATTGGTGGGAAGGGTTGAAGAGAGATGTAGTATATTTTGTCTTTTAGTGCTTAGTGTGTCAACAAGTAAAAGTTGAGCACACAAAGCCTGTAGGATTACTTCAACCTGTTGAAATACTTGAATGGAAGTTGGAAGTCATCATTAAGGATTTTGTCACAGGATTGCCACAAACCCAAATAGAGTATGACTCGGTGTGGGTGATTATAGATCGATTGACCAAATCTACACCTTTTTTGCCTGTGAAGACTACTTATACTGCATTTAAATATGCGAAACTTTATTTAGATGAGATTGTCTCTTTGCATGGTGTATTGGTGTCTATTATTTCTGACTATGGGGCCCAATTTACTACTCAATTTTGGAAGTCGTTTCAAATTTCATTAGGAACCTGTTTGAAGCTTAACACGACTGTTCATCTTCAAACATATGGCCAATTTGAAAGGACTATACAAATCTTAGAGGATATGCTTCGTGCTTGTGTTATGGATCTTGGAGGTAGTTGGGATAAACATTTGCCCTTGATGGAATTTGCATACAATAATAGTTATCAATTTAGTATTCATATGGCTCTATTTGAGGCTTCGTACGGAAGACGATGTAGATCTCTGATAGGATGGTTTGAAGTTGGAGAAGCTAAACTAGTCAGTCCAGAGTTGATTCAAGATGCCATTGAAAAGGTTAAATTGATTCAAGATTGCTTAGTGACAACTCAAAGTAGACAAAAATCTTATTCTGATAAGAGGCGTCGTCCCTTGGAGTTGTCAGTGGGAGAACATGTATTTCTATATGTTTCACTAATGAAAGGAGTTTCGTGGTTTGGTAAAAAGGGAAAACTAAGTCCAAGGTTCATTGGACCATTTGAAATTTTAGAGAGGGTCGGACTGGTAGCATATTGCTTGGCACTTCCACCAGATCTCTCGAGAGTTCATCCGATCTTTCATATTTTAATGCTTCGGAAGTATCTTCATGACCCTTCTCATGTGATTAATCATGAAGATGTGCAATTAGATGAAATTCTATCATACGTTGAACATGTGATATCTATAATAGATCACCAAGTGAGACATTTATGCTCAAAGGATATCATTTCAATAAAAGTTCTTTAGCGTGGTCCATCCAGTGAAGAAACTATTTGGGAACCCGAAGAAGTCATACGTGCAAAGTACCCACACTTATTTTGAAACTCAAGGTCAATAGAAATAAAAAATAAATCAAATAAATTCGAGGACGAATTTTCATAGGGGGAAGAGATTTAAATGCATAGTTTCATTAATAAATAAATAAATAAAAACAACACAAATTACCCCACCTTCACTCTTCTTCTATCTCACTTCACCTTTTCCTTTCCACTCTCTCGATTACATACTTCCCCACCCCCATTTTCATTTTTTTCTCTCTCTTCTTTTCCTCTTTTTCTTCTTCTCACTTAAAGTCACAAGCTAGCCTCCTTAAACCATAAACCCATAGGAATGGTATACATTTCCTAAGTAAGCCTTCTCATATTTTCACAAGTTCTTTGGGTTAGGTTTGTGCTCTAAGGAAGGAAAAAGGTACCCATTTTTTAAAAGTTGTTTATTGAGACTCTTTGAGGTAAATACACAAATCCAATGCTAAGAATGAATCTCTAGAAAAATGTGGTTTAGTTTAAAAATCTTATTTTGGTGCTTAGAGTAGATTTTAAGGATTTTTTTGGTTTCCTATAGTTAGCTAAACTTTAGAATAGTTTTTCTAAAGTCTTGAGAATATTTTTGATATTCAGATTTGTTAACTGAGGTCTTGCCTACTACTCTGGGAGTTGTTGGAGAACAAACTTAGTCAATTCTTCATAGTTGTGAGTAGACGATGATCATTGTTACATATTTTTATTATGTTGTAATTATTATTTTAGTCGTTTTCTATGTTAAAGTATTTATTTAAAAAAAATTGGGAAACACAACATTTGAATTTTTCTCGTTTCATCCTTTATTTATTTTCATGGTCTTTGTTATATAATATGTTTATAGTTTGATTTATTTATTAGTTATAAAGTATTTAAATATTGAATTGATGTACTGTTGAATATGTTTTCCATGAGTTACAATGAAATGAGAAATGAGTTTTAAATATATGTTTTGGAAATCGTTGTTATAATTATGAAATCTTTAACGAATGTATGTGCACCTAGTTACATCTTTTTAATTGGGGAGAGTTACCTGTTAGATGGAGCCATCCCTATGAGAGATGTAAGCTCACTGATTGATGTGTTATGATGCTTTGCGGGATTGAGAGGAGAGGGCTACCCGTTAGATGGAGCCACATCTAAGTGAAATGCCACCCTTAGGAGGAGAGGACTACCAATGAGATGAAGGCGCATCTTGGTTCTAAAAAATTTATGTTTTTACTTGTTAGATTTTCTATGACATTTTTTAAAGTTACTTATTTTGATTTCACTTCGTTATGAATTGAATTTTAAATATTTCTACCTGAACGACTAAATTATAAGTTTAATGATTTTATCATGTGTATACCTTATTTAAGAATTACCTATATTTCAGGTACTATTGTTAAACGTAATTGTCACAAGATTGCAAAATAATTATTCGTGCCTTTTTGTGTTTCCCTCCTAGTTGGTAGTGGTTGTTGTCTCCTCACTAAGTCTTTGTGACTTACCCATTCATATTTTTCATTTTTTTTTCTTCAGATTCACATGCAACTGAGTAACAAATTGTTAGTAGATTCAAGTCTCAATCACATTTTTTTGGTAGGCCTATTTGATCGATGACCCTTTTGTTAAATATCTGTTGAGTTGTGATGCATTTTGTAGCTATTTTGAGTCTAGAAAGTCATTTGAAAATGTAATAAATATTTAGATTCACTCTTTTGAAATATTGACTAGGTTAAATGTTTGAAACAAGATTTTATACTTGGAAACGTTGAAATTACAGAGGTTACTCTGTCGAAATCTCAAGAAATATTATATATATATTTTTGAATGGTTATTTAGAACTATTTAGTTGTCTAATTGTTAAGTTAGTTATAGTTTTGCCAGACTATGGACTATAGCTTGTGCGCTGGTCACGGTGTTTTGTTTGCAAGTCATAACATATCATTTTTGTCATTTATCTTTTAACTAATATAATAGCATCTAGCCATTGAAATTCATTATAACAATTTTCAATACGTGTCTTCTATAATATTCTTTTAAAAAAATATCAATTTAACTTAATAATAAACTTGCACTTGAAACAATTCTCTTTGTTTGCTTTGAAATAGATATAAACTATTTAAAATAAAAGACATTTATCATAATTAATTAATTATGTGCATTTTTATTCCGTTCTTGTTAAATTTGTATACTTAACTTTATAATTGATTCAATATTAAATTTCGATAGTTCATGACAATAATAACACAATATTAAAAAAAACTATGATAAAAATAACTATCATTTATCATTTATACTAATTTAAATTAAAAATAAAAAATAAAAAATTTGACTAAAATTACACTTAAGCCAAAATATTTTAAGCTAAGAATTATAAATAACACATAAAAAAATGTAGTAAGTTTTTCCTATATAACCCGACCCCGTTATATTACAATGATCTGGTTCAAACCGAAAAGCGAATAGGCGTAAAATACGCAGTCGTTTAATACCCTTGTGACATTTCCGTCCTACAACATTGTACCCCTTTTTTTCTCTTCGTGTCAAGTTCGATACCATGGCCTCTCTCGCACGTGGAGCCGCATCTCTAACTCGCACTACTCTTTCCGCTTTCAAATCTCCGATTCAACTCATCCACCGTCGCGGTCTCGCCGGAGCTGCAGGTTAATTTTCCATTTCTTTTATTTATTTAATTTTCTGATCCCATATTCCAATCCATCAAATCTAAATCTCCGAAATTAAACTCATGTTCCGACGATTTAGCTCAATTACGGTTTATGCATTCGATGTAATTGGAATCAAAAGCGTGGAACATTTCGTTTCGCCTTAAATTTGGTGGTCACTTATTTTTCAAGAAAACCTAGTTATGGCTGTGTAGATTGCATATTGCGAAGCTCTGATTGGAATAAGCGAGATTTTTAAACGGCGATTCCTTTTGTTTTGATTTGAAAATATTCTTTGATTGGAAAAAAGCGAGATTTTAAATCTGCAATTTTATTTTGCTTTGAAATGTTAACTAAGAAATGATAAGAGGGGGAAATGGGTCTTAGGCTGGAGGGGAAAAGAGAGCTTTATGTTTATACATGGCACAAAGAAATGTAGATAAATATTTAAATTTGGTTAAAATTAATCTAAGTCTACCAACACTACATTGGTCCGAGTGGAATCCCTTAGTAAGGTGAGGGGTTTGAGTCTTGTGTTGCAAAAAAAAAAGTGGTTGAGAGTGGAGACCCCACTAAAAGTGGCTAGCCAGGTTGCTCAACAAAGATTACTCGTCACATAAGTCGGCGTATATTTTGCAACTATAACATGGTTTATAAAAGTATTCTAGGTCTTAAATATTGTTTATGGAGTTCCCAATTGTGGAACAAAACAACTGATTTTGGTTATAGATAGAGTAACGGACTAATGTGGCTTCATGATATAGGATAAATAGATGTTTGGTCTTTGTTGTTTGTGAAGAAGTTGATTTTGCGTATTGTAGATTTGCATTTAGTACACAGTTTTGATAAATGTGGAATGACTTCATCGCTTGATCGCTTGATTATTGCAGATCACCATGGTCCCCCTAAAGTAGCCTGCTGGAAAGACCCAATGAGTCCTTCTAAATGGAAGGAAGAGCACGTGAGTCTCTAGTTTTTTTATTTTGATGATCAACTCTACCCAACGTGAATTGTAACTTTTTTACCTTTAGATGATTAGAGAATTTTAGATAATTGTTTTGGGAACTGAAAAGGTTTTGAATATTCTTGAGTTTTGACTTGTTTTATGCTTCCAGTTTGTGATTGTTTCTTTAACTGGCTGGGGACTACTCATCTATGGAGGATACAAGTTATTTGCAGGAGGCAAGAAAGAAGAGGTACTTTGAATTTAGTTTTTCATTGTTACAAGGAAGAATACTGTATGTATTAGCTTGTAGCTACGTTAAATCGTTAATTATGAGTGTGTCTAACCTTGTTTGTATATAACTGAGGTATGCAATTCTGTTCTGATTTCAGATTGAAATTTCTGTGCCCCGATTTATCATTCTAAAATAATGCATGGATTTTAGTTCATTTATCATGTAGAGTACAATCTATCGTTAATTGTCTGGAAAAATTGATCACACGCAGATGGAGTAGAGTGATTATATAATATATTTTAATGATAAATCTCCAAATTTATGTTTTGGTTATGATCGGATCCCAAATCAAAGAGAAACAGTAACTGTATCATTGATTTGAAAACTAGATTTATTACAGACGAAAATTCCTGTGTAACCTAAGAACTATTGCTCCACACAAGAGATGATTCTCTCTCTGTCTAAACTAAAATTTTCTAATCGGAATGTGGTGCCCAATGATTCTATTTCCACTTTCCCTCCCCTATATTCGGTTACCTACTCTACAAACTGTCACATAACATAAGCAATGTTCCCCTAACTTCTCGACTCAACTCCTTAATTGGGCTTAGGTCCAAACTAGGTATCCTAACAAGTTCCCGTTGAATGCTCGGAGGCAACTGCTGTTTTTTTTTATTTATCAGTTCAGAAATTAGATATGATTATTTGAGGAAATGTCGGTTTGGTTCTTTTACCTGTCAATGAATGCAGTAGTTTGTCCTTTTACAATCAATAAATTAGATGAGCTCAGAGCATGCAATACAATGGATCAGTAGGAATGAAAAACATAAACTTTAACTTGTATTTATGATTATGAGAAGCATAGCTGCTTGGAACATTTTATCATACTGACCGAAAAATAAAAATTATAGTCTAAAAATGTTATAGCTCAGTAATGTTTGACACAAATTTTGTAAATGGATTTGTTGGTCCTGAAACTCTTGATTAAATTAGATGGCCGGTTTTTGTCTTTAACGGTTTAGTGTATTGTCATGTTAATTACATCTGATCTGAATCTTATTTGGTAGTTGTCAAAACTTTGTTCTTTGTTCACTGAATGCACTGAATTTTTGCAGAAGTTGGCTGAAGCTTCACACTGAGGTTTGCAACGTATTACAACACAAAGTCTTCCTGGTAATAATGTGTGCACCCGGGACCTTTTTTCGGGTTTTTCAGACTCAGTCTTGTTTGCTGGCAAGCAATTCTTTTGGCTAATTATTATCAATTAATCCTTTCAGACAAAGAATATTGGAAGATGATTCTTTCCTTAACAATAACAATATGTTACATTTAACGTTATATGTGCCTTTTTTATGCCAATTTCCGGGTTTCAATTATATTTGCAAGCATTATTACTATGACAACCTGAAGGAAGCTATGCTATATTTTTCCATATTATCAAATACTTGGTAATCCCAGTACCAATGCCAAAAAGAGTAGCTTATTTTCTCACAACAATGGTTCGAAATAGTCATTTTCCAAAAAAATGATATTTGATAAATTAATACAAATATCATCCCATTGTCCATACATACTATTCTCAAGAATGACTCTGGAGCTTGCTGATGATGAAGTTTTTAGGTTGAGTAGGATTATGTGATCATTCGAACAAATTTTAGTGTGCGTTTGATTGGCATCAATACTCATGAATGTTGCAAAGTTTGAGTCTATCGGTTTATAAAACGAACTAAATGTTTTATATTACTTTACGAAATAAGGAAAGGTGACATAGAACAAACACATTGACCTCCTTTAAAGTCTTTTTAAACAATACAAACACCCCTTGTAAGTAAACGCACCGTCTATCCTCTGTTAAATACTCCACTTTCACTTATTGTTTTTCAGATAAATCTTAAGGTTGATATAATGCCATGTGTCGACTCTTTTTTTTTTTTAATAAAAAAATTGAAAGACTGCATCAGTAGAAGAGAAAACCAAAAAACCCCTTTTGTATCATGACCCTCTGGCCTTCCTTGGCGTTGCCCACCTGACCACCTCTGACCGCCTCTGCAACTGCACCGCTGTCAAACGTCAACCATGAAGCATCCTCACCTAGGGGTGGACAAGATAATTCGACCCGCTCATACCCGCCCGACCCATGTTGAATTTGGGTGACGCGGTCGGGTTGAGGCGGGTAATCGAGTCCGTGTGGAAGAAAAAAAGAATTCATAAGGGTTACGTCGGGCGGGTTCGGGTTGGTTATTTGAATCCATCGCCGACCAAACCCGCCCATATTATTATTATTATTATTATTATTATTATTATTATTATTACTAAATTGAAGTTATCTGTCCAAAAAAAAAAAAAGGTTTACTCACCAGCCAGTAGCCACTATAAGACCAGATTTTTTTATAAGAAAAAAAAAGCAAAAATAGGCCCAGTAAAGTGCAAACCGTTTTTACCCACCCACCCAAAACCGACACCCGAAGAACCCGAATTAAAAAACTGACGAAATTGGGTCAATAATTATCACCTGCGGGTTGGGTCGGTTTCACACTTTTGGCCCGAAACCGTCCAAACCCGCCCGATGTCCACCCCTCCCGTCATGCTTAATTTTCTTCATGTTGAAGCATTCGCTGGATTAGTTTTTTTTTTTTTTCCAATCTGAATTCGTTGTTATGACGTGTTTGGAGGAACTTTATGCTTCTTCTTCTTCCTCAAAATTGGATTTCAAAGTTGGCCTTAATTTTGGCCGTACTTGTGAAGATATCCTCCAGAGTTAGATCTTGAATACATAATTTAATTGATGTTCATGTCTTTTTTGTTTTATCTTTTTTTATTTATCACACCTTGTTCATGCGCTGCGGTTCTGCTACTTTCTTCTCTTGCAATAATGAGGATGGTATTTAGTTGACAACTGTTAGAAATAATGATCAGAACAATAAGAGCTAGTTGATGTTAATTGAAAAAACAAGAAAGTTCTATATAGGAGGGAAAATACACATTTGTAACCTTTATAAGGTACTGTATGCCAATTAAGGTGCGTCTTAAAGATATCTAATGCACGCAAATTGACCACCACATCTTTCGTCCGGGATTAGTAATGTATTATTTTTTAATAACCGTCTCTCAATGATACGTTAAGTTCTCTACTGAAAATCAGTTTTTCAACACTAAAAAATAACAACAATACGTGAAAAGCGGTTGGCCGTGTGTGCAGCATGGTGATAGTGAAGTCAGACGGGAATAAGAGAGCAGTTCCCGCAAAAACGTCAAGAAGATCCGTTTCCATTTATATCATCAAAACAGCAAGTTAAAATGTCACAGGTAAATTGAAAATAAAACAAACCAAAATTTACAATTTCATGCAACCACTGACCTTACAACCATAAAAACATGACTGTGGTGAGAAACTCGTGACAAAGCTAATATGAATAAAATATTCGAAAAATGTTTGTCGTATGATGATTTGGTTTATAACACTCCAAAAAAATTTGGGAAGTTGAATCCATGAGAATGAATTATACATGGAGGAGTAAATAATGAGTGAAGCTTCCAAAACAGTAAGAGATGGTGTTGCCTTGTTTAATAGGTATGTGGAGACAAATCATTTTTGTATGTGTTATATTCTCCCAATAATGGGACAGAAACCTCAGAGGTATACGAACTCAGAGGGTTGAAAAATGAGATTTTGAACATGACAACAGGTAATATTAAAATGCACTATCTAATACTAATAATGTATTTGAAATGCATTATCAATGGCACGGATTATAAGACTGAAAGTTACCAACATAAGCACTTTCAAAATATATCAAATTAAAAGATATTACCAATGGTATTAAAATAAATTCACAAACTATATAATGAGCGAAGAGAAGAAGGAACATTTGTACACTCTATTCTCGAACATTTATACACTCTATTCTCTTTATTTGAAATAATCATTTATACACTCTATTCTCTTTATTTGAAAGAATATATGATGACGACAAACAAGTCTTTTCTATTTCTTTTTTTAACGGAAAAAACAAAACTAGAAGAGGTGTAAGTGACATTTTGACATACGTCGTAACAACTTACCATAAGTTACACACAACAAAGTTTTAGTCGATAAATAGATCAATTAAAATATGAACTAAATGTCTGATACTACTAAAACACAGAGAAAATTCCTACAATAACACTAATACACTATTTAGTCAGTAATTTAAAATATTTTCAAACCCCCAAAGTACTATTGTAGATGGACATACTAAACATGGTTTAATCACAAACCAAACTGAAATTCTGACTCGTCTATTTCCTCTTTGTATTCTTCTTTCTCATTTTCATCTTCAAATTCAGGGTGGGATTCTTTGAAGAAATCATCATTATTATCCTCTTTGTCGTCGTCATCACCATCAATAGCATCTTTGTCTTGTTTTTGTACACCAGAAACCTCCAATTCTTCATGCTCTTCGTTGAAGATCTTGGATTTTGTTTCTCCAGAATTATTAATACGTCTCCCACTCCAGTTTTGGTGGACAGTACTGTCTTCATGCTCTTCTATCACCTGGTTATTAGTCTTATCCACTGTTGTATTATTGCTAATGCCATCTTCTCTATTTTCATAGTTTTCAGTCTTCAACAATTTGGCCACTGATTCAGCTTCTCTTCGATTATTACCGTCTGTTCCCTCATCCTCTCTTGTGATTTTTTTCTCATCAGAGTTTCTTCCAACTGTTCCATCATTTTCCTCTCTATAAACCTTTCTATCTCCCATGTTTACCTCTTCATGACTTTCAAAAATCCCGTTGTTCTCCATCAACTTATTCTTGACAACGGTTCTCCATCGCTTCCCCTTTGTTCTACTTAAATGGCCATGTTTCCTCTTCATACCCGATAATTGTTTCGCATTGAAATCATGTCTTCCACCATCTACATTACTCTGTAATTGTCCTTGACTCTCTTCTCTGGTTGCTTTCTTCCCTCTATCCTCCACCATTCCAGCTTCAATATCTTTTGCATTTGCACCTGCACTACCATCATCTTGATGAGGGTCTTCATTTTTCTTTCCTAGCTCCTCATTAGTCCTAATTTCATCTTTTATTTCAGCTGTAACCTCTCCATCTTTCGAAGAGTCGCGCGACTTTTCATCTTTTTCTTGATTATCATTCTGAGTTCTATTCTGTATTTCCGTTGTTCGATTTGCTGCCACAATTTGATCTAATATGATTGGATGATCATCGATGCTTACTCGGTTAACTGAGGTTTCAAGACTGTGCTTTAAGTCCTCTGTCTCTGCTTCCTTTTGCTTAAGTTTGTCTCTTAAAGCTTTTCTTTCAGATCCCCCTTTTACCAAATTTCTCCCATTTTCCTGCATCATTCTGAGCTCATTCTGCTTCTCCTCAAACGCGGATTCTATCAATTTCTGCTCATCTTTGAGTATATCCATCGTCGATTTCATTTTCAGAATTGTTCTTGCAAGCTCCATCTTTTGACTACTCAAGGCGTATATTTTCACTTTTATCTCTTCGTTCTTCCTACTCAACTCTTTGGCGTGTTCTCTTTCCTTCTATGAAATTCGAAAAAAGAAAACATATATTAAAATAATAAGAGTCATTGCAGGTGTTTATTAATGAATTTTACTACAGACCAAACATCAGCAGACTTGAATTGAATCGATATTCAAAATACATCATCTTTATTATTGTTCACCTTAGAGAAAGATTTTTTTACAATGCAATTCAAAACAAAGACTTTAAAGAATTAGTTGATTGTTCAAGGCTGATTTGATTTGTTTCAATTTGATTGGTGTATAGCCATCAAGGGACTAAAGCATCATTCAACAGACAACCAAAATTTTAATCTCAAAATGTGTGACGCGCTATCAGTATAATCCCTAAATATATTAAAACTTCAAAAGCATATCTGACTCTGAGTATGTCTTTTGTTAGTAATTTCATAGATCAAACAAGGACTTTAAAGTCTGATTTGATTTGTTTCAATTTGATTGGTGTATAGCCATCAAGGGACTAAGGCATCATTCAACATACAACCAAAATTGCAAACGAGTAAACTCTCATTTTAATCTCAAAATGTGTGATGCGCTATCAATATAATCCCTAAATATATTTAAACTTCAAAATATGTCTTTTGTTAGTAATTTCATAGATCAAACATGTTCGAGAACCAAATTAACTACCACAAGACAAATTCAGAGACCAAACTAACTAACAAAGATATATTTGTAGAATTTTTGATAATTTTATTACATTCAATAAGTACAAGCAAAAAGGATTTCTTCATTGGTTCCTCAAATCAACTAACCAAAAAAGCAACCCTCACCACCTTTTCTTTTGGTGTTGGCTGTTTGTAATGCATGTTGCTGAATACGTGTGATATTGATAGCATAAGAAAGACATAAAAGTGAAAAGAACAGAACCATAAACAGACAGAGAGGAAGAGAGAGAGTTAGTAACCTGCAAGAGAAGCTGAAGAGCAAGAAGCTGATGATCTTTCTGATTGAGAAGAAGATTGTAGATGCGTCTCTCTCTAAACCTGTGAAGCACCATCACACCAAGTAATGCAGCCCCAAATGTCATAAGTAATATCAACACATATGGCTTTCCTCTATGAGTACTCCCTCCATTGTTCAACCCTTTGTTGTAACCCATCTCTCTAGAGAGGTGATGCTATATGTGATTGTGAAGGAATTCTTGTTTTTGTTTAGTTCTTAAAAGGAACATTCATGCATTGAGAATGGAATGTGGGTTCTCTTATTTTCTTTTGTAACTCCTGGTGAGTAATTGGGGTTGCTTGTCATGCAAAAAGAATGCGCCACCTAATCTGACCTGGCTGGCGCTATATCTGTGGTTCAGTAATGTACTGTATTGTATGCATGGAAATTGTGTCAGAGGGCACTGATTTCTATGACTCTCTATCTTCGGTTTCCAATGTTCTCTTTAACACCCTCCTTAATTCGATTTGCAACGGTATTTTTTTAGTATATATTTCATTAAAATTTTAATTTATTTTATTTTGAGATTACTAACGTAAGAAGGACTCATGTGGGAAGTGGAAATGATGTAAGCACAGCTACTTTCTTCTCTTCAACGTAAAAAGCTAACTTTTCATTTGTAATTTGTATTTGTAAGTTACATAAATTAATTGTTAATTGAGGTTATTAAAATCATTTTCATTCTCCCGGAGGTTATAACGTAGTAGTATGAGTTAGAATACTTTTTTTCCTTTCTGGTGAAGGTTATAATAAGCGGGGTAATAAATTATTAAAATAGTCTTTGATTTTATAATACACTATCAAATAGGTCTTTAAGATTATACATATTTCAAATAACTATCTTTTTTTTATCAAATGTTACTCATATACTTTCTATTGTCATTAGTGTTGATTGACTAACACTTTACTTCTAAAAAAAGAAACTGCAAGATATAAGATTGGTTTGGTGGCTGAAGTAGATGAGTTAAGCAACGGAGTAAGAATGAGTTTTGAGTTTGATTCCAACAGTTAACATAATTCTATTTTTTTTTAAAGGATAAAAAATCCATTAATAAGTTGTTGCAATAAAAGGTGGACATTCTTCAATTCAAATAGTATCTTCTAAAGTTAAAGCAAGGCACAATTGCTTCTGCGGTCCCTTAACTTAATTTCAGATAACATTTCAGTCATTTATATTTTTTTTCTCCCAATTTGGTCCTTTATTTAATTTTATTACAAAAAATTCGAAAATATAAAGAATAAAAATATGAGTTTATTTGAATATTTGAGTTATAAATTTGATGAAATTTGCATTATATTGAAGATGATAATTAATTTTATGAGTTTTGTTTGAAAATTTTGATAAATTTTTGTAAAAGAAGGATAACATTGTTAACATTTTAAAACATAAAAGATCAAATTGTTTACTTAAAATTAAACAAATGATCAAATCGAAAAAAAGAAAAAATGACTGAAGTGTTATATGAAATTAAGTTAAGGACCGCATGAGCAATTATGCCTTAAAGCAAACATGGCTAAGTTGTGAGAAAATTTATTAGTAGATCTCTTTACATGAGCCACACTACACAAAGAATAAAGTAAGGAAATTGCGGCAATCAGTAGCTACAGAACCCAAATACAAGTTATTGGAAGAAGGAGTATTGATCGCTTTGAGGCCGTTGAGGGAGTCCCCTTCTAGCATGATGCGACGAAACTCCAACTCAATAGCGAATTGATCCCCAATTGGAATCCTATAGCTTCTGCTACATTCGAGATAGGTAGATTATTGATTTTCCACGTTGCAGCAACTAGGACCAAACCTTCACTATCCCCGATAACCACTCTAATTACCCAAATGTCATCCTTTGGTCCATCAAAATAGATTTTATAAATATTCTCTGGCGGAGAAACCATCTAGAAAAAGAGACTAGTAGGGGAGTAACAATATCTCTATGATCGGTGAAAAAGTGTAGAAGAAATCTATATTTTCTTTTTGTCTAAAACCTTTGGCTACAAGGCGAGACTTGTATTATCTACAGTTCCATCAGGTTTTAGTTTCTTTTTCAAAATCCACTTACAACCTACCGGTTTGCAACTAGGAGGCAAGTCTACTAAATGTCAGGTCTTGTTAGACTCTAGATAATCCATCTCATCGTTTATAGTTTCTTGCCATAGATCTGCACCCAAAGACTACAAAGCTTCTTGAAGATTTGCAGGATCCACTTCCAAAGTATAAGCCGTATAATCGGGTCCATAATATTTAGAAACTTTTGCTCTCTTACTTATTTGAGGTTATGTTTCGCCTTCTCCACTATTTCCCAATTTGAATGGGAATCTATTTTCATAAAAGTTAACATCATTTGACTATATGATCACTTTAGCATTTATGTCATAAAACCTATACGCTTTGATGTATACTGCATACCCAATGAATACACATTCATAGACTATACTGGCGAGTTTAACTCGTTTGGGATTGAGGGTTCTAACATAAGCTAGACATCCCCAAGTTTGAAAATAAGATAAGTTGAGTCGTCTTTTCTTCAAAATCTCATAAGGAGATGTTTTGCTTTTAGATTTGGGAACTCTATTCAAAACATAACAAATATTTAATAAAAATTTCCCCCCACCAATGAGATGCAGCAGTAAAGTTAAGCATAATAGCAACAACTAGTTCAATAAGAGTTATATTCTTTCTTTTAGTTTTATCATTCATTTCATGTGAATATGGTGTAGTTGTTTCATGTATAACTTCATGCAGTTTATAAAAATCATTAAACAAACTAGAATCATACTCGGTTCCTCTATCATTACGAAACCTCTTAATCTTTCTACTAAACTGATTTTCACTTTCATTTACAAAGATCCTAAATATGTTAAGTGCTTCACTTTTATTTTTCATAAGATATACAAAAGTATAGTTTGAGCAGCTGTCAATAAAAGTGATAAAATAATGTTTTCCATTTCTATTTAAGTCCCATTAATTCACATATATCAGAGTGTATTAAATCTAAGGTTTAAATATGTCTTTGGTCCCTGCAAATATACCACTTTTTGATTTTAGTCCCTGTAAGTTTTTTTGATTGGATTTAGACCCTGTAAAATCAGAGACGATAGGTTTTGGTCCCTAACGTCAAATCAACTTTACAAAAAAAGAGTTGCTAAACAGCCGTGACACGTGACCCTATAAATACAGACTAACACATCATCTTTTATAATATATTAAAATTAAAATATTTATATTATTAATTAATAAATTTATTTATGTATCATTACACAATTAGTGTTATTTTATTAAAAAAATATGAATAGAAACTAAAAGAGGGGTTTAAGAGTTTTTGAAAAACTGTCTACTTCCCTCTCATAAACCATATAACTCTTCTCTTCTTGATCCTACTCATTGACGTCTCTGTCTACTTTCATTTCCTCACCCCAAAACACAATTGGCTTCAAAAATACACATTCTAGATGGAGTCTTACAAGAATTCTTGATAGCTGAGGGATGATGTTAGTACCAATACTCCACACATGTGACTCTAAAACTCAGTTCTACCCCTCACTCTAACAGTATCATATGTGTTCTCCTCCTATTACGTTTATGTGGTAAGGAAATGAAAGTAGAGAGAGACGTTATTGAATAGAGTCAAGAAGAGAAGAGTTAAATGGTTTATGGCAGGGAAAAATACGAGTTTTCTAAAAACCCTTAAACGCATCTGTTGATTTCTATTCATATTTTTTGTTTATAAAATAACATTTATTATTAAATGATAAATAAATAAATATATTAATTAATAAAATAAATTATTTTAATTTTTAATATATCATAAAAGATGATGTGTTGGTGTGCATTTATAGGGTCATGTATCACGACTGTTTGCCATCTCTTTTTTTGTAACGATAATTTGACGTTAGGGACCAAAATCGATTGTCTCTAATTTTACAGGAACTAAATTCAAACAAAAAAACTTAAATGACTAAAATCAAAAAGAGATATATTTGTAAGGACCAAAGACATATTTAAACCTAAATCTAAAGACTGAGATTCTCTAACTACTGATTTATGTGAACTTTTTCTTATTTTAACTTGACTACAAAAATCACATTTTTCAAAATTATAGATAACTTTGCAATTAAACCTTAGTTTTTTAAGTTTGAAATAACGCATTTGTTCATATGATAGAGTCTAGCATGCCAAATATTAAAATCACACAACATGTAAGCATGAAAAGACATTATATTAATTTCGACATTTAATTTAAACATGCCATTAGTGGCATACCATTTTCCAACAAAAGTTCCATTTTTAGAAATGGTGTACACATGTGCTCTTATAGACTGAGTAAACCCTGCCTTATTAAGATGAAAACCAGAAACCAAATTCTTTCTTATCTCTGGAGTGTGTATCACGTCCTTTAGAATCAACGTCTTTCCAGAGGTGAATTGTGAGCTAGAATCATTTCTAGGAGGTGAATTGGCCCGTTCCTACACTTGCGTGCCATATGACTTGGTTTCCTACATTTATAGTAGATGAATTGTGAGCTAGAGTCATATCTAGGAGGTGGTTACTGCTTCACAATTGGGACCTTTGGAGAGTTCCCATTCTTATTGTTGTTCTTTAGATTATGGTTATGATTCTTGAGTGGTTTGTTCGTTGGCTTAAAAATTGCACCGATTAATTTCTTGTTATTGTTTGAAACAACTAGTACTTCATCTTTCTGGTCTTGCTTTTGAGATTCTTCCTCAATTCAGAGGTCGGATTATCAGGCTCTCTAGTGAAAGTTCTTTTGTTTAATGCGTGAGAATTTTTTTTAAATCCTTCGAAGTAGAGGGAAGTTTGTCAATAATAACAACAATTTGAAATTGTTCTCCATCAAGAAAATAATTCTTATAGAGGTAATCATTACCCTGCTATTGGGTTAATTATGTAGTTTTGTTATCATTTTTTGTTTGTTCAATTGTTTATGGAACCACTAGAATGTTATATTTTAGAACATTGACAATCTTTTTCATATTTAAGAAAAATAGCATATTTTTCTACCATCGTTTGAAATGACATCCCTCAAACTAAAACAGTTTATTGAAATCAAAAGCAGCAGAACTAGATCCAATAACTTTTTTGGTTGACATGGCAGAAAGAAACGTCTTAAAATGATTGTTTTTTGAGTTTCGAAAAACTATTTTGAAAAATAACTTTTAGTGACCAAATATATTACTGGATTTAGTTGTGGAATATGTCGCTCTCTTTAAGACGTTTTGCAGCACTGCCTAAAATTGTGCAAGACAGACTATCAACCACGATGCCTCTACGATAACATAGCCTAGTTACATTTTATCGGTATACTACTGCACCTAGAAAATCGTTCTAAAATTACATTATCTAATATATGGTAGTTAAGGCCACTCGTAGTATGGTACTATGACCACTCGAAAATCTAAAGGGATAAATTTTTCGATAAAGGGACGTAAAGAAAATTTGGTATGAAGCAAAAAAAGGAAAAGAGAGAAAACTCATTTATTTCAGAGTTCTAGTGTATTTTGTAAAATGTCCTTTATTTATAGAGGAATTCTGCAATAGACTAAAGCAGAAAACATGACCCATTTGATCAGATCTGTGAAATTGATGCGCACTCAATTTGATCGAGTTAGCGAAATTGTGCACGAAAAATAGGAGAAGTTCAACGAAATAGTTGTCGACTTGGTGGAGGGCACAAAAAACGTGTTAAAAAAATCTCAGAGAGAAAAACGCACACATTAAAAAGTAAATATTAATTTTTATATTTTTCTTTTCCAAGTACTTAAAAATAATACAACACTTAGCCCAGACCTAACCCAACCAACCGGATGGCGGCAGCGGCGCATGCGTGTTGTAGTCGATTTGAGTGTGTTCCCTCCCCTTCACAAAATTGGCTACCTCTTGGGGCGCACACAAGGTCATACCTCCGCCTTCTATATGTTTTCAATTCACCCAACATAACTCTAAGTTTCAACATCATTTCCAACAATATTGAATCATTTCACCAAAGTGTTAACTTGAATATGATATCAGAAGAAAGTTTATGATTCTTGCTTATGCTTTCTTCCTTCCTTCCTTCCTTTATCCTTTTCTTTCTTATCCATCAATGGCTAATCATGATGATTCCTAGTACTTGCATTCCCTCTGATCATCTTGGTGATATCTTGGTTTCTTGATATGGATTTGAATGCTTCCATATGAGTTGAAATATATAACCAAGTGATATTTTCAAACAAAGTATCAAATAAAATGGAGAAAACAAATAAGAAAATATGGAAAAGGAATGAAATGGTAGAAATCGCACACTCCACAAGGGAATCATAAGATCAAAGAGGAACCCTAGATAGCATTTCTCTAATCTCACACAAAATGTTTTCTTTTTCTTCAAAAGTTACCAAATGTCTTAGAATAAAAAGGCAGCATAATTCATAATTCAAATGTATGATTATTACATTCCAAAATAACTTCATGTAGGGTTGGTTAACATAATCTCTCAACCTTTAATCGGTGATAACTTCAGTTAAGGGTATCACACCATTATGATGGCTCTTGATTTTCGCTGATGGTTCGATCCCAAAGCCAGTTGGGATTGATCATCACTTTTGCTCTTGAATTCAAAACAACAACATAGTTTCTTCATGGTCGTTAAACCCAGTTTCCAAAGAAAATTACACTAGTGTAATTTATGTTGCAAATGATGCTAAGATTTGGAAAGAACTTCACGATCATTTTCAACACAAGAATGGTCCTTTTGTATTCCAATTGAAGAAGAATCTCCTCAATTTCACTCAAGGTACTTCCACTCTTAGAGCTTACTTCACGCAATTCAA
Organism: Cicer yamashitae; assembly: GCA_037974755.1. Lineage (NCBI taxonomy): Eukaryota > Viridiplantae > Streptophyta > Magnoliopsida > Fabales > Fabaceae > Cicer > Cicer yamashitae. The sequence continues at coordinate 24,978,845 of JBBPBQ010020323.1, forward strand.
ATCTCTATGGGAAAAATTGGGAGAATTTTGTCCCGTTCATCACTATAATTATTGAGGTGTACAATCTATCATTGATCACCTTCAAAGTGAACACATTCTCACCTTCCTCATGGGACTCAATGAATCTTTCAATCAGGTTTGTGACCAATTTTCAAATATGGATATTTTGCCGTCAATCAATGTTTTTTTCAGGCTTTCTCAAGATGAAAAAAAGAGAGGTTTTACAGTGTTAACTCCTACTCAGTCTCCAGCTTCTTAGTTGTTCAAGGCAACAATAAGACCATTAAGAAGGATCGTCCCACATGTGTTCATTGTGGTGTTCTTGGTCACATTAAAGAAAAATATTTCAAACTCAATGGTTATCCACCTAGATACAATAAACCCCAAAGTTCAAAACCATATACACAGGCCAATGATGTCTCTGACGATGGTGCTTCAACAACTGATTCCACCTCAAATGCTTCAACTATCCCAACACAATGTTACCAACAATTGATTCAGTTCTTGCAAGATCAAATTTCCAACGTAGCAGTACCTAAAGTTGGGACTTCAATAAATTCAGCCATTGATATGAGTTTTCCCACTCTTGATTCCCACAAATCACAATACTCTAGTACTTGGATAGTTGATTCAAGTGCTACCTCACATATTTGTTGCAATTCTTCTTTCTTTGACACATATAAAACTTTACAAAATAAATTTTTCACCCTTTATAATGGTCACCAAGTTATTCTTAAAGCCATATGTAGAGTAGTTCCCCATTGATAATTGATTTTACAAGTTGTTTTATACATTCCAACCTTTAATGTCAATCTACTTTCAATAGGCAAATTACTTCTTGTTCCTCATAACAAATTGATTTTAATTGTGACCATATTTTTATCTAGGACACCCAACAATCCAAGATGATTGCCATGGGTAATCTCACTTAAGGTTTATACCTTTTTCAAACTAATGTAGAGAATCTTGTATATAGTTCTATTAAAATTCTAATACATATAATTTTGTTTCATATTTGAATAATGCACATTTATGGCACCATAGGCTAGGACATTGTAACAGCCTAGCCCTCCCTTCCACCCATTGGAAACTACCAATTGAGAGTTCAATTGGTAGTGGAATTTTTTTTGTAACAACTCAGCCTTTATCATTAGTGACATTGTTAATCACGACCTTCTCGTCCCCTTTCCACCCATTGGAAATAGCGAGTTTTTTCCTTCCGTGGGAATCAAACCCAGTACCTAGGGGATAATTACCATCGTCCATTCATTCCCACTACCAATTGAGTTGTAGCTCAATTGGTAGTGGGAATGAATGGATGGTGGTAACCGGTAACGGAAAGAGCTGGACTATTACAGACATCTATCTAATGCTATGCTGCAAGCTACTAGTACTAAAATTACTTTTGTTTTTCCTTTTGATTTCAGTTCACAAAAATGTACCGTTTGTCCTCTTGCTAAATCGAAAAGATATCATTTTTCTTCTAAGAATAATTTTTATCCTCATTCGTTTGACCTAATTCATTATGATACATGGGGTCTTTACAAACAAATTGCCTATGATAGAAAATCATATTTTTTTACTAGGATGATTTCAATGGTTTTACTTTGATCTATTTGACAACTAATAAATTTGATACACCAGTCAGGATCCAACATTTTTTGACCTTGTGAAAACTCATTTTGGTAAGGTTATTAAAACCATTTGTATTGATAATGCAAAAGAGTTTTCCATGTGTCAATTTTTGCAAGATAATGGGATTGAACATCATACTCTTGCCTTTACAGACCTGAACAAAATTTAGTGGTTGAACATAACATCGACACTTGGTAAATGTTGCAAGATCTTTAATGTTTCATGCCAAGATAACTATCAAATTATGGTGACAATGCATAGCCAATACAACATTAATTATAAATAGGACTCCCTCTGTTGTATTAAAGGGTAAATCACCATTTAAATTGTTGGATGACAAGTTGCCTGCTTACTTTGAGTTTAGAGTGTTTGGATGTCAATGTTACATTTCCACTATTCCCTAACATATAACTAAATTCACCCACAAGAGCAATTCCTTGTGTTTTTCTTGGATAATCGGCTGGCTGCAAGGGTTTCAAAGTCTTTTGCAATTATGTAATCGTTGACTAAATTGTCTTAATATTGTTAAAGACTATCCGTTTATCATTTCTCATACATATCGAGAAGGAAATCATTGTGTAGATAAGCTTGCTAATTTTGCTTTAAGTGTTCGGGGTTTTGTAGGTGGAATATAATTCCTACCTTTACTCGAGACGCTTTTTTTCAAAAATAGAATAAGTCTACGTACTTATCGTTTCCATTAATTTTACTTTCATATCTTTGATTTTTGTATTTACTAGTTGCTTAAGTTTGGGGCTTGTCCTTAATGTCTATTGGATTCTAAATTGTGGATGAGAATAAATTATTTATTGACTGATTATTTTGTAATTAATTTATTATTATATTATATAGGATAGCTGTAGTGAATATCAAGGGACCTTGTACAGTAAACCCTCCTATGTAATTCTGATTTATTTATTAGACTAGGGAATGTTGTATTTAAAACCAGAATTGTAACCATTCTGATTCAAGAAATTAAAAGATCATTTCCTCTATAATTCACATGGTATCAAATCAAACCTGGTCCAAGTGAAAAACACCAGTATTCCATGGCTGAAGAAAGCAGTTCAGTCACAGACCCAAACCCTAAAATGGCAGCTAGAACTTCCACAATTACCAGCTTGACCGAAAACACCACTATACCTATCACTGGCTACAAATTAAATGGCCAAAACTACACCCAATGGGCAAGATCTATCTGGATCTTCCTTCAAGGAAAATGGAAGGAAGATTACATCTCTGGTGATGCTAAAGAGCCAGAGAAAAAGGACCCCGACTACCCAAAGTGGAAGCTAGAGAACAACTTAGTCATGACATGGCTATTGAACTCAATGATCACTGAAGCAGGCGAAAACTTCATGTATTACAGCATTGCAGCTGAGATCTGGAGCGCTGCCAAAGAGACATACTCAAATACTGATTACTACATACCCTCACCCGTTACTGGCAATGCCATATTCGAGATCAAGAGTCTCCTCCATGACCTGCGACAAGAAGACACAACAGTCACTGATTACTATACCCTCACCCGTTACTGGCAGCAGCTGGATATCTATGAGGATATAGTATGGAAATGCCTTGAAGATAACAAACAGTACAAAAAAACTGGTGGAGAAAGACCGAATATACAAGTTCCTCCTTCGCTTGAACAAGAATCTAGATGATGTAAAAGGAAGAATCCTTGGAACCAAATGCATGCCCAACATCAGAAAAGTATTTTCAGAAGTGAGAAGAGAAGAGAGCCGAATGAAAGTCATGCTTGGAAGCACGGATCAAAGTTCCATTAATTTCAGCCTTGGCTGTGAAAGGAAACTACAAAAAATCTAGAGGATAGTGTGATCACTGCAAAAAATCAGTCCACAACAAAGAAATATGTTGGGTCATTCATGGAAAACCAGCAGACTGGAAACCATCTAGGAATAGGGACATTCGCTCCCATGCTGCCACATCAAAAGGCGGGAAAGTGTTGGCAGCCCTAGCACATGAACCAAGTCCATTTAGCAAGGAAAAAATAGAGATGTTGCAAAAATTGCTACAACAATCCCTTCAAAACACTAGCAGACACTCAACTGCTGCCTTGGCCCAAAAAGGTAATTCTTCATGTGTTTATTTTGTTGACAAAGGAATATCTAACTCATGGATTGTAGAATCTGGAGCCTCAGACCATATAACTGGGGATATCACTCTATTTGATGAATATTCCCCATGTAATAACAATTATATGGTACGAATAACAGATGGCATAAAAACAAAAATGATTGGTAACGACTCAGTAATCATCTCCAAGGACATTACTCATAACTTAGTTCTTTATGTTCCAAAGTTGAATTGCAACCTTTTGTCCATAAGTAAATTGACTCAACATCTAAATTGTTTCACTAAATTCTTGCCTCACCTATGTGAATTTCACGATCTAGATTCGGGGAGGAAGATTGGCAATGCTGAGGAATGTGTAGGTCTCTACTTCCTTCAAGCTAGTGAGTTCAAGAAGAAAAGAAATTATCCAGTCTATGTTGCTGCATCAAGTGGTGAAAACCTAGAGCAAGTTGTCATGCTATGGCACTATCGTTTAGGACATCCAAACTTTATGTACCTTGAAAAAATGTTTCATTCTCTATTCAATAAAAATTCAAATTTGTTTCAATGTGAAATATGTCAATTATCCAAACACTCACGGAACCATTATCCTCCTTAATCTTATAAACCATCCCAACCTTTCTCATTAATCCATAGTGGTGTTTGGGGACCTTCCCGTGTTAAGAACATAACTGGTTCGAAATGGTTTGTGACCTTTATAGATGATCATACACGATTTATTTGGGTGTTCCTTATAAAAGAAAAAATCTGAAGTGGGAGAAATCTTTAAGAACTTCAACATGGCCGTGAACTGACAATGGCCGTGAATACTATCACCATTCCCTTAAATCTCACCTTCTCAAGCATGGAATAATTCACCAAACTAGTTGTGTGAACACACCACAACAAAATGGTATTGCCGAGAGGAAAAATAGGCAGCTCATGGAGGTTACTAGGTCCCTTATGTTATCAACTAATGTACCAAATCATTTTTGGGGTGAAGTCGTCCTTTCAACATCATATTTAATAAACATAATGTCTTCTAAATCGCTCAAGTTCAAAACCCTTCTATCCATTTACCCACACATTAAAATCCTTTCATCCATTCCTCTTAAAGTCTTTGGTTACTGAGTCATTAGAGCCCAAATCTCTGAAATGCATGGATACCCACAAAATAAGAAGGGATACAGGTGCTACTGTCCCATAAGCAAAAAATTCTACCATTCCATGGATGTAACCTTCTTTGAAAATCAACCTTACTACCCCAAAGATGGCCTTCAAGGGGAGAGAGAACAAAACATAGCAGAACCCCAACCTTGGGAAACGAAACAACATTTGCAACATGAAATGGCACATAATTTACAGCAGTAGCAACATAATTTGCAACATTTTTTAGAAACAGACCTCCATACAGCAACAAGTTGTAGAACCAGAAATTGACCATGTGACTAGAGAAACAGCAAAACCTGCAACAAGATCTGAGACAGAACCAGAAAAAGAACTACTGGTGTACACAAGGAAGAAGAAAACTCAAAGGGAGGAAGAAATTTTCACATCTCCAAGGCCAATCCAAAATTCTGAACTTAATACAGATTTAGAAATTCTACCAGGTAATATTGTTTTTGAGCATAATGATAATTGCGGTCTAAATGAGAATGATCTTAACTTACCAATTACTGTGAGAAAATCAGTGAGATCATGCACTCAACATCCAATTGGCAATTATGTATCTCATAGAAATCTGTCACAAGAATACAGGGCATTCATCACCATATTGGATAAGATAAAACTTCCAAAAAATATTCAAGAAGCTGTCCAACATGTTGAATGGAAGGCTGTAGTGGAAGATGAAATTAAAGCATTGGACAAGAATGGAACATGGAAATTTGTGGAGCTGCCAGAAGGAAAAAAACTAGTTGGGTGTAAATGGATCTTCTCAATAAAGCACAATGCTGATGGGAGTGTGAATAGGTACAAAGTCCGCTTGGTGGCTAAGGGGTTCACCCAATCATATGGGGTGGACTATGAAGAAAAATTTGCTCCAGTGGCAAAACTAAATTTGGTTCGTGCCATTATCTCCTTAGTTGTAAATCTAGATTGGCCCTTACACCAACTAAATGGTGAACTCAAAGAAGAGGTATACATGAAAATACCACCTGGCCTAGAAACTCCCCAAACAATTGGCAAGGTATGCAAGCTCCAGAAATCACTTTACGGTCTTAAGCAATTCCCACGGGCATGATTTGAAAGACTAACCTGAGTTGTTAAGGGTCACGGCTTTACTCAATGCCAAACCAACCATACAATGTTTGTCAAGCATTCTAGTGAAGGAAAGGTAGTAATATTTATTGTTTATGTGGATGACATCATAATCTCAGGCGATGATGACAAAGAGATAGAAGAACTCAAGAGATTTTTAGCTAAAGAATTTGAGGCCAAGGACCTTGGACACCTAAAATATTTTCTTGGGATGGAGATTGCTCGTTCCAAACATGGAATCTACATATCCCAAAGAAAATATGTGCTAGACTTGTTGGAAGAAACAAGAATGTTAGGGTGCAAGCCAACAGATACACCGATGGAACCTAGCCTTAAATTGACAGAACAAGAAGGCAATCCCCAAGTTGATAAGGAGAGATACCGAAGATTGGTAGGAAAGCTAATTTACCTAACTCACACAAGACCAGATATTGGTTACTCAGTGAGTATGGTAAGTCGTTTCATGAATAAGCCCACTGAAGATCACATGAAAGCTGTGACTCGAATTTTGCAGTACCTCAAAAAGACGCCCGAGAGAGGTCTTCACTTCAAAAAGGACCCAATTAGGAGTGTGAAAGTGTTCACATATGCAGATTGGGTTGGTTCATTGACTGATCGCAAGTCAACAAATGGGTATTGCACATATGTGTGGGGAAACTTGACTACTTAGAGAAGTAAAAAACAGTCGGTGGTGGCAAGAAATAGTGCAGATGCTGAATTCAGAGCAATGGCTCATGGCATTTGTGAGGGAATTTGGTTGCAGAGAATGCTTAAGGAATTAAGAGTACCAACAGATTCCACCATGAGCCTCTGGTGTGACAACAAGGCAACCATCAATATTGCAAAAAATCCAATCCACCATGATAGAACGAAACATGTGGAGATAGATAGACATTTCATAAAAGAAAAGATAGATGGTGGAATTATCAAGTTGGAACACATCACTTCCAAGAACCAAACTGCAGTCATACTGACCAATGCCCTTCACAAATCTAATTTTGAGAACTAAAGGTCCAAGCTAGGCATGATTGACATCTATTGCCCAGCTTGAGGGGGGTGTTGGATTCCAAATTGTGGCTGAGAATAAATTATTTATTGACTGATTATTCTGTAATTAATTTATTATTATATTATATAGGACAGTTGTAGTGAATATCAAGGCACATTGTACAGTAAATCCCTCCTATTTAATTTTGATTTATTTATTAGACTAGAGAGTGTTGTATTTAAAACCAGAATTGTAACCATTCTGATTCAAAAAATGAAAATATCATTTCCTCTATAATTCACAATGTCGTTATACACTACACTTTTTCTACCTTCACCATGGTTTTATCCTGTGAGATTTTCCTAGTATGGTTTTTAGCAAAACAGGATCTTGTCCTTATGTTTGCTTCCTTGGATTTTGTCCTAGGCCCCCAAGTTTTTCTATTTTATTTTATTCAATAATAATTATTAGGGTGCTTCATATGATAGGTAGGAGTTATGGAGTGCTAACATAGTTGAGATGTCATAACTGTCATGCGATGCTTTTACACTCTAATTTTTGTTTTAAAAAAAAAAAAGTTTCAATGTCTATAACTTGATTTCTAAATCTTTTCATGTTTCTAGAGATGTAATATTCCATGAGAATACATTCCCTTTCCATTTACCTTCTCAACCCTCAACCAAATGAATATATTGGTCGTTTTCCCATCTATTTTTACCAATCCTCATTAATGATCACAGTTCATATGACAATGACCCTGTCATAGTTCCCACTGATCTTTTGATAATAACAAAATCGACCCTCCAATTATCCCTCACCTTAGAAGGTCCACTAGACCACATAACCCAATTGCGGATTACCTATCTAAAAGATATTGTCAGCCACATCACTTATCCTAAAAACCATACATTTTCCTATGACAAGTTATTCATTCCCTTTAGAGACTTTGATATGCATGTTTAATAAGTGTTTATATGGTTTAAGGCAGGCATCAATTTGTTTTCTTTCCGAGAAGCAAAGGTTGCATGTCTCCTCTATTTTTGAACCCCAGTTTTATCTCTAAGCACCTCAACAGTCAGAATGGTACAGGGTAAAACGTGAAAAAATAACAGCTCTTGAGGCAAACAATACTTGGACAATTCAACATTTGCTTCTTGGAAAGAAAATTTTTGGATGTAGATGGATCTACAAGAATAAATTCAAAGTTGATGGTTCCTTGGATAGACTACACTCAAAAATCTGGTCTTAATTTTATAGACGTTTTCCTCCACTGGTTAAACTCACCACTTTTCGGATTCTACTGAGTCAAATAGCCTCTCATCAATGGAAATTGAATCAGTTAGACATCAACAATGTCTTTCTAAATGGGGATCACTTTGAAGAAATCTAAATGGATATGCCACTTGGTTATCCAAGTGTGGGGGAGAAAATGATATGCAAGTTTAATAAGTGTTTATATGGTTTAAGGCAGACATCAAGATAATGGTACCACAATTTTTCTACAACAATCATGCAACATGGATTCAATTAATCCTCAAGTGATCATTCCTTATTTACTAAGGGAACCATATCATATATATTATATTGTTATATTGGTCTATGTAGATCACATAATTCAGGCTAGTCCTAATCAGATATTAGTACATGACACTCAAAGTTTACTCCAAAGCATGTTCAAGCTGAAGCTTATAGGAGATCTTAAATACTTCCTTGGCCATAAGATTGCAAGCTCAACCAAAGGAATTCACCTTTGCCAAAAAAAAAAATACTTCGCAGTTACTCATGGACACTAGTTCATTCATTTCCTCTTCCAATGGATGCAAAAGTCACCTTTAATGATGAAAATGGCCCTTTATTATTTGTCACAATATAGAAGAATGATTTTTAGATTGTTATATCTAATCATTTGCAGGCCAATTATATCATTTGCAGTAAATAAACTCAGTCAATACATGGCTCAACCAAGATAGTCTCATTTACATGACATTCATCATACACTGTAGTATTTGAAAGGCACACATAGTCAAGGGATTTTGTTTTCTCGAATTCACCCATGAAAATATCAGCATATTTTGTTGTTGATTAGCGGAGTTGCACCTCAACAAGAAAGTCTACAACTCATTTTTTCATATTCGTCGATGAATCCTTTGTGTCTTGGAGGTCTAAGAAGTAGTCAACTGTTATTTTTGAATTTCGAAAAAGTTTGAAAAAACAATTTATGCCACCGAAAATATTACTGGGTAGAGTCGCGGACTAGGTCGCTCTCTTTAAGACGTTTCGAGGCACTGCTCAAATGGTGCAAGGCAGACTATAAACCACGAAGTCCCCAGGATAAAACAGCTCAGATCACTGTATCGGAGTTCTACTGCACCGTAGAAAACCGTTCTAGAATTACACCCTCAATATGGCAGTAGAACGACTACCACTCGTAATATGGCACTAAGGCCACTCAAAAGAAAAAGAAGAAGAAGAAGTAAGAACAGGGGGAGAAGAGAGAAAAGCCTCAGATGCGGAGTGCTTTTGGTGTGATTTTCCAACTGAGGAGAGCCCTCGACATAGGCAATGTCGGGTCTAGTACAATCAATGGCACACCTGAGGCTGCCAATGATGCTCGCATATTCAGTTTGTCTAACACCTTCACCAGTGTTCTTGAAAAGTTTCACACTTGGATCATATGGTGTGCAAACAAGTTTACAATCAAAGTAATTATATTTCTTTAGGATCTTTTCAATATACTGAGATTGATCCAAAGAAATTCCCTTTTCTGACCTAGTAATCTTTATTCCAAGGATTACACTCGCTTCTCCGAGGTCTTTCATATCAAAGTTGTTACTCAACAGTGATTTCACATTATTAACAGCATGAATGTTTGAACCAAATATGAGTAAGTCGTCTACATAGAGACATATGATAGTGCAAATTCCATTTTCAAATTTGTAATAAATACATTTATCACTTTCATTCATTTTAAACTCATTCAACAAAATCAAGTTGTCAAATTTTTCATGTCATTGCTTAGGAGCTTGTTTAAGACCATACAGAGACTTATCTAACTTACAGACCTTGTCTTCTTGCCCATGTATTACAAAATCTTCAGGTTGTTCTATATAGATTTCTTCTTCCAAGTCACCATTTAAAAAAGCTGTTTTTACATCCATCTGGTGTATCACCAGGTTATGAATAGCCGCAAGTGATATGAGCACCCTGATGGATGTTATTCTAGTGACAGGTGAAAAAGTGTCAAAGAAATCTATATTTTCTCTTTGTCTAAAATCTTTGGCTACAAGGCGTGCCTTGTACTTATCAATAGATCCATCGGGTTTTAGTTTCTTTTTCAAAATCCATTTACAACCTATAGGTTTGCAACCAGGAGGAAAGTCCACTAAATGTCAGGTCTTGTTAGACTCTAGAGAATCCATTTCATCGTTTATAGCTTCTTGTCATAAGTCTGCATCCAAAGATGACAAAGCTTCCTGGAGGTTAGCAGGATCCTCTTCTAAATTATAGGCCATATATTCAGGTCCATAATCTTTAGCGACTCTTACTCTCTTGCTCCTTCGAGTTTCGGTTTCACCTTGTATGTTGCTTTAAGTGCTTCTTGTCACAAGAGCTTAACTAGGTTTGCTGCCCCCACTATTTCTCGATTTGAAAGGGAATTTATTTTCATAGAAGTCAACATCATTCGATTCTATGATAACTTTCACATTTAGGTCGTAAAACCTATACGCTTTACTGTTTACCGCATACCCAATGAATACACATTCATAGGCTCTGCTAGCAAGTTTAATTCGCTTGGGATCGGGGATTCTGACATAAGCCAGACAGCCCCAAGTTCGAAGATAAGACAAGTTGGGTTGTCTTTTCTTCATTATCTCATAAGGAGATGTTTTTTTCTTAGATTTAGGGACTCTATTCAAAACATAGCAAACAGTCAAAATAATTTCCCCCCACCAGTGAGAGGCAGCACCAGAATTAAGCATTATAGCAACAACAAGTTCAGTAAGAGTTCTCTTCTTTCTTTCAGCTTTACCATTCATTTCAGGTGAATGTGGTGCAGTAGTTTCATGTATAATTCCTTGGGTTTTATAAAACTCATTAAATAAACTAGAATCATACTTTGTTCCTCTATCACTACGAAATCTCTTAATCTTCTTACTAAATTGATTTTCAATTTCAGTTACAAAGATCTTAAACATGTCAAGCGCTTCACTTTTATTTTTCATAAGATATACAAAAGTATAGTCAGAACAATCGTCAATAAAAGTAATAAAATAACGTTTTCCATTTCTGGTTAACGTCCCATCAAGTTCGCATATATCAGAGTGTATTAAGTCTAAAGGTTCAGATTCTCTAACTACTGATTTTTGTGAACTCTTAGTTATTTTAGCTTGACTGCAAAAATCACATTTTTCAAAATCTTTTAAAGATAACTTTGGAATTAAGCCTAAGTTACTTAAGTTTGAAATCACACGTTTGTTCATATGATAGAGTCTAGCATGCCAAATATTAAAATCACATAACATGTAAGCAAAAGGAAACATTTTATTGATTTCAACATTCAATTTAAACATGCCATCAGTGGCGTACCCTTTCCCAACAAAAATACTATTTTTAGAAATGGTGTACAAATCAGCCCCTATAGTCTGAGTAAACCCTGCCTTATTGAGAAGAAACCCAGAAACTAGATTCTTTCTTATTTCTGGAGTGTGCATGACATCCTTCAGAATTAAGGTCTTTCCAGAGATGAATGTTAGTTCCACATCTCCAATACCAGCAACATTAGTGGTGTGGGAATCTCCCAACAGCACTTTCTTATCTTCAGCAGCAGTGTATGTTTTAAACATAGCACGATCATAACAGACATGGCGGCAGGCGCCAGTGTCTATCCACCAACCATCTGATCCACCAACAAGGTTGATCTAAGTTATCATAGCAACGAATTGCTCTTCTGTCAAGTTAGCCTGATTAGAAGGGTCTGGCTTGTTCTTACACTTGCGTGCCATATGACCCTCTTTCCCACAGTGAAAACAGAGAAAGGAAAGAGGGCCATTTCTAGGAGGTGGTTGTTGCCTTGCAATTGGGACCTTTGGAGGGTTCCCATTCTTGTTGCTGTTCTTTGAGGTGCGATTCTGATTCTTTAGTTGTTTGCCGTTTGGCTTCAGAACTGCTCCGATGAGTTTCTTTTTCTTGTTGTTTGCCACAAGAAGAACTTCATCTTTCTGGTCTTGCTTACGAGATTCTTCCTCAATTCTAAGGCGAGTTATCAGACTTTATAGAGAAAATTCTTTTGTTTTATGCCTGAGAGAATTTTTAAAATCTTTCCAAGCAGGGGGCAGTTTGTCAATAATAACAGCAATTTGAAACTATTCATCGAGGGACATACCTTCAGTGATGATCTCATGAGCAATTTTCTGGATTTCATGAGACTGAGCTTCCACGGATCTGTCATCTGTCATCTGATATTTGAGGTAGCGGCTCACAGCATACTTTTTGGCTCCAGCTTCCTCAGTATCATATTTCTTCTTCAGAGCATCCCAAACCTGTCTAGCAGTATTGCTGTCGGAACTGTAGTAATCATACAGATCATCAGCAAGTCCATTCAGAATATAATTCTTACATAAGTAATCATTATGTTCCCATTGGATTAATTCAGCAGCTTTCTTATCCTTTTCAGTTTGTTCAGCATTTTCTGGAACAACAGGAATGTCATCCTTCAGAATGTTGGCAAGCTTTTTCGTGGTTAGAAAAAATAACATATTTTGTTTCCATCGTTTGAAGTGACTTCCTTCAAACCGAAACGGTTTGTTGTAGTCAGAATCAGAAGAACCTGTCCCAGTAATTTCGTCGGTAGACATGGCAGTTCGAAAAACGTCTTAAAATTGTTATTTTTGAATTTCGAAAAAGTTTGAAAAAACAATTTATGCCACCGATAATATTACTGGGTTGAGTCGCGGACTAGGTCGCTCTCTTTAAGACGTTTCGAGGCACTGCCTAAATGGTGCAAGGCAGACTATAAACCACGAAGTCCCCATGATAAAACAACTCAAATCACTGTATTAGAGTTCTACTGCACCGTAGAAAACGGTTCTAGAATTACACCCTCAATATGGCAGTCGAACGACTACCACTCGTAATATGGCACTAAGGCCATTCAAAAGAAAAAGAAGAAGAAGTAAGAACGGGGGGAGAAGAGAGAAAAACCTCATATGCGGAGTGCTTTTGGTGTGATTTTCCAACTAGGGAGAGCCCTTTATTTATAGAGGAAATCCGCAACTGGATCAGAGAAAGTGGCGCGATCCATTAGCTCTGATACGTGCGCTCCAGTTGACCACGAAACCTGCGCTCCAACCCTTGACCTCAGAAAACGTGCGCTCCGAAACTGCTGCCCACCCAAAACGTGCGCATTTGACTACCAAAACGTGCGCTAGGGTTTTGACTTTGAATATTGACCGGGCAACAACAGTTACGTGGCACCAATGGTTAGGGTTTTGACCGGGCAAAAAGGGAAGACTGAATCAGATTATTCAAGTAGACTCGGTGGAGGGCAGTTACGTAATTAACGTAACAATAAGAGACAAAACACAAGCATTCTAAAATTAATTAAATAAATTTATTAATTTTTCATTTACTAAAAAATAATACCAAGACCAAGGCCCGAGCTCGAGCCGAACGGACGGCGGCGGCGCGCGCGTGCGCTTGTGTGGTGGTCAACTTTGCATGCTTTCTTCCCCCTTCACAAAATTGGGGTACCCCTTGAGGCACACCCCAAGGTACATACCTCCACCTTATATACCCTACTAGTGTGTGATATTCCTCTTATGTGGGACTTCTCATTTTTTCAATTCACAACCACACTAGCTCATTAATGTCACCATTATTGCCAACAATCTTCCATTAATTTCATCATCATTTCCAACATCAACGATATCAAGTTCCTCAGTTGAATCTGAATAGAGAGACTTAGCAACAGTTACTTCAGAAGTGTTATGGTTAAAACAACTTTTGAGTGATTTTGACATAGATGTTCCCTCTTGTAAAGTATTACATGATAGTACAACAACAATTCAAATGGCAAACAATCCCCTGAGTCATGAAAAAGTTAAACATATTAACATATTACTAATTTTTGTGCCATGTATGTGTTTATATGTATGATAATGATGAGTGGTGATAATTACTATTTAGAATGTCTTTATTTTAATAAAACTGCATCAATTAGTCTGTAGAAAATAGTTGTTTAATATTAATCCAGTAGTAACATAGAGTTAAATCAATTAAGTTAAGATAAATATACAGATAAATTGGACCTTGATGATTGATTATGATAATGCCCACAATTGTAAAACATCCAAGTTAATCAATAATCGATTAGCGAAGTTCATTAAATCGCTTAAATTGATAAGTTAGAATTAGAATATATAATCAGTTAAGAATAATAGATTAGTATGGATTAGATTAGGTAGAGAATCATAATCAAAAAAATGATTAAATTATGAATAAAGCGATTGGAGGCTTAGGGTTAATCGATTAGGTAGAGAATCAAAAGTAGAAAATAATTAATTTATGAATTAATCAATATAAATCTAGAGTTAATTGATTAGGTTAAGTAAAAATAATAAATCATAACCAATTAATTAGTAATAATAGGTTAAGTGTTAATAGATAGGTTGATAAATTGTGATTAAGTTAGTAATGTTAAATACTATTGATATTGTTTGATTTATTGATGATGAACGTTAATCTGTCATAGCACACTTAGTTGTAGATACAAGCTAACTACCGTCGAATAGTGATTGATTGATGTTAAATGTTATGTCCTGTATGTTTTGTGTTGGATTCATATAATAGGACATGTTGGGTTTGTCATTGGGAAGATCTTACCTAAAGGCGAGACATCGTTGGGGAGTTCCGTTGAATACTTAATCATCCTGACTAGACACTCTTTTTCATGGGGTAGTAGGTGACTTCTCTACTCGTATCAACATAAGGTTAGAATCATTTAATACGAAATAGTTGTTCATTAGGATTCTTATCGACTTATCATGCATTTGTTGATATTGTTACGTGTTATATGTTATGATATTGAATGTGCATTTGATTTATCGTACTCCCTTTGATTATGTCTTGAGAATGATGATTCACCTCAGTTTGTTTCTCATGTGGCTGCTTACATACTACAAGTGCAGGTAGATGATGAGATGACAACATATAAAACAAATGATAACGGGGAAAAGACAAAGTAACTGACATGCTGCAAATGCAATAGATAGTAGCTTATCTCTATTTAATCATCAACATGTTAGTCTCCTAATAAATTGAGATCGTATAGAGTCAACTCTAATTAGTGTAACCATTTTTGTGGTTTGAACTTTTTTTATTCATTATTTCGACATGTTTTTGAATTATGATCTTTCTATATTTGAATATATTTTACTTATAGACCAAATTTTCGAGAATTTTTATTATATTTAGGCTTTAAAACATTTTCAAGATAGAGCGTGTCACGCAATACCATGTCCAACAATCTATTCTTTTTGGTTCCCCTTGAGCCATATGTACCCATCATCTTGGTACATAAGCTCTTGGAAATATGATTTTCTCTTATCATATGTCGTGAGCAACTATTGTCTATGTATCATGACTGGTGTCTCAACTTGGTTTTTAGACAAATTTGTATCATAAAATATTTTCTTGGGTCCTTCTTTGTTAGTCTTAGAAGGTTTTAACTTTTTTTTGTTCAACCATTTGCAGGTTTCCCTATTATGACCTTTCTTCAAACAATAAGAAGATAAAGAAGTATTAACATATTCATGACTAGATGAGGAAGTTGGAACTTTTTCTTCAACAAAGCCAAAACCTTGTTTTTTAATTCTGCTCACACCATAAATCATTGCAACTTGCTTGTTTTTATCTATGCCATTAGCAAGAAATTGTTGAAATGCTTCCTCATTAAACGCTCTTTAATGAACTTGGAACATCATATTTTAACTTCTGATTCTCTTCTATATTTTATCACATTCGCTATTGTAATTTTTAGATTTTCATACTTAGCAGATACTCTATGATTTGCTTTGTAACTCTTCAAAGGCAACTACTACACCATCAAGAGAAATTTTAGACAATATCTCATTGTGTTTATCATCACCACTACTTTCAGAGTTAATGTTGCCCATAAGTGTTATGTTAGCATGCTTTTCATCATCATCAAATAAATCTTCAAAGTCACCCCATGTTGCCATGAGATTTTTTTTCTTTCCTTTGAAGTTACATCAATTGATCCTTTCTCGTTCAAACCCAAGACATTATGATTTATAGTTTCTTGATTATTTGCACTCATAATAGGTGATATGCTTCTTGTCAATGCCTTATTTACTTTCCCTTGAGTCATTGAAGCCTCTAGAATCTCTTCTAGGAAATTGCTTTTGGTGTTTCTTTCATCTAACCCACAATTTTTGGGTTCGTCTAGAAAGAAATAAGACTTCATCATCGTATGATCTTTCGCTCAGTTCATTGGTCGATCTGTCATTTGTATTTGTTTTTGTTTGCAGTGCTTTTGATGTTGAACTTTTGTTCTTAGATCTCAAGCTATCGACTTTGGTTTCTTAGAAGGCCCGTGTTCTTAAAGTTCAATCTCACGAGACCTTAAAGAACTTGATAGTTCTTCTAAGGAAAGCTTATTGAGATATTTAGCTTTGTGTATGGTTGTTACTTTAGGTCTTCATTTCTTTGGCATACTCCTAAGTATTTTCCTAACATGTTGATCAGTGATATAACTTTTGTTGAGTGCTTCAAGACCTTGAAAAAGAATTTGGAATCCTAAAAACATTTGTTCAATGCTTTTATCATTCTCCATTTTGAACTCATATTGTCTAACAAGCACATTTAATTTAGATTCATGACTCGGTCATTACCTTCATAAGCCAATTTCAAGGAATCCCATATGTCTTTAGTATTACCAGTTTTTTCCTTATTATCATACTCACCTTTTGTGATAACACACATTAGGTAGTGTTTAGCTTTTTGATTTACCTCATATGATATTCTTCTTATCTACACCAAGTTTCTTTATGTGTATTTCTACACATACACTTATCATGAGAATTGTACCGTGCACCCCCCTCCTGTACCTCCCACCCCCCAGTCTAAAGGAAAAGTCTATAATATCCATTGGTTTATCTATAATATCCATTGGTTTATCATTCGAAAATTTCATTTCTCCGAATCAAAATTTTTACAATCTTCGAACATTTCAAAGTTGTTACAAAGTTTTGAAATACAAAAAGTATGAAAAAAATGAAACCCTCGAAGATTTACATGAACATCAAATATTCGAAATGAAAACTTTCGAAACTTTCATTCCATCTCAAATATTCGAAATGAACAATTTCGAAACTTTCATTCAATCTCAAATATTTGAAATGAACATTTACACCAGCAAGGCAAAACATTCGAAATGCAACACTCGAAACTTTCATTGAATCTGAAAGTTTCGAAATGCAAATTCAGAAACCCTAAATCTGAAGTTTTGAAGGTTTGAGATTGCTGGAAAGGTCGGAGGGTTTAGGCTTCGAAAGTTTGGGAACATACATCAATTTCAAAAATAGTAATAAATTTAATTAATAATTAATTTAATTAATTTTTATTTCTAAATATATTTTTAATTATAACATACATCAGTAATTTTTTTAAAAAAATTGAAACTTTTGAATTTTTTGAAACTTTCGAAATTGAGTTACTTCGAATGTTTGAAATTTTTGAAATATATGTGTTTCAGAAGTTTCAAATTCATCCAAACTTTCGAAACTTTCACATTCATCCAAAGTTTCGAAAGTTTCAGATGTTCTTGGAAAATATCATTTCGAAAGTTTGGTATTTTTCAAAAGTTTCGAAATTGGTAAATATTTCTGGATAATTACATTTCGAAAGTTTCAAATTTAACAAAAGTTTCGAAGATATCAAAAAACTCACTTTGTAATTTTCAAAAGTGGGGGTGAGAAAATAGAATGGTAAATTTTTTTCATAGTTTTATACAAAATAAAAAAGGGCAAAATGGTCTTTAATAAAAAAATGGAGAGTGGGAGGTAAAAGTGGGGGTACACTAGGCATGGCAACGGGGCAAAGCGGGGGCGGATTTTGCCTCCTCCACCCCCGCACCCGACTAATCGGGCACCCGCCCCCGTTTCATAGCGGGTGTAGAATTTAGACACTCATCCCCGCCCGCAACGGGGTTCGGGTTTCCCCGCCCGCACCCGCACCCATTCATAGATATATATATATATAATTATAAATT
Organism: Cicer yamashitae; assembly: GCA_037974755.1. Taxonomy (NCBI): domain Eukaryota; kingdom Viridiplantae; phylum Streptophyta; class Magnoliopsida; order Fabales; family Fabaceae; genus Cicer; species Cicer yamashitae. The sequence goes on from JBBPBQ010020323.1 coordinate 24,997,093, forward strand.
TAAAAATCATATATATTATAATTAATATAATAAAATAATTGTTATTAGACAATTACAAAATAAACAAATATTTTCTATAGAGATAAGATTATAATTTTTAATATTTAAAAAAATATTAAGTATATTCAATATGTATATGTATATAAAATTTAAAAATTACATTAATATTATTTGTGGGGCGGGTTCGGGCGCGGGTGCGGGGTGGATATCATCACCCCGCACCCGAATTTTATTTTCGGAGAAAATCCGCACCCGCACCCGCACCCAATAAAAGCGGGTTTTTCCCACCCAAATCAAGCGGAATTGTGTGGGTACCCGCGAGTGCAGGTTATATTGCTATCCATGGAGTTAACGTACAATTCTCACTTATGATTTAAAGATGAAGCAAATCCATCTTCGATGATATCTAAAAGGCTAGAACTATGAGATATAAGAATCTGTAGCTTTAAACACATGTGGTTTAAATACAAAACTCACATATGTAACGTTGCCAATCATGGTATTTTTCACAAAGGTTCTAAACATTTTAATATATAAATAAAATAAATTGATTTTTAATATTTTAATATATAATTAAAATTAATAAGAATAATAAAATAAAAAATATTTTATTCGATCTTCAAATATTTTTTATGTTAATTGTTACGTCATAGAAAATAACAAAAAAATTTAAGAATTAGTTAATAAAGAAATAATAAATTAATTTTAAAAAATATTAGAAGTTCGCAAATTAAAGTATATTTAAGCCAAATTAAAATTAAAAAATGTAAAAGAAAAAGAGCTTACGTGGCAACTGGCAAAACAAAACGGATTCGCACCACCACAACCAGAGGCCGAGTTTCATCTTCATCGGGCGCCGTTCATTTCCGTATTCTCCTCGTGCCGTTGTGCGCTGTTCGTTAGTCTCCGGTCTCCCCTTGCCGCCGTTCGTCAACAACATTAAAAAAAACAAGGCTCCTCCACTGTCAACAAGTGTTCAACCACAAAGCTTGGTAATCCCCTCCTTCGACCTATAATCTGTGACACTAACATCAGTTTATGAATCATGGTTTGTAGGAATAGAGAGGACAATAGTTGTGCTGTACAATTGACAGAGAAACATAGAAAAAATTTCTCTAAAATTTGTGTTGTTTTGTGCTGTTTTATGGTTTGAGTTAAAATTGTTAAGACAAACGAATTTGTAAATTTGGTTTGCTTTGCATATTTTACTTTGAAGCTTTGCAATATTGTAGAACTGTTTGGTTTATTTGGATGTACTACTTCGCGACTTTGGATGGGAAACAAGAATAAGAATTACATTACTAGTTAAACAAAGGATGCACTTTGAATTGATTTAGGTTCTGTTTGTTATAGATTATAAAAATTTGACGTTATCTTTTAGAGATTTTTAAGAAAATGAGAAGGTGTTTTGTGTTTGTTGTCTACCGTAGTGAAAATCACTTTTTTTTATCAAAAAATCAGTTATAAAAAATGATTTTTTTGAGAAGCTACTACAAACAACTTTTCATTTTAAGCAGTTTTTAGATTATTTTTCAGATTTTTATTTTTTTTAAAACCTATAACAAACAGACACAAACTTTCAAAAGTGAATAAGTTTACGAAAAAAGCTAGAATCAAAGCACCCTAATTTATTGTTGAAACTATTGAAACTAGAGTCGGTTTGAAACAACTTCAATACCATTCACAAATGCATATGCATTAGAAGCATTTGATGATGGGGTCAAAGTAAGTTCTGAAGTGTTTCCAATTACATGCACAATGAAGGCATTGGATAAAGGAAGGCGTATGAATTTTGGACCTTGTGTTACATTGAATCTATAGGTGAATTTAAATTGAAAGATTATAGCTTTCATATATGGAACTTCAGCAATAGATTGAAGTGCTTTAGCATCTGTTGTTGCTATTAAGGACTTCTTGTGTGTAAGATATAATAGAAGTTTGAGAATAAAATGTACATGATATAATGTGTGACAGCATTCATAAATTTCTGCAACATTATTGTGTCTAAATGATTTCTTACTCTGAATTGATTTCTGCAACATTAGGTGGTCATGGATACTTTGAATTGATTTATTGAAATTATTGATATTGATGATCTAAGAGAATTATTGAGTCTATTATTGATGATTTCAAGTCACTCAAAAAGCACAGAGCATTACTTTAAAGTATTTTTCAAGTCATGTTGTTCAATTATTTGATGATCAACTTTTTGCTCATATTACAACTTAAATTTTAGATATACAATATGATTTATACATTATAGTTTATTTTGGCACCCCCAAGCTTTTTTAGTCAAGCTCCGCCACGGACCACAACACAAGTCGCAGTAAGGAGAAAGGGTCACTCGAAACTCGCAAATCAGGTTCCCTTCTTAAAAAGTTTATAAAGAGTGATTTCTTGTAGTGCATGTTTTTTCATTGTAAAATGCTTTACCTTCTGTTATTACATCTTCTAACTTTCGGATTTGCAAATGTTTTATAAAGAGTAATTCTACTAGGTATATTTTATGGTGCAATGTCATGCTTCCTATGTTTTTACTAGATCACGCTTGATTCTATTATTGACATTTTGATGCAATATAATAGGAATTTCCATATACCAGATTTATAGCACATTAATAGCTATAAACACATTTTGTTGTTATTGAAAGGAAACTTTCAACTTTAATTTATTTATCCCTTGCTGTAATTGGTAGTTCATTTTGTGGTTCATCTTGTCCTGTGAATTAAAATCTTTTTGAGTTTTTGCTTGCTTGTTGAAAACTGAAAATGGTATTGTATTTTTCGGCAAATTGTAAAATTAACTTTCTGATGAGTACTAAGAATGTAATTTGTACTCAGCTATTGGTGAGATCTTATATAAGAGCTAGAGTTGTATTAGATGAATGAAAGGTTCAAGTAGGTAGTAAAAGTTTCGAAAACTAGAAGACAAATAATGCTGAGTGTTAACGGTTTGTGGTGTTCAGTTGACTCCTTGACGCCACACTTTGTTATGGTTGATTGCCTCAGTCTCACTTTGTTCTACCAAAATGATGTCATAGTTTTGTAAGGATTGGTGAAACAGGGAAGGAGCAATTTCAATCAATTGAGTCAGGTTTTAAAATATAATAATTATTAAGTGTGTAAGTCTAACTAACTTCATGTGATCTATTGAAATGTTTATGAGCTAGTACTCTGTCTCTTATGTATTATTGTAATTTGGCATTGGACTATGAGTTGGAGGAAAGCATAGGAGTATTTCCTTTAAAAATTTAAACTTGAAAGAATATAGAAATTGTTTTCTTTTTGTTGTTGAAAATTTCTCTAGCCTTTTGGGTATGATAAAAATGTTTTTTAAGTATAACAGAGATCATGTATGCATGACATTTAAACATGTCTGGTGCAAAATTTTAGATTTCCTTCTTTTTATTAACAATAGGTTTGTTGGATTAACTTCAAGTAGTTGCATTTCTGGTGCAAAAGAAGTCCTTGGTAAAGCTTATATGACATCTCTGGATCTAATATATATTTTCACACATCAGGAGTTACAAGGTAATTGTTCTATTTATAAGTTTAGCTTAGATAGACTCAGAGTAGAGATCTCTGAAGCACAGTTATGTGAATTTGGTCCCGTACCGTACTCGATATGTGTCGATATACCGTTGATACATATAGTATTTTGGAGAGTTTCTTATAAATAATTAAACAAATAAATTATGATGTATCAATTGATTTGCTGTTGACATGCCAGCGACACGCTTGATCCCCAAAGATCTGTGTCGGCAACACACTTGATCCACAAAGAGCGTGTCGAGTATTGAAACTGCATGTGACATAGAAACTCCAGATTTGCAAGTGGAAAAAGGGAAGATATGCAGAAAGATGAAAAGAAAAAGATGCAATAATAGGAAGCGACACATTAGAGAAGAAGCAAGATGCAATAATATGGATTAGGGTTGTTATTTTGAAAGTTAGAATTTTGGGGCCTATTATTTTTCCTGGTCCACTTTCAATTTTATTTTTCCGTACACTTTTGAATATGATACACTGGCATTCTTGTTTAGCAGTTTCTTCTCCTGTGTAAAAAGCACCTTCGGATTGGCCAATCCGAACAAAATTTGGGGGCGTTTGAGAGAACATGGAGGAAAGAAGAAACTCACTTCTTATTTTTTAGCTTTTATATTTGTTTTTTCCTTTGAAACAAAAAGGGGCCTAAGGTCCAATTTTGTAAACTTGTTTATTTATATAACTTTTTAAACCTTTATAAAATTTTGAAAAAATTAAAAGACATTAGTATATATAAAAATAAACTAAAAATATTAAAAGTATTAATTCATATATAGTTATTCATAAAATTTTATTATATAATATTTTTAAAGTATTTTTCTTATGTTATTATTATTTTAATTTCTTTAAATGCATATCTTTCACGTATCATAATTATTCAAGGAAGACATGGTTACAAGGGTGTGTATCTAATAGCAAACGGGATAGCCAAGATGGTTCTTTAATAATCACAATTGCTTGACCTTGAGCTTAGAGCAAGTCACAAGACCAAATGCATAGCGCTTAGGCATATACACAAAGGAGACACTTTTTCTAATAATAGTAAAAAAATTGATTTTATTTTTGTTGATGTTTAAAATAATGTGTCTTTTGTGTGTGTCTAGTCACTATGCATTTGGTCTTATGACCGTACAAGAATTACTCTTGAGCCTAATATTGTTACTTTGCAGAATCCCCAAACTGTTCCACCAAATCTGAACCCTAAGCCTTGAAACCCTCTCTCATTCTGTTTCCTCTCTACCAACGAGCATTAAATCCCTAAATTTTCAAATCTTTTCCAGGTGTGGAAATCTAAGCTAAGAAGGGAAAGGATTGTGATTTTTGCACTATTGTTGACGCCGAGTCTCTTTTCGACTAGCACCTTTTTGGCCTTGCTGTACTCAGGTATATACATAACCTTTAAATCACTCATTTACTTGCATAGATGAATCTTATAGTGATATAGTATATTGTTGCACAGTGAAAATGTGAGTTTTGGCTTGTTCTCTATTTGTGCTTATATTGATATTGATATTGAAAAGTAGCATTTATCTATCACGAATGATTTACTAAAGGAATTTTTATTAAATATGCCCCTGAATAAATATCTTGTATATTGATATTGACAAACATAATTTTATCTCTGAATGAAAGAATTTTGCTGGCTACATAGTTTTTCTGTGTATGAATATCAGTATGCCTCCCCCTCTCTGACATTTTTGGAGAAACATCTAGCACTGATTTTTCTTCTGGTTTTTATGAATGTATATCATCTTTGTTTATGTTTTACCATGGTGGTTTGGTGTGAAAGCTGGAAGACTGGTTGTCTTTATTTAATTTGATAATTGATTTAAATTTGACTAGCTTTAGATGCTATGTGGAGTCTCAATTCGGGGGTGGCTATTAAGTACCTTACGTGACTACTCGATCCCTGAATTGAATATCAACCTGGCCACTTTGCCCTCACTTTTGCGTAGTTTTGTTGAGATTTAACCAACTTTTTTTTTTAATTTATGTTTTATGCCCAATCATTTATAAATAATCAAAAGTGGCCATAAAGAGTTATATATGCATGGGAATCAGCGAATGTTTACATAGAATTATTATCTATTGAAATGAGTGTAGCTTGTTATTACTGTATCGATATTCAGGGCTTGGAATATGTGTTGGTGATACGGCATATGCATATGCTTGAGATAATTAAAAAAGTAATTTATTTCTACAAAGTGAAACTCGTTGTTGCATGTTGATGTTATAAAACTGCTGTTGGCTACTTGAGATGTGCTGGTGGTGCCACATATGTCTGTTAATGATATGCTGATATTGATGAAATGAGTGGAGAGATCATAGTGATTATACGATACTTTGATGATTTGAGTGCTCAGTGTTTTTTATACTTAAAGTCAACAAAGCTATTGTTGACTTTTTAAGATTTTTAAATCCTTATGTGGCTTCCAATGTCTTACTCATGCTATGAGCATTTTTTTGGAAATCGTAAGCACTAAGCAGAGTTCTTAGAGAAACTGTCAGTTTCTGAAAGTCTTAGATTGAATCGACACTGTCTGCTGCCTTTTAGAAATAGCATAACTTGAGGGCTGAGGCAATAATGAAAAAATATTTCAAAAAATATAAGACAAGATTTTTCATTTGAGAGATTTGAGGGCTGAGGCATAACTTGGTAGTAGGTTCACACTTGATCTGCAAAAATACACTTAAAACATCTAAGAGACTTGACTTGATCATGTGAGGGTCTAAAGAAATACCAATACAAAAGAACAAGATGCATTGATGTCTAAAACCTCCCACCTAAAGATATGTTCAACAAAAACTGTCAACATTTTGAATGGTTATGGAAAATATAACGAAACAATTATGTCATAAAATTTTATGCCGAGTTTTTTTGGTAACCGGTTCTTTTCTTAACCTGGTTGCAAGACCAGTTTGGGCTATAAGAGCCTGGCAAACCTATTCTTAAACTGGAATTAGTTCTTTTGAACTGGTTTTTTTATCTGGTTCTTACAAACCAAACTAGTTTTTGGACTGGTTTTAAAACCAGATATATTTGGTTTGGGTTGAAGAAAATTAGGTTTGGTTCTGAGGGAATTCTGGTTCAGTTTGGTTCGAGTAAGTTTTTTCTGCTAAACCAAACCCTGAACGACCTTAATATTTATATATTTTAGAAAAGAAAAATCTTAAATTGCAAAGCATCCATTCACTTTTGCAGGTTGTGTATTGGGTGTCAATTGGTGATGGATGACCCATTTGATTCGTCGGTGAATTTGGAGGAGGCTCATTTGAAGGAAGGCTATGATGAAGGCTACAGTGGTGGCCTCGTCGGCGGCAGGGATGAAGGGAAGCAGGTTGGGCTGAAGGTCGGTTTTGAGGTCGGTGAGGAACTCGGCTTCTACAGCGGTTGCATCCACATCTGGATATCCGCCATCCAAATCGACCCAACCTGCTTTTCTTCCCGAGCCAAAACTGCTATCGCACAGATGCAGGACTTGATCAACAAATACCCTCTGATGGATCCCGAGGATCTACAAGTGCAAGAGATCATGGATGCCCTCAGGCTCAAGTTCAAGATGCTTTGTTCTTCACTGCATGTCAAGCTCCAATATAATGGCTATCCTGTTGAGGCCAACGACATTCAATTTTGAACCAGATTTTTCCTTTTATTCTGTTTCCATTTCAAATGTAAAAATTTGGGTTGAGTTATACAAGGCCGGCCTAATACGTTATGAGGCTTAAAGAGAAACTATCAAGGTCTTTTCGAAGTTAATAAATAAATTATTAAATATTTTATTTAATAACTATAGAAATTTCTTTAGTGTGAGAGAGCGACTGTGTTTAGAGTGAGTATGAAATCCAATATTATGTCATTTGTTTTGCTTTTTGGTACTCCATGCCTACCTCTTTCTTTAGGTGGGTTTCGTTGAAGGATATTAGTGTTATGATTTGTAGTTGTTGTAATTGGTTCTAATGATGTTTTTGTCTCAAATTGGGATTCTGTTGTAGCACTATTCATTTCTTGTTTGTGTTTTTGTGGATGGTTAAGTTCAGTTTTTGAAGGTTCTGGATTTTGTTTAGGTTTTGATGAATTTCATAGAGTAGGAGATGATGAGGGAAGGCAGATAAGGAAAAAATATCCTGAACTGATTTTATTTAATTATTTTACAACAAAAAAAATCACAAATTTGTTTAATTTAGTAATTATTAATATGTTATTTAATTAATTTACTAAATAGATGATGATTCAGATGCAATGTAATTAAGGATTAAAAGTGAAAGAATATGAAATGTAATTAAGGATTAAAAGTGAAAGAATATGAAATGATATAATGAAATCTAAAACAATAATTTTACAAAGATTAAAATCAAATTAGTCCCATATTACGTAAACTAAAATCACTATTAACCTTATTTTTACTTATATTTAAAATTATCATAAATATTATTGGACGTATAAAAGCAGGATTGGATGACACGCATTTTAACTGTATGATTTGATACCTATGGCCTATGGGGGAGAAAAAAATAGTTCAGGATGTGATGCAGATGCAGTACTAGTACAGTTGAAAGAAGCAAAAAATTCAAAAAGTTGAATTACTTTATCCTGATGGACCATATCTGATAAATGTTGATGTCCTAGGAAAATAAAAACCTGGTAAATGGTCTGCTATGATTTCATGTTTGAATTAAAGGCATGTCTTCAACGGTACAAACATTGGAGACCTAAATGTTAAATGTTGAATAAAATGTCTATAACCTGTATTACTGACCTAAGAATTTCTCCATAAGATAATATAGATAACCAATAAAAAAATTAAAATATCTGCAATGAAACTTAATTGCCTTTTGTAACTCAACAAAAATAAAAAGATTGTTATAGCATAAATGGCTGGCTGGAATTGGCAAAACTAAACCAAAACAAGCACCAAAAAACTGCTACTGTGAGTGCTTGTTGCTTCTTACTGTGAATCTATATTATAGGATACAAAATCCTAACTTTTTATATCTCATATATATGATATATATATATATATATATATATATATATATATATATAACCACATTATGTACACTTGAATTATCCAATTTGTAGTGTACTCCATTGTCACAAACACTGCTTGCTTAGAAATTCTTCAGATAACAGCACCTGAAGCAGCTTGCGTAGCTTCTCAGCACCGGGTCCTGGCCGAAACACCGTATCATTGCCACGCGAAGAACATGGGTCCGCTCCATTTTCTGATGTCCCAATACACCATGCACCTGGTGAAAATCTATGCGTGCGGCTCAAAAGTTCTTTGTCGATCTTGTCTAGGACTGGATCATCCTTTGCAAACTTTCGGGCAAAGGGAGCCTTGCTCTGAGCCATTTTGTCGAAGTCCTTCATAGTTAAAGAGATGGGATGTTGCTTTGGTGGAGTGTCCCAAGCAATGTAGTGAAGATCATGGCTTATTGCTGTGTGTCGAAACTTCTGAGTGTTACAAATGACAGTGTGAAAATATCCCTCGGGCGAAGAGACAAAATTTGTATAATACATAAGCATAGTCCGTGGAAAGTTATCCCATCCCCATATACAGTATTCCACAAAAGACCGCGTTAGTACAACCCAAGCCGAACCTGTTAACAAAGCATAGACAAAAATATAGGGAACTACCATATTGATTGCCTATCAAATAGGAAATAATGTAATCTGGCTAGTTAACTAGATATCTTACAATCTTAGAAGCATAGTTTTAAATTGTGGTATACAACCGGAATTGAGGTCGCAATACATAGGTTTGCAGCATAACTGTAACTGCGACCGCAATTTAAAATCGGCTTAACCGTGCTAGACCTTGAAAGGTCCTTTTAGTTTAAATTTAAATGTCTTAGAAAATAAAGGAAAAAATGTACACAAAAATATAGAAATACTCTCTCTGTAACAAAATATAAGCAAAGAAGTACATGCATCTGGACCATATTAAATCTAAATACATGTACTTTTTTGCTTATATTTTGTTACGGAGTGAGTAGATACAAACATACCAGTGAACAATTTAAAAGACGTCGGAAGTGTTCTTCTTTGAGTCGTCACTGCTAAATCAGATTTCTTTGATAAGTAAAGGGCAGGATCAATAATGATGGGCCTTGCTCTTTGGTTCCTGAACATATAAGCAGTTATAGAAGAAATAAATGTAAATCAACTGAAACAGTAAACCGGCAAAAAAGCCACAATTTACAGCAATTTAAAAAAATGCAATGATACAATTCACTTACAATTTCCAACCGGAAATGCGTGTATGTTCAATGAAATTGAGATCTCTTGACAGATTAGAGAAAACATGAAGCATATCTGCAAAAGTAGGAAACAAATATCACGCGACTTACAGAGCCATCTAAAAGGGAAGGAGTAAATGTCATCCTTGTTTGACTTGAGATATGTATGCAATTCAATCAAATGCATAATCTGAACATCAAGAGATGAACTATATGAATCTTCATTTTTGGTAATAAAGAGAATATAAATATTTTTGTAGCAAATAAGATACTGACAACAGAAGACTCATATATTATTGAATATAAAATTCCGCAAAGAAAATAGCTATTAAGGTACTAAAAAAATATTGGTGTCAAAACTGAATTCATTTTGTACTTGAAAATATCCCAACACAAGATTTTAAACCATCTACTTCAGAAGGATAATTATGTAGAAAATTTTACACTTCAGTTCTTATCACACAACACCATCATTTCCAATAATACAACGGATCTTATAATGAAAAAAATCCAATCATATTATAATCCATGTCCAACATATATTCATGAATGAAGCTGTGATTCTTGAGAAGATTCAGCAACTGCTTAGATTGTAGATATTCTTCCTATGAAGTGAGTTTTTCTTTTAATTGAACAAGTAAGGGTGTATCTAATAGGAACCAATCCCTCTGGTTAGATTAGAGGACACAGAATTTTTTTGGAAAATAAGGTATAGACCTCTAAGAAAAATAATGATTAATTATGGAAAATAAGCACCATCAAATACATGCTGCAGTAATGAAGATCATGAAAGGCGTTGTTTAGCATCTGAGCTAGAATTTCTAGCTCACAAATGTAATCTGGCAGGTATTAACAATAAAAGTAACTTTGATATCCGGACAGATCTCTCAAATATATATACATAAAATGGCACTTGGGGGGTAAGTCTAGCAGAAATAAAAGGATGTAATGGTAAATTGGTAATGGTGACAAGGCATACATAAAATCTTCACCAGGAAGACTTCAAAGTGTGACATCAAGCGGGATAGGACTTGGTTATTAATTGTTGTTGTCTAACAGAGCTAGACACTACTAAGTTATGAAGGTGTTTATACAAATCAATATTGATATAGCCGTTATTTGACAATATTTTGTACTAAATAACATATTGCAAATAGCAATTTGTTCAAACTCCTCTATGCTACAGCGCCACTATAGCCGCTATTTAACAACAATGCAACAATATATAAGATCAAAAAAGCAGGTAAAAGATGAGTTACTAACCATCCTGTGTCACAAGAGGATAATCCGAGGCACTGAGGTTTATAAACCAGTCCCACTCTGAACTCTCCTTCAATAGTATTGCTATAGCTTGAAGGGTACAAGCAATCATAGTAGGACCCTTATAAGTTACCAAATTGGATTGCGACATAACGCGCACATTCTCCACCTCCCTGAATACCGGATCAGCTTTCACTGCATTCGCCAATTCCAACCTTTCCCGAGGCGGAGCCTCAAGATCCAAATGCAAAATGTACTGATTCCTCGGGTGGTAAACCGCCTCCAATGTCCTCATCATCCTATGACTATCACCCTTCGTACCCGAAATTAGATATGCAAACTTAGGTGCCTCCATCTTCACAACCACACTAGCATTAATCAACCTTTCCAAATCCAACTCGACAAAATCTCCATTGGAATCCTCTGATCCATTGAACGAAACAATGTCGAACAGAGACTCCTCTCCTCCACCATAAGAACTAAATTCACCAAGAATAGCTGTAAGAACCAAGCTCACAGATACCAACAAACTTGCAAAAAATGGTATAATCCATTTCCTGTCACTAAACATCCTTCCTGAATGAGAACCAACATTTTTCCTCATACTCTTTGTAGAACACTGCTAAATGAAAATCAGGTTTTAAGAACCTTTTCAATTCAAGGGCAATTACAAATAACCCCAAAAATCTTCAGAACCCTAAATCACCAATAACCCCAAAAATCTTCAAAATATAATAGCAATAAATCAATTACAAACACACAACAAAATCAAAACTACCCTCTTAACAAGAATACAGTTAACATTTCAACAAAAAGGAGGGTCCATGATTTTCAGCAAGATAAAGCATGGTTTTTAAATCTGCATCAATCCACACCCTAATGCCAAAGATTTTAACTTTGGAACTATATAAGTGACATATGATAACAAATGTTAGGTTAAGAGAATTGGGACCCACCTTCTGAAATCAGAACAAAGATTACTCCTTGATCAGAAAGATACAATTTTTGAAGGTGGGTGTAAGTGTAACTTCAAAATAGGTAATCTTTGAGCTTCTTTAAATGCAGCTTGTACGTTTCTCTCTCTTGGGGGAGTTCTAATAAACTGAAGCTAAGCTAAGATCTATGTAACTCCAAATTAATTATTAATTAAAGGACAATAATAAAAACTGAAGAAAGAAGAGAATTGAAGTAGAAGAAGAAAGAGAGAAAGATTGAAAGGTTTTTGATGTGATTTGAGAGAAAGGAAGAGGTTGGTTTGGTTGTTTGTGAGATTGTGTAATTGTACTTTTTGTATGTACAGTTGTTGGGGCTATGACTTTGCTTTGATTGTTGGCAAATATTTCATCGTTGGCGTTAATTGGTGGGAGATTAATTTTAATCAATCCCTTTTTAAATGTTTATAAGAGTTTTTTATTTTGGCAAATATAAGAGAGATATTTATAATGTTATAAATATGATGATAAAAAAAATATATTATTTAATTTTAAAGTAAGGATAAAAGGAAAATAGAAAAAATTTAGCCATCAAAAGGTTAAAGAAAAATTTATGGAAATAAAGATTTATTTAACCTTAAAAAATATTGCCTCAAAACAATGACATCTTCAATTTTTTATGTAATATTAAATGTTTTTTAATTGCACATTCTAATTTATACTATATATATTATTCTCAATTAATTTTCTTCTATTTTCAGTTTATGGTAATGGTAAATATTTTAATAGGGTAGTTTTATAAAAATAATATTCTTTTTTTGTTTGTATATTTTTTTTAATTTGTGTTAAATTGTCAAATAAATCATTAATTATAAGATAAAGGGAATATTCCATTCATCTCATTTTGAAAACACTTTTTGGTATTTTCATGTATATTTAGAAAACTATTTAGTGAATTTAATGTGGAAATATTTTTAAAATATTCTTTAGTTTGACTTTTCATCTTTCAAAATGAATTAATAGAATTAATAAAAGATATGTTTGAAAAAAATAATAAATACATATAATAATTTACAATGGATAATTTTTTCCAATAGTCTTATAATTAACTAAGGAGAGAATATGTTCTTAATAAGCATGGAAATGTTGTTTATTTTTTATGATTGAGCTTGGTACTCTCTTTAACTCATTTTAACAAATGCACATAAATTAAGAAATAACAAATGTACATGGATTAAAAAATGTAATTAATTTTGTTGATTTTAAAAAAATAATAATCTACTTTACAAAATTAACATTCCTTAATGACATAACAAAAGATAGATTATATTAATCGGAAAATAAGAGTATCAAATTGATAAGAGTGTTGAGATCAAAATATTTTTTATATACGTTTTAACGACGACAAATCTTATGAAGTAAATATTAAGTTTTATGAATGATAATCTACAGATAATTATACTTTATTTTATTTGAGGAATAAGATTCTCAAAAGTGGACAAACTAAATGCTACTTACATCAACGAAGTGCATAATATCTACTCAATAATAAAAAAAATCAAAGTTGCATAAAAAAATTAGATTTAAATATGTCTTTGGTCCCTGCAAATATACCACTTTTGATTTTAGTCCATGTAAGTTTATTTTTTTTGATTTAGTCCCTGTAAAATCAAAGACAATCGGTTTTGGTCCCTAAAAAAAAACTAATAAACTGTCATGACACGTGGGCCTATAAATACACACCAACATATCATCTTTTATGATATATTAAAAATTAAAATGTTTTATACTATTAATTAATAAATTTATTTATTGATCATTTAATAATTAGTGTTATTTTTATAAAGAAAATATGAATAAAAATTAAAAGAAAGATTTAGGGAGTTTTGAAAACCTCTTCATTCTTTTAATGTTGATTTGATGTTAGGGACCAAAGTCGATCGTCTTTGATTTTACAGTGACTAAATTCAAACAAAAAAACTTACACGAACAAAAATTAAAAAGTAGTATATTTGCATAAACCAAATATATATTTAAACCAAAAAATTACAATAATAGTTTAACAAGCTTTATAGAGATATTAGAAGGGTATTAATACTCCATGTTGTATTCCCATTGGAGTTTGTATACTTATTTTATTAGAAATAAGTATCCAAATTATTTTTATTTTTTATTTAAATATTGTTTCGTTTAAATTTGTTTAGAATAATTATTTAATATTGTATTCTCATTGGAGTTTGTATACTTATTTTATTAGAAATAAGTATACAAATTATTTTTATTTGTTATTTAAATATTGTTTTGGTTAAATCTGTTTAGAAAAATTATTTAAATTTGTATTCCCATTGGAGTTTGTATACTTGTTTTATTAGAAATAATTATACAAATTATTTTTATTTGTTATTTAAATATTGTTTCGATTAAATTTGTTTAGAATAATTATTTAAAGTTGTATTCCACATTTTCCTCTATTTGTCGGCTCACGTTTTTGTAACATCCATTTGACGTTAAGAACCAAAAATAAAGTTTTTGGATATTGCAGCGATGAAATATAAGCAAATATTTTTCATGGACTAAAACTGAAAACTGTTATATTTATATGGACCAAAAATATATTTAAACTTTTGGTCCATGTTTCCCTTTGTCAATTAACGTTTTTGTAACGTCCACTTGACGTTAAGGACCAAAAATAAATTTTTCTAATATTATAGGGATGAAATTCAAAAAAAAAATTCCAGGGACTAAAACTCGTAAAATCAGAGACAATCGGTTTTTGTCCCTAAAAAAAAGCTAATAAACTGTCATGACACATGGGCCTATAAATACACATCAACTCATCATCTTTTATGATATATTAAAAATTAAAATGTTTTATACTATTAATTAATAAATTTATTTATTGATCATTTAATAATTAGTGTTATTTTTATAAAGAAAATATGAATAAAAATAAAAAGAAGAGTTTAGGGGTTTTTGGAAAACTCTTCATTCTTTTAATATTGATTTTATGTTAGGGACCAAAGGCTGATCGTCTTTGATTTTACAGTGACTAAATCCAAACAGAAAAATTTACAGGACTAAAATTAAAAAGTAATATATTTACAGAAATCAAATACATATTTAAACCCAAAAAATACAATAATAGTTTAACAAACTTTATAGAGATATTAAAAGGCTATTAATACCCCATAAACCTATAGACATAGTGGATAATATTATATTGGTTTAAATATGTTTTTGATCCCTGTAAATATAACAGTTTTTAGTTTTAGTCCATGTAAAAATTTTTGTTTGGATTTCATCCCAGTAATATCAAAAAAAATTATTTTTGATCCTTAATGTCAAGTGGACGTTAGAAAAACATTAATTGACAAAGGGAAACGTGGACCAAACGTTTAAATATGTTTTTGGTCCCTGTAAATATAACTGTTTTCCAGTTTTAGTCCTGAAAAATATTTGTTTGGATTTTATCCCTGCAATATCCAAAAACTTTATTTTTTGTCTTAACCGTTAAATGGATGTTACAAAAACGTGAGCTGACAAATAGAGGAAAACGTGGACCAATCGTAGCACTCTAATGGGAATCTTAATTTAAATATTAAAATACTTTGTATATTTATTTTATTAGAAATAAGTATATAAACTATTTTTATTTGTTATTTAAATATTGTTTCGGCTAAAATTGTTTAGCATAATTATTTAAATTTGTATTTCCATTGGAGTTTGTATACTTATTTTATTGGAAATAAGTATACAAATTATTTTTATTTGTTATTTAAATATTGTTTCGGTTAAATTTGTTTAGAATAATTATTTAAATTTGTATTCCCATTGGAGTTTGTATACTTATTTTATTAGAAATAAGTATACAAATTATTTTTATTTGTTATTTAAATATTGTTTCGATTAAATTTGTTTAGAATAATTATTTAAATTTGTATTCCCATTGGAGTTTGTATACTTATTTTATTAGAAATAAGTATACAAATTATTTTTATTTGTTATTTAAATATTGTTTCGGTTAAATTTGTTTAGAATAATTATTTAAATTTGTATTCCCATTGGAGTTTGTATACTTATTTTAATAGAAATAATTATACAAATTATTTTTATTTGTTATTTAAATATTGTTTCGGTTAAATTTGTTTAGAATAATTATTTAAATTTGTATTCCACATTTTCCTCTATTTGTCGGCTCACGTTTTTGTAATATCCATTTGACGTTAAGGACCAAAAATAAAGTTTTTAGATATTGCAGCGATGAAATCGAAGCAAATATTTTTCAGGGACTAAAACTGAAAACTGTTATATTTATAGAGACCAAAAACATATTTAAACTTTTGGTCCACATTTCCCTTTGTAAATTAACGTTTTTGTAACGTCCACTTGACGTTAAGGACCAAAAGTAAATTTTTGTAATATTACAGGGATAAAATCCAAAAAAAAATATTTATAGGGACTAAAACCCGTAAAATCAGAGACAATCGATTTTGTTCCCTTAAAAAAAACGAATAAACTGCATGACACGTGGGTCTACAAATACACACCAACACATCATCTTTTATGATATATTAAAAATTAAAATGTTTTATACTTTTAATTAATAAATTTATTTATTGATCATTTAATAATTAGTGTTATTTTTAAAAAGAAAATATGAATAAAAATTAAAAGAAGGGTTTAGGGGTTTTTTGAAAACTCTTTATTCTTTTAATGTTGATTTGATGTTAGGGACCAAAGTCGATCGTCTTTGATTTTACAGTGACTAAATCCAAACAAAAAAACTTACAGGGACTAAAATTGAAAAGTAGTATATTTGTAGAGACCAAATATATATTTAAACCAAAAAATTACAATAAGAGTTTAACAAACTTTATAGAGATATTAGAAGGCTATTAATACCCCATAAACCTATAAACATAGTGGATATTATATTGGTTTAAATATGTTTTTGATCCCTGTAAATATAACTGTTTTTAGTTTTATTTCCTGTAAAATTTTTTGTTTGGATTTCATCCCATTAATATAAAAAAAAAATATTTTCTATCCTTAACGTCAAGTGAACGTTACAAAAACGTTAATTGACAAAGGAAAACGTGAACCAAACGTTTAAATATGTTTTTGGTACTTGTAAATATAACAGTTTTCAGCTTTAGTCCCTAAAAAATATTTGTTTGGATTTTTGGTCTTAAACCTCAAATGGATTTTACAAAAACGTGAGTCGACAAATAGAGGAAAACGTGGAACAATCAACACTCTAATTGAAATCTTAATTTAAATATTAGAATAATTTGTATACTTATTTTTTTTTATTTAAATATTATTTCAGTTAAATTTGTTTAGAATAATTATTTAAATTTGTATTCGCATTGGAGTTTGTATACTTATTTTATTAGAAATATGTATTTAAATTATTTTTATTTGTTGTTTAAATATTGTCTCTGTTAAAATTGTTTAGCATAACTATTTAAATTTGTATTCCCATTAGAGTTTGTATACTTATTTTATTAGAAATAAGTATACAAATTATTTTTATTTGTTATTTAAATATTATTTCGGTTAAATTTGTTTAGAATAATTATTTAAATTTGTATTCCCATTGGAGTTTGTATACTTATTTTATTAGAAATAAGTATACAAATTATTTTTATTTGTTATTTCAATATTGTTTCGATTAAATTTGTTTAGAATAATTATTTAAATTTGTATTCCCATTGGAGTTTGTATACTTATTTTATTAGAAATAAGTATACAAATTATTTTTATTTGTTATTTCAATATTGTTTCGATTAAATTTGTTTAGAATAATTATTTAAATTTGTATTCCCATTGAAGTTTGTATACTTATTTTATTAGAAATAAGTATACAAATTATTTTTATTTGTTATTTAAATATTGTTTTGGTTAAATTTATTTAGAATAATTATTTAAATTTGTATTCCCATTGGAGTTTGTATACTTATTTTATTAGAAATAATTATACAAATTATTTTTATTTGTTATTTAAATATTGTTTCGGTTAAATTTACTTAGAATAATTATTTAAATTTGTATTCTACATATTCCTTTATTTGTCGGCTTACGTTTTTGTAACATCCATTTGACGTTAAGGACTAAAAATAAAGTTTTTGGATATTGCAGCAATGAAATCTAAGCAAATATTTTTCAGGGACTAAAACTGAAAATTATTATATTTATAGGGACCAAAAACATATTTAAACTTTTGGTCCACGTTTCGCTCTGTCAATTAACGTTTTTGTAACGTCCACTTGACGTTAAGGACCAAAACTAAATTTTTCTGATATTACAAGGATGAAATCCAAAAAAAAAAAATCTACAGGAACTAAAACTAAAAACTGTTATATTTGCAGGGATCAAAAACATATTTAAACCTATTATATTGCATAGTCATGCATCATAATATTGTTGTGCCATCGAATTTGATTTTATGTATGTGCTTTATAAAAGAATAATGATAACTCAACATCAAAATGTTGTAAACTTTCCAACACCGATGTAATGTTTACATGTTTGTCTGGTGAATTGTACTTTTTTTTGTTCAATTTTTCTAAACACCTCCTATTTTGCTAGTTACACATCTTTCACTATATAAATGACTAAATTGCCCTTATCACTAAAATTTTTTAACCTTTCTTCTCCAATCGTGAATCCTATTTCCTTCCTTCATCTTCATCTTCTCCTCTTTCTTCTCACATTCCAGTTTTAAGTTCATCATGTTTTGTTGCTTCATCACTGATTTATCACTTACTTTAATCAGGTTTCCACCAATATCTTCTTTTTCTTTTCAATATTTAGGTTAGTTAGGTTTTTTTTTTTGATTTAGTAAAGTAAGCATACGGTATGTTTTGACCATGTTTAGATATATCATTGAGTACATCTTTCTCTCATAAGATAATCGACCAAAGAAAGAATGACCAATCAGTTTTTTTTACCAACTCGTGGTTATGGAGACTGTATGCAAATACTTGAAGTAACAATGTCAATTCACAAGAAATGGAGGTTTGAATTGTAAATTCACCTTTTTAAAATTTCCTGTTAAAACTTAAAGTATTTAACTCAAGATTGATCTTGGTTATGAAAACACAAACGGAGAATGTTCTTGGTTAGTGAAAAACACACAATTCAACTTATCTATTTAATTTGATAATTAAAAGACTAGAAATAAATAGAGATAAGGGAAGAGATATCACACAGAGATATATCATGGTTCACCCAAACTGGGTTACGTCAAGTCCTCACAATTGTGAGATTTTTTCGCTAAGTGTTCAAAACGGAGAACTTTCTTGGTTTTTACACCACCAGTCCAGATCAACCTTGATCTCTTACACAATATTACCTTTCAGCCCAGAAAGGATTTCTTTCAATCTTTAGAGAAAATTTTTACACTTTACCTTTTAACCATTAAAGGGTTTTCTACAATCTACTCAAACTATTTTCAATACTATAGTCTTGAGTTACAATGTGATGATTTTAAAGAGTTTGACATAATCTGAGTAAGCTCAACACTTGTTTGAGTTTAGTTTCTTTAACAGAAGAATTCAGTAGAGTGATTCTAAAATTCTAATGAGAAAGCAGAACTGATTCTTGTATGTAAATGAGAGACTTTCGAGTGTATGAATGAAAGTAAGTGATGCATTGTTTTGTACTTGAAGCTCTGCATTTTCCTTGAGCTTGAGGTTCCTTTTATAAGTTTCAAGGAGGCTCATGACAAATCATTTGACAGTTGGAGAGGGTCCAGTTGTCATGTGTCAGTTTAATGGATAAGATCATATTTAAAACAAGAATGTTCTTGTATGAACATTCTTCGTTTTCTACTTTGAAGAATGCTAAACTATAAGCTTCTTTGTCAGCCATCTTTGACAGTGATTCATGATCCCTTTATCATGTGTGCAGACATCTTAGAGATATGTTGAAGTATCCACTCAAGATCGTTTTTGATTCTTGCTTAAATTTTGAGAATGATCTTGCTTGGTTTTTTCATGATCCATAGCTTTTTCCCTTTGTCTTTTTGGAGTGATTCTTTTGCTGATATGAGCTCTATATATTCCTAGTGGAATACTGGAAACGCATTTGTAAATCCCATAAGCTTTCTTTTCCTTAAAAAGAGGATATGATCATTCTTGTTGTTTTAGAACAGTGGAGAACGTTCTTCGTTTTTCAAACTTCTGTCAAGAACGTTCTTCGTTCTGTTTGTATATTTTTGCTTCCTTTTTAATATGATCTTGCTTGAAATGCTTAGTACCTATCTTTGATTATCACACTCAAAAACACATGTTAAATTAACATATCATTTAGAATCATAATTAGAAGTCTTAATAAACTTTTGTTTGTTTACATCAAAACACTAATTTGGTATTTTGTCTTAACAATACCATCCATCACAAACACATGATGGTGTTCTTATTAATCTAAATGGGCATTCACATTTTTTAGGTCAGGTACTCCTCACAGATTTAGGATTCTTCCAAGGTCTATATTTGTCGCTTCTTTCACAACCAATAATTAACTTTGTCTTTGTTATTAGTTGTGTTGTGTCGGTTTCAGGTCTAAAGATGACAATGACAATTCCATTTTTCTTCCAACATTTCTAGCTCGTCTTAATAAAGCATTTCGTGTATCAAATATCATGATGTTGGTAAATACATCAGCCAAATCCACAATATCAGGTTCAACACCATCATTCATTGTGTTAATCTCATGTTCAACAATGTCATTCATTGCATCAAAATCAGGTTCTAAACCGTCACACATTTCGTTAAAATTGTCTTCCCTTAGGTCCACTTATTTGCATGCAATAAGAACATATAAAAACTCATAAAAATTGCCTAGTTTAATTGAGTTCATGTACCCTACATGAATTAAATTCACATATGCTACGCTATCTCTATTCATGTACACTTACACAAAAAATAGTTCACGTACGTTATGTTTACATAATCTGGTTTGATCATCCAAATTTTTACATTTACGTTAACTCAGTTTACGTACATTTATATGAAATGTATTTGTGCAACGCTTGTAAATTATAGGTCTTACATGAACTCAATTTACATACATTTGCATGAACTATATTTGTGCAATGCCTGTAAATTCTTAAACTACAGGTAGTACGTGAACACATAATATGTATGAGTATGTGAATTTAGTTTGTGTACAATGTATTATTTACAATGTACGTAAATTGAGTTTACGCAAAACTCCCATGTTTTGAAAAAAAAATACGAATTTCAAACACAAATTAGTGAGTAAACGTACCTTGTCGGGAATCACTTGTTTTAACCAGAAAAAGACAAGCACAATTATGACGTTTGAGTTATGAATGAGTATGAGTTATGGGATGTGGGATATGAGTATGAGATACAGGTGTAAGATATGAGATGAGTGATGGTGATGAAGAGACAAATAGACAAAATAGAGTTTAAGAATGAGGAATATAGTAAAGGACATTTTGAGTATTCATATTTTAAGAAAAATAGATGGGGTGTTACTAGCAATAATGGGGGTGTGAATAGAAAAATTATTTTTTGTTTAAAAAAAATTTGGATAATAATAGAGGAATATTTTTGTAACACAAATACATACTTGCATTATTAACCACTTAAATATATGCTATTAACCACTTATTCAACATATATCTTATTAACCAATTAGAGTACTCCACCAACCACTAAAATGCAATGCATTAATCACTTATTTCACATAGATATAAAATAAATGAAGTACAAGAAGTATTCAAAGTGATTATTGTCTTGCATTTTAGTGGTCAATGAGATATCTATGTACTTCCGTCATTTTATAACTATGTTAAATAAATAGTTAACGTCTTGCATTTTAGTATTTAATTAGATATTTTATGTGGTTACGAAATATATGTTAAATAAGTAGTTAATAGCATACATTTTAGTGGCTAATAATGTAATCTAAGTGGTAAATGTCACAATCATATATCTGTGTTACAAAAATACTCCTCAATTATTGTCCCATTTTTTGAGTAAAAATAAAATTATTGTCCCATTATTTTTTTTAAATAGTATTGTCCATTGTCCAAATACGTGAATAGTACATATAACATTTGAAAGATATTTTGTATTTTGTTGTTGAGTTATCATTTCTCTTATAAAAATTGTTCTTGGCGGTAATATGTTTGCGTTAACTTGACATTATATTTATTGTACGATCTCTTTTGTCAAATGCATGCGACTCAAGAACACTCATTAATATTTGACAAAACTGCATTAAGAGTCCTTTAACTTAACCTAAAGTTTAAAAAATGCCATTTATCTTTTCTTTTTCAGATTAAAATGGTCTTTTATTTTTCTAAACAGAAATAATATTGGATCTTTAATAATTTTTTGTTCGAAATTGTCGAAACATAATCTTTGGTATTTTTCTGAAATATAATTGTCATTTTGTCTTGATTTTAGAATTATAATGCAATTCTAGTTTGATTAATATACAAACTAGAATTCTTCCAATAGTTGAATAATAATCAAAGTGATATCTAAATTATAAAACAAAATCAAAATAACATCATAATTTCAAAATAAAGACATAATGGCAAATAACATTTCAAAAGAAAGCCAAAATAAAACAAAACAATTTTCCCCCAAATCATGAATAAAAATTATTCAAGGTCTACCATTGTTGTATAGAACGACAAAGGACCATTTTGATATAAAAAAAAAAGATAAAGAACATTTTTGAAATTTTAAATTAAGCTAAAAAAATTTGGTGCAGTTTTATGTTGATATTTTTATCTCATCCTATCAATTTCACATGTTTTTCTAACTAACCACATCAGAATATTAGAAGTTCTTGATCAACTTTTAAGACCAGAGTAGTGTTATGCCATTTGAATTTTAAGATTTAATAAAATGTTAGTATTGGCTATTTCATATTTAATACTTAATTTATCTTTGACTATTTAAAATTTGAATTTTTAGAATTATATTTATTTTTTATTTTAAGATTAGACCATATTTGAATTACTTATGGGTTTATTGAGTTAATTAGGGCTAGAGCTCTATATGTTCTAGTTCATTTTTATGAAATGGGAGTTAAATTTGATCAAGCTTATCAGTTTAGTTTATCGTGGCGTTCATCTTCGAACTTATTGACATTTGTTTTATAAGTAATTGACATTTGTTGGAATGTTCTCAAAATGCATTTATTTATGAATTTAAAATTTTAAAAATAAAAGATGTGCTAAAAAAATATGAGTGATAAGTTATGATTGATTATCTTTTATTCCCATGAAAATAAAAAGTGAGAAATGTATGAGTAAAATATATTCTCGAAAATAAAAATACATAGACATAATCTATTAAAATTTGAAGAAATATGAGATCCGAGTTCCATTTACTTTATAAAAACTTTTTATGTTTTTATTTAAAAAAAATATATGTTTATGTTACTTTAATAAAATACTAAAATACTTTTGAAGTAAATCACTACAAGTAAATTGGACACAAATTTTAAAAAATAAAAATAGAAAATTTCTCAACCTCACATTGCTAAAAATAAGTTTTGTATGCATGAAACAAACATAAAAAAACCTATAACAAACTAAACAAAAGCTAACTAATCCAACTAATTGGACTTGGGCCTGGATCGAACGAAGACTAAAAGGCCCAATACTCTCACCCCTGTTATAAAAAATGGAACTTTATCCCTAGTATTATGTTCAGTCTCAATGAATAATGTCTAGAGTTGGATGAGATTGTAATTAAAGTCTAATAAATAATTATTTAATCAATGATCAAATTTTGGTACTTTCATTTGATTCGATCTTCAATATTTTTCATCTTTTTGGACCGAATTTCGAATTATGTCAATTTATTTTTTTTTCCAAAATTAGAGGGTGAAAATCAAATAAAATCTCAGTGAATAATGTGAATTTTCAAATAGTTTTTTAAGAATTTAAGAAAAGTATTAGTTTTCAAATATTTTATTTGTTATAAGCCAATGTAATTATTATAAACTTTTCAAACATAAACGTTTAGCAGAAGACTTTTTTTCGTTAAAAATATATATATATATATGGTCAAACTGATTAATTTTGTTCTTATTTAATATATTAGATAAGAGCAGAATTAATCTAATAATGTTTGTTATATAACAAACAGTATTGTACCTATAATACTTTCTTATATATAAGTAACAGTAAACCCAACTATAAAAAAATATCTATAAACCAATATGTTTGATTAGTGATAAAAAAAATTGATTTTTGATATAATTCATTTTGTATAAAAGTAAATTCAACGTTAAATAATTTATATTTAAATATATTTACAAAAAATACTATTTTTATTAATTTATATATGGATATTTTAAATTAAAATTGCTTGTGTATATATGTTAAAAAAATTGAGAATCGATTCTTCGTTACTGCAGAAATTAAAAGGCTTGTATACGGTCAAATCACGTTTAACTAACCCAAGCGTATATTCTTGGTTTTATTCTTTATGTTTCTAGGCTACCAAGGAGATACAAAGACCATTAACAATCATCGTCAAGATTAGTCTATTTCATTACTTATCAATTTAATTAAAAGTTAAAAAAATTTTAATCTTTATAAAATTTTAATATTTTTATTTTGGTAAAATAAAATATAACTTTTAGTCCTTACAAAATTATTAATGCAGTTTTAATCTTTATCCTTAAATTACATATATTTTTGAACAAATTTCTTTTAAAAATATTTACAACTATATAAAAAGTTTGTAAGAAAAAGTTCAAATTTTATTTCTAAAATCATATTTTTATATTTTATCTTTAGTTTTTTACATTTAAAAAATTCATATTTAATTCATTTCAAGTAAAAAAATTCTAAATTTTTGTGGAGAAATTTTTTATAATGTTCTAAACACGTTTGTAAAAAATCATTCAAAAAATTTAAATTAAAGATCAATCCCACATGCTTCATTTCAGTAGAAACTAAAATTGTTTGCTGAAAATTTTGTAAGGATTAAAAGTTGTATTTTTATTTTACGAGAACTAATATTGAAAGGTTGAAATTTTGTAAGACTAAAAACAAATTTAACTCTTTAATTAAATATGATTAACATTTTCATTAAGAAAAATCATACCAAACTAATTCAAACAAAACTACATATATAATTTATTCCATTCGATAATGCTATATGAGGAGAAATTTTCACCTGATGCTGATTAGCTCATTGTCTATATGAATGTTAGTGTGTCAAGTGTGAGTTAAGAGTCTCATATTATAAAAAAAAATAGATGTTGAGTACAATATAAGTGAGAGAAAGCACATATACGTAATATTTTAAGATTTTAGGTAAATATGTAATATCAAACTCAGTTATATAGTTGGTTTTAACCCATTGTGATTATATTTCGTGTTCTTCTCATGACTCAACTATAATATTAAGGTTAATGGTTGACTAAGGTGACCAAATCTTTGTATTTAAAGTCTTTTTGACAATGGTGGTCAAATCACATGTCTCCATGATGTTGAGTGCTAACGACAGTGCAAATGTTTGTGCATGAAAAAGGTTCCACTTGAGGGGAAGTATATAATAATGGATAAACTCACACTTAAGAGAGAAATTGTTAGTGCAAAGTGTGAGGTAAAATTATCACAAAAAGTGGATGTTGAGCATAGCACCATATTGACTTGTATATCTAATTCCTTATGGTGTGTGTGCAAGTTGGCTTTTGGAGGAAAGAATTTGGATGGTTAAATCTATATTTTGATATAATAAAAAAAAAAAAGGACACTGTGATATTATATGTTCATTTATCATGTTATTCTTTCAATTTTTTTAAAATATCAAATATATAGTCTTAATTCTCTAAAAAATTTCCCGCAAAAACCTTCAAAATCTAACTCATAAACAAACTTTTAAAGTTTTGGATAATATGATGTTCAATTCATTTGTTTAGTTGATTTTAGCCTAATAAAACGATCTCAAGTGCTTCTCTCATAACCTACAACAAACATGAAAAAATTATTATATGTACCGTGTGAGTAAAAATCTCAAATGAAAAAGTTAAGATGATATATTAAATGTCTTAATATGATATGTGCAACTTATTTGTTTAATTGCTTTACTCCAATAATGCGATGGTGTTCCAAACACCCAAAGTGCAAAGTGTCACCACATAGCATAATTCATCTTCAAATATGTAAATGCACAATACATGTAATCATAAAGACAAAATAAGTGATGGGGATTTGGATCCTTATTTTGGCATTATTCGCAGAAAGGCAACAAATCACGCCGCACTACTTTCACTTTAGCATGACCATGCGGTAGCTATAGACTTGTTGCGATGCAAACTCATATACGCATGCAATTTCACTCATCGCATTGTGTGTGATTGAAATTTGTAATAGCATTGAAATATTGGAACATGTGAGAAAAAATAATAGTAAGTGAATTCTTGTCTAGACGTAGACGTAGCTAAATGGACATGAAATTCATATTACTTATTTCTTTTACCTAAAAAACTATAATTTAGGCATGAGGTAGTTGCCATAGGACGCGGTACCTATGGTAGGTACTAGGTACAGACCAAAGGTAACATGTGCGGCTAGCCAGATCCAGTGGTCACTGTTTTGAATCGGAATTCCAAATTATGGTTTTCATTATTTTATATTACCATTAAAAATTTAATGAAGTATCAAATTAACTTGTTTTTTTATTAAATACTAATATACTGTTCTTTTCATTTTATTTTCTGTAGAGTTAAGAAATGATAGAGGTAAGAAATGGTTCTTACCACACTAATTTTTTAATGTTCAATTTATTTATTTTTTAACAAGAAAATATAGGTATTTTTTATTATTTAAATAATTTTACTTACTAACAGTTCTATTTAGTACAAAAAGAATGTATAAATATAAAGAATTTGACCGATTAACAATGACATGGTCATACATGACACTGTGGATAGTCATAATTTATAAGTGTGAGATGAATTCACATATTATTTTTTTCATTCTTGTCAACATCTTTCATAATAATAAGTAAATATTTTTCTTTTTTATTTATTTTAATTAAATAATTATTGTTTTAATAAAATAATTAAATTAAGTTCATTAATTATTATTTTAACTAAATAATAAAATACAAAATTTATTATTTTTATAATAATTATCTAATTAAATTTTACTTTTATTAAGTAATTATTAAAAATTTCAAATAAAATAGAGTCTATAAAATAAAATAAAAAATTAATTATAGCATTAAAATACAAATACAAATACAAATACAAAATGAGTGAAAATAAAATAAACACAAATTTTATTATATTAATCTCCTAAATAGTTTCTAGTCCCACATCGTGGTGCTTGGAGAATATAATGTGGAGTTGGGTTTCTTCGTCAATAGGGGCATGTGGCTCCTGCACATTATCACTTAGTAGGTCAACATGCATCGAAGAACTAGAAACTACATGGTTGGAGAACGACGAAACACCAAATGAGTACAAGTTATTATTATAACAAGCAGCCAACTCAGACATACCTAGGTCTCCACCAAAAAAATTATTTACAAAATCTTGGTCGCTTGAATGTAGATATTATTGGCGATCATATTGTTGAGTTGACGTAAATTGAAACGATTGTCTAGCTGATTTAAATTTTTGTTGTGTTGGGGTGAAAAAATGAATGATAGTGTGGTTCTAACGCTTGTTACTATTGAAAATGAAGCGCCACAACCACACCGCCTGTAAAGAAGAAAGGATTGGATGTTGCTGTCTTTTGATATCGGCATATCATCTGAAACACTTTAATATATGTCCAACATTTCAGATGATTTTGCATCACAGTCCAAAAATCATCAAAAGGGAGCTACAGTCCCATATCTTTGAGAACAATTTCATAATTGCTTTGACACTGGCCATACTCACTACAAATCCTAAGATTTGAAGTCAATTTACGAACGAGCCATTCACCTTGAGGTCTAATTGTTCTAAAAACGCCAACAGTCACTAAATTGTTTTAGTGAGAGTAAATGGAGGCAATACGAACCTCTTCGGTAACCTGCTACATATATTGTACATTAGATGGAAAGATGAGTGTATTTTGGAAGGATGTCGTCTTTTTCACCATATTAAATCTTGTTTCAGATTAGAGAGAGGAAAGTGAATCATTAGAGATCAATAACATTTTCACAATTCACTCTTTTTCCCTTTGAGTGAAAATGTGAAGAAAGAATAGCAATAGTATTACCCATAAGGCAAATTAAACAACCTAGGCAAAAGAAAAGAAAGATTATGCCACAACACCACCCAACGTGAAAAAATCATCGTCCTTGAGGGTAACATTTTACGCTTATGGTGGTCTTGGGAGCAACAACACTGCATGCAACCACATCAAAGGGAGAAAAACCTCCATAAAAATAATGAAGAAAGAGGGAACAAAGTCAAATGATCAAATTATTTTGGAACTAAAGAGAATTTTGTTGGGAGAAACTTGATAAGAAACTTGAAATAGCTTGAGTGAAAGGCATCACCTAAGAAAGATTTTTTGTGTAAATTAACCACTAGTTCACGAATCGTATTGGGTACAAAATGCTTCAAGAAACCCTAGACTATGTCCTACAAAAAGGACACCTAACACATTAAATGTACACAATATTCTACTTTAAAACTTTTCACTCTCAACACACAAACTAACTTTCGTTGGAGTGTGTGTTGGTGCATTACCCATTTGTGGAAATCTTTTTAAAATGGAGTTGAACTATCTTTCTCCTTCATTTCTCTATTCATTTATCGTAGCCTTCTTTCCCTCTCAGCTTTGGCTATCACTCCACTTCATTTTATAGACGTCTCCCTCCTTGTCTCTCCTAGATTGTCTGCCTCCACTGTACACCATTGTCTAGACCACTAGCGGTGCCTTTCCTCCTAATTGTTTGTGGTATCCCAAAATGCAAAGTCGAAAATTAAGCCATCATTTTTTTAAAATAAAAACACAATCAATTGAATTCATTCAAATACTCAAATATCAAATCAAAACACTAAAAGTTTTAGTCAAGTTATACCCACATGTAACAATGGAGTTTAGTTATTCATGATAAAAGAAAATAAACAACATAGAAAAGAAAATAAACAGCATAGAAAAGAAAATAAACCGAAGATATTTTCGTTGTTGCCAACATAGCTCGTGAGTTACTCTCTCCAATTGTTGCCTTTCCTTC
Organism: Cicer yamashitae; assembly: GCA_037974755.1. NCBI lineage: Eukaryota > Viridiplantae > Streptophyta > Magnoliopsida > Fabales > Fabaceae > Cicer > Cicer yamashitae. The sequence continues at coordinate 25,026,262 of JBBPBQ010020323.1, forward strand.
CTCTTACGCACAACCGTCACTTCTTTCTTAAGTTTTAATAAGCTATCTGATCTTCATACAAAGTTTAAATAAGTGACTATGTGATTGTTTGAGTGTAGATAATTCAAACACGATAGTATTTGAGTTCAATTTCACTCTCAATAGGTAATATCACACAATCAGGTGGAGTGGTGTATCCTTGATCATAAGTAAATGGTGCAAATTATTTTAACTTCATTTGATAATTATAATAATGCATAAAAAAAAAATAAGTGCTTTTTTAATTAAAATGTCTGTGGCCTCCCAAAAAAATTAAGCTAGCTTCTAATCCTCATTTAAAAAGTGAATTTTTGAATCCTAACTTTTGATTCATGTTAATTTTAGCCATATACTTTTTGAAATGTGTTGTTTGTGGTCCTCGATGGTCTTCACCAACATCAGATGAGGACAAAACTCAATTTTAGAGATAAAAATATCTTCTTATTTTCAAAGTTAGAATGAAAACATGTTATTTTCAAAAAGAAAGACTAAATCGAATTTAACTTAATTTATGAAATTATTTGAAAAACAATATATTTCCAAAATTTGATATATGTTTTAAATTAATCACCGAACATACTTATAATTGTCAAACATGCAATTTCATGCATTGGATTGTTGAATGGTTACTTCATTATTCACGTGCATAAACACATTTTGCTCAATACAAATCATTGTGTGTGTTGTGTATGCAAGACAAAGAAAAGAATCAGATTTATGTGTATTTTAAGGTCTAAAACTAAAAATTTAGGATGTGCAGAACAAAAACCATCAAAGAGTAATATATTATGATTCTTTTTAGGACGTGCAAGTGTACAGCATCACAATAGTGCCCCCTAGTCGCCAGAATCAGTACACAATCACGTATTCTAAATTCATTAAATTAATTTTAAAATACAACCTATATATGAACATGATTTTTATCTAATAGTCAAAATCTGCAAATGCATGAATGCTGGGAATCCAATTCCACATGTGCTGCCACACCACCTAGTTCATTATCTTAACTTATTTGACATGTCAAAAGAATTTCATTAGATTCCGTGGGAGGTGTAGAAAACTTTGAAGTCCCAACAAGTCAAATATATAGGTTGGTCGGTAGTGACCAAACAAATTGAATGACCACTCTATAGTAAAATAAAATAATGGAATGTTGGTAAAACTCGTAATTAAAATATTGATGTATTTAATAAATTAAATATATTAATTTTTTAACTATTATTTTTGGATTGAGATTCTATTTATTTCCTACTCTCTTTATTCTCTTTAACACTATAATTTTGTGTATATTAATCTACGTTTTTAGAATTTGTGACATAAATTAATATTTATTATTTTTATACACACAAAAATTATAGTAATGGTTTTCTCCATTTTTTTCAAAGAATTATGTTCCAAATATCTATAAACTAAAGGAATTAGGATCCTCTTTATTTTTTAATCTCTTCATTTTTTTGATTACTATGATTTTGTGTATATAGTTATATACATTTTTAAAACATGCAACATAAGTGAAATAATTAGTGAATTTATAAAAAAAAACTACAATAATTGTACTCACATTTTTTTATAGAAATGGTGAGCATAGACAAAAGCACAAAGAGCTACACGTTTCAAAAAAATTAACATTTAACAAACTATATGTCCATGTGTTACAAAGTTAGAGAGAATCCTAAGTGTATGAATCAATACAAATTGCCAAATGGTTTTCTTTTTTGACAAACATTACAAATTGGTTGAACTAACTAACTAGCTAGTAATTAAATTCAGGCCAGAGTGATACCCACACAATGGAATCCCTCAACATGTGAGGTTACAAAAATTATTCATGGATTGGAGAGACTCATAAACAGGCCTTACACTTTGATCATTATGCTTTTTCCTGAAAAAATACACTTTTATCATTAAAGAGAATAAAAGGCTGCCATCATGAGTTCATGATCATTAGTACTTTACTTTGTCGTTGGAAAAAATACACGGCATACACTTTGACAGATGATTTACTGTTGAAAAAGTATTTAAAATCTGTTTAAAACTATAATGATGATCAACATATTATTGAATATTTGTTCGATAGCAACAGAAAATGAATATGTGACTTTTAAAATTTAATTTATCGAATTGATATTAATTAAAAAATAATTATAATAAATTTTATATAATTTTTAAGTAATGATTGTCAGAAAAGCACAAGGTATATATAGGCTATAATAGTATACTATTCAGAATAAGTAAAAGTCATGTTTGAAATTATCTATGTGACACTAGTTATTGGAATACTGTGGTGAACATGTGCAAATAGTAATCGTTTGGAGGCAAAAGAACATTAGAATTTGGTGGGCTAGCCACAATTGCATGCCACAGTAAAAGGAACTATTTAAATTACCTTTTTCTTTCCAAATATGGCCTATTTCGAATTCCATAATAAATAGTAAGACAAAATAACCTATTTTACCTTTTCTTTTCCTGATATATATGGCTTATTTCACAGGCCATAATTTAAAAAGATGAGACAACCAGATCAGTACATATCTTGTGCATTTTGGCAACAAAACCATGATGGTACTAGGCCAGTCCAAGAGCTAGGCCAGTGAAATAAGGATTTTAGACCTTCAAAATAAAATTAACTTTTTATATATATATATATATATATATTTAAGTCTCAAAACAATAAAAATATTTAAAAAGTATAATAAATAAAATATCTCACAATTATAAAAAAAAATATAACTATTGATATATATAATTAAAATACGTTGTATCTCAAAAATGAGAAATGTAAAATTAAATAAAATTATAGTATATTGTTGTTAGTATTAAACAAGTCACTATTTTATATTTTTTTTATTAAAGTCTTATTTTAGAATTTTCTTTAAGTCTCAGTAAGTATTAGACTGACACTCGATGGTACTATGGCTCAACTTGAAGTTTCAATACAATTTCAAGTGTCTTTGTAATGTAATTGAATAGAGATTGAAACGAAGAGTTCTATTTTTTAAAATAGTGTAGTGGCTAGACTATACCTTAGGTGCGGAGAATTTTAGATTTGAATTTGAGTCATTACAAATCAAAAATCAATGTATTCATAATTACCATATGAATTTATATTTACGGAAAAAAGAAAAAGTTCTATTATTGTAGTTTCATGTGTATCAAGACAGTATTTATAAACTAACTAATATACATTAAGTATATGTTTGAATTGGAATGTAATTCCCATCATAATTTAAAAAAAAGTTATCTTATTGAAATTTTTACAAAACAATAATGACACAAAAATGCTTTTAAATCTACCGTCCATCTAAACATAGCTAAATTTTTATATGGCTTTTTGTAGACAAAAATATATAGTAATAGAACCATTTCTTTTGAAGGTGTGTCCCTTCAACTTCAACTCTTATGTATGATCACTATGTAGTATATTGAAACCAAATAGGTGGTGGACATCATATCGTAGCAGACATAGATTATTACTTAATCCACAACGGCTTCTTTCAATACTAATATTCTCAAAATAAAATCTATATAATGGCACACAGTTTATTTGCCTACACTTTAAGTTGCAAGAGTAGACATGTATGGAATCTTAGTAAGGAGAGTAGACCAGCCACGGTGTATTTGCAATTTGTTTGGCAAGTGTTGCGGCGTTAGGAACATCTCTTTCAATATGTGAATTCATTTTGGTGCCCCCATTAAACTTTTTATGTCAGTTTTTTTTTAATAAATTTTTTAATTTTTCTCAATAGAAATTTAATTTAAGTGTTGTGCTCACAAAAAATTATTGAGTAATTTTATTTTGGAAGAATTAAATATATAATTGTGTGAGAGATAAATTATTATTTTTTGAAGAGTTTAATTTATATGCATTATTGGTATAGTTTTTTTTTACACAGTCGGTAAATTATAATAAATCATATAAATGACTTTATAAGTATATGACAAAAATCAAATATTACTAATAATTTAACGGTTATTATTAAATTATAGTGTAAATAATATTATGGTTTAAATATGTTTTGGTTCCCTATAAATATAACAGTTTTTAATTTTAGTCTCTGTAAAAATTTTGTTTGAATTTCGTTCTTGTAATATCGGAAAAATTTATTTTTTGTCCTTAATGTCAAGAGGACGTACAAAAAAACGTTAATTGACAAAGGGAAACGCGGACCAAACGTTTAAATATGTTTTTGGTCCCTGTAAATATAACAATTTTCAGTTTTAGTCCCTGAAAAATATTTGTTTGGATTTCATCCATGCAATATCCATAAACTTTATTTTTGGTTCTTAACATCAAATAGATGTTACAAAAACGTGAGCCGACAAATAGAGGAAAACGTGAAATACAAATTTAAATAGTTATTATAAACAAATTTAACCGAAACAATATTTAAATAACAAATAAAAATAATTTGTATACTTATTTCTAATAAAATAAGTATACAAACTCCAATGGTAATACAAATTTAAATAATTATTCTAAACAAATTTAACCGAAACAATATTTAAATAACAAATAAAAATAATTTGTATAGTTGTTTCTAATAAAATAAGTATACAAACTCTAATGGAAATACAAATTTAAATAATTATTCTAAACAAATTTAACCGAAATAATATTTAAATAACAAATAAAAATAAATATACAAATTATTCTAATATTTAAATTAATATTTTCATTTGACGTTAAGGACCAAAAATAAAGTTTTTGAATATTGTAGGGATGAAATCCAAACAAATATTTTTCAAGGACTAAAATTGAAAACTTATATTTATAGGGACCAAAAACATATTTAAACGTTTGGTCCACGTTTGACTTTGTCAATTAATATTTTTTGTAACGTCCACTTGACGTTAATGACCAAAAATAAATTTTTCTGATATTACAGAGATGAAATTCAAACAAAAATTTTACTGGGACTAAAACTAAAAACTATTATATTTACATGAACCAAAAATATATTTAAACCTAGTATTATTTACACGGACAATATATATAAATCAAATTCTTTTTTAAAACAGACGGATAAATTATTAAATACTTGTTTGATTACATATATAGTGAAATTTATTTTAATAGTGTTAAAAATAAAATAAAACATAAATAATTTTTAAATATGAAAACATGTAGGATCAATTGTAATTTGTAGATTCTGAGACATCTTCAACTTACTTTTAGAATATACAATGATATATACTCTGTAGCCGATAACAGCGATCATGTTTATAAAATAAAATTATCTTAAAGAGATTGTCATTTTTAATTTTTAATATAATTTTAATTTTTTTTTTCAGTTGTACCATTTAAGTAATTACGTGCATCATTTCAAAATTATTATTTTTCATTTTATACTTATGATAAATAGAATATACTAATGATTACTAAAAGTAATTTAATAAAATCACAATTTTATTTAATTTATTATCTTTTCTTAATCTATATGAAATGTCTGGATACAACAATTATTTTGTGATGGATTGATCGAGTATAATTTTGTAATCTCAAATATTTTTGTTTAACGATTAATCATATCATAATTTTCTTGATTATATACATGATGTACTTTTTTATATAAATACTTTTAGTATATTGAGTGTGTTTGTTATAGATTAAAAAATATTATTTTAATTTTATATTTTTAAAAATGATTTTTTTGAAAATTTATTCATAAATATTAGAAATTATTTTGTCCTCATTTGTAAGAGATTAAAAATGTACTTTTGCCATTTAATAACTTAGATATTTATTTTCAGAGATTTTAACACAACAAAAATCACATATTTTTTTGACAAAAATATATATTTCAAAAATAATTTTTATAATAAACTATTCAAAATAGCTTCTCATTTTAAGTATTTGTTTTTAAATTTTACTATAAAAATATATTGTAGCAAAAAGATGAAATATTTAAAATAATATTTTATAATAAATTATTTAAATGAACTTTTCATTTGAATCTTTTATTTTAAATTCTATTTAAAAAAATGCAATACTTTAAAAAAATTTATCAAAAAACACGGTAACAAACGGGTTAATTATATTGAAATTTTTTTTATCCATCCATGGTAACAATGAATCACAAAAAGGGACAAATTAGTGCATCGATGTTTCCATCCATTTGAATATAAATCCATTTCCTCTCATGCAATAATAGTGTGTTTGACTCAGAGATTTTAATAAGGTAGTATTATTTTTTGAGAGAATTCAATTTTTTTTTTTTTTATGTAAATTAATTCTATTGTTTGGACAAAAAATTTGGAACTTTTAAAATAACAATGTTAAAATTAGGTTACAAAATATACCTAAAAATAAAGAATTTAAAATTACTTTTTTACTCTATCTATACAACGTAAATTACAAATTGGTTCTTATAATTCTTTCAAATTTTACAAATTAATCTATAAATGTTTCAAATTTTGCAAACTTGTCTCTTTAAATTCTCAAAAATTTGCAAATCAATCCTTATAAAATTTCAAAATTGCAATATGGTCCTTATAATTTTTAAAGACTTTTAAATTGGTTCCTAAATTTTAAAATTTTGCAAATTGATCCCTATTTTTATAATTTGAAATTGATCCTCAACTTTTGAAATTTGATAAAAATAGCCCAACAAAGTATAAGAATAAATAACTTTTTTATTCAATAAACAAAAAAATTTAAAAATGAAAAAAATTCAACGGAAACATTTGAATTATTGGTCTATCGCATCTTCCCTTTGTCAATCTCATGCTGAAAAAAAAAACTAATCTCACTTTCCATCACTACTTACCAATGAGAGGGCTGCAAAATCTGGAATGTATGGTCCTTCATTTGTGTCAAGGACGAAGAAGGGGGCTTTTAGTAATTAGAAAGAAAGACAGATCCAGTTATTTAAATAAGCTACAGGGACTAAACTGTCTTTTCAATTAGTGTCAATGACCATGCTATCCTTTATTTCAGTGGCATAACATATTTTCAATATTGTAACATAGTGGATGAGAAAGTCACATGTAATATTAAAATCCGATTCTTTAAATGGAAGTTCATAGTAGGACAAATGTGATTTTGTTTAATTTTTTCAAGAATTAAAAATTGCATCTTTTTTACAAAATCAAATTTCACAATTTTTTTCTGAGGATTAAAATAAAGATTTAATGACCATACACCCTAAAAAGTTTTGACAACTTAAACTGTTGATTGAATTATTTTATAATTATATAATGAAATGATGAAATGATGAAATTAATGGTACACTGGTAGGGCATAACCATTTTTCTCTTAGAATAAATTTTCACTCCGATGTTTTATAGTTAATTTTTAAAGAATTTTTTTTCTTACGTATGGTGTCTATGCTAGCGTCTCTAAAACTGTTTTTTGCATTAGAGAATCTACATACGAAGAACTTGCATTAGAAACCGTCATATACAGTTCTATGAAGAATATTGGGAGGCCATATAGCAATTAATTGGTTTCTTGGTACTTCAGCAGTTAATTAACACGATGAACATATTGGAATTTTAGGGAAAAAATGGTCACGGAGTCTTGAAAAATGCAACCAAGACTTTATAGAATCGCTCACATTAATTAGGTAACTTATATATAGTATATCACGGGGTACATTTTTTGAGAAAAATACGCTAAAAAGTTTTGGCACATGAAAGCTGCCACTATATGAAATAGCAACTAACAAATTCAGAGCTTTATAAGAAGTACTAGTATTAAAATTTAGACATAGTATTAGAGTTTGCAATTTGCATTCTAGTTAAATAATCAATAGAACTTTTGTACTTTCTTTTTCTGGGGAGAATTGTCATGTACACCTTGATATATATTACTTTGATAAACGGGCAGGCTATTCTGATCGAGTCGCTGTGAAGAGTTTAATTTAAAACTTTATTCAGTATATAGCTTTTAGTAATTTTGTTTAAAATTAATAATGTTCTGTTCTTATAAGTTTTCTGTCATATATATATTGGGATAGAAAAATAAGGAGACTCACCTTGTTATTAGAAGTTTTCATGTATATATATACCATATATTATCAATCACTATTATGTGGTCAAAACAAAATAGGAGAAATAATTGTAGACAAGTTATGTGGTCACTGTCTTTGGTTTATAGACTCCTGACTATTGTATGAAACTCATTCCTCAGTAAAAGCTTATTTGAAGTGTTACATTTCATGACCCTTAATAACTTAGTTAAGAGCATGACAGCATCACATAAGAAATCTAATACATTAATTTTAATCTATATAAGACCAAATTAGTCGTAATAATAATACAACTAATTAACATTATACTTTTTTATAGGTTACTTCTGTTTGATATATAAGATACAGTTGAGTAAATAAAAATAAAAGTTTTCACTAAATATATTAATATCGATTGATATAATTTTTTCTTATATGTAGAATTAGAGATGTATATGATTATCGTTTTACACTAACTTGTAATAAGACTCTCATACAAGATGTCCTAAAACAAATTGCATTTTATGCATAAGAGAATAGAATGGAATCAAATTCTCCTTCCAAAACCCCACCTTTCTTTTGAACACCACTCAATTTGTTCTCTTGCAAAATTCTAATGCAAAATCATAAATATAGTAATAGTAATAGTATCCCCACACTAATTCGTGCATTACAACTATTAAATAAAATATGAAAAAATGCAATAATAAATAACAAACAATTCAAATAACAAGAACTTGAATCCTCTACAATGAACCATATTGCATATACAAAATGTGCTAGTTAAAAAAATTTACTCCTCTACCACATAAAAAAATCATCCTATATAATTATAGAAAATTTATCTCTTTAAATCTAACGATATCAATATTTATCTAAATCTAATGTCTTGATACACATGAACAAAAAGCACAAATATCAAAAACCTTTCTCGTCTAGTTACATGATATATGAATTTTCTTCTCTATAAACTTTTGTTCTCTCTCTATCTCTTTGTATTCTCTCTCTCCTTATGTCTCAATTGTCAACATATATATCATGCAAGTAGTAACCCTTTTAACTTCTTCACCTCACAACAATTTGTTTTGCTATACGCCAGCTAATTACATTCATTCAACCCCATCACCAACCAACCCCTCTTTCTCTCTCTTTCTTTCTCTCTCTAATATTTCGACATTTCACCTTCAGATCTCTATAAGAACAACATCTTCTCTTTGAAGCATATATATCTATTTGGACTCTTCTTATTCGATTTTACACCCACTTCAAAAACAGAGTGTTTTTATGGAGAAAATGGCGGAGAGAGGAAATGGGTTTTCAATGTTCAGCGAGGAAGAGCTGAGAGAGATGAGTGGGGTGAAGGTTGTTGATGAGTATGTTGAAGTGACGTGTGGTTGTACAAGTCATAGATATGGTGATGCTGTTGGTAGGCTTAGGGTTTTTCTCAATGGTGACCTTCAAATCATTTGTGAATGCACTCCTGGTTGTGAAGAAGGTATCTCTCCCTCTCTCATCATGAGTTTCTACTTTTTCTTTTTTTTGCTTTGTTGAACCGATGTTTCAAATTGGCGAACGATATATCTGTGTTTGACATGACACTGACACATTAGTTATATTCAATTTCTTTCTTTGTTTTTAAATTAAATGATTTTCGGCGTCAATGCGTCAGTGTCATGTATGTGTGTCAGTGGTTCATAGGTTTTTTTTGCATGTTGATAGTTTATGGTTTAGGTGAGGTTTGACTTTGATGAGTGTAATTATTATGAGGTTGTTTTGAGTTTTGATCTGCTTTGTTTTTGGAGTTTGTGATGGTAAGTTTTTTGACAGTTTAAGTGTATGTTGATTTGTCTCAGTGAATTCTTCGGTTTGATACTCTTTCAGTCTTCACGACCAGGCTTGATGAATGTTTATTATATGCAAATGTGGAAGATTCTTTCTAAATTAGCATACTGTCTTTTTGTGAGATTAAATTTAACATGGAATTTTTGTTGTTGAAGATCACTTTTTCTATAGTTAATTTATACGTATTTAATAACATAAAATGTAACCGTAGTATGATCCTACGATGTGATGTTGTTACACTATATTTCTTGGAAGTCATTGAAGTCTGTTTTGCAGAGTAGACTATGTTATTTAATATATCCCAAGGTATTTTTGATCTATAATATGTAAGTTGTGTATGTTCTCGTCTTTGATGGCACATTCTCTTATATTATGTGTGAATGCTTATATATGATGGCTATATTTTGTATTTGGCATTGGCCATTGGAGGCATATATCCATGCCACTTAGGTAGCTTTTTATCTGTTGGTAACCGGGGTGAATATGTGCTATCTCCATGGCTTAAACTTATAATCTAATAATTTTCAATCCCTTTGCACATGCAATCTCAAGTTGTAGTTGTTCCATGTATCCACTGTCTTCGTTATTTTGTTACTTGCACACATGGTTTTAAATTGCGATTGTGGATATGCTGCAAACCTTTATATTGTGGGAAAATGTGGGCATATGCGATCGATGCGGCCTAAATTGTGATTGTGATGCCATTGCAAACCTTCAAAAACCGCAATATTGCAGACCACAATTTAAAACCATGCTTGCATGTTTATATAAATGTTGTTAATAGCAGCTATAGCAGAGCGGAAATCAAGCAGATTGCTATTGTTAAGCAATGTGATATTTACTACAAAGTGTTGTCAAATAACAGCTATTGCGGCGCAAAAGCTTAGCGGAATTTGAACAAACCGCAATTTGCAATTGGCAATATTGATTGATATGTAATAGTAGAACTTGGTAAAGTATCTGTTGATGCAGAAGGACCAGTACCTCTGTTGACACATGAGAAATTACTGATTTAAACAGGAAGTGCAATGACAATTACTTTTCAAATCTTGTTTGCTACATTGCAGGATGGTGTCATAGCACTATATGAGATGTATTTAAGTGATTACTTCAACAAATTATACATGAAATATACTGACTTAGGAAAATATAATTCAGAATTATTTCCGACTATACCCTCTTGATTGAATTTGAAAGAACTGAAAGATCATTAACTAAGGAGGATATCATATGATTAAGTATGGATGAAAATTCTGAACTTTTACTCACAAAAATAGAAAGAAATGAAGATAAGTGAAAGGATTTGTTGCTCCCTCTCTTCACTGTCATTTTTTTTTGTCTTAGAAAAGATGATAAATTCTACCATAATTAACTTACATAACTGCGAGGGTCCGGGTTTGAACCCGAGACAAGACGTCCAACCTAGCAATATTGGCATTTGCCAATTGAGTTAGGACTTAAGGACTCTTCACTGTCATTTTATTAGTGTGATTTTAATAATTTCAGCCAATATTAGTGATTTTGTTTTGCTCATAGCCATATATTTAGTGATAGGAGCTTTCTAATTCCATTGTGTATTTTTACTGCTTTATTATGTATCCATGAAGGAAAGAAAAATCCAATTTCTGATTTTGATTCTCTATCTTGCGTTCTATGTAGTGTTGAATTCTGAAAATTTATTGATGACAATGTTTTTCTCATTCATGACCTTAATTTGCATATGGTGTTTTTGAATGATAGACAAGTTGACTCCTGCTGCATTTGAGAAACACTCTGGAAGAGAAACAGCAAGGAAATGGAAGAATAATATCTGGGTTATAGTTAACGGTGAGAAGGTTCCGTTGTGTAAAACAGTGCTGCTCAAATACTACAATCAAGTGTCAAAAGCTGCTAATGGCTCTCAGAAATCCCAAAGTGGTCACCGTGATGAGTTTGTTCGCTGTACTAGGTGCAACAAAGAGCGTAGATTCCGTCTGAGATCGAAAGAGGAATGCCGCATTCACCATGATGCTGTGGCAGATGCAAGCTGGAAATGTTCTGATCTTCCATATGACAAGTATGTTTGTTCCGTTACAATTTATACTTTCAGTAAGAACTGAAACATAAGTCAGCAAGTTATGCTTTTAATGACGGTGACTTGGATTTAATAATGTTTATTTATGTTCATAAATTAAATTCACCATACTTTAAATGAATTTTCTTTCATATGTTTATGTTCATATGATTTGCCATACTCTTGAATTCACCTGACACTGCTTGTCTATTCGGCTTGTATCTTTAAGCTGTCTTTTATTAGAAGAGGCTAGTGTTTGGGGATATATTAGGTTGATTTAAATGGTTTAAACTTTTTTTACTGTGCTTTATAATGCCAATATTAATGAGCTAAGACTAATTTTTAATTCCATTGTTTATTTTTACTGTTTAATCTCTGCTCCTAAAAATAATTAGAAGCAGAAATTAGACTAATTAGTCTTTGCTCCTAAAATCATTAATATTAGGAGTTTTAAAATGTCTTCGTGTATTTTTACTATGCTTTTTTTAGTCTTTGCTCTTTTTATTTTTCTTTCCTGGAATGGATTGAGTTTTTTAATCTTGGTCTGGTGAACGGTTCATATAAGGTAACTATGGGGTGTCTATAAGTTCAAGTTCATTTGTTTCTAACAGACCATTTTGATTTGTATTGCTGGTTTTATTGTGCATGTATTTTCAATGTTAAAAATAATAATTCAGGTAGAATATCTTCTTGTTATGTCTATTTTTGTAACAAGAACTTTTGGCTTGTCTCAGTGCAACTACCAATCTTGCTCAAGAACTTTTTTGTTGCTTTAATGATTCTCTGTATTTTGTCATGAACCAAAAATCCTAAAAGAACGTGAGTGGTTTTTATACTTAATAAACCAGTTCTTTCAACTTGCAGCATATATCCATTTCATCTTGTATTGTCATGTCTTGAAACAAATATTTCTAGAAATTAAGCTGTTGGATGAAAACACAAATGGTTTTTATTTTCAAACAACATAAATGGTTTTTAATATCCAACATTACCATTTATTTTTCCAATCAGTTAATTGGTCTGGTTTGACATTGACAGTACTGGCTTGTTTTCACAATGTGTATAGATTATGGATACCATTTACAATTTCTGTTGGCTTTATTGTCGTTTTGACTGGGAAGGATCAACTTAGGATTAATTGTAAATGACTCAGAGTTCGGGCACAAACACTGTCGAATTAATTATATTTCATCCTGACACAACCTCAAGAGTTGCACTTGTGCTGTTTATTTATGCATATCATGTGTGCTCTATTCATATTTAGATTTAATTCATATACATGGTTAGTGTAAAGATTTTTTAAACTGCCAATCAATCAAAATCATGAGATCATTAAAAACGTTTGTCTTGAGTCATAATTATTTTTAAAGTCATACATATATTTGGTTGTGTTTTTTGACAATATAATTTTTTTTCACACTCACAGCATATCAAAATTAAACTTTTTATATTGTTTATGGAGCCTCTTAGGAATAGTAAGTTTTTCAGGATAACATGTGACGACGAAGAAGAACGAGGAAGTAGAAGAGTTTACAGAGGATGTGGTCGATCCCCAACGTGCAAAGGTTGCACTTCTTGTGTGTGCTTTGGGTGCGACATCTGCCGTTTTTCAGATTGCAGCTGCCAGACCTGTACTGACTTTACTAGCAATGCAAAAGCTTGACTCTGAGTCCTCAGCAGCAGCAGCATTGTGTTTTCACAAAACTTGTTCCTATGGGCTGACTGATTATTTATGCCTATAGATTATTAGAAATGCTTAATTTTTCTAATTGGACATCATTACTAGTCTATTGAGTTCATCTTTCATTGTTCTCATTGACTTGATCATAAATTTCAATCTTAACAATTTATTATCTTACACAATGTCTCTATTCCCTTTCTCCCTACCTCTCTTCTCTCCCTCTCTCTACATATCATATGAGAGAAAATTGTTAGAGAATAATGAGTACGCAATTTTTATGAATATGAATGAGCCAAGTTGTCAAAGTAGTGATCTGATGAGATATCCAACTAAGTATCACTAATGGGAGTTTCATAGCTTTATGGAGCATTTGTTTAAGTTTTGTTTTCTCCCCATTGGAGCAATTTTAGGTCATAAGTTGGGTTTCATACACTTTTTGTAGATTTTTTAAATAAGAGATGGTATCATATACATAAAAAATTAATCTATTTAGTATTGTGGAAGCTACTTGGCAATGGCTTCAATTTGAATGCAAATAAAAAATTTAAAGTGGGTCGCATAAGGATTGTTTAAGAATCCAATTATTTGAGCATATTTATGGATGAATTTATTGAGCTTAAAAATCTAAAATTGCATTGATTTGAGTGGAACTAAACTTTTCTAAGAATTTTTATCGTAAAACGTAGGTCTCATAGTAAATTTTTATTATAAGCATTCAACGATATAAAATCTTGATTTTCGTATACTTGGATTCCTAGATCTTGAAGTTTATATGATTTTCGAAAACCTGAATTCAATGAGAAAGTCATAGTACTTCGCAATGACTATTAAGTTGATAAAATAAAATTTTCTCCCTTTTTTCCTTTTCTAAGACATACAAAGAATAAAAATTATTGTGTACTAAGCAGAAAAAATGAACGGTGTCTTTTGTAGGCAGAGGGAAGATCAATTTATGTCATTTAATTTTAGACGTCCATCAAGTATCATTATCCGGATGAGATTATTCTTTTAATATTTAGTGGTTACTATAATCTTTGCATTTCCAATTTCTAACTCTTAATATTTAGTGATTACTATAACCATTGTCTTTTTAGCTCTTAACTTTGGTGGTTAGTATAATTTATTTTAGGCTAATAAATTTGGAAGGTTATGAAGTCATAAAAATTCTTAAATTCTCCTACTTGGTCTAAAATTTAAAGAAACCAATACATAAGTATGATAGATAAAATTCCTGTATAAAATCTTATTATTATTTTCCAAAACACACTTCCTTCCATATACCACACGCACTAGTGCTCTATTATACAAGTACTTAAACACCACATAAAATATCATTATGGTCCTGTAAATGTTTCTAGGACATTCATGTTATAACTCGCATAATGACTAGAAACAAATTATAAGGGTTCGAAAATATATAATTATACAGAGTTTAGAGTATCAACATCATCTAATACATGTCAAAATCCATTCTATGTACATGTTCCTTAAATGTTTTTGATTGTAACCGTTTAGTTAATAGGTCATCAATCATAAGGTTTGTTCTAACATGCTCTATAGATACTTTTTTGTTTCTGAACTTCTTCCTTGACAAAGCAATACTTAAACTCCATGTATTTTTCACCCTTTGAGTATTTATCATTCTTTGAAAAGAATATTGTTGCAAAATTATCACAGTAAATTTTCAGTGGTTTAACAATAGTGTCAACTAATCTAAGCCCTGAAACAAAATTTCGCAACCATAATGCTTGAATTGTAGCTTCAAATCCAGTTTCCATGCCAAAAACTTGTTGCGCAAAATTCTACAAGTGTACGAGTTTGCCAAGTAGTAGTATATAAGATTATCGTATCCACAAAGATTAATTTAACAACTACCAAATTAATCAAAATTTTATATTATTTAGACTAATGAAAATTATTGTTGATTTGTGATAACGAAAACGTAAAGATAACATAAAAATTATAATGAGAGTATATAACAACACAATTTTGAATTAATGGAAAGTAAACCTAGGGTCATGGTTTCACTTGTAATATCAATACCTCAAGTCCTAGTTTTCTATGAATTCTTATTTATTTTCTACTTGGCCGATTCTGTTTCTGGTGTGCAGCTCCTTCTTTTCTGTTTCTGATTTCTCCTACTTATGATAGTAAGAAGATCTTAATTTTATGCAACAACCTTCCCCCTTCTTTGGCAACACTTTGTTATCATAAAATTCAATCTCCTTGAAGTGTGCAACAAACCTCTTCTTGTTGCACTCATAAGCTTGGAATATTAAACTTGATATTTTGCACTAAAAATTTGGTTGATTTGACCAATTTGAATTATTTTATCATTTCATGATCAATTATGCAAATATAATAAATAAATAAATAAGAAGAAGTTGAAATCAAAACTATAAAATAAGATAAAATAGAGGGTAAATACCCTCTTAAAATCATATAAAATTAGGTTTATCAACTACCCTCACTCAACCTTTGCTTGTCCTTAAGCAAAGTCGCATTCTAAGACAAAGTTTAAAGAATAAAGAACATCATAATTGATTTTTTTATTTTTTATTTTTAATTTGAACAAGAATCCTTCTGAATTGTTTAGAGTAAATCAAACACCTTTTACACTATGCCAACTAAGTAAAATGAATTACAGTTCAAAGTGTGTGTGGTTAACCTCGTTGCTTCTTAGCATTCAATGCCTTGAGACATTCTTCAATCAATTCATTTAATCCTTCTTATTCATAAAGTTCCATCCTTATCATAGAACACATAGGTTTATTTTTCTCAAGTACTAGAGATATTTTTCTTTGATTTAACTAGACAACTCAATCTTTTATTCATGACATTTTTTTTTCTTTTCTTTTTAATTTAATATCATTCCACCTTTGACTTGACTATTAGTGCAAGTAATCCCCAAACTACTCAGTGAAACAATACTTCATTTTATTTCTTTAATTTGATACCATTTCACCTTTGGCTTGACTATTAGTGCAAGTAATCCCCAAGCTACTCAGTGAAACATCACTTCACCTCACCTTTCACTTGACTGCTGGTGTGAGTAACCCCCAAGCTAATAAGTGAGATTTTTTTTTTCCTTCAAACTAAGTTGTCAATTATTTCTTTTTCTTGTCCCTTAGTTCATGAAGTTTTTACTCCTCAATTGTCCTATGTTAATGATTTATTTTACTTCAAATTAGGCTTAACTGTTTCAATTTTGTTCCATCTCAAGACGCCCCAACTTATTCACAACAGGAATTCTTGTGTCAAAACTAAGGAACCTCTTTATCTAGCACACATAGTTTCAAAGTTTTAATTTAACCCTAACAACATGCTCATCATTAGGCCTTGCTCAAAAATCAAACGCCATAATGACTTATAGGATAAACTTCAAACACATGATTTAAGTAAAATAAGTCAGCAAAGATGTCATCAGAAACACTACAAGAGGTAAAACATCAAAATATATTTTCTCTCCCCACACTAGCAATAAGCATGATCCTCAAGGCATAATATTAGAGTAGACTAAATGAATAAATAAATGAGAAAAAGTAAAAGTGACTTCCCTGAAAGAGCTTGTAGTTGGAGCTTTTATTTCGTAAAAACAAAAATAATAAATTCAAACTAGAATAAAATAAAAAGTAAATACAGTTTGCCTCATGCGAAGCGTTTGTTTAACGTCTCGAGCCTAACAGTAGCCTGAGAGTTATTTAGGCGGCTCTCCAAGGGCAAATTTCACTTTTAAAGCATTGCTCCTTCTTAACTTTCTAATTACGTGGTTCATATTATTTTTCCTTTTTCTATGTGGTGAATGTGTTTCAAAAGATGATGAAATTCTAATTTCATCTTCACCCACCATTATGCTAGGGTACTGCAAAATAAGATATTTTTCCAAAGGGTCTTGCATCTAAGAGTCACTAAAATCCTTATTAACAACCACATTATCAAAATATGAAGAAATAATATGAGAGAAATTTTCAGAGGAATTTAAAGCTTTGAAAACATCTTTTTCCTTACCACATGTTAAAGTCACTTTTCCCTTTTCTACGTCAACTATAGCATTACCCATGGTTAATATAGTCTTTCCAAAATGATTGGGGTATCTTGCCTTTTGTTTATGACTATAACCATATGGTCTAGTTGATTCTCCTCAAAATTGATCTCTTCCATAAGGACTTTTTCTCTTTCAATAGACATTTGTCTCTCATGTTCAAGTTCTTCATTCAACTCTTCATCAATCGTGATAGTGATAATTTCAGCTTCATTTGGCTTGGGCTCAATTTGAGTGAATGATGCATATTGAGGCCTTTGATAGAACTGAGGAATGGTATTTTGCATCAAGGTTGTAAGTCTCTCATCAATATCTAGCTCATTTTCCTGCTTTGGACTTTGAGGTTGCATATAAGGTGGTATGTAAGTAATGTTCCACTTGCAGGAGTAGGGATCATACTGATCCCCATCAGGGCAGATCTCATAGTAATCCCAATAATTTCTTATTGGATAGCCTTGACTATCATGCCCCACGACACCAAGTCACCATATTGACAAGGAGAAGGAAGAAATGTCTTTAACTGCCTTCTAAGATCTTCCAAGATATAATCTCCCATAGTTTTTCTTTTGTGTTTGATTTGTTCTTGGTTATCCATGATACAATCCCCCATAATTTTCCTCTTGGCCATTTTTTATTCTACAAAAACAAAAAATAAACTTCAAACAAGCTCTGAGGAGCGGGTGAGCATGCACTAAGTAACAAAAAAAAACTAATAAAATTAATAACTAAATATTTTTTTTTTGTTTTTTAATAAACTAAAGTGCAAAACAAAATTGAAATGATAATAATAATAATAACAAAGAAAAAGGACATATTAAAAAAAATTAAAAATATTAATAATAGTAACAACGAAAATTTAAAGAAACATATTTATTTTTTTGTTTTTAAATAAAATAATTAAAATTAAACTATAAAAAAAATGTCTAAAGTAATAAAAATATTTTTCGTTTAATGTTCCTAAATTAAACCCCGACAACGGCGCCAAAAACTTGTTGCGCAAAATTCCATAAGTGTACGAGTTTGCCAAGTAGTAGTATATTAGATTATTGTATCCAGATTTTATATTATTTAGACTGATGAAAATTATTATAAATTATTGTTGATGCGTGATAACGAAAACGTAAAGTTAGCATAAAAATTATAACAAGAGTATATAACAACGCAACTTTGAATTAACGGAAAGTAAACCTAGGGTCATGGTTTCACTTGTAATATCAATACATCAAGTCATAGTTTTCTACTAGGCCGATTATGTTTCTGGTTTGCAACTCCTTCTTTTCTGTTACTAATTTCTCCTCCTTATGATAGCAAGAATATCCTAATTTTATGCAACAACCTTCCCCCTTCTTTGGCAACATTTTGTTATCATAAAATTCAATCTCCTTGAAGTGTGCAACAAACCTCCTTCTTGCACTCATAAGCTTGAAATATTAAACTTGATATTTTTGCACTAAAAACTTAGTTGATTTGACCAATTTGAATTATTTTATCATTTCAGGATCAATTTTGCAAATATAATAAATAAATGAATAAATAAGAAGAAGTTGAAATCAAAACTATAAAATAAGATAAAATAATAGGGTAAATACCCTCTTAAAATACGGCTCCTTCTCCAAGGAGGAATAAGTAGCTGAAAGTGGACTTCATTGTGTCAACACATCCACCAAAATTTGAGTCTATATATCCAATTACTTCAAATTGATTGGATCTTCTATACATGAGCATATACTCCTTAGTTCCTTGCAGATACCTCAAAATTTTCTTTGTAGTTTTCCGATGATCAATTCCAAAATTACTTATACCTGCCTAATATTCCAACCACAAAGCTAATATATGACCTTGTGCAAATTTGCACATACCATTACTCTGAATTTGTCTTCTTTTTGGATTGATACAATTCCAGCAAAACAATTCTCCATGTTAAATTTCTTTAGGATTTTATTGATATAGGCCTTTTGAGACAATCCCAACAATCTTTCTAATATGTCACAAAATATTTCAATTCCTATCATAAAAGGACGCCTCACCCAAATCTTTCATTTCAAAATTCTTAGAGAGGTGTTCTTCAGTCTCATGCAACATGTTTAAACTATTAGTTGCAAGCAAGATATCATCAACATATAGGACCGAAAACATAAACTTACTCCCACCGATCTTTTTGTATATGCATCTATCAAATAGATTTTCTTCAAAATCGAAAGAGTTAATGGTATCATTGAACTTAATATACCATTATCTTGAGGTTTGTTTCCGTCCATATATTGATATATTAAGTTTACACGCCATATGACATTTTTCTTCAATTGGAAAACCTTTAGGTTGGTCCATATAAACTTCATCTTCAAGACTACCATTTAGAAAGGTTGTTTTTACATCCATATGTTGTAACTCTAAGTCATAATGAGCCACCAATGTCATGATAATATGCAATGAGTCTTTCTTTGAAACTAGAGAAAATATTTCTTTATAATCAACATCATCCTTTTGAGTATATCATTTAGCAACAAGTCGGGTTTTATATCATTCGATATTGTCATTTGAGTCACGCTTGGTCTTAAAGACTAACTTACAGCCAACTCATTTAGCACCTTCAAACAATTCAACGATTTCCCAAACTTTATTTTTTTTGCATGGATTTTAACTCATTTTTCATAGCATCGATCCATTTCTCTGACTCGCATTGTCTATAACTTGTGAAAATGAAAGTGGATATTCATTGATTCCAATGTTCGACTCTAGTAAAGAAGTCTTATAATAGCTCGAAATAGCTGATTTTCTTTCTCTTTAGGATCTCAAAGGAACCTCTTGAGACTCATTTTGTTCAAACCTTTGTGAGTTAGTCTCTTCATTGAGAATGTTATCATTCAAATTTTGTTCATTGTTATTGGAATTTTCTACAACATCATTTGGAACAATTGTCGACAAAGGAACACTTATAGGTAAAGTAATATTTACCTTAACTTCCTTTATGTCAACATTTTGTCGTTCCTCACTCCCATTGACTTCATCATTTTCAAGGAATTTTGCATTGATAGTTTCTACAATTCTTTCGCTGTGATTAGGACAATAAAAGATATACATTTTAAACTTTTCTAGGTAACCAATAAAGCAACAACTTACTGTTTGAGAGTCTAATTTTCTTTCCTGCGTATTATATACTCTTGCTTCTACTGAACAACCTCAAACATGCAAGTGCTTTAAACTTGGTTTCCTGTTTGTGCATAACTCAAAAGGAGTTTTAGGAACTACCTTGCTAGGAACTCTATTTAATAAATATACAGTAGTTATTCACAAAAATTGGGCAATGAAGAGTTGCTCATCATACTTGTGACACCCTAAACTCTAAAATAATATATATAATAATTTATACCATATTTTTATAAAAATTTACTGCGTATGAATAAAAACTTTTTTAGATGAAAAGAAACTTTTATAAGTTATTTAGGATATCATATTTCTCAAAATACAAATGGAACTTATTAGACATTTTTCCTCCCATAAAACATTGTAATCTCAATAAACTTGATTTAGCTATAATTTCTTAATTTAATTCCAAAAACTTACTAGATACACATTAACCACAACAAAACAATCACAAAATGGTGCAATGCTTTTCATGCTCCTGATAACTATATGATCTGGATATAATATCTGCCACTAAGAGAACTTCCACACAGAAAATCACTCATATCAATGGGAACAATAAACCTTCCACAAAGGCAACTTCCACGAAGATGCATATGCCATGACAGGATGATGCATTATCAAAATAAAATATTCTCACACAGCCCACTAAGATGCATATGCCATGACATGATGGTGTATTATCAAAATCAAACATTCCCACACAGTCCACTAAGATTATGTGAAATGCTCCAAAAATAACTTATACGAAATCATCACCTTATTCAAATATCACTAAGATCATACGTCATAGGTTCTTATCATGAAAATCAAATATTCATAAACAACCATCATAAAAATCAAAGTTTTCACCTCACATATCATGAAGATCATATATTCATTGGCAACTATCATGAAGATCAAAGCTTTCACAACACTTATCATGAAATCATATATTCATAAAAGTATCATAAAAATCAAAACTTTAATCTCTTACATCATAAAAATTTAAACTTTCATCACATACATATAGAAATTAAAACTTTCATCATATGCCACACATAAATTTAGATGTTATCCCATAATCATAAATAAGACTTTCAACACATTAAAAATAAAAACTTAAACTTTTTTCACATATACCACACAATTGCAGAATTTAAATTGGACAACACTTTATAAAAGTTTCTGATCCATATTTTAATCCTACAAACCCCAATTTGTCATATTAATTCAATTATTACTAAATAGGGCTACCGCCGTACAGTACCGAGCCCCGAAGAAATTATTGGGAAATACGACTTTCTCGTTCATCTCACATTATAACATACTCATGAAATCAAACGTTCTCTCACCCCTTACCTTAGTTCAACGCTTTCAAATGCTAATCTGAGTCCACAAGTGAAAAGCCTCTACTCCTTTGACTCATCATACTCCAATAGATCCAATTAGACAGATTATGGGTAAACGTCAAAAATAAAATATGACAACACACTCTAAAAGGTCAATTTCTAAATTAGTTCAAAGAAACTTACTATAAATCAGAAAACTAATGAGTAGATAATATAGCTACTGTTCACACGGTTGTTTTGGCGTCGATTTCATTAAAATCGGACTTACGGTTAAGAAGGACGCGAAATAATGAGTTTCATAAACTGAGAAATCAGATATTTAAGAAAGTAAATGAAAAGGCTAAAACTCTAGTTAAAGGTGTTGAAATAACTCATCCAATGAGAGAAATAACATACTGAAATTTGGGAAGAATCGGATAAAGTTTTATGGACAGTCGTGGACACCAGAACCGAGTTTCTCGCATAAGTGCACGAGTTTCTTCTTTTCCTTTGACTTTATACCACTGCAGAGGCTCTCGCTCTTGTTGGCTATAGTTCCTCTCTGTTTTTTCAATTATTTAATTAGATTATACTCTTACATATGGGTCTAACCCATAAAACACATTTTACTCCTTTCTTTTATTTTTCCAAAACAGAACCAATAATTATCAATACTAATTTTTAACACTTCTTCAGACACAAGTATATTTATAAAACATTATTAGTATTATATATATATATATATATATATATATATATATATATATATAAATGATTCATTACTTTAATTATTATATTTTAAGAAATATTAGTTTTAAATATATATATTAGTAATATCTAAAACCATCGTACTCATAATTATTACTCACAATTATTAAAATATTATTATTTTAAAATATTTATATTAAAA
Organism: Cicer yamashitae; assembly: GCA_037974755.1. NCBI lineage: Eukaryota > Viridiplantae > Streptophyta > Magnoliopsida > Fabales > Fabaceae > Cicer > Cicer yamashitae. Next base: position 25,049,211 of record JBBPBQ010020323.1, read on the forward strand.
TACTATCATGTTTAGAGAATGGTCAAAATAATAAAATAAATAAATATAACACCAACATGTTATATTAATTACTAAATCACAATAAGTATGTATAAAATCACCGTATCATAGAAATTATATAAAAATAAAAATAAATTAAAACAATATTACTAATATCGTAAGACAATTATTTATAAAGTAAATAATTAAAATAGAAAATTATTATAAATAATTAAAATATAATTATGCACACATTTATCATTTAGTCAAACACACACGAAAATATCACAACAAATATTTAACGCAAATTTACACGTAAACTCACTCAAAATCTTATTATCTAAAATACTCTTTGTTAAAATACCATTATTTTTTGAAAAATAAATAAAATAACTAAACATAATATTTATAATTGATATTACTCATTAAATCAAATATGTATACAAATATCAAACCATAGGAAACTCACACATATATGGAGAAGTGATCACAAAATTAATCGACATATATTCTAAAATAATTTTAAGGTTAAATTGCATCTGTAGTCCCTTAACTTAATTTCAGTTAATGTTTTAGTACTTTATCTTTTTTTTTCCCGATTTGGTCCTTTATTCTTTTCTTTGATGTTGTTAGAGATGAAAAAATGAGTTTATTTAAAGATTTAAGTTTTGAATTTGATGAAATTTGCATTATATTGAGGATGATAATTAATTTTATGGGTTTTGTTTGAAATTTTTGATGAATTTTTGCAAAAAAAAAAAAGGATAACATTGTTGACATTTTAAAACATAAAAGATCAAATTGTTACTCAAAATTAAAATAAGGGACCAAATCGGGAGAAAAAAATAAGACAAAGGACTAAAACGTTAACTGAAATTAAGTTAAGGGACCACAGATGCAATTTAGCCTAATTTTAACACCAAATTAATTCTTTAAAATACTAATAAATTAATAAAATAGTTGATTATAAAATTTGGGATGTTACAATACTCCTAACTATATCCAATGGTGTTCGATTACGCCTTTCTACCACACAATTTTGTTGTGGTGTGTGTAGCATTGTGCACGAATATCATGCATTTCAAGAAGTTTTGCAAATGCTCCTTGACATTGTCCCATTTCACCATGTTTTCTATAAAATTCACCACCTCTATCAGATCTTACGATATTCACTTTCTTCTCTAATTGTATTTCAACTTCATTAATATAAATCTCAAAAACATCAACTACTTGATAATTTTCTTTAAGCAAATAGACATATCCATAACGTGAAAAATCATGAATAAAGGTGATAAAATATTTTTCTCTACCAAGAGATGAAGTTTCGAAAGGTCCACGTATATTAGCGTGTATAATTTCAAGAAGTTGGCTGCTTCTTGTGGCACCTTTCTTGTTATGTCTGATATACTTTTCTTTAATGCAATCCACATATAATCCAAGATCAATAAAATCTAGATTGTAGAATCTAATTTCTTACTAACCTTTCTAGTATTTCCTTGGATATGTGACCTAGACGTTTATGCCACAAGTATGCAGAACGTTATTAAGCATGTTACGCTTAATTCCAATACTTTGATGCTTGGAAAGCAATGACTCATAAAATCAATCATGAAGTTTCAATCTATATAAACAATCAATAATATAACAAGAACCAATAAGTTTATTATTATTGCATAAATTGAAACAACCATGTCCACCATTGAATTCAAAACCAAAATTGTCCAACTTTGAAAGAAAAATTAAACTCCAAGACATTGAAGGTGCACAAATAGTATTTATTAGATCTAAATGATAACAAGTATCCAAAATCAAACGATAAGTCCATATGCCTTCAATTGAAGGTTTATTACGGTTTCCCATGTAGAGAAACATCTTACTTTGGCTTTTGGTTTGGATTGTAAGGAATCCTTGCATCATATTAGATACATGAGCAGTAGCACCAAAGTCAAGTCACCAAGAATTATGAGAAACATCAACTAAGTTTGATTCAAAAGTGCATACATATGTTTTACACATACATTTCTTCTCCAATCAAGCCTTACATTTTGGACAATCTTTTTGGAAGTGTCATTCTTTAGCACAAAAATGACATTTATTATGAGGCTTAGCATGTCCCTTTTTCTTAAAGTTCTTCGCTTTTGACTTCAATGCTTTTTCAGCTCCATACACTAGGTTGACATAATGACTCTTAAAATTCTTCAGCCGATTCTCCTCTTGAATGAGTTTTTCAATCAATTCATTAACATTCACTTGTCTTTCATATTATTATAGTTAATTTGGAAAGTTCCATACTTATAAGGAAGTGAGTTCAAAATAAAATGAACCATAAAAGAGTCATCCACTGTCATACCCAAAGACTTTAGTCTTACTGCAGTGTTAGTCATCCCAATAGTGTGCTCTTACATGCCGCAACCCATCAAACTTCATGGTCGTGAGTTGAGCCATCAATATATTATCAGCAGAGAGAAAATGTTTTTCCACAAACTTAAGGTATTCCTTAGCACTTTCTGTCTGTGGAATTGTACTTTTAATGTTGTTTGCAAGTGTCATTCCCATAAACATAAGGCTCAATTTGTTGGACTGCTCTCATGCCTTAAGCTCTAACTTTTCATCCTCATTGTTGTTATCATCAACAATAGTTTTTTCCTCCATAAGTGACAAGTCAAGGTCCAAAACACCTAAGTGGAATTTCACTTGTTCACTCTATTCAGAAAAGTTCAAACCATTGAAAACGGTAACATATTTCGTTTGCAAATGAAGAGAGATTGCTGCAAAATAATCATAAAATATATACTCACATTAAATTTATCATATACTTAGATAAATACATCAAAATTTATTATATTTCACCTTTGGGCAATCGCTACAACACACTATCATAAATAATGTCAATTTTATCATAATCAAGAAATTAAAAAATTTCAACTAAACACAAATCATCTTTAGAAAAAAAAAATATATTCGATTCAAAATTTTAATTTCTCACACTCAAGTTTACTAATCACATAACAAAATTTTCTATTAGGTAAATCTAATCTTATGGTTAATTAAGAATCATATTTTTATGACATTCTTTCGTCATTTTAACTTTGTCACTTTGGTGTACACAAATTTTAATAAAATATAACTTCTCATAAGAAACCTTTATAATTTTCTTCAATAACATTTAATCATAATATGTATAAATGATTAAAATAAAATATCTATATATTGAAGATATATATGCATCATATTAGTAAAGCAAAAAAAAATTATTTAAATTATACATATGAATTTGCTTTTTATAGTGCTTAATATATTTCCTCTCGGTGCCAAAAAAAAAAAAACCATATATAATATAACATCCACATAATTCATCTATTGGAAATCACGATCTTATATGTATATAAAGTAAAACTTTATATATCACCTCTATATAATAGATAATAGTACAGAAAACTAGTCTAAATTCAATTATTCATATAATATGGTTCATCATATTTGAGGGAGATTAAAGTTACATAGATGTCTTTAAGCCCTAACTCAATTGACAAATATCGATATTGGTAGGTTGCAAGTCTTGTCCTGGGTTTGAACCCAAGACCTCACAGTTGTGTGAGTTAATTACGATCGAATTTATCATCTCTTCTAAGACCAAAAAAAATATCATAGATAGAAAATCATAAATTTCACAACAAAGCTCTAATACCACATGTAAAACTTAAGTGTCATAATAAACTATTAGCACAAGCAATCAACAACGTAAAGATCTTGAAGTTTATCATTTTCACATATCCGGATTCGATGAGGAAGCCATAGTATTTTGCACAAAGTTGATAGAATAAAATTATTTTTCTCTCTTTTCACCTTTTTTAAGACACACTTCAGGATGAAAATCATTTTGTGTACGTAAGCAGAAAAATCAATGTGACTTTTGTGGACAAAGATGACCAAATTATAGATCGTGTCATTTAACTTTTGATGTCTATCAAGTATCAGTATCAACGGATGAGATTGATTCCTTTAATATTTAGTGGTTATTATAACTTTTGTCTTTCCAATTTCTAGCTCTTACTACTTAGTGGTTAACCATTTCATTTTCAATGGATAGCTCTTAAAATTGGTGGTTACTATAAATTATTTTAGGCCAATAAATTAGACGGTTATGAACCCATAAAAATTCTTACAAAGATATCTTAAACAAGATTTTAGGATTGAATATTATGGATGAAAAAATATGGTTAAAAGGGGAGATCAAAAGAATTTCGTAATTCCTTTCCTTAAATTTTTTTTCGAAAAAATAATCGAAACTTTTTATCTCAAATTTTTTTTTATCGATAAATTTTTGACATTTAAATTTTTCGAAAAAAATCAAAAAATAAATTTCAAAAGAATTTTAAATTTTTTTTCTCCAAAAAACTAGTTTGAAACCGATTCTAACCAAAAACTTGTTCAAAATATTAAACTAATTTATACTTATAAATTAGTTTCAAGCCGGTTCAAAATTGCACTTAACTTGATTAAAAAGTGATTTTCAATAATTAAATCAACCATTAATGTAGTCCAATTCAGTTCAGTTTTTACACCATCAACACCCCTATATATATAGTAGAAATGTTAAAAACTAGTCAAGTGAGTTTACTAAAAGATACATTTAATCACAACCATATAATTTAATTCACATTAACAAGTTCTCTCATTTGATAGAGATTATATATATATATACTAACTTGTGTGAATGACCCGTGTAAATTGTATTTAAGTCCTAGCTCAACTGCTCGAACTCGAGATTAGTTAATTATTATGATATTTATTATCTCTTCTAATTATGGTGGTATTTATCGTTTCTTTTATCATCTCATCAAACTTATCCATTAACTACATTTAATAAGAGTATTTGAGTAAATGAAATTCATTGTATCATTAAAATAAACAAAATTAATTATTTTTATAAGAATCACACATAATTTAAATTAAATAATTAAAATGAACAGAGGAAGTATATTTTAATTTATTTGTTTGTGATTCGATGTGTGACATGTAAGTGGAATAAAATTTATACATAAAATACATATATGGTATTGGTTTAATTTTATCATGTGTCTTTAGGCTCTATTAATTTGTAAGTCCTTTATTATAAAACACTTATGAATCTCATAGGTATCAAGACATATAGTTGTAATAATAAATTTATTTTGATATATATGTTTTTACAATATTTTTAATTTGTAATTTGATTAGAATTTTAATTAAACTCTATTGTTGAATATCTTTTCCTTTTCTCTTCTTTGAGGCATTAATTCATTGTCTATTTTAAAAAATCATTTATATATATACAAAGAGAGAGGAAAGA
>JBBPBQ010020323.1:25054840-25079075 GCA_037974755.1 Cicer yamashitae
AAAAAAGATAAAAGGGCAAAAGTGACAATTATGTTATATCACATAGGATATTTTTCATTTGATTGTATTTGAAAGTTTTTAAACTTTGGAAGATAATTTTGAAAAGAATAGTCAAATATTTGTATAGCTATTTGGTATCAAATAAAATTAATTTTTAAAACAAAAGACGTTTTATAATGAGAGTGAAATATAATTTATAAAAGTTTTAAAATGAGAGTGAAATATAATTCAAGTATGATGTCATCTCACTTTTTCATTTTAAAAGTTTGAACTAAAGGTTAAAGAAATGAAAGAACCTATATTCAAACCTTGGTGAAAAAAAATATTAACACAACAAACTAATTACAAACTTTTACCGTTTCAATAAAAAATAATTATTATTTTGGAACTAATTACAAACTAATTACTCTAATATATGTTCAATAATATTTTTTATTTTTAGAACTACCTATGGTACCTATTAACAAATATATAAATTTAATTTTGTTTGCAAATTTATTTAAAAAACACAAAAACCGAACAAGTGCTTCAAATAAACATGACTTTTTACTAGTACAGAGTATGGTGATAATGTATATTGGCATGATTCAGCGCAGTGGAAGTGGAAGGTGCTCCTTCAGTACATCCAGTACAGAAACAACATCATCAGCACCAACACTTCCAAGTACAAATGACACATGTAACTAAAAGATCAGGAACTCGACACATACATTTTAGGATCCCATGAATTCTTTTCGAAATTCAAGAGGCTGAGGAAAATGTGCAAGTACAATCCCTTGCAGAATGGCCCAACTCAACTGATCATTTCAATGTTAATAAATCACACAATAACCTTCACTTAGTAGGTCGCCACCCTCTCCTACCGCCGCCACGAAATGTTGGTCTCCCTTGACTAGCAGATGAACCTGGATGAAATTGAGAGGGGTTGCCAGGAATAGAACTAGGATGCAAGTTCAGGTTTCTGTCTGACTGCAATTCTGAGGGTTGAAAACCCTGTTGTGCCTGAAAGATAGGTTGTGGAGGTGGCTGCATCTGTTGGAAAGGTGAACTCGAATCAAATGTCATTTGGTTTTGACCCGCAAATCGCGGTGCATACATGGGTTGTTGTGTAAATATATTGGGCTGTACCCCAGGCATCATAGATGGGAAAAGAGATCTTTGATTGGGATTAAACTGCTGTTGAAATGGAATTCCTTGCGCAGGAAACTGATGAGAAAATTGTGTGTTTTGTGGATAATATGACCCGGCATTTGTCGGAAATCCATTTGGAAGCAGGTCAGGCTGTGGCTGTGGCTGCTGTGGAAATGTTGTCCCATTTGGCCACATTCCATTTGTAGCAAAGTTAGGACCTGCATTTAAAGGTTGAAATGGAGAAACTGTGGTAGTTCCCCCCAATTGACCTTGTCCAATGCCCGAAAAATAACGGTTTCCATGATTAACCTGCGGTGCTGATGCAGGTGCATTAGGGACAGTAGGTAACACATGCTGTGCTGCCGCAGGTGCATTAGGGACGGTAGGTAACACATGCTCATTTGGTGCAAATTTCTTTCTATTGTTTCTTTTCTTGCCGGGATTTTGATCATTTACCCCTCTCTTGGCCATTTTCTGCATTTGCTGCATTCTCTTGTATTCAGCTTCTTTCTCATCGTCTGAAAACTCTACTTCATCATTAACCTCTTCATCAAACGGACCAGATGCATCGTAGCCTTTCGAGTAAAGTTCCTTAAAATTAAGCACGCGGTCAGCAAATTCTGGAACAAACGAGACCAAAGTTGTTCCCCCTTGGATCCCCGTAGGAACTTCACTTTCAGAATTGTATCTCACAACGTAATATGGATTTTTGACTGGTCCAAAGATTTCATCTACTAAACCTAGTGGTTTGCGGCTTTCAGTCAGCCAGAGAACAGAACCCTCATTAAGAGGTTCATGCTTCTCCACTCCTTCCACAATGACTTTAGCACCTAGAGTCTGTCAAATAAGAAAGTTGATTAAGTTGATTCTTATTTATAACAATAATTAGTACAGCTTCTGATTTATGCATGTTATTATCAAATCTAATAACAAACACTTAATTCAAACAGATAGGGGGTTGCCAATCAACTTAATCAATACTGGGAGCTTACCGACATAACAACTCCCACAGGTAGCATTCGATGGTGTGGTTTTAAAGTCACATCCACCTGAGGAACTGGAGGCAATTTCTGTAAAGTCAACACCATTCCAAAGAAGCATTAAGCGTCAGAGATTTAAAGAGTTAGTCAAATTAGGGTACATTATTAAATAAGAAAAAAATTTCACTCGGAGTTTGTGCATCGAATTGGCCGTTGAGATTTTTTATATTCTAAGTTCTTACCTCTCTTCAATTCTAAATGCCAACCAAAACACCCTTCATAGTAAAAGATCAAATAGGACAGAGCCTAGACTTCAAAACGGGCACAAAATAGTCCCAAGAACAAACCAAACTGCAAAGTATAAAAATCTTGGGACTGCAACCAAAGAGATACAAATCCACCATATACATGTCTGTAAAACAGTTGTCAATCGCATATCACAGAAAATAGCAATTTATTCAAATTCTGCTATGCTATAGTGGTATAGCACCGCTATAGTTACAGCCATTATTGACAACATTTTGTACTAAATAGCATATCATGGAACAATAACAATTTGTTCAAATTCCTCTAGGCTATAGCACTACCTTAGCCGCTATTTGACAACACCGGTCTGTAATGTATTAATGTAATTATATGTAGTATTCGCCATGGAGAAAAGCATAGCACACAAAGTCCACATTCAACAAATAGCTCAAAAACATGCTATGGTGATAAAAGAATTAATAATTGAATTACCAAATAGTTGAACACTTAATTGTTTTTTGGAAAATGTTTTTTGCTACAAGATAAGTTGACACAAGAATCTTATATGACAGTACGTCACACTTACAAACAATAACCACTCATTCCCCCGTGGTAGAATTTGATTGGTTAAATCTCCTAGAATCTTATGTGGCAACATGCCACACTTACAAGCATTAACCACCTAGAATCTAATGGATCAAATCTCCTATTTTGATGCTTTCTTCTCTTTCTCATATAAATCGTAAGTAAAAAGTAGCATTGCTCTCTTTTTATTTTTTAAATTTAAAAAAAAAACGGATTATTCTCAACGAAACACTACACAATCAAATTAAAAAAAATATTTATCATGAATTAAAATTAAAAAAAAAGAAAGAAAGAAAGAAAAGAAATACCTGAATCTCATGCTTTGACCTGATTGGTCCTACTATAACCTCATCATCAGTATCATCGTCAACGGCGCTCCAACTAACCATCTTCTCTTCATCAAAATCACGTATCTTCTCATCTTCGCCGTCGTCTTCATCACTGCTAGAACCAGATGATGATGATGATGATGGCGATGGTGAAGAAGTCTCAGACTCTGATTTTTCACTCTCACTTTCACTTTCACTTTCACTTTCACTTTCACTTTCACTTTCACTTTCACTTTCACTTTCACTTTCGCTTTCGCTTTCATCTTTACTCTCGTTCTCATTTTTATCGTCATTCCCATTTCCTTCAACTGGAGGAGGGTCACCCTCTAATGTAATCTTGTCTACAAATTCCTCAATAGGAATTTCACCACCCAATATAACGAGCTTTTCAGCCTCTGGTTCTGGTGTCTCCGCCATAACAGGATTCAGGGCCTCTGATTCTGGTGTCTCCGCCATAACAGGATTCGGGGCCTCTGATTCTGGTGTCTCCGCCGTAACAGGATTAGGGGCAAGTTCCGACCCGTTGTTGTCTTGAGTCGCCATTGTTAAGGCTAAATTTCTGGGAATCGAAACCAAAACTCGATGGCTTGAAAGCAAAAATAATTGAAGGTGTTATGGCTTCGCTGCTTAAACCCTAGGTTTGAGGGGTTTTGACTTTTGATACGTGTACGACGTCGTTTTGTTTTCTCTCGTTTTTTTTTTTTTTTTTTGAGAGTAAGATTCTATAAATTAATTATTCTGTTATAAACAATAATAATAATAACTTTAATGGTAGCCTCTCTTAATTTTTTATTTTTTTTTTCTCGGTTTCTCTTCTTCTCATTCTCATTCACAAAAAATAGTGATTTGAAATTAGTTTTTGGTTGAAAATCTTTTATTACTTTGTTTTTTCTATCTTTTTATTTTAAATAAATGATTTTTTATATAAATTAATTTTCTTTTCCTATTTTGTTGTTATTTTATTGGCTTAGTGCGATATTTGGTTTTTCGGTCTTTGATATAATGTTAATTTTATTTATACTAATAAATTAACTTTGACTGAGTATAGATAAATTCAATTAATGATTTCAACGTCTTCAATATTGTAGATCTGAATGCATGAGTATTCTGATCACTTTAATTTTATTAAATTTGTAAACACTTGGTAGTTTTATGCTATTAATTTAAAAGTGGTAGATTTGTTCGTAGATTCATCCTTTTTTAATTTTTGGTGAATTTGTATTTGTTTTATTTTTGATCGATGTACTTTACTAATTTAAATGAATAAATATTATTTTTAGTCAAAATAATAATAAGAATAATAATAGTAGGTCAATATAGTTCAAAATTTTAGTTCAAAAATTTGGGTCAAAATAATAATATTTTTTATTGACTTAATTTTTTTATATTTGAGACTGGAGTAGTATTAATTTTCTTAGATTTTGTAGATGAAATGGTAAGGAAACTAGCATAGAACTACAAGATCTCAAATTCGAACTCAGAACATGGTATCCAGTCTAACTATATCGATATTTGTCAATTGAGTTAGGTATAATATTAATTTTCAAATAACAAAATACCAATGTATACGCACGAGTCCACGCAGTTGCATATAAATTGAAAAGTTTGATTTAATACATGTAATTATTAATTTTTTAAAAATAATTTCAATAGTAGAATAAATATAATAATGAAAATTTTAAAATTAAAATGAATATCTAAATAATCTTTAAAACTGAAAAATATTAATCAAGTGCATCTTTTCATTAATATATTTTTTTTTAAGTTGAAAAATGCATTGATAAAATAATATTGCTACCCACACCCCTCAAATTTTTTATAAAAACAAAATACCTAATATGCCTTTGTTTATTTATACCATTCTTTAAACATATCTTCATCACCATTCTTAACCTCATAACTCACATATCACAACTCATCCATAACTCACCCATCATAACTCATAATCATTCAAAACTCACATCACTCATTCATAACTTACACTTCATAAGTCTCCTCTTCATATTGTGGTTAAAGTCACCCAACAAGGTATGTTTATTGATTTGTGTTTGAGTTCGTTTTTTTTCTTCCAAAAATCTGGGTATTTTACGTGAACTTAGTTCACGTACGTTGTAAATATTTCAAAATCGGAGGATTTTACATGAACTCGGTTAACGTAAGTTGTAAATATTTCCAAGCCTGGGGATTTTACGTGAACTCAGTTCACGTACGCGTATTCAATGGAGTTTAAGAATTCACAAGCAATACGTCAATACAGTTCACGTACACCTACGTGAATTGTGTTCACATAGGTTGCGTGAATTCAAATCCCGTAAATGTACGTGAACTCAGTTCACGTATAAGTGATCTCAGTTAAGTAAGTGAGGCGTACGTGAATTGAGTTCACGTAGATACACAGGAATTGAGTTCACATAAGTGTACGTACGTGAATTTAGTTCATGTATATGTGATCTCAGTTAAGTAAGTGGGGCATATGTGAATTGAGTTCACGTAGGTACACAAGAATTGATTTCACGTATGTGTACGTGAATTGAGTTCATGTAGGTGTTCGTGAATTCAATTCACGTAAACGTTTGTGATCTCGGTTCAGTTCACATATTTCTGAATTTTTATTATGTTCTTTTTGGATGTAGCTAAATGGACCAAGGGGGAGACAATAGTGACGAAATGTATGATGGTTTGGACTCTGATTTTGACGAAATGCATGATGGTTTGAAACGTGATTTTGACGAAATGTATGATGGTTTGGAACCTGGTTTTGATGCAATAAATGATGGTGTTGAATCCGAAATTGACGACATTATGAATGACGGTGTTGAACCTGTTGTGGTGGATTTGACTGATGTATTTACCACCGGCATGATGTTTGATATGCATGATGATTTATTGAGATGAACTAGATATGTTGGAAGGGAAAATGAAAATGTCGTTTTCATTTTTAGATATGAAACTGCGACAGCACGACCAAGAAAAAAGATAAAATTAATTATTAGTTGTGAAAGAAACGACAAATATATACCTTAGAAGAATCATAAACCTCTGAGGAGTACCTGAACTAGAAAATGTGAATGTGCATTTAGATTGAGAGGAACACAATCAAGTGTTGGTGTGGGATGGTATTTGCATGTAGCATGTGGTCTCCATAACCACGAATTGGCCAAAAAACTGACTGGTCATTCTTTCTTAGGCCGATTGTCTCAAGAAGAGAAATATGTACTTGGTGATATGACGAAGAACATGATCAAACCAAGAAACATATTGATGACATTAAAGGATCATAATGTTGAAAGTTTAACAACAATCAAATAAGTTTACAATGCACGTCAAGCATATCGGTCATCACTTAGAGATAATAGAACATAAATGCAATATCTAAAGACATTGATGGAACGCGACAAATACGTGTATCGATATAGGAAGGTAGAAGATTCAGATGAGTTGAGGGACATATTCTGTGACCATCCAGATGCTATCACTCTTGTAAATAATTTTCACATATTATTGATTATGGATAACACATACAATACTTGCAGGTATCGAATGCCATTACTTGAGATTATTGGTGTTACTTCTACTGAAATTACATTTTGCATGGGATTTGCATATCTACAGTCTGAACGTGCTAATAACTTCGCGTGGGCACTAAAAATGTAAAGAACATATTACAAGTGGTGAAGTTCAAGTCATTGTTATTGATAAAGACTTTGCTTTCATGAATGTAGTTCAATATGTTTTTCCAAAAGCAGTCAATTTATTGTGCCTGTTTCATTTATGCAAGAATGTCAAAGCTAAGTGCAAGATGATCGTGTTTCCGAAAAAGAAGCAGGTGCACATAATGGAGGCATGGGAGACTCTTGTTTACAATTATGATGAGGCTCAATATTACATGAAGTTGGCTATGTTTGAAGGAATTTGTAGTAGCTATTCTATTTTTTATGATTATGTACACAAGCAGCGGTTAATTCCTCACAAGGAAAGATTTGTTGAGGCGTAGACAAATAGAGTTATTCACTTTGGGAACACGACAACACAAAAGATTGAGTCGGTGCATTGGAGTTTGAAAAGGATATTACTAGTATGGGTGATATATGCAGTGTTTGAGAAACTATTTCTAGCATGATTGTATTACAACATAGTGAGATAATAACATCATTTGGAAAGAGCAACATTCAAAATGTGCATCATCATACTAATAGATTGCACGCCTATTTGCGTGGTGTTGTGTCTAAAAATGCAATAGATCACATTACGGTAGAGTCTGGTCGCGTGAAGTATGTAGGTATTGATAAGTGTGAGTGTCATTGCACTATTAGGACGACACACGGTCTGCCTTGTGCATGTGAAATAGATAGGTATAGTATGTGTTGAGGCAAAATTCCAAATTAATGCTTTGATGTAAACAAACAAAGGTTAATTAAAGACTCTAATTATGATTCTAAATAATGTGTTAGACTCTAATTATGATTCTAAATAATGTGTTAATTTAACATGTACTTTTGAGTGTAATAATCTAAGATAGGTACTAAGCAATGCAAGCAAAATCAGTTTAAAGAAAAGCAAAAGAATGAACAAAACTGAATCAAGAACGTTCTTGATAAAATCTAGAAAATCAAGAACGTTCTCCACGTTTTTGTCATTTGCATCAAGCAAGATCAAATCATCTGTTAATGCAAGGAAAGCTCCTGCAAATTACAAATGGATTTCCAGTACATCTACAAGGAAGTTACAACTCTCATATCAACAAAAGAAACACCCCCAAAGATCAAACATTAAAAGGCACGACTCAAAACAAAAGTGACAAATGATCATTCTCCAACATGGTAACATCAGTCTCTAGATTGATAAACAATCTCCAACAAGTTACAATTAATCCCCAGCATGCGAACATCATTCTCTAGCATGTTAACAACAGTCTCTAGAATGTTAACAACATTCTCCAGCATGTTAACATCAGTCCTCAGAATGATAACATCATTCTCCAGCATATTAACAATCATTCTCCAATATAAATACATCATTCTCCAGCCTGTTTTGCACGAATCAAAAGACAGTCTTAATCTGAATACATTAAGCACATCTCTAAGATGTTTGTGTGCATAAACAAAGAATCATCACAGTCAAGAACGAGAAGCAACAGATCAGACATTATTATCACAGAAGCAAAAACACATAATGTTCAAGTTTAGAACATTATGGTTTAAAAAGTCTAGTCTTTGGTCAAGTCTGACACATGACAGCTGGGCACCTTTTCAACGGTCATAATAGCTGTCATCAACCTCCTTGAAGCCTATAAAAGGAACTCCAAGCTCAAGGAAGAATCAGAACTTTAAGTGATAAGAAAATCTGTCACTTACATACACTTACATACTTGAAAGCTTCTCAATCGCAAAAGATTCAATTATGTTTTCTCTTCAAACATCATAATCATTCCACTGAATTCTTTTATCAAGAATCTATTCTCAAACATGAGTTGAGCATACTCAGATTCTACCAATATCTTTAAATCATTGTTGTGTAAACTCAAGACTATAAGGGTTGTTTATAGTTTGAGTAGTTTGTAGAAAATCCTTTTATGATCAAAAGGTGAATTGTAAAATCCTCTCTAAAGATTGATAAGTGACCTGATTGGATCCTTTCTGGGTGAAAAGGAATTGCTGTTACAGATCAAGGTTGATCTAAATAAAACTGTATAAAACCAATAACGTTCTCCGTTTGAACACTTAGTGGAAAATCTCACAATTGTGAGGACTAGACGTAGCCCGAGTTGGGTGAACCAGGATATATATTATTGTGTGATATCTCTTCCCTTATCTCTATTTACTTTCAATCATTTTGATTATCAAGTTAAATAGATAAGCTAAACTGTTGATTTTAACTAACCAATAACGTTCTCCGTTTTCTGTTTCCAGAACCAAGAACGTTTTTCGTTTTCTATTTTCACAACCAAGATCAATCTTGAGTTATTTTCTTAAGTTTTTAACAGGAAATTTTAAATAGGTGAATTTACAATTCAAACCCCCTTCCTTGTAAATTGATATTGCTATTTCAGTATGATCCCACTTTCTATTCCATTAGACATTATTCATGTTTGGTGGAGTAAATTAACTTTTCATGATGATGGGTCGAGTAAACCTTTAGAGTTACCTGTGAAACATGAAATAGATGTCACGGTGAAAAAATTTGATGAACTTAGTGTACCTGGAAAAATTGCACTTAAAGGTAAATTACGAGAGATCGCGTATCCATCTACTACGTCGATGTGTCCACCTGTTGATCAGGCTAAAAAAAAGGGTGCACCAAAAAAAGTCAAAAGTAAGGTATCAAAAAGAGATAAATCAACCAATCGTGATCCATCTTGGTGGGAGTATGTGGATGCAAGTGTTCAATGCAGCGACACAAATGCATGTAGCACTATAACATCTAGTAAATTACAGCAACCTCGATCATAAGTCAAAAAGCTTACACCTCGACCATCAGTCAACAAGGTTCAACAACCTAGAGTTCTTCCCTTCAACATTGGTTGCCGATTGAAATTCATAAATTCATAGATGATATTATTGACGTCGATGATGATGGTAATTGTGGATATCGTTAAGTTGCAGGTTTACTTGGAATGGGTGAGAACTTTTGGGCATTCATTCGTCAATGGTGTGTGGTAGAGCTTCAAGAGATCATGTCTCATTACAAGAGAATATTTGGTGGAGAAATTTTTGTTCAAAAACTTATACATAGTATATATGTTGAAAAAGTTGCAACTATGGATAATTGGATGACACTTCTAGAAATGGGACATGTGATTGCTTCGATGTTTAACTTGGTTTTCGTCTCATTATCATTTAATCAATCACAAACATTTTTCCACTTAGAAGTTCACCACCAACATCTATGTCAGATCATCGTATGATTGTTATTGCATTTGTTAAAAACTGTCATTTCGTGCAGGTATTAATTGTGATATTTAATTTGATTCTATCAACTTTTTTTATAGTTTAATAAATTATTGACTTTAACAGGTTTACTTGAAGTCAGATTCCCCTATACCACTAGCCAGTAATTTGTGGAAAAATATTGCACTAAAGAAGCACGACAATGGAAGTTTATTTATAATGGTCACATGCAAGATTGGTTGTAGATATTTCCACGCACTAGATATGAACCTATTGTAAATTGAATGGTTGATATTTAATATTGCTATGAATTCAAATATAATGGTTGTTATAAACATTCAAAATACTTAAACAATTCCAAAAATATAATACTTAACAAATCTAAAATATTATAAACATCCAAAATCAATATTATCCAAATATTGTTTACATATCCAAAATATTCCCAAAATAATGCATAATTCCCTTTATGTCTCCTATAATATGGTCTACATTTGTCCAATATCTACCACCACTCCTGTTAATCTGCAACATCACAATTAACTCATTGACGAGTTCGAGGCCATCAACTAATACCAATTGACGACCAATAAACTCTTTTGTAATTTGTAATGCTTGACCCTGCATTAAAAAATACATTAAATAATTTAGTTAAAACAATAGATGACTAATTAATTTAGTTGTATAATAAATTTGAATACATTTACTGTTATATCAGTACTAGATGGACCATCGTCAAGAGGTTTTGCAACCGAAGGACCAACATGAACTAATTCTCTACGAATGATGTATGGATGAGAAATCTTGTTAAACCACTCCAAGTAATCGTTTGCAGTTTGCGGTCTGCAAGTCCCTGTACAACCTCGCCAACATCAACCACATGCACAACGTATTGCATAAACATTATGTCCATTTTCTTTAGAGTAGTCGTCTGACCTACTATTTCTAACGGTGAACCATGAATTGTTTAGACATGACCATATTGATGCAATATCATGTATGGCAGATGTGCATACATCTTCGGACCCCACCATATCCACCCTCTAAATAAACAAACATCCTTAAACGGTTGCCTCACTCGATGTTCTTCGTATAGTGTCCAACATATTTGATCAACATCAATCTCATCAAGGGATTTCCTAAATAGAAGAACCAAACCCTTATCCCTCTTCGGCTTCCATCGAAGTGCTCTAGGGTTGTCCTCAACATATCTAGGAGAAGGTCTACAACAATCTATACATAAAGTCGGGAAATGCTCATAGACCCAAGTCTGAACATATATACTAACATGTCATTAGTTTAGAATTAATCATAGAAATTATCAACACAATAAACAACAATTGAGACATCATCCAGAGTAATCGTCATCTCCCCAATTAGAAGATGGAAGTTGTTGGTGTCTCGATGCCACCTCTCTACGAAAGCAGATATGATCCCTTTGTCGATCGTTTCGTAACTGCATTTTAGAAATGAATATAATCATGAACTCTTAACTAGCTGTTCCACCTCTTCATGTTCAATCACAACTTATTTCAATTTTTTTCCATTGTTAAATACCCTTAACTCCCCACGATCTTGAAACAAAATAAGGGAAAAATGTAAGTTAAAACACATTATGACAATAACTATTACAAATTTAATATGATCGAAAAAATTACCACTCCATCCCATAGTCGAGTGGCCACATGATCACCAAATGTCCTAAGGATAGACTTGTCAACCGAACCACCAAGATATCCATCAGCATGTGAGGGTTCACCTATGTGCTCTGGTTGGATCTAATGTTGTGTTTGCTCTTCTTGTAGGGTCTGCTTTTCCTGTTGGGAATGTCGCTCTTGTTGTGCTTGTTGTTGCTATTTTAATCGTCGTTGTTCCCGTTGTGCTCGCCTCTCCCGCTTCTCCCATTGCAGTTCTTGCTGCTCCTCAAGACATTGAGCCCGTGGAGAAGCGGTTGGTCTAACATGACGATCCTCATCATTTGCAGAACCCACGTCATTAGCAGTATCATTAATTATAACTCGACCTGCTCTATTAGTAAACATAGTGGGCACCATTTCTGCATAACCATATCATAATCAAAATCAAAACACAATCAAATATGTTGTGTCGCAAACTCTATTCACTTACGCAAACTCAGTTCACATAGAACCTACGCAAATTGACTCTGCCCAGAAACCTACGTGAACTAAGTTCACATACGTGAACTTAGTTTGCATGTGTAGCTTCTACGCAAACTAACTCAGTTCATGTAGGTTTATAGAGAGAGTCAGTTTGCGTAACAAAAATCAGTTGACAAGATGAGTTGACAAAAAGATGAAAATGAGAAAAGGATGAATATGAGTGAGGTAGAAGATGAAGATAGAAAGAGAGGTTAGGGTTGAAGATGAAAATAGAATGAGAGGTTGGAGTTTAAAGAATGTTATAAATAAGAAAATGCATTATAGGTATTTCGTTTTTATAAAAAATTAAGGGGTGTGGGTAGCAAAATTGTTGATAAAAAAAAAGGAGAATAAACTAACGAGGGATGGCATAAACATAACACGACAAAAAGATGAAAAAGATTAAATTACTGTGTTATTCGACACATACTTAGCTAGTATTATAAACATTTGTGATCTTTAGTTTCTTATGTTTCTTTTTAAGTTTGGAGACCACGAAGATTTGTTTTATATGGTTTAAAGGCCTTATATTGTGTTATCCTTTATCATTTAACACTACGTCACTTCAAACGTTAATAATACATAAATCAAGAAATTGATTTACCTGCGTTCTCTAATTTTCTTTGGCATAATCCATTGTATTATTAGCAACCGGTACTCGTATCGTACTTGTGGTACTTGTTTTATTGTGAGTGAAATTAATGTTTTTCTTCTATATTAATATAATATTATTTATGTATTTAATTTATTTGTTATTGTAATCAAACACAATTTGTGACTTTCTAAACTTTTCTTATAAGTTTACATCTTGAATTTAATAATTTAACTCTCTTAATTAAATTATATAAATATAAAAAATTCAAATTTTTTATTAACGTACTTAGTTTTTCTTATTTTTAAATACCGTATCTCATATCTATACCATACTCGGTACCATATCTATTATATCAGAGATTCCTATCAAATACCTTGCGAATAACATCTACAACCGTTGTATTAAGAGTTGATTTTGATCCGCTATTGTCATCTATATCTTCCCTTTGCAAAATATCAACGCTAATCAGCTTGTGATTAACAAATGTTTTCAACGTGCTAGTTTCCACAAATCTCAAAAAAATGTTATCATCCGTACACAAGTGAGAAGTCACGTTATTGATCCCACGTAAAACTGCCATATCAACTATAGACTTTTTTATAATGCCATATGTATTTCCCGTTTTAGATATGTATTATATATAAAATAAAATAGACACATTAACTATATTACCAACTTATCTTAATAAAAATGAAATATCCTAATGTGTCATTTCTCTTGCTCAATATTTTAAAATGCGCTGAATAAAAAATTACAATTTAGCTATGTTTCATTAACTTGTAAACAAAAAGTCGATATATTCATTTAAATATGTGCTTTTTAAAATGGATGAATACTCATTTGTCCTTTGGATTTTGCCTCCCCACCTCCAAATACACTACCATAAATTAAAATCTAAAATCTAGTAGTGAATTTTACACTATTGCAATCTAATAAAAACCAAAATATTAAGAGGTTGGATAAACATTTACCTTCAAAATGGGAATGGGAGATGGTGAGAACATTGGATAAATGTTTGGGAGATTTCAAACTCAAATACTTTCTTTTTTGACAAGACTCTCAAATACTTTGATAATCTTGGAAAAGAAATACTAGATAGGAAGCTTACCTAAAATATTGAGACCAAAGTAATCATCATTGAAGAAGCAAAGATCTTGATGCTATAAAGATAGAGGAGCTACTTAGCTTCTCAAGAGTTTAGGAATTGAATTCAATGAAAATGAACCATCAAATTTCCTCAACAAAAAAAAAAAACATCAAAGAAAGACAAATTTGTTGCTCTAATGGTCAAAAGGAAAAAAACCTCAAAACCAAAATAATATAAATGAAAGTCGTATGAATAAAAAACTTAGCAAGTAAAGTCTTATGCTGAGTACCTTGATTGGATTGTGAATCAAGTCAGCAGAACATGTAACTCAACTGAATTGATAAACCATTTGTCATAAAGTATAAACAGTATTCTATGGGGAAAATTATGCGTCGAGGGAGCAATATCAAACAATGTTTTCTATATATGCACAATAGCTGTGAGTTCTATCTTTAATATGTGGTTTAACTCAATCCTAGTCCAGAAGCCAGGAGAAAACGTCCAAGTATTAAGCCAGGTGCAAAGGTTAACTGAAGAAATAATTTTTTCAGAGTATATAACATTGTTGAAAACATTTGTTTTGTTAACGCCAAGTCATAGAGCTGCCATCACAGTCCCTCTGGCTGCGTCTCGCTTCAACTCTGCAGCCTTGCCACTTCCACGGAAGTACATCAATACTTGCTGCAAATATAAAATCAACAGTCAAATAAGAAACCACAAGGTAGAGTCATTAGAATACCAAATAACTACTGCTACAGTGCTAAGATTATAAAAACCTGAAAAACCCAGACGCTCAGCAGCGACTCAAGACAGAAAAATCCGAACCCAATAAAGTAGAATATCTGCAATTTAACACAAGTTTCAACATCATTTCAATGTGAAATCATAACTTTGATATATACGCCCCTTTGGAATTGGATGGTACTATCCAACTATTGAATTATACAAGAAACTAAGGCATTATAGAAGCTTAGAAATACACAATTGGAACATACCCCAACTAATGCACTGCCGCCTATCACATCAATTGCAGCCAAAATACCTCTGTCCACATCGTAATAGTACACATTACAACCATTAGTTTGAGCAGAAACGGAATATTAAAATAAAGTTATTTTTTTGTCATATTGCTAAGCTACATCAAAATCATGGAGAAAAAATAGTCAAGCCTAACACAACAATACAATAAATTGATGATTATCAGGCAGTCATTAGGTTTAGTGCATAAATTATGCAGGGTAAATATTTTCCAGGTTATTATGCCCTTTCAGTTAATAGTTTATGGATTAAAACCCAGACGAGAAATCAATAAGCTAAATTACAAAATGCTTCAGCAATCCCCAGTGTTTTCCTTATCTCCAGAAGATCAAATCAGTTAAATATTAGTTGCAAAAGAATGTCAGTTTGCAAGATAGAAACATAAAATGCAATATTAGAAGGAACTCACGTGAGAGATTTTCCTTTGAAGATAATCGGTGGAGCAACTGCAGCAAAAATGCAAAAGCCAATGTGCAACTGCATGTAGAAATTGGAAAAATAACATGAGCACTTCACAAAATCAGTGTAAGTGAGTATGGGGAGAAAATATGTAAACTTGCCATGTAAGCCACAAAAAACCAGCCAAACTTCAGAGCACTGTCCGTCCTGTAAGAAGAGATTGTACATGACTTATAAACAGAAACAACAATATGAAACACTAAAATCAATAAATAAACCGTCAAAGAATCCAGATAATAGAGGGGTTCCTGTACAATATCAATATTCCTAAAAATGCATTTACATGTCAATGCTTTTTCGCAATTTGGAAGAAAGTAAAGCATCAATAGAAATCCGCCCACTCTGCCGACCCTCTTCTTTCTTTCCTCTCTTCTTCTGGTGTCCCATCTCAAAAGATATCAGATTAAGGTATTGCACAGGGTTAATTTTGTGCCTACTAGCTTATTAATTTTTACAATTACAGTTGCCTTCCAAGGCATTCTTCCCGCATATCATCCAGGTGTACAAACTGCTTTTACAGTAAAATATTGTGTTTCATAATTGACTAAAGCTTAGCTGAAAGATATAGATAATCAATTTTTACATTTTATTTTACAGGTAAACAAGTTGAAAAATTCTTGAACAGATATCTCTATGCTAAACTAAAAAATAGTATCAAATTGGATTGAATGCTACCTCATAGCGCGATAAAGGGGACGATACCACATTACATACGATCCTGGAGCACCAGAAATAAAATATATAATAGCAAGAAACCAGATGGTAGGACCTGCACAGCAAGAAAAACCCGTGTAAATGAAGCATGACTTAACAAGATTGATGGGCCAATTTTTAGTTGTACAACAAACCTTCTCCTTTGATCCAAGCAGTAGTAACTGCCACTATATTCCACAAAAGACACAGAACCAAACCTGCAGATTATTACAAAGTTGTAAAACTAATATACAAAACAACAAAACAAAAATTAAAGATAAATGGTGATTAAAAATATTATGCTGTTGAAATTAGCGATTTAGATAGCGCTGGTGAAATAGAGTAAGAAGTAATGAATGATCTCAAATTGATATATATTTGATGTGATACCAATCCGATTTACACAATTACCAAACTCATAATTCTAATTATATTATGATTCTATGGAACAAATCATGAAATAGAATAAAATATAGAAACCACTCCTAAATAATTATCCAATATACTAAGTATTCTCTTTTTTTATTATTACTCTGAAGTATTCTAAAATACAATGATGATATTATGAGATATTTTTTAGATATTCTAATACATGCATGCGATATATTTGTAGTGAAATTGGGGAGGGATACTTTTAATGGGTTGTGAGGGGGATAAAGGAAGATCACACGTCCCCAACCAAGGAAAGAAATTGAAGAAAATAAGGCTTTGACCACATATTAGTTTAAGAGGTTAAAACATTATCCATGTCTGGCCATAATTCTTTTAAGTTTGTTATAATTCAATGGAGAAAATTTTAAATAAAATGAACTCAAATAAAAAACTGACAAATCAATGAATGGGAAACAGCAAAATACACACACAAGCCAATAATGGATTTAGCAGACAAAATATCTACTAACATGAGACTCCTTTCAGCATATGATATATTGGCAATGGCTAGGGTGGACCAGCATAATATGTGGTCCACCATGGACGAGGCGTTTTTGTAATGTTTTCTTGTGTTAGTGTCGTTTCATTTTTTTAAACTTACAAAGTTTTGCCCTCCTCTCTCCCTTCTCTTCTACCCTTATCCACCACTCGTCTCCACTCCCCCGTCGCTCAGACAAGCAGTGACGACCAAAATGGCCTGTTTAATCTTGAAGGTGAAGACCCTACATCTGAGGTTATATCCTTCGAAATCGGTAGCAAATGCTCTTCGGCACCGAATTCTTCGTGGGCTATGAAGGTCCATCTAATGGAAGTGGATACGTTGTCATCTGAGGGTGAGTACAAGGTGATGCTGAAGCAGTTTGATGATCTGATTCAACAGATTCTGGTGAAGAAGGCCACACCAGATTGGCACCTCATCAAGCCTGGATCCTCCTTCCGGGTACACCTCTAATATATTGGTGAGATATTTGCAGGTTCAACTACCATTGTGTGGTTCTTCTTCTTTGTTCCACCATGAGTGGCTTGTGTAGTGGCCTCCCTTCTCCACCGCTTGTGGCAAATGACACAGATCCCCTGAAGTTGCAAATTTCAGATTGCAAACCAATCCCTCGTGGACAAGATCCAAAGTTTTGTATGCCATCTCCACAATGCAACTGGTGGGCAAAAAATAGGACTTTATTCGTCCTCGTCTATGGTGATACTGACTTCGTCAACAGAGGAAATAGTGACAACAGAAAGGGAAAATGGAAATCGGGGAGAAGAAAGATATGATTAGGGTTTCTGGTGCGAAAAAATGTGAATTTGAAAAGTTGAAGGGATTTATAAAATATTTTTATTTCTAAGAAGCCATATGGACCATATGGTGGATTGATCCACCCTAGCATTAGCCATAATATGTCAGAATATCGACCGTACTTATAGATCTCTTGAAACTGCCATCGATGAGACAAAAAAAAGGCTTCTTTAAAATTTAACATTGTTGAAGAAAAATGTTAGGATATAGAATATAGATTAATTAGAGTTAGTTAGAAGAAGATAGTTAGGAAGTTGATGAGCTTGTTAGGTGGTTGTTAAGAGTTGTTATTTTGGTTATTCTTAGAAAGTCTTTAAATAGCCCTCAATTGGTAAAGGGGGGATAGCTTTAAAGAATTAAGTTGTAAACTAGAGAGTGCTCTAGTGAGAAAAGAGAGTGATCCTTTGGAGTAACCTTGAGTGCAAAAGGTTATGATCTTCATTGTTAATCTCTTGTATCTTCCCTTTCAACCTCACTACATGAATAAGAAATCATCCTTTTGTTTACAATATTTACCTTTATTCCTTTGAATCTGTTTTTACAACATTATTCTAGGAATTCTTCCTTGTTCAAAGAAAGGTTCTTAACAAAAAATTACATTGTTTATTTAAGAACTGATGCATTGATTGCATTAGCATTTAGCAATGCCTGTTTTATACAAATGAATTGCTATAGTACATATGTCTCAAATCAACAAAGTAGAATATAGATATGGATGAGAGCATTGTGGTTTACTTTACTACAACTACAACAACAACCATCAAGCCTTACTTATCTCACTAGGTGGAATCGGCTATGTGAATCAAAGATTCAAATGCCGACATAACTTTCTTATAATATATTACGTTTAAAGATAGATTGTTTATTTTCAAATCTCTTAAGAGGCTTGGATCGTAGTTTTTAAGGTCACTCACATGGTTTAGTTTGCTTTCACTTAATAAAAATTTCAAACTTTCTCAATATTACATTAAGTTTTAGTGTTGGATCTTTATCAGGAAGGCAAAGTAAACAATATTTCAAAATTCAAACTAGACAAATACATGGGAGAGAGCTGATGGCAAAATGGATACAAGAAATCCAAGACAACAATCAACATTCACACTTTGGTAAGGGAAAGGAGGGCTCTCCTACAATAGAAAGAGAGAGGGGGAGAAAGAGGGAGAGGCAACTTCAGATTGTTAAGGCATCCTTTATCATTCTCAAAGGACAAAGCACAAACAGCAAGAGTCTGTCTTATTTTGTTTAAACTTAAATGTTTTTTTGTTTGTTAACTATTCTGTGTTTAGTTGTTTGGCTTGTTTGTCTATGCATGTGTAAGCTTAAGCTACCATATAATGGCTAATGGAAAAAAGTGCCAGTCTATGCTTATGCGGTTGCTTTTATGCTTGTTTTGAGGGGAACACTTTCTGTCCATTATTTTTAAATAATAAAGTTTGGGCAACACATTCAACAAGCTTATAAATGAAAAATGTGGCAAAATTACTAACACTATCTGACAATATGGAGCGAAAGACTTGATAAAACACTTTTATATTGAGTTGCTTATATATGAAAATGCCTTTGTACTTCATCTTGTTAATTATACTAAAAGCTTCCATATGAATTACTAATTCAACTACAAAGTATAGATGATAATTTGTACAAGAAGAAAAATCTAGATTTTGTTAGTAATAATTATCAGCAAGCAAGCAGATAGTTGTAACCTGAAACATTCTAGACAAACGTTCTGGAGTTGAACATACCTAACCATGTTGTAAATGCAACATACTGCAACCTCTGAAGATGTATTGGTATTTCATTTCCAATGTCATGATGAATGATGGGAAAAAAAGGTGGCCAATTTTTTTCCTCTATAACTATACCAGCTGCAACAAAAAAAAAAAAATTGTAAAACACCAAAATATAGAAATTGTTTTTGTTGGCTTCTTTGTGAATATATGAACTTGAATACCCCGTGCTATGGCATCCTCTCTCCGTTTTAGTTCCTACAAAATATCATGAGGTACATCAATTTCCTGACTACTAACAACAATTATAGTATAGCACAATGGCCAAGTATAGCAAGGCAAAGTAAACAGATGTGGCATTAAAATCCTGAATGAAAGGTAGAGGTAGTTAATGTACGGAACCAAATTGTCAACAGGTCTATCCATATACTAATGCTAATACATTAAAAAGAAGGACAAGTGGCAATATCAAAGAATTAACATAAGCTGCCCTTGCTTCCAGTTAGGTCCCTAATGCTAATCAAAGGTAACAATTTATTAGAACCTATATATAAAATAACAAAAAATTGAATCTGACTAACCAAGTTGCTAAATCGCATATGTGTACATGTGTTCTAAAGATATCAAGTAAAATATCAGGATGGATCACCTGTTCCCTTTTTTTCAATTCAGACTCTCTGGCTTGAAGTTCCTTCTCCTTTGCTTTGACATCCTAAAGTTAAAGAGGACAATTAAATCTTAAGAGCAACAACAGCATTGAGACTGATAGTTTTGAATTTTTGATATTATATATGTGTGTGTGTGTATCAACATTCTCACATCCAGTCTACCTTTGAGCCATCAAGAGGGATGTCAATAGTTGCTCCACGATCATAAGGCTCAGGAGGAAGGGGTGAGAGTCTTGAGGTCGCAGAAGGAACACTTCCAGGGTTCTGCAAATTCAAACAACTACATAGTAAATTTATAAACAACAACTTTTTTCTTTACGTTTCATGTTTGAAAAGAAACAAAGAAGTTTTAGGAAATGTGCCCAAAAGAGAAGGGAAATAAAGGACACCAAATCATTATAGTTGCTAACTCCTCTCTTAAATTTTTTACAATAATAGGTCCATTTATATAGTCCACAAATCATCAGAAAAGAAAGTGGACCGAAATCACAACCAATCAATTACACTATCTTGCAAAAATTGCACCAATCTACATCAGGTAACCTCCCATTCAACGTCTGATAAAAGGAATAAAAACTACCAAGAAAATAGAAAAATCATCATAAAATAATTTCCAGAAACTGGCTCTAACATTAAGAAATACAAAACAGCATAACAACATATTAGTAAGTCAGTCCAAAATTTAACTACTCTAGACCTGTTGGTTGCAAATTGTCTTGCCCTACTTACTATGCAATCAATATGGGAAAAAACCTAGGCAAGCAATTTATTGATGAAATTAAAAGACAAGTGTAAATAGAGCACCAGTGCCTCTGATCCTCCACTCCTTAAAATTATCTATTGACCAAATTTAATCTTTTCTATCCTCCAAATACCAAACCAACAATGCCTCAAGAAACCCTGGAAACTGGGCATATTTCACTGCTTAGTCCCCAGTACAAATTTCACCGAGGATGCATCTTTTCCAGTCTCCAAGTAAATAAAACCCTTCTGCAAATCCTTGATTAAATTAACAATGGCTGTAGAAAGGGACCTAAATGTGTCTTCCAACTTTTCCCACCACCCATACACTCTCTG
This sequence comes from Cicer yamashitae, assembly GCA_037974755.1. Taxonomy (NCBI): domain Eukaryota; kingdom Viridiplantae; phylum Streptophyta; class Magnoliopsida; order Fabales; family Fabaceae; genus Cicer; species Cicer yamashitae. Next base: position 25,076,228 of record JBBPBQ010020323.1, read on the forward strand.
GTCAACCTAACAAATAGATAAAACACCTGAACCTGATCTAGACCCAGGTGACTTCACGAAAACCCCTTCCTCTACCAATCCAATAACCAGAAGAATATCCATCCATGGTAAAAAAAAACATCATTATTTCTACAAACTGCATCCATAATCATCAGTTTAATGGGAATAAGTGAATGACTCATTGACCATTCAACATGAAGTTTTATATTGAGACCTCAAAACAAATAGGAAAGGTATCTTCACAGCTAACAAAGTGAAACCGAATAGCACGCTTCCTCTCCACAGGAACTCTCTTCCTATCATAATCTCCCACAAAAACATCCATAAGAACACAGTGTTGCCTTCCATGTTTAGGTCTACAATCAATCCTTCAGAAATTACTCCAAATGTTTTATTAAGCATTACATATGTATTAATGGTTATTATTTACCACCATACTCACTCCTACTTGATCAGAAAACATTAGTTCTTGACAACTGTTGTAGATTCATAATTGCTAAATTCTTGTACTGCCAAACTTAATTTGACCCACTCCACAAGTAAAAAGAGAGAAAATCCACTCTAAACTGCCGGCACTCAGCAACAAGCAAGCAACTTCAACAATTGAATAATTACCAACATGTGCCATTATCCCATTACTATAAAAACTAAACCTCTCTCAGACATCTTTAATTTCACAATCATTGATTCATTTGCCAAAACATTATCGTGAAAAGTGTTGTATGTTAATATAACTGGTATTAGTTAGAGAAAAGGGGAAAACTTACGGTAGTGTAAAATGCACCTCCCCCATAACTTGATTGCCCTGACCCACCTTTTCCTTTAGCTGCTCCATCCTAATTTTTATCAACAAAAATGCTTAATGTTTTAGTCCTTAAAATAATATTCAAATAAGAAAGCAAACCACAAAGAACTCGGCAGATCTAAGGAGTCATATCTGCAGTTTCAATTCAAATCAACAAAGCCATAATTACATACTCAATTGTCATTCGATAATCATCACAAAACCCATCTGTCAAGAATTTATAGATCAATGGGAGGAAATATAAGAATTCTGTGAGATATATTCATTAAGGAAATGACTGACTGGGAAAAAATGATGCTAGTTTGCATGCATTTTAACACTAACAGTACATTTCCTCCTGAGAAAACAAAATCAGATCCCTTGGCATCTGATCAGAAGCACAACCGAGGTTTTCAAAAACAGTTCGCGACAGAGAAAACGGCCCCGACAAAAAGGTATATGTAGCAGCCGTTAGCATTATTCCCCATATTAATGAAGTGAAGAAAAATCTCGGAAAACCACTGTAACTGCCGCAACAAAACGCCATTTATCAAAAACAAATCCGAGAATTCCATTTTTTCATCTCAGATGGATAAAAAAGACACATTTTCAGAATAGATCTAAACACGACATTACCTTCTTCTCTAGTTCTGACCTTCTCTCATCTCTAACAAGGTTTATACACGTGGATTTTTCAATACCTTACGGCTTACATCTTATCTTATATTAATAATATATTATTAGGGCAATTTCAATCAACACAAATGGTTAGATCTTCCACTCACATTCACATGACTTCAGTTCAAGTTCAGAACTCCATGGTAGATTATACTAAATTTCATTGTAAATCTTCAATCAGATGTGCCTCTCCAAATCTAATTTCTTGTCTTATAAAAAAAATTATTAGGTATATCAATATAAGACATTCTCACTGTAGACCAGTCACTGAAGAAAATGGGGTGAAATTCTATTTTCAAACATTTGCATTTGTTCGTCACTAATCAATAGTGCACATTTCAAAAGGATTATCAAAATTGAATCAAACTCCAACTATTATAAACAATTATTACTAGAAAATGAAAAAAGAGAAAAAAGTGAACTAACCGCGAAGGGATTTTCGTGGAGATCTTCTTCTTCGAAAGGGTTTGGATCGTAGCGGCTCATTATATGAGAGTGAGAGCAAAGGGATCTTTGGAATCGAACGGAAAATGGATGATGTGAGAGATAATGCGGTGGTTACAGTGGTTTTGTGTGCGTGTTTTTGTGTGCAATGCACACAAAGACACACAGAAAGAAAGAGTGCGTTGGAATCTACGGCTTTTTCGGCTTTCCGATTTTGTCTCTATATTCGCTGAAACCGCACACAAAAGCACACACTCAAGGATGTGAAATGGAAGAGTTTCATGCATTCTATCTTATATCCACAGTCTCTTCAAGCTTTTAAGTAATTTTCACCTTTTTTTAATTATTATTTTTATTATTAAAAGTACTTTTTTTATTTATTTTTTTGGAGTAAATTATTTAATTAGAGGTTTTCTATGGAAGTTTCTGATATCTACCCTAAATACAACTGTAATAATATTTATAAGGATTTGATACACTTGATAAAGAAAAATCTTTTTGAGAGTTTTATTTTATTTTTCTATAAAATGTTTATTTCTGTTGGCATATTTAAAAAATGAAAACAAAATTTAAAAAAAAAACAATTATTTCTAAGGAAAAATAAAATAAAATAGAGGTCTACTTCCTACCTATTACAATTCATAGTCACTTAATGAGGTCTACTTCCTACCTATTACAATTCCTAAAGGTCTCCATATATTATGTCAATAACATTTATTAGAATAATCATACTTGTTATTTTTTTTTTTTGAAAAGAAAAAGAAGTTGTTACATTTTTTACTAAATGGAACAATGCTTAAATGGTTTTTTTTTATTAAAATGTTTTTTATGGTTTCGCTAATGTCTATTGTGCATGTTGGATAAGATAAGTCTCATTATTTTTTATTATTTATTTACTTTCTTATTCCCTAATCATAAATATTTATCATTTTTTTTACGTAT
>JBBPBQ010020323.1:25079292-25117563 GCA_037974755.1 Cicer yamashitae
AATTTCATGTCAGTTTTATGTATAGATATTATTAAAATATTTTTTATATATTATTTAATGTCATTTTTTATTTTTTAAGATATATTAGTAATATTAATAAATAGTATATTTGATAAATAAAAAATAGTAAATGTGTTTAATAACTTGAAGAGATGCTTATATTTAAGAATAAATTATTTTCTGGTGTTTTATTTATAATTAGGAGGAGATGTAGTATAATTAGTTAATTATTTGGTATATTTTTTATTTGCTGAGAGGAAAGAAACTAATGGAGGTTAACTCATAAAAAATAAGAAAGTAAGTAATATAACTAATAAAGAAAAAAGTAAATGATTAATAAAATATATGACAATGTTAAGCATGTTTTTATTTGGATTTCTAACGCAGTTTCAATTCTCAGTTGTTTAATTTAGATTAATGGTAAAATTATCCTAGGCAGTAAAATTAATTGTGTTTTCTATACCATCTAATTTGAAATCAATAATCAAAACACACTATATCATAAAACTGCATGTATTTGAATTCCAAAGAATTGCTATCCCACACTATTACTCTCTTAAAGATACAATGAAAATGACATCCAATTTCATCTAAATCTGAAATTTGTTTAAATAAACTCAACTCTTTTTCTTTTTTTACTTTATATATATTCTTCAATCAGTCACTCTAACTAAAAGAATGTTCTTGCTAACCATCCAAAAGTCTCCATAACAGTTATTCAATTATTTTCTGGACCAATTGGATTTACCTTTCGATGTTAAAGGAAATGTCAAATTTCAATTTAGCATGAAACGTCACGTAGCAAACATTTTATTGGATGTTTTTTTATTTATGTGACACATTGCATAAACTTTCGGCCAAGTTAGGTGTGATGGTGAAATTCATAGGGAGTGCATATCGGTTCAAATTAGGGTTTACTAATAATTTTATAATACCGAAAAAAAATTAATAATTTTATAAGAGTTGGGTCTGGTGACAATAAGATTTATTGTTAAAAGATTGTGTTTAGAATGATAAATTAAAATAATTTTTAAAATTAATTATATCAATAGATCATGAGATAAACAAAATTAATACTCAATAAATTTGAATAAAATAAAACTCAAAGTTAAGTGTAAAACTTTTTTATACATTGTTAACACTAAAAGTTTGTTGGTTGTATTGGTCATTCACCTAAAGTATAATTGATTGACGTTAAAAATTTCACATTAGATGATATACAACTTAAAAATGAGTTTACTCTAAAAAAAACTTTAAAATGAGTTTTAAAATAGAGATTAAAATCAATTCAATTCAAATTTTAAGTAGTGTCAGAATATATCTCACTTTATTTATGAGTTGATTTTGCAAAATAAAAATTAAATTCAATTCAAATTTAGTAGTGTAAGAATATATCCAAAAAAATTGGATTATCTCATAGACTTCAATCATTTATGTGATTGGGTGTTAAAAATTTCATATTAAATAAATTATAATTGATAAATAAGTTTATAAATGTGAGGTATCCCTCACTATATATATATTTTTGTAAGGGTTTAATAGGTTCATCATCTCATCTTATTAAAAAAAAATCGGCTCATCCCAAAATTTAAGAGTTGAATTATAATTAGTTGATAACTAAATGTAATCGACTCCTAAATTTATAGAAACTCGCTTAGAGACTATTATTTGATTTTCCCACGACTTTTCAGATAAATTATAAAGCTAACAATAAATCTATATATAATATAAGAAAGTTTGATGCTCTATAAATTATCAAACTCATAAAGCTAACAATAAATTCATATATAATATAAGAAAATTTGATACTCTATAAATTATCAAATTATTCATTAATTATATTGTTGACATCTCATGAGTTCTAGACTCACTTAGCCTCTAACCAATTTAATTCAATCTCAACTATTGTCATAATCTTTTACCCACATCAACTTGTCTTTTACCATTGCACTAATGAAGCATTGATTTTTGAGAAATCATTTAACAATACTTCATAAGGACACACTTTTCTTCTCATCACTATACAACACTCCATTCCTTTACTTCTCACATTTCAACAAACCAAAAAAATCAATCTCACTTTCCCCACTTGCTACAAAACATATGTAAGCTTTCTCCTGTCTTTCTCCAACTCCATTTTTTTTTCTTTCTCCATTTACTCTTCTATATTTCCCTTTTATTTTGTCTCCATGTTTATCTTTTTTCATTTCATGCATTACATTTTGTTGTTGTTAGTTTTCCTTTTTCTAAATATGATAACTTTTCTTCTCTATTTCTCCAAATTTCTCACGTTATCTTCTTTGAATACCTTTGACCTGCAACTAAATGGTAAGATTTTTTTCAAACTCTTTTTTTCCGCCATTATTGCTCAAGTTTGTATTCTTCATCTTCACTTTCTTACATTTTTTTTTGGTCGTTTTTCTCATTTTATTCACTTTTTATAAATGTTCATGATTTTTTTTTCTCCATTTTTGCTCAAATTTGTATGCTTCATCTTGACTTTTTTTACATTTTTTTTTTCTTTTGATTTTCCCCATTTTATTCACTTTTCGTAAATGTTTTTAATTTTTTTCCTCCATTTTCACTCAAGTTTGTATGGTTCATCTTAACTTTCTTGCACTTTTTTCCATTTGAATAACTTTTTATCGATTTCTGTTTTTTTACTATTAAATTTTAGACTTTTATTCATTCTGTTTAGACCTTTCTAAACTCAATTAGTTAAATCAATGGTTTAGACAAAGTTAACACTCAAACCTTTTATTCACTTCATTCCCATTTACTTTTACTTTTTTTTTTCTCATTTCTTTTATTTTATTAGTTTATGATTAATTTATTACTTTTTAATGGTCCTTATCTTTCGATTTACATTCAAACTTTACTTTACAATCTTAATTTTTATCAAATTTTTTTATTGGGAAGTATTTTTTTAATCTTTCGGAAAAAACATTGGCTCTAGACAAAGATGCTCATGTAGTTTTGTTTATTTATTGTGGATTATTACACATTTTTTTCTTTCAGTTTGTTAATTTTTAAACTTCACAATATGGTACTTTATTGTTGATGAATTTTCTCTATTAACTCACTGAAGCAACATCTTACTTCTGTCAAGACAAACAATTTGGTTCATGTCACTAAACTCCGTCTGTAACTTAAAATGATTTGTCTTTTTATACGTTGTTGTATTCTTATTCACTTTTTAAAAAAACATTCTTATATTTACGAAAAATTACCCACGGATCTCAGATCGTGAGTAAATTTGTTATTGAATAAATTAATTTTTTTAATTAGATTCCACAGTTATTCTGTGGGTAAAATAAAAAAAATTCCGTTGATAAAGTTAAAAAAATGCACCTCAAACTTAAGTTGAAATTTTTTCTTATTTTTTACCACAAATTCTCCGTAGGTAAATGAAGAAAATAATTTTTTAATTGTTCCACGGATTGTCCGTGGGTAAAGTGAAAGTAAAGTTTTGTTTTATTACTTTCTTTTTTTTGTTAGAATGTTTTTTGTTGAATTAAAAAACTCATAATTTTCACTTGACTAAAAAAACTAAATAATTCTTACTTGGCTAAATATACTAACTCATTCTCACTTATCTATATACAACCCAAAACTAGAAACCCTTCTTCTTCCAACCCAGATTACTTGACGTCCAAGCGCCGCTTCAACGTTCGCTCTCTCTCATTCACACGTTCTGTTGTTCTCTCTCTCTCTCTTTTTGTCGTTCGCTCTCTCTCGTTATGTCGTTCTCTCTCTCGTTCTTTCGTTTGCTCTATCTCGTTTGCTCTCTCTAATTTGTTCTATTTTCATGATTATTTGTTGAGTAAATGAAGGAAGAAATGGTTTATTACTTGATTTGCAAACCCTAACTCGTTCTCTCGTTTTGTTTTTGCACATCTCATTGAAATCCCTAACATCTCAAATTCATGGTTTCACATAAGAACTTAAAAATCCCTAACTCTTGTAGTTTAATCCTTCTTGTGTAACAAAAACAAATAAGAAATGAATGACTATGGATCTGTTTTTTCAATATAAAACTTGAATAGTCTTTGACAAATTAGCGGTGAATTGAAGTGAATTAGATGTTTGAATTAGTGGTTTAGTTTGCTAGAATTAGTGGTGAATTAACGAATGACTATGAATTGAAATTAGTGGTGAACTGAAATGAATGACTATGTATCCTTGTGGTGAATTGAAGTGAAATAGTGTTTGGTTTGCAAGTCAGCTGTCTGATTTCCTCGATTACTCAGAGAAACAGTCTTTAAAAGCATTTTTATATAATATTTTGTTTTGCCTGCTCGATCCTTGATATTAGTGGTAATCTGGCTTTTATTCATATCAAAGATTGAAAAAAGGTATTCCATTACAATCTTATTGTTTTTGAATTTGGCCAATTCCTTGCTGCTCATATATTGAGTAGAAGACTCAGCATGAAGAAATTCATTATAAATAGGAAAAACTAGTAATAAGAAGGACAATTTTCAAATCAAAGTTTTCAAGAAGCATAGTAATTTGCTTGAAAATTTCACAAACCTCTGAATAGTCTGTAATATTTGTCTTTCAACCTTTGAAACTTCAATAAGAAAATAACAAAACATATGCAGTTTGTCTTTCAACCTTTCAAACTGCAATAAGAAAATAACAAAACATATGCAATTGAAAACTTAGAGTTTGGTTTATCAATGACCATAGACAAAATGCTAACTCTTGTTAATATTGTAGAACCATTGAACATAACAATATACACACAAACAAAATTATATATAAAATTTTCTTTAAATGTGATGTATATAAATATCAAATATGTTAAGTGCGAATGTTGGAACATATTGTGTGAATTTAAAAAAAATAAATATTTGTTGAAGTCACACATTGGAAAGAATTTGTTTTTGTAAATTCAAGTGGAATGAAACATGTTTTTTAAAATTCAAGTCCCACATTGGAAAGAAAGTTTTTTGAAGTCTCACATTGGAAAACTCTCATATTTTTAGTTTTCAACTCTTAATATGCTAAAGTCCCACATTGGTTAGAAATCATATGTGAGTTTGCTTCCATCACTATATAATGAGTTTCAAACTATTGTGAAAAGCACACCAAAGTTGGATGCTTTTCCCAACTTTCTCTTTTTTTTCTCTCTCTCTCTCTCTCTTTTATTCTGCTCGCCTATTTTCGAGCCACTTCTCCCCTTTCTTTCTGTTCCTTCGGTTTTAGAGTGGTTATTATGCCGCAGTCCCTTCGGTTTTTAGAGCGGTTATTATGCCGCAGTCCTTTCAGTCTTTAGAGCGGTTATTATGCCACAGTCTCTTCGGTTTTTAGAGCGGTTATTATGCCGCAGTCCCTTCGATTTTTAGAGCGGTTATTATGTCGCAGTCTCTTCGGTTTTAGAGCGGTTGTTATGCCGTAGTCCCTTCGTTTTTAGAGTGGTTTTTGTGCCGTAGTTCTTTTGATTTATGAGTGGTCATAGTACCATATTGTGAGTGACTTTATCGTCATATTGAGAGTGGCTTTAACTGCCATATTGAGGGTGTAATTCTAGAACGGTTTTCTACGGTGCAGTGGAACTTCGATACAGTGAATCTGGACTGTTTTATCCTGGGGACTTTGTGGTTGATAGTCTGCCTTGCACAATTTGGGCAGTGCCGCGAAACGTCTTAAAGAGAGCGACCTAGTCCGCGACTCAACCTAGTAATATCTTCGGTGACATAAATTGTGATTTTAAACAGTTTTTCGAAACTCAAAAATAACAATTTTAAGACGTTTCGTTCTGCCACGTCAACCCAAGAGATTACTGGATTTGGTTCTGTTGCCTTTGATTTTAATAAAGTGTTTCAGTTTGAGGCAAACAGAAAAGGATAAGAAAGCTAGAGAATTAACCCATGAGAGAATAATGATAAGAATTATATTCTTAATGGACTTGCTGATGATCTGTATAACTACTACAGTTCCAACAATACTGCTAGAGATGCTCTGAATATGTATGTTGTAAGCTGCTACTCAGAGTATCATATGACGAATGACATATCCGTGGAGGCTGAAGATAACTCATGAGATCATCTATTAAGGTACGTCACTCATCGCATATTTAATTTAAATGTTGAAATTTAATATGTCTCTTTTTGTTTGAATGTTGAAATCAATAAAATGTCTCTTGCTTACATGTTGTATGATTTTAATTTTTGACATGTTAGACTATGTGATGTGAACACATTTGATTTCAAACTTAAGTAACTTAGGTTTAATTCAAAAGTTATCTATGAATGATTTTGAAAAATGTGATTTTTGTAGTCAAGCTAAAATAACAAAGAGTTCACATAAATCTATAGTTAGATAATCTGAGTCTTTAGATTTATTACGCTCTGATATATGTGAACTTGATGGGACATTAACTAGAAATGAAAAACGTTATTTCATTACTTTTATTGATGATTGTTCTGACTATACTTTTTATATCAAATGAAAAATAAAAGTGAAACGCTTGACATGTTAAGGATCTTTGTAACTGAAATTGAAAATCAACTTAGTAGAAAGATTAAGAGGTTCTAAGTATGACTCTAGTTTGTTTAAAGAATTTTATAAATTGTTTGGAGTTATACTTGGAACAACTGCACCACAATTGCTTGAAGTGAATGGTAATGTTGTAAGAAAGAATAGAACTCTTATTGAACTAGTTGTTGCTAGTATGCTTAACTATAGTGTTATATCTCATTGGTGTGAGAAATATATATCGCTTATTTGCTATGTTTTGAATAGAGTTCCTAAATCTAAAAACAAAACATCTCCTTATGAGATAGTGAAGAAAAGATAATTGAACTTGTCTTATTTTCAAACTTGGGATTGTCTAGCTTGTGTCAAAATCCCCGATCCCAAGCGAATTAAACTCGCTAGTAGAGCCTATGAATGTGTATTCATTGGGTATGCAATAAAGAACAAAGCGTATAGGTTTTATGACCTAGATGCAAAAGTGATCATAGAGTCAAATGATGTTGACTTCTATGAAAATAAATTCCCTTTCAAATCGAGAAATAGTGGGGGCAGCAAACCTAGTCAAGTTCCTGCGACAAGAAGCCCTAAAAGCAACAAACAAGGCGAAACAGAAAACTCGAAGGAGTAAGAGAGTAAGAATTTCTAAAAATTATGGACTGAATATGCGGCCTATACTTTAGAAGAGGATCATGCAAATCTTAAAGAAGCTCTGTCATCATTGGATACAGATCTATGGCAAGAAGGTATAAACGATGAAATGGATTCTCTAGAGTCTAACAAGATCTGACATTTAGTGGACTTGCCTCCGGGTTGCAAACCTATAGGTTGTAAATGGATTTTGAAAAAGAAACTAAAACCCGATGGATCTATTGATAAGTACAAGGCACGCCTTGTAGCCAAAGGTTTTAGACAAAGAGAAAATATAGATTTCTTCGACACTTTTTCACCAGTCACTAGAATAACATCCATTAGGGTGCTCATATCACTTGCGGCTATTCATAATCTGGTGATACATCAGATGGATGTTAAAACAGTTTTTTTTTAATGGTGACCTGGAAGAAGAAATCTATATGGAACAACCTAAAGATTTTGTAATACATGGACAAGAAGACAAGGTCTGTAAGTTAGATAAGTCTCTATATGGTCTTAAACACGCTCCTAAGAAATGACATGAAAAGTTTGATAAGTTGATTATATCGAATGAAAGTGACAAATGTATTTACTACAAAATTAAAAATGACATTTGCACTATCATATGTCTCTATGTGGACGACTTACTCATATTTGATTCAAACATTCATGTTGTAAATATTGTGAAATCATTGTTGTGTAACAACTTTGATATGAAAGATCTCAGAGAAACGAATGTAATCCTTGAAATCAAGATTACTAGGTTAGAAAATGGAATTTCTTTGGATCAATCTCACTATGTTGAAACAATCCTAAAGAAATATAAATACTTTGACTGTAAACCTGCTTGCACACTATATGATCTAAGTGTGAAACTTTTCAAGAACACTGGTTAAGGTGTTAGACAAACTGAATATGCGAGCATCACTGGCAACCTCAGGAATGCCATTGATTGTACTAGACCCAACATTGCCTACGTCGTGGGACTGTTGTGCAGGTTTACTAGTAGACCTATTATGGAGCATTGGCACTCTATCGAAAGAGTCATGAGATACCTAAATAGGACCATGAGTCTCGGATTACATTATCGAAGATTTCCTACCGTCCTTGAAAGATACAGTGTTATTGATTGGAACATCTTATCAGATGACTCCAAAGCAACCAGTTGCTATATTTTAGTATAGCTAGTGGTGTTGTATCTTGGAAATCGAAGAACAGATGATATTGGCTCAGTCCACTATCGAGTCTGAAATGATAGCACTAGCTACTACTAGTGAAGAAGCGAGTTGATTGAGATGCTTGCTAGTTGAGATCCCTTTTATGGGAAAAACCTATGACAGATGTGTTGATCCACTGCAATAGTACCGCGACTATTGCAAAGATTGAGAATCGTTATTACAACGATAAGAGACGACAAATTCGTCGTATGCACAACGCTATTAGAGAGTCACTTTCTGAAAGAGTTGTTATTGTGGATCATGTACGCACTGATGAAAATTTAGCAGATCCTTTGACGAAAGGATTAGCTAGAGAGAAAGTCATAAATACATCCAAAAGGATGAGACTAATGCCTATAGAGTCACTCATGATGGTAACCCGACCTAAAAGACTGGAGATCCCAAGAATTAGGTTCAATGGGTAATAACAAGTTGTCAAGTAATATGAGATGAACATGCTATTATAAATCAGAGAAGCATGATTCCTGAAGCGATAATAGGATGAGGTAATAGAAACTCTTAATGAGATCCATACTCTATGTGGAGGGAGTACCTATCTACAGGAGTATTCTTGATAGACTCACCTATGTGAATGTGGAAGTGGGGCCGCTTCCTATGGAATTTTGAGGCAGAATTCCTAGAGCGTTCACTATACTGGGATAGACGTGCAGGGCCATTAATGCACGGGCTTTTTACAGTACACCCATTGAAAAGGTTGTGTGTGAGTTTGATGTCAGAGATAGAGTTCAAGACTACGAGTCACTCTTGTTGAATCTGAATCTTACTTACTATGCAAAGGTTCAAGTCAAGAGACACCTTTGTTTATGCATGATCTTATAGAAGCGTTTGACGCTATTTCTGAAACATTTTTTAAATTCAAGTGGGGGATTGTTGGAACATATTGTGTGAATTTAAAAAAAAAAATTTGTTGAAGTCTCACATTGGAAAGAATTTGTTTTTGTAAATTCAAGTGGAATGAAACATGTTTTTTAAAATTCAAGTCCCACATTGGAAAGAAATTTTTTTGAATTCTCACATTGGAAAACTCTCATATTTTTAGTTTTCAACTCTTAGTATGCTAAAGTCCCACATTGGTTAGAAATCATATGTGAGTTTGCTTCAATCACTATATAATGAGTTTCAAACTATTGTGAAAAGCACACCAAAGTTGGATGCTTTTCCCAACTTTCTCTTTTCTCTCTCTCTCTCTCTCTCTCTCTCTCTCTCTCTCTCTCTCTCTCTCTCTCTTTTATTCTGCTCGCCTATTTTCGAGCCACTTCTCCCCTTTCTTTCTGTCCCTTCGGTTTTAGAGCGGTTATTATGCCGCAGTCCCTTCGGTTTTTAGAGCGGTTATTATGCCGCAGTCCCTTCGGTTTTTAGAGCGGTTATTATGCCGCAGTCCCTTCGATTTTTAGAGCGGTTATTATGCCGCAGTCCCTTCGATTTTTAGAGCGGTTATTATGTCGCAGTCCCTTCGGTTTTAGAGCGGTTGTTATGCCGTAGTCCCTTCGTTTTTAGAGCGGTTTTTGTGCCGTAGTTCTTTTGATTTACGAGTGGTCATAGTACCATATTGTGAGTGACTTTATCGTCATATTGAGAGTGGCTTTAACTGTCATATTGAGGGTGTAATTCTAGAACGGTTTTCTACGGTGCAGTGGAACTCCGATACAGTGAATCTGAGCTGTTTTATCCTGGGGACTTTGTGGTTGATAGTCTGCCTTGCACAATCTGGGCAGTGCCGCGAAACGTCTTAAAGAGAGCGACCTAGTCCGCGAATCAACCTAGTAATATTTTCGGTGGCATAAATTGTGACTTTAAACAGTTTTTCGAAACTCAAAAGTAACAATCACTCAAGTACTTTTGAGTAACGTTAGTTCAATTAGAAGAACTAGTTGTGTCAATGCAAATGTTAAGTATGTTTTAATTATGTGTTTCATTCTATGAATCTTCCTAAAACTTTCTTAGTTGGACTAAAGAAACCTACATTTGGCATAAAGTGATCCCCAATTTCACTGAAAATAACATCGTCCCCACCCATCATTTTAATATTTATGCTTTCTAGATTAACATGGCTCTTGGATTATGAAAAATAAAACAACCAATATATAGATTATGTATGTATTCTTTATGGTACACTTTAGTAAAATTTCACAAATCACGTAAATAATATGATAAAAAAATTTGAACAATTTTAGTAATTACCGTTTTTTAGTAATTTAAAAATTTGGACAATTACCTTAGTAAAAAAAATTGTACTAATAAACCAAAACATAGCAAAAAGCAGACAACACAATATAGAGATTTAGATTCCATTATAAAAGCAATAACCAATAACTTGTCAAAGGTAAAATGTTATTGTTTTCAAAAAAAAATTAGGAAGGTAAAATGTTATTGTTTTCAAAACAGAACCAAAGCAAGGTAATTAGTAAGGTTAAGAGCAAGGTATTCTTCTTGTAAACATAATTAGTAAAGTAAAATGTTATTATTTTCAAAACAAATTATTCACATGGAAGTAAAGCACATAATTTTGTTCAAGTTATTTAATGATGTTAGAACCTCATCATGTATAGAATTAAAAATTTCAACATTTTCAAGGTAAAGAGTATTAAGATACAAATTTAAATACAAATTTTCAAGGTATAGAGCCTCATCACTGCGTCAAAAATTTGCCATCGTGACCTTCTCCTTCTTCATGGTTGTGTGCTATTTTACTATGTACTTCTTTGTAATTGATTAAAAAACTAAAAACCTGAATTTTAATTTGAAATCCTAACTCTTCCTCCGCCAAAAACCCTATTTTTAGAAAATCCCTCCACCTTTTATTTCATAAAAACTATTTTTTTTTTCCTTTATGTTATTTGTTGCTCATAAGTTTCAAGATAATACATAGCATATATTTTTGACAAATCAGTTTGGCGACGTTCATTTTTAGCTTACTTTCAAAGTGCTCTATGACATTGGAGAGTCTCATTTATCGGATTCCCTTATTGATATCAATTTTCCATTATTAAGGAACCACATTGAGCTAGATCTTCATCATGCACATGTTGGTTCCTTTCTTATTCTCATTTCCAAATTTCACAGCTAACACTTTTATTTCCCCTGCCTTCTTTTAGCAAATCATAATTAACAACACATTTGTGTCATCATTTAGAGAGCCAATTGACAAGGTTAAATGTAGAAGCAAAGTTTCTTTATCATTGATAATTTAGTAGTGATGTTTGGTTTTCATTTAATTGTTATTGGTGCTTGATTTTGCAAGTTAAATTTTGTATTGATTGTAGCTGAACAAGTTGCTAGTCTGCCTTGTGTTCCTAAAATTTGTTACACTATCATGTAGCATCACAAATTATTATTATTATTCTTATTCTTTTTTCATGCATTAACAATATCACTACGCCAAAAATGACATTTTATAGCGCGTCTTTTACAGCGTTTATTAAATACAAGCGCTGTTGTATAATTTTTAAAAAATAACGGAGGATACAACAACGCTTTTTTTTCAAGCGCTGTAGTAGGGTCATATAGGGTCACATACGCTTGCATATAATGTTTACAACTCTTTTACAGCGCTTTTTTAGAAAGCGCTGTAAATTGAAGCGCTCTCACATAGCCTTTTACAGCGCTTTGTGAGCACTTTAAACACAAGCGCTGTAAAATGTAGCGCTCCCACCTTATGTTACATAGATTTTAAAGCGCTTCTTGTGTAAGCACTGTAAAAGCCTTGCGCTTTCTCATAATCAAATGACCTATTACAACGCTTTTGATACAAGCGCTGTAATAGGCTTGCCTTTAAATAAAAAACATTCACTTTAATTAAAAAAAAAACAAATTTAAAACAAATTTAATACGTTGTCCAAACCCTACGAACCCTCATCTCCCCTCCCCTGCGAACCCTCCTGTGCGCCCATCTACAAATTGATTTACCTTCTTCCTCCTTTAAAACAAATTGATCATCAACGTTGTCTCAGGTACTTTATTTTATTTATTTGTTGTTGTCACTAATTCAAACTGATAAATTGTTACATGATATTAGATGTGTAAAAGGTTTGACCAATAAATTTGGCAAACCTTTTGCGGGAGAGCTGGTCAAAACTAGGTGGAAGAAAAAGTCAATTTTCTTTGAATTGCCATATTGGAAGTCATTGTATGTAAGACATTTTCTCGATGTGATGCATATTGAGAAAAATGTATTTGACAGTGTTATTGGTACGTTACTCAATGTACCAGGAAAGTCTAAGGATGGCATCAATGCAAGATTGGACTTGGTCGATATGGGAATAAGAAATGAATTGGGTCTCGTAAAGAAAGGAAATCGCACATATCTACCTCCAGCCGCTCATACTCTATCTAGAAAGGAAAAAATTGTTTTGTGTAAATTTCTACACGAAGTTAAAGTTCCAGAAGGATACTCTTCAAACATTAAAACTTTAGTTTGTATGAAAGACCTCAAGTTAAAAGGTTTGAAGACCCATGATGCTCATATTCTAATGGAGCATTTGCTACCAATAGGTATACGTTCAATTTTACCTGAAAAAGTTCGCCGAGCCATAACTAAATTATGTTTCTTCTTCGGGGAAATTTGTAGTAAAGTGATCGATCCTCAGAAATTACCGAGATTGCAAAGGGAAATTGTTGTTACTTTGTGTGAGCTTGAAATGTACTTCCCACCCTCGTTTTTTGATATAATGGTTCACCTTACTGTTCATCTTGTTAAGGAGACACAACTTTGTGGGCCAGCTTATATGAGATGGATGTACCCCATAGAATGATATATGAAAATATTAAAAGGGTACGTAAAAAGTAGAAGTCAACCAGAAGGTTGTATTGCTGAACGGTACACTGTCGAAGAAGCTGCTGAATTTTGTACTGAATATCTGTCAAATGTTGAATCCATAGGGCTTCCCATGTCTCGTCATTCGGGAAGATTATCAGGAGAAGGGATAATTGGAAAGAGACTAATGACTATATCAAGGACAAAATGGGAGCAGGCACAATTGTATGTTCTGCACAATGATGATGAGGTTCAACCGTATGTTACAATACACATGGATCAATTATCTAGTTTGAACATGAATAGGAATCAAAATTGGATAACCCGAGAGCACAATCGAAGTTTCATAACATGGTTAAAAAATCACATAAAGTCAAAGTTTGATGTAGACCCCGGATCAATTTCACAGAGATTGAGGTGGCTAGCAAATGGTCCGAGTTTACATGTCTTTTCTTACACCGGTTATGTAATTAACGGCTACACATTTTATACCAAAGAACAAGATGATCAAACAACTATGCAAAATAGCGGAGTCACTCTCGTAGCTGAAGCGATGCATATCTCAAGTGCAAAAGACAAGAACCCAATATATGCAAATCTATCATATTTTGGGGTTATCGAGCGCATATGGGAGCTAGACTACAAAATGTTTCGTGTTCCCATATTTGGTTGCAAGTGGGTCGATAATAATAATGGCGTTCGGATTGATGAGTCAGGGTTCTTGCTTGTCGATTTTAATAGGGTGGGATACAAAGATGAGCCTTTTATTTTAGCGTCGCAAGCTCAACAAGTGTTTTATGTCACTGATCCTGCTGATGATAAATGGTTCGTTGTCCTATCGACCAATAAAATAAGTGATGATAACAATAACGATGAAGATGTTGGTAATGATCTTTTCTTTGCAACATCACAACCACATGAAATTGGTTCAACTGATGATGGTTTATATCTTAGAGATGATCATGATGAGGGAATTTGGATTAATCCATCGTTTCGTATCATTAATGGACAAACAAATGAAAATCCCACCAAGAAAAGAAGAAGGGCATCTTAATGTGTTTAATTGTTTTTAATCCATGTAATCTGAACTGAGTTCATGTGTAATTTAATTGTTTGATCTGCCATAATTAAGCATTTTGGTATTTAGCTTGAACTGTTAATTTGTAATTTTCTGCTTATACTGTATGTAATTGTATACTGAACTTGACCTGATCAGGTAATTTAGCTTGAACTATTTGAACTTGACCTGATCAGTTCAAGTTCAAACAGTTTAACTAATTAGCTTGAACTTAAAAACAATTTAAGTTCAAGTTATACATGTAATTTAGCTTGAACTTGACCTGATCAGTTAAACACAATTTGGAAGAAAAAATAATTTAACTAATTTGGAAGAAAATAAATTATTACAGGGCTTATGAAAAAATAATTTAACTAATTTGGAAGAAAATAAATTATTACAGGGCTTATGAAAAAATAATTTAAGTAATTTGGAAGAAAATAAATTATTACAGGGCTTATGAAAAAATAGTTTAACTAATTTGGAAGAAAATAAATTATTACAGGGCTTATGAAAAAATAATTTAACTAATTTGGAAGAAAATAAATTATTATAGGACTTATGAAAAAATAATTTAACTAATTTGGAAGAAAATAAATTATTAAAAAGGCTGTGTACGAATATAAAATAAGGAGGTCTTTTAAAGCGTTTTCCTCATAAGCGCTGTAAAAGATTCATACAGCCTTTGGACATGATAAAACAAAGAGGCATTTCATATATAAAACCCTATTACAGCGCTTGTTTAAAAAAGCGTTGTAATATAGTTTAAAAAAATAAAATAAAGAGGTCTTTTACAGCGCTTTCTTCATAAGCGCTGTAAAAGGGTCACACAGCCTTTGGACATGATAAAACAAAGATGCATTTTATATATAAAACCCTATTACAACGCTCTTCTAAAAAAGCGCTCTAAAAGGCTTTTAAAAAAATAAAATAAGGAGGTCTTTTACAGCGCTCTCTTCATAAGCGCTGTAAAAGGGTCACACAGCGTTTGAACAAAGAGGCATTTTAAAGCGCTTTCTGTAAAAGCGCTGTAAAAGGCTTTTAAAAAAATAAAAATAAGGATGTCTTTTACAGCGCTTTTTCACAAGCGCTTTAAAAGGCTTATAAAAAAGCGATGTAGTAGGCTTTTAAAAAATAAAATGATGAGAGCTATTACAGCGCTTTTTCAAAAAAGCGCTGTAATAGGGTTTTATATATAACAGTAAACCTCTTCAGTTTCATGTTCATTACGTAAATTTTATACGAGTGTTTCAGTTTCCTCTGCGTTCTTCTTCTCATTGCGAACCCTACGAGAGTTTCAGTTTCCCTTGTTTCTTCCTCATTACTTACTCTCATTACGTAAACATCCTACACTTACGATCGTACGTAAACATCATAAACATCAAGTAACCCCGTTTTCGTCTGCGAACCTCGTAACCCTACGATCGTTCGTAACCGTTCGTCCTCGTTTTCATCGTCTTTTGCGCCGTTCGTCTGTGAACCCGTAACCCTAAGCATTAAAAAGAGCTATTTCAGGTATTGTATTTATTAGTTTTTTGTTTCACTAAAATGCATGTTAACTTATTTTGCTACGTACTTAGACTACTGCATGTTGAACTTTGTTGAAGTTATACTGAACTGAACTGCATGTTGATGTTGAACTTGTTGTAGATAAATGGATACCAACAAGGAGTTAGATTGTCAAAATGAAGAAGTTGGCAACACCAAAACTTACGAAAATGAAGTCAAACGTGGTGCAACAATAATGCAAAATGTTATAAAAGCAAGAAGTACTGGGCAAAAATTTGAGGTATACTTTGTTTGTTGTTTTCTTTTTTTGCTGTTTATACTATACTTTGTTTGCTGTTTACCTTGTTTGTTGTTTATAATTTGAGGTACTTACTATATGAGTTTATTAGGTGGGATGGAATGAGAGTGGTCAACCAATTGACCCCAACAGTTCCATGTTAGTTAGTTATATTGGAGCTGTTGTTCGTCAAAATATCCCAATCACAATAGATGATTGGAGAGATAAGGCATTGAAGAATGCCAAAGATGTATTGTGGGCTGATATACAGGTAATTTTTTTACTCCACCCTATTACTTATAAATTTTTACATACTGCTTTGAAGTATTTTACTCAAACTATATATTTATTTGGTTTGCAGTCATCTTTTGTTCTTGATGAGATGAGAAAGAGCTATGTGCTCAGAGTTGCCGGGAAAATACACCGGGGCTTTAGATCTCACCTCTCTAATTGTTATTTAAAAGACCGTGAAGGAAATAAAAATGCGGAAGCTCCAAAAATATATAACATTATATATCAAATGAGGAATGAAGCGCATTCGTATCAAAACGTTTCGACCCCGCATTTGTTGTAAGTGATTAATTTATTAGCATTTGTGTTTTATTATTCATATTCATAGCGTAATTTAAATTTTTACTAGATTGTTATTTTTTTTTATTTAGAATATTAGTAAGGCAAATCGCGAGAGGGCAAAAATTATTCCCCACCCATACAAGAAATCTCGTATGGGATATGCTCGTCTAGAGCAAAAACTTGTAAGTAATTAAACATCACTTTTATTTAATGTGGTATATTATAAACTATACTATCTAACTAATATTTTGTTTATGATCTTAACGATAATAGCTACAAGACACCCAATCTGATCAACCGTTGGCTCGTCATATATTGTGGAAGGAAACTCGTGTAAATAAAGACGGAGTGGTTGATAACGAAAATATACAAAAAGCAATAGAACTTTGTGTAAGTATATTTATCACTTTAATATTTTTTAATATTGTATTTTAAAAATATTATTGAACTTATCTTTTTAATCCTATGTGTATTTTAGGCGAATCTTGAATCGGAAAATCAAGAGGACAACAAGGCAAGTTGCAGGGACATATTAGGTAAAGTGTTTAATGTTCCTGAATATTCCGGCCGCGTGAGGGGGAAAGGATTTGGCGTAACTCCTAGAAGTTATTTTTCACAAGAGAAGCGCCAAAATCCATCTAACGAGGAAGTATTAGAGAAGATCAAAGTATTAACGAAGCAAGTGGCCCTCTTGGTGAAGACAAATAAAGACAAGCAACTTGCGGACCAGCCCCAACGTGAAATTCACATAGAGAGTGAAAACGCAAGTTGCAACGTTGGTCTCAACAGTCTTCCTGAGGTAATTAATTACTTAATAAAATAAGAAATTCATTCAAGCTAATTGTTTCACATACTTATGTATTAACCATTGATTTTAGGGGGTCACTCCATGCATGCTGTACTTATCCTCCCCTACTCATCGGAAGGTCGGAAAGGGAACATTGTGCAATGCTCCGGGCGAGGTATTGCACAACACACCAATCCTTGCGGGCCATGTCAAAGTATCGCCAGTTATTGCTTTGAAATCAAATGCACCGTTGCCTGTACCGGACAACGATGCATGTACCGGACAACGATGCAGATCTGAATTATTTGGGCGAAGCAATTGGCAGCTACGTGGCATGGCCCAAACATCTTGTTGCCCTTGACAAGGTATGTTTAATTAATTGAAATGTATGTTTAATTGACTATATTTAATTGCTGAATTTTTTTCAATGTTAACTTTAATTTCACATTTATTTAGATTCAAACAAAGTCTAATAAAGGGAATGATAAGAAGATTCCCAGAAATGAAACAGTCACATCGCCCGAAAAGGTTTGTAACATTTATTCTGTAAGGTTTGTCATTTTTTCAGATTCAATAAACTAACAAACTGATTAACCTCATTTTTTCAGATTGAATCTAATAAACCACCCGCACAGCAAGCCAGCAAGCCAGCTGCCGCACCACGACTGGATGTTCGTGGCAAAAATAAAGCCGGCAAACTTCAAGCCAGCTGGATGTTCGTGGCAAGTCAGCTGCCGCACCACGACTGGATGTTCGTGTCAAATAACATCACATGAATTCCAATAAAGGTTTGAAATATATGCTTTTAAATTTCACTTACAATCAATGCACAATTAAATAATTATTAACTTATATGTTTTATTTTATAGTGCCCTCGTCAAACTAACAACATCGACTATGGGTACTATGTATTGCGATTCATGAAGGAGATTGTTGATAAGAATCAAATTATAATCCCAGAAACGGTACGGTATTTTAATTATTTGATTTTCATATATAAACTATGTTTATATTTGATTCTAACTTATTTATGTTCAATTTTTATATCAGTACTTTGACAATTCCAGTCCAACGTATTCTGAAGAAGAACTAACAGAGATAAAGGAAGACTGGTGTCAGTATGTGCTTGAAATGAATATTATTTGATTTGCTGGGAAATGGCATGCTGCAAGGGATATGGTAGTTCTGTGCTGTTTGTGAATATGTAGTTGTGAATATGAATATGTAGTTGTATGAAAATATAGTGAATCTGATAGTTATATGAATAGGTAATTGTGTGAATATCTAGTTCTGAGCTGTTGTGAATATGTAATTATGAACTGATTGTTGTGAATATTTGTGCATATTTGTGCATTTTAAAATATAGTGAATCTATTGTTGTTGTGTACTGATTCTTGTGTGTTTTGTAGTGTTGTTTTGTTGTTGTTGTGTACTACTGACTGATTGTGAACTGATTCTAGATGAAAATGATTTTGGAATAAAAATTGTGAACTGATTCTGGATTAAAAGACAGCGCTTTTAAAAAAGGCGCTTTCTAAAAAAGCGCTTTTTAAAATTTACAGCATATTTAATAAAACTAAAAAAAAAAAAAACACCTTTTACAAGGCTTTCTCAAAAAAGCGTTGTAATAGGTGCATTAGAATGCACCTACTACAGCGCTTTTTTGAAGAAGCGCTGTAATAGGTGCATAATAATGCATCTATATGCACCTACTACAGCGCTTTTTGGAAAAGCGCTGTAATAGGTGCATAACAATGCATCTATATAAGTGCACCTATTATAGCGCTTTTGTGAAAAAGCGTTGTAAAAGGTGTATAACAAATCATCTATATGAATGCACCTATTACAGCGCTTTTTTGGAAAAGCGCTATAATAGGTGCATAATAATAAAACAATTAAATGCACCTATTACAACGCTTTTTTGAAGAAGCGCTGTAATAGGGTCATAATAATGTATCTATTGTTATAGGGATTTACAGCGCTTTTTTAAAAAGCGCTGTAAAATGCGTATAACAAGCACGCAATATATCCACCTTTTTTACAGCGCTTTTTTTTATAAAAAAAAACGCTGTTGTATCTTTTTACAGCGCTGGTAACTACAGCGTTTTTTTTTTTTTGAAAAAGCGCTATAAATGGCTTAAAAAAAACGCTGTAAAATGCGTTTTTTCGCGTAGTGTATATTGTTGAAGTTTAATACATGTATGGTTTTTTACATGATTTATCAACGATCTAGTGGTTCTTCCTTTCAAGGGCACACCACCTAGTCGTGTTTCTCCCACTCTATTTGTGTTTTGAGATATAAATAAGCATATAATAAAAGAAACATACATATACTAGTTTGTGTGTATTTTCTTTATAATCACATTGTATCTTATATTAATTCTTTTGTTTGTTTCCAATGCGACTTTTAATTGATTAAACAGTTTGCTCACAAACTTTTAGTATTTCTAAATGATATTACATATTGCTGCTAAAAAATCTTAGATAACCAACTCTACACATGGTACTTCTACTCACTCACTTTGTGTAGATAGATGGATGAATGGAAATTAAATTAACAAAATTGTATTTATTTATCTATCTTGTTAATCAACCCTATTGATATATTTATTCAGTCTAGATCTGCAGGACTACTTCTCCGAGGCAATTGCATGTTTAATGTGTCTTTTCTTGGTAGACAATAAATTGATTCATTTAGTTGTTCATTTTTCATTTGCTGATTTTCAAGTGTTGTTAAGGTCAATTGGTTTGTAGCGTCTTTATTTTTGTGAAGTTCAAGGTAAGCTTTACCGATAAAATATACTACCATACACGAAAATTCTAATATTCTAAGAAACACATTTGTCTATTTTTGGTTACTAGAGGGAATTCATTAATAGTAAGTGGTTAAAAATTATATAATCTGGTTTATTGCTTGTGATTCCCTCACTCTCTCATGTCCAACGTTTTGGCTTTGCTTCAATTTTCATTAAGGAAACTCTCCTAATATAATATGGTGTACTGCTTGTGATTTCTCAGGTTAATGTTGAACATATGGATTGTTTTCCCATTTAATTTGGAGGTCAGGAACATTATGGTAACAAAGAAAATGGCCAAATGTCTGAAAATGAAGAGATTTTGGCATACTTGATTGTATTAAAGAGGTGTGTTTCTTGCATTACTCTTCATTTTATGTTAATTAAATAGCATTTAGTTAATGTGGTTCTTTCAAGATCTTAAGTTGGTGTTATTATCTTAGCCAATGTATCAAACTTTGTGTATCAAAAATTTTGCTATCAAATTTGTTGGTATTCATTTCTTATCCAAATCACCTTACACTTTCAGAGAAAGCCTAGAATTATGATTGGATCATTAACAATGGGAACATTATTTACAAAGAGGTAGTTAATTATTATTAAAATTGTACTTTTTTAAATTAGTCGATTATTTATGTTTCTATCTTTTTGTTGAAAAACTGACTATTGTCATTCTTTTTGTTTAGTTGTGAAGTCTTATTATGCATAATATTTTATTATTGTTAGATGGTATTTTCTTAGTACAAAGTTAACTAGATGACATATTAGTGAATTGTGTTTTTGTTGTGAAATCTTCTTATGCCTAATATTGTATCACTGTTATATGGTATTTTGAGTACAAAGTTAGCTGATATATTAGTAAATATATATATATATATATATATATATATATATATATATATATATATATATATCATTATATGTATATGTTCTTATCATTACATAAGATGTCAGATATTGGTAAACTTAGAGGATGACCTAGAGGATTTGGAGGTAAAGGAAATGGTAGCGTTCAATCCATTCCTTCTAGTTCTGAGCAAAGGAACATTGCTTAGTACACGACGCCACCTATTAGCACACCATCTCCAGCATCTAGTAATCCAAGTGTTCCTCTTAGTACTTTACCTATTCCATCTCCTTCTACAAAAAAAAAAAAAAAAAATCAACTCCACAATATCCCCAACCACCACCGGTTGTAGATCCTGAGACTATACCACCCTTAGAAGAAGATAATGATCACAATACCCAGCCCCAACAATTTATCCCATTTGGAGACCCTACATTACCATGTCCTCATAACAAGAATCTACCATGGGGCAGGGATCATTCAAATAACAAAGTTTGGATTTATGTTCTGAAAGGATAGTAAGTAAAGTTGTTTATTTAATTTAATATGGATTTTAATGAATTTAATATTTGTTACTTATACATACTTTTTGATTTAATTTACTGATTTAATTCATGTGTTCATTTTTGCAGCTTTTATCCTGATGATAATGCGACTAAAGATATATCGGAGGCAATTAAATCTATGTTTGATGGTCCTTGCAACAATTGGAAATGTTGTAACACTAAAATAAAATAAAAATGTGGTTTAATGAGTGGACGGTAAGGTATCTTGGTTATTTGCTATCATTTCATATAATTTTATAACTTCTAATTATTATGAATTTAGTTTTGTGTTGGTGTTTTCAATAATTGCATAAAGGCTACAAATGGATTGGTGAGCAAGATTCAACAATTATAGCCATGTGAGAATTTAAAGCAAATGATCTACTTGGTTTGTGCATGTTGTAAAATGTTTAGGGTTGTTAAAAGTTGAATTTGAGACATGTATAAAAGCTTAATATTAAGCTCAAATTGTATTCATATTTGTGTAATGAGCGATTCAAAGTTTTGCTAAGTCATATTTGTGTAAGAAGACAACATAAAAAATAAATAAAAAATAAAAAAACTGTTTATCTTAACAATTAGAGCACAACGTAACCTATAAATAAGAGCATACACAATGTATTTTATCTAAGATAATTAAGTTTGATGGGTATGTGTTGGATCCTTACTACCTTATTCTTTTATAAGAGAATTATGTGGATATGTTCAAAGCGTTATGAAATATGACACTGTAATGCTTGAGAATTAAATTTTTTTTTGTTGTTGTTCATGGACCATATGCAAATCCCTAAGTTGATTAATAATCTCTTTTTTGTTCAGGAAAAATTTGAAAACCTGTGTTCACAAGTTGAGTCTCAATCTCAACCTCAACCTTCTGAGTCTTGTGATAATGAGAGTAGTTCACAACACAAGCATATGCCTATTGATTATGATAACTTAATGATTGAAGTTGTTGGAGGAATAAATTCAAAGGGTAGAGTGTATAGACTTGGTTTGGACGGAAGCATTCGTGCCTGTGCCTCATCTTCTAAATCAAACCAATATTCGAATTATACTGACATTGTTCGTGATATGAGTAGAGAGCTTGAGGCACGATTAAAGCAAAAGATTGCAGAACAACAAACAATCAATTTGATTCTTGCTCGTCAAAATAAAATGTTTTCCTTATTTGCTAAACATGCAAATATTGATTTTGATGCAATGGATTTGGATGAAGATGAGCAGTCTATTGGTAATGGTACTCTTGGAAGCAATCCAATTGATGGTACAAAGGCAAATGAGTGATGATTTTTGAATGTAGAATCTAAAAGTTTAATGGTTGGTAGGCACCTCATATTCTTTTGGATGTATTGATAGAACTATGACATTTTGATAGTTTGTTGTTATTTAGAGATACTTATGTTATGTGTATGATCATGGAACGATTGATGTTTGCTATTGGAAAATGAATTTAGAACTGCGTAAAATTTATGGAAAGATAGATAAAAGGAAATAATTTAAAGTAAATGATATAAAGATATTTAATTTGTGACAAAATATAAAATGATAATTTGTCTCAATTGTAATATATTTGCGACATAATTTTTAATTTTTTTTCGTCTCAATGGATTTATTAAAAAATAAATAATATAATGAATAGTAACTGTCACAATTTTCGTTGCAAATTTGGGACGGAAAGAAAGAAATCAGTCGCAACATTGGGACGGATTGAATGCATTTTGTTGCAACTTTGGGACATAGTAGAAGTCTTGAGTATACACAAAAAATAATTTACGTTCCAAATTTTCGTCCCGCATTTGAGATGAAAGCAAATATTTCGTCCCAAATATTATTGAGACGGAAATTTAAACTAACGTGTGACGGAAATTTCTGTTCCAGTTTAATTTTTTTCTTGTGGTGGTTGAGGCTATGACATAAGTTTTCTTTTAAATTTTGTATATTTTGGTTCTAATTAATACGCTTGAATTGGTTAGTAATGAAACAAGTGTCAAACACAGAAAAATTCCTTGTTTTTAGAGTAATATCATAGTTTACTTGTTTTCAAAATTTATTGAGACTTTTGGATTTTACCGTGTTAGTTATATATATAAAGAGATAATATTTAATATGTGAATTATGATCTTTTTGTTTATTGTTGTTTAGTTGATGTAAGTTGGATGAAAGCTTGTATTTGATCTTTTAGTTTTTTTTTCTTCTAGTTTGATATTACCTATAGAAATGCCATGGGAACATTTACTCATGAAATTTTTGTAAGTAATATTTCTTTTCTTCTAGTTTGAACTTATCCATGACATTTTTGTAGTAAATTTAACCATGACATTTCCTTGAGTAAGTTACTCACGTAAATAACCCATGAAATTTCTGTAGGTAATATTTTACCTACGAGCATTTTACTTACGAGTATTTTACCTACAGACCCGTATCTTTGGATAATCTATGAGTAATTATTGATTACCCATATATATACCGTGGGTAAAGTCAAAATCTACGTAAAGTAATCATTATTTTTCTTGTAAGACTTCATAAACCATGTTGTAGTCATTGAGCCTTATGTTCTTAAATTTAGACACGTGTATAAATTAGCTCTACTTTCCTATTTAATTTTCCAAGCCAAATTGAGGATAACCAAATAGTCTTTAAATTGAAACCAGAACCAAACCATAAGTATAGAGTCACATAAAGCAACATACTTTAGTGGTTGAAAACTTCTTATCCATTACTCTAAGTAACATAATTATGAAAAGTAAACAGAAATAAATTTATAAAAGTGTTTGGTGGACACCTCCTTTGAATGTATATATACCTTGAATCCTTGAGAGAATAAGAGATAAAATAAAATGATGTGATATATGTGATATATTGAATGAGTGTTGAGGAATATGAGATGTATCTGTATCATTACTCATTTATTAAAAAATCCCTAAATATTACTTTTAATAGCTAGTGGTACATCCTACTATTCATGCCTACTCAAAAACATACGGAGGCCTTAAGGCAAATTTTAAGATAAATCTTTTAAAGTTTATAATAGTTTTTTAGTAAAAAAAAATTATCAAATTTTTTAAGTTATTTTAGACACAAATACGTAACTGATGCATAAAAAATATGAGACAAACGTTTATCAGTGATGCGAGACAAATATTTGTTATGAATACATAAAAAACACATAGGACAAATCTTTATCATTGATAAACAATTATAAAACACGAGAAAAATATTTGTAACTGATACATAAAAAACATGAGACAAATATTTGTCAATGATAAATATAAAAAATCATGAGACAAATATTTGTCACTGATACATGAAAAAAGTCAGGGATATATATTTGTCCATGATAAATATAAAAAGAAAAAATATGGGACAAATATTTACTATTAATACATAAAAAGTACGAGACAAATATTTTTCAATGATAAATATAAAAAAATCACATGACAAATGTTTATCACTGATACATAAAAAAAGACAAATCATTGTCCTTGATATATATTAAAAAAAACGGGATAACTATTTACCACCGATACATAAAAAATACGGGATAAATATTTGAAAGTGATAAATATAAACATTCATGGGACAAATATTTGTTACTGATACATAAAAAAACACAACATAAATATTTATCTTTGATAAATATTACAAAATACAAAATAAATGTCATTAATAAAAATTAGAAAAAATACATAACAAATATTTTTCATTGATACATACAAAAATACGAGATAGAATTAGGTCATTATCAAATATTTTCCACTCGTTATCAATTTCAAATTTATGGATAATTATTAATCATAATAAATTAAATCAAATCATTTATCTATAACATAAATAAAAGATAACTTTTTTTATTTATTAATTTTCCTTAATCATTATGTGGAGAAAAAAGTATAGAAACGACGCAGTACCTATGTGGAAGCAAGAGTATTTTTTAGTAGTTTATAAAATAAATTATATTTAATCTATTATAATAAAACTTAATTTATCCTTTTTTTTACAGATAATACAATAATATGCTATTAAAACAAAAAATCTAAATAATAACAAGTAAAATTATTATTACCATAAAAGTTACAGTTAAATAGACTGAAACTCACCAATTACTCAATTAGACATAAAAAATATTGTTTAGACACGGACAAAAATATTTCAAATTGACAATTGAAACATTTTAATTTCACTTAATCAACTTTTGAAAAAACCTCAACTTAAAACATGATTGAACACGACTAAATACACAACTTAATTAATCACTAATAAGATAAACATGACTTTATCTACAAACTATAATCTGTCATTAAAGTAAAAAATACAGTCAAATAATTTTTGTAAGATATTCAAAAGAGCTTATAGAAATTAACAATAAACAGTTTATAAGTTTATAGGCATATGATAAAATTTTACTATAAGCTCATTTAAACACCAACAAATACTTATGTGAGCAAATAAACTAAAAAAAAAAAACTAAACTATTCTTTTAGTTCTTTAACTTATTTTTTAGTTTCATTTTAGTCTCCTGATTATTTGTTGTTCTGTCTTAGTTTCCGTTAGTCAAGTTGATTATTTCCGTTAATTTCTAAAAAAAGTTAAGTTTATACATGTGTCATCTTCTTCATCATATTCATTTCCAAACCAGAAATTTATTATCTCTATCAATTTAAAAATCCAGAAAATTCATCAAATCTATAACATTCAAACACACAACCTTTCAAGCTCATAACCTTTCAAACTCATAAAAAAGAAAAATCTCCAAACCCGTTATTCTTGTTGTCCATGTCTATACTTCTATCATTGCCAATGCAGAAAATGAAGGAAAAAAAATCGAAAGATATTATTCAGCGGAACAAATGGATTTGATTAGGGTAGCTGGTGTGACTGGATCTGAATCGAAACTAAAAAAATGTTGAAAATGGTGAAACCGTTAAATCCGAATATGTGAAAGATTGGAAGAGATGGATGGAGTTGTGATAAGTCTTAATTGGATTTAAGTTTGGTTATGAATTTTGATTTGAGTTAGAATTTTGATAGTTAGGAGTTCATAATTGAAGGAGATTTACCGATTTAGAATTGATTTTATTTATTTATTAAATGACTAAACTAATTGGTATTGATTTTTTTCTTTCTTTTTTTGCATTATTTTTTGTTGGAGCTGAAACTTTCCCTTATCTAGATTTAGAGAAGATGAAGAAAATGAAAGAGATAAAAAAAAAACAAGTGAAATCAAGGTCACTGAAGAATGATGGGTTTGGAGAATTTTCATTTTTATGAGTTAAAAATGTTAATGAATTTTAATTTGTAAGTTAAAAATTTAAAAAGTTATAGGTTTAAAAGTCATAGGTATGATAATTTTTTTGGATTTTTAAATTGAAGATAGTAATTTATGGGTTTATGAGTTTGAAAATAGGTGAGATAAAAATATACAAAACTTAACGTTTTTTTTTGGCAAAAATTAACAAAAATGACAACTTAACTAACGAAAGTGTAATTAAAAAATTAAAACATAACGAAAAATAATTAAAAGACTAAAGTAAAATAAATTAAGGGACTAAGAGTAATTTAGTCAACTCAAATGCAGCCCTAGTCTATTAGGTAAATAAACCACATGGTGCACCAAACTATTTCCATCCTAATTTTGAATCTTAAAAGCAATTATACTCAATCAAAAAACCACCTCCTTTGCAGTAAGAAAAGAAAAGGGCAATAAGTATCATTTTGAAGTTTACAAAGTAGAACAATCAGTATATTAAATTACAACACTCGAGTTGATTTTGTACAAATGAAATAACTAACAAACTTTTGTTATCAAGGATTAACATAAAAACCACAAGGAAGTATGCACATCTGAATTACTACATTTTCATTATTAAGAATTTGGAAACAATTATCAAACAAATGGGTTAGTTGGCACACCTATGCAACACTATCAGGACATGGTGTAATGAACAAGACATTATCCGATAAAACAAAACTACATAGGAGTGTTGGCAACTCCAATCCTTTCTATGAAGTTGATTGGACAAAATTCCTTGTCAAACTGAACATGTGAATGTCGTTGAGCAGGTTAGCAGAAAGTAATAAAACGTGGAGACAACTAATGGGTCCCTCCTTAGGTAACATGTATATGATGAAATCTTGCACATTATTAATCTCTGATTATTCAGTTGCTAAATCTTTGCACATCAATTCATGAACAAATATCACCACCATTCTCATTTTTCATTTGAATCACTTGCCTTAGACTCCCTCTTTATCATATTTAGTAAGTATAGGACGACCTCAGACATTGCCGGCCTAAATTCTGGCTCCAACTGCATTAAAAGAAGAAAGTTAATTCCATTAGATAGTGATAAACTGATGAAGAATGGTGGAGAACAATATGGAACTTTCATGAAACACTAATAAATGAAAACATAAGAAATAAGAACTACTTTTTCAAAAAGTAAGAAATAAGAACTAGGGCAACCATCTTGTAAGTACAACTCATATGGTGAAAGGTTACAGGTACATTTGATATGTTGGGGTATAGGTTCGAACCTGCACTAGCGCACTTCTCCACACTTAGTGTTAGTGAGTTTTGCCATTGGGAACTTTGAAACAAGACAAAAAAAGAACTAGGGCAACCTTAATATCTACAGAGTTATCTATTTCTAGTCATATGAAGTAGAACAATTTTAATATCTATAGATTTTCTTGTATATTCCTCTAGATTTTTCTATTTTGTGAAGCCCTACAAGAATGGTAGAAAGAGAGCAAAGTGTTTTGACATCAAGCAATAATAACAAGTTTCTTTGAGCAATTAGAGAGTTATCTCTTTCCTCTATATTTCTTTCTGTCCCTGAAAGATAAACAAGCTACCAATAACTGAGATTTATGTTGAAACTTATAAAAACTCACCTGAAGGCATCGAGAAATAATGTCTGCAAAATTTGACAACGACTTTGCAGGGTAAACTCCATTTAAAGAAGGATCAACCATTTTTGATAGTGCATCAATATCGTGAAGTTTAGGAATTGCCCATCTAGCAAGAAATTGCTCCCCTCGTGGACGTGCCCTGTGTCCGAGATGTTCGAAACAATGAATTATTTAACTGCATAAATAGTCCAAACAGATGCTAAAGTAATTTGCTTATGCATTCTCACCTGTCATGGGACTGACGGCCAGTCAAAAGTTCTAGCATAATCACTCCAAAGGTGTATACATCACTTTGGTAATTGTAAGTTCCTAACTCAAATTCTGGAGCTCCATAGCCGTAAGTTGATTGCAAGTTCCCCGAGAGCTGACAGTGCATGGAATTTCATCAGACTGTTATAGCTTATAACACAAATTACATTTTGACATTGTTACGTAATGATATGATATTGAACATTAAATCCTGCTAAAATATCAGGAGGTACATCAAACCTATAATTTTTTTACCATTTCCCTAATAAAGTCAAAACAACTTCTACAGTATCAAATAATTTCTTCTTACCTGACTTACAGATCCCGAAGCTATTAATGGAGCTAAACCACAATCAGATAGACGCACTGATAGATCTTCATCAAGGAGAATATTGGCAGACTTCAAATTTCTGTGTATCACAGGTGGCTGACATTGCTCATGCAAATATCTTGTAAAGGACAAAAAGTATTACTGTATTAGATTCAGCATGTCAAACTGTTGTCTTTTAAATATCTTAGACCAATTCAAATTTGATAAAGTTCAGGCAAGGTTGGAATGCAACTACCATATTAATGAGAAAGTTAGTAGATTAATACTTTCAGCAATAGATGAATTCCAAATAGATTAATACTTTCAGCAATAGATGAATTCCAAATCAAGAGGAGTAAAATATTTAGGCAGCACAAACTAGAATTCAAAAATGAAACCTGACTCGTTGTAAACTACAACTTAAAAAGCTTGAGCAATTTTTCTATTTACATTATTGATTAATTGACTTACTCTAAGGCTCTAGCTGCCCCAAGTGCTATCCGAATGCGAGTATTCCATGATAGTGCTGCTTTCAATTCCTCATCCGAGTGAAGTGCATCATATAGTGATCCGTTACTGCAGTACTCGAAGATCAGAAGCCTTTGACCATGTTCTGAACAGTATCCAATAAGCTCAACAATATTTGAATGTCGTATTCTGTCGATATTATTTACTAATTCAAGAAACTCATCATCCTTATGGTGATTAGAGGCTCTTTTGTCAATTTTCTTTACAGCAAGTAGCTAACAATTCACAAAAAAAAAAAGTAACCATCAAAATAAGAATCCAATTGAAGCATAAAAATAACAGGTTCAGTACAAAGGATAAAAATCCAATGCTATCGATAAGCAACAATTCTACCTTCCCGTCAGGAAGCTCTGCTCTGTACACAGTGCCCAACATGCCTCCTCCTATAAGATTTTCTTGAGAAAAGCTATTTGTATACTGTTGAAGGGATGCAATGGTGAAAGATTTTGCAAAAGTGGGAGGAAGAATTGAACTTCTTAAGGATGGATTGACATTAGTCGCTCTGTGGGAAGTGGTTGGCTCAGCAATCACTCTCTTAGTAGGAAGAGGATGAGGAGGAGGTGGTGGTGGTGGTGGTGGAGGTGGTGGAGGTGGTGGCGGAGGTGGAAGAGGCATAGAGTACACTTCTGGTGTACTGATATCTATTTCCTGATCTCTTGACTTTGGTATTGCCACCATTCTTTGCACATCCTTCTCTTGCTTATCCTGTGCATTTGGAACAGCCCACACTCTCCTAGGCTCTTCTTGGTGATCGTCTTTTGGCCTCAAAACATCCACTGTTGGTGGTACTGTTAAAATAAATCAAAATTATTAATAGATTTAAGTCATATATTGGCGGATTCTTCAAACGAATAACTAGATGCAAGATAAATAATTAAACGGAAGACTAAAAGCAATATTTTTTTGCCTTTTTCTGTTCGAATAGGTGGTTGGACAACAACAGCTTCGTAATCTCTAGCATTTTGTCTTTCACCTCCATATGCACCAATTTGACGTTGCCTGGACCTTCTGTCAACCTGTTCCCTTCTACCACATCTTGGAACAAATAAAACGAGTGCTAGTACAAAAATAACGAATACCAATACACTTGCAATAGATATCAAAACCACCCTTTTGGTATGTTTTTTGGATCTCCCAAATTTTGATTCAGTCGCTACAGTAGGTCCATCAGCTTGTTTGGTAGGTACACGGCCAGAACCAGAACCAGAAGATGGTACTCCAGAACCAGAAGATGGTGCTCCAGAAACCGGTGCTCCTGGTGGTGGTGGTACTTGGGAGCCAGGTGGAGGAGCACTTGGTTCCGTGGCATTATCATTAAATGGATTTCCAGCTTGTCTGCATAACGAACACCATCTTAGTTACAGAAGCTACAAAATTACAGGTTTACAACTATATGTTCTTCAAATCCAAACTTCTGATGTAACCAAAATCAATAAATAATATAGAATACAGAAAACACGTTATGGAGACTCAGTTTTTCTCGATGGTCACAGTTAAAATTCAGTGTATATTTTTATTATTCCTAGTGCAATATTCTAGGCTAATTGTTAGTAGTCCTAGTTAATACAACTTCCTAGACATTGAATGTAATTAATGCAGCATCATTAAAAATACAAAGTAAGCTACGAGGAACCCAAATAAAATAACCTAAAAATATAACAATAATCTATGGACCACTTTCTAAAATATTGTTACTGTAAGAATATTATAAAATATCTTATAATATCTTTTATATTATATTAGAGTATCTTCAGCTATTTCCTAGGATCAATTTATAATCATAGAGATATCTTAGAATATCTCTCATTATTAGTATGATTTGTTCCTGATTTATAATTGAGTCGATGCATTTCTATAAATACAGAATACTATTGAGTCTTTTGAATCAAGTTAGCATAAAACGATTATCAAATAATATTCAAGCTCTTATTATTTTTCTCCCTCTTTTCTCTAAAATCCCACAACTTCAACAGTTACATTATTATTCTTCTTTAATCCAATTTATACTACAAAGTCTACACCTTCTGTGGACTTGACAGGCCCAGAAGCACAAGTTTAAAACACCACAAATCAATTATATGCTATACAAGCTGACCCCTAAATGAAAAATTGAGCCATTAATTTGGGTGCAAAAAAAGTGTACCTTTCCTAATGCACAGTGACTCTATTACAACATATTGTTTCTTTTTTTCTTGACTGTTTATGTTAGAAACCCAAAAATCGGATTCCAAAGAGTTAACTATTTTATTGAAAGAAAAAATACACGAGCACATACGCTCCTCAAGAGCAGATACCCTCCTCAACCGGAATACCAGTTTAATTACTAAGATATGGAAAAGATCCTTCTTAACAGAGAGAGAAACTTTATTTATAGATTCTCTGTACATAGGAGAAATGATCAAACAGAAACTGCCCTAAAAAACAGGAAAAACAGAAACAACTAACAGCCCTATAAAAACTAACTACCTCCTAACTAACATAGCAGTCTAACTAATTAATTATCCCTATTACAACCTCAACCAATTAACTACTTCTCCTAACTAACTCTCCTTTATTTAAGGCCTAGCCGTTTAACTGGAGAAAGCATCTATTTGTTTTTAATTATTACAAATGAAGTGCTTCATAAGTTCATAACTTCTTACGAAGGCGTAATATCAAAGTATCATATATTCTCTTTTGTCTTTTGTCCTTATTCCTTTTTGGCTTAATTGTCCCATTTAAGCAAAAAGAAGCACGATGCATAAAGTATTTATTTTTTAAGGCTTTCACCTGAACGTAGGAATGTTTAGCAACTTTGGAGGTATTGGGCCAGCAAATTGGTTGTTCTCGACATTCCTGCTCAAACAAGGAAGATTAAAATTTAAAGAATCAAGTAGGACTAAAATTGAAAAGATAGCATCTAATCCTATATGCTTCCGGAAAGTTCAACAATCTATACAATATATGTCATAATTTATATGAAACATGGTTCAGAAAAGTACAAATCTTTCAGAGGAAGGTCTTGTAAAACATCAAGTGTCCCGGATAGTTGATTATCCTGCAAGCGTCTGCCAACAAGGAAATAGTGAGTTTGCTTGCTAATTGACATAGACAATAGGTCATACTTTGATATTACTAACACGAAATACTAACAGGGTGGTCAAGGATGACAGGTTCTCCACTGAAGGAGGTAGTTCCCCACTCAGATTATTACTAGATAAATCTCTGCAAAACCGTTAATTGCTCCATAAAATATGTATAATGAAGAAAAGAGTCTTAATTGTCTGTATTAATGCATAGTTTAAAATGAGGCCATACAAATTGATCAATTGCGTAAGTGACTGAAACGCATCTGGTATTTCTCCAGTTAAATGATTGTTGTTCAGAGACCTGAAAGGAGATGATCCGGTATAATGTAGATACACTTACATAAATTTAACATACCATACAAATTTAATATTTAATATAATATAGGACAAACAACAAACTCACATGTCTGTCATTCCAATTAAAGTGGATAAAGAGGCTGGAATACTTCCAGTGAACAGGTTGGCTGAAAGAAAACTGCAAGTAAAACCCATCACGTCTTTTAACTGAACTTTAATGGAAAGTGCTAGTATTACAGAAATGAGTTATATTACATACAAGTTTCTCATGGTAACTGGCAAATTGGATGGAATGCTTCCTCCAATGTTGTTGTTGCTCAGATCGCTACCTCCAAAATACACAGCAAACAGTGAAGATGATGCAGAAGAAACTTATAAATACTGTGAGAAGGAAGATCACTGAAATTGATGAACTGAGGGAAATGCAATAGATGCACATGAACGCACAGAAAAATGTATAAAGCAAAGGAGAATTATATTTACATTACTGAGATTGTAACAAATGATGCCAGATTATCGCCCAGTTCTCCTCCCAAATTTGCACCATTCAGAACACTGTCACAAATAAGATGATAAGAAAACTTATGATTACCTGTTCTGAGATACAACAATGGAAAGAGCCTCTTTCCACTAAAGGAGTAAGTTACATAATTAAACGACATATAATGTCCAATTAATTATAAACCACTTCAAATACATGGATGGTTCTAAACTGCAGTCGCAATGTAGCGGTTTTAGAGGTATCTGCAACAGCATCGCAACCACAAATGCAGCCACAACAGCCGCAATTGACTGCATTTTACCGCAATATATAGGTTCGCAGCGTAACCGTAACAGCAATTTAGAACCATGATCAAGTCCATAAATAAATCAATGTGAGAAATATCATTCAATAATTCAATATGAAGAGTCAGAGGAAAGAGATAAAAACATAACATACATTTTTTGAATGAACGAACCATTACACTGAATGCCTTGCCACCCTTCTCCGCACGGATCTCCGCCACTAGCAACCCATCCAGGGAGAGGAGGAGATCCCAGTGAAGTATATAAGCTATTAAGTGCAGCAACTGATACAATCAAAAAAATTTAGAACTCCTATAACCATGGATACATTACATAATCAATCAAGAATATGTTGAAAGTATTAATTCATAAATTTTCTATTCTAATTCTCAGTCAGCCATACAATTCAGTAACCCTCGACACACCGATCAAATCAAGACAAAGACTGAATATTTAATGTACCATTACCAACATTCATAGCTGAATACAAAAAAAGAATCCTATTTCATTGCTAGTAGAGGCCTGTTTGGATTATTTGATCTTATCTACTGACATAAGCACTTGTGAAAACAACTTATGACATATTTATCGGTGTTAAATTGCGGCCTTGGCGCCCCCATGGCAGATTTTTTGTCAACCTCCATAGTCAATTTGTGAAGGGATGCCCAACATGGCAGCACCATTGGCCACAATGACATGTTTATTTGGTAGACAATTGACCTTCCGCCATCGATGACACAGATGTCCATGAGCTGTTTTCAACTTACTTCTATAAGTTCTATAGGATAGCTTATAAAAACAGCTTATAACTTATATCAAAACAGTTTGACTTAATTTTTTTATCTTTTATTATAGAAATAATTTCTACACAAGCGCTTAATTAAGTTGTTTATCCAAACAAGACCTAGATATCATAAGAGAAAAGCAGATAATCTTCAACCATCATTAAAACACACACAAACGCACACTATAATATTCTATTAATTTAATACCAATAGAGAATCTGGAGTGATTAACTTGGGAGACAAAGGTAAAAATCATTACCATCAGTGGGATCAGTGACAGCACTTGAAATCTGAATTATGCAAATCAACAAAAATCCCAATAGAACATCTCCATAGATCTTAACTGTCTTGAACTTCAGAGTAGATCTCTTCCAATCCATTGAACACCAACTCCACCTCAATCTTCAACACACACATACACAAACACTCCTCTATAAACCACACCAATCAAAAACCATCCTCCAAACTAAACAACAACAACACTGGTAAAATCAAATCAATTCACCAACTTAACAACTCACAAAACACAATCCACCAAAAACAAAAAAACAAGCATAACCCTTAAGTTAAGTGAAGAGCATAACAATGACACAAAATGCCCCTGATTTCTTTGTTTCTACAAAGGAGAAGTAAACAAAAATTAGAATTGTAGCAGCTGAGCTTATAAGAAAGATAATAAACTTGGAGTCTAAGATTCAGAAAGAAAACGTAAACACGCATATTGCATTGCATCAAAAAATAAGAAAAAAATTGATAATATAGTATTAATGATAATTTAGTATTGACAGTAATAATTGTTATTTATATTTATTATTACAAAAACAAGAAGAAGAGGAAGTAACTAAAACAAGCGTAAAAACCCTAACCTTTGAAAAAGAAGAAAAGGCAAAGGCAAATATGTAAAGGTAGAATGAGGAAGGTTGTCTCTGAGATTCTCTTTCTTTCTTAGCAGTCAGCACCCTTTCTTGCTCTCTCTATCACATAACAAATGAAGTCAAGACATAAACATTAGTATAGTACCTAAGCTGTAAAGTACTATTCTTTTTTTTTTTTCTGAAGAAATGTTTAAATTATCTCAACCACGCGCCGTTATTGGCGCGTGCTTTTCTATGCTGTGCTTAACCTTGGTGTTATATTGTTGGATTTTTTTTTTTAATCTCGCATACAAAAGGTTGTTGAGAATTATTCCACCAACTTGAAAGGAAGTGTTTATATAAAAACTAGCAAAATATATGTGTCTTGTATACTTCGTGCTTGTTTGTATATTTTCTTCTTTAAAGATTTCATTTATTTGATATGTTGTTTTTTATTTTGGTGTCATTATTTAATATGTTGTTTTAATATGACCAATGCAATGTTCGAGTTAATATTTACTTTTTAAATTTTATTTAAAAAATATATATTGATAATATTAAAATCAATTTAATCATATATTGATAGTTATTATGTTTTAGTTTATTAGTTAGTGAATCGTTATATGTCATAGATAAAATACATATATAGTATTGATTTATTTTTATCATGTGTCTTTAGAAATAAAAGTGTATATAATTTTCTTGAATTTGATTTAAAAATAATTTTAATTATGATTACTTCATAAAAAATTATTTTTTAGCATTATTTGTTTTTCGAATGTCACAATTGAAGTGTAAAAATTCTAGTTCGAATGTTGTATTTTGAATTCTTTTACATTATTTTGATTAAATATAATTCTCTATTTAGATTTTTAATTTAGTTAGTTTTATTGTAAATATTTTTTTATTTGAAATAGATATACCCTTTAAAAAAATTAGTTAATATTTTTTTTTTATATAATAAAAAGTATTTGTGTTGCCTAAACTATCTTCATTGAAATTTGTTTCATGAAATTAAATATGTTTAGAATCATAAATTCTAAAGTAATTTATTCATATTATATGAATGATACCATAAATTAGGGTAAGCATAGTAAAATATTTCTTATATTTTAAACTACTAAAGTAGAGTTTTTAAATGTTATATTCATGAAGTGTATCATCATGTTTAATGAATTTTATTTACAGAATGTTTAATGAATTTGCATTAGAAAGGGCGATGAATTTTTTGATGAATTTGCATTAAAAAAGTGTATCTACGTGGAGACTATAGAGTTTTTCGATGAATTTGTATTAAAAAGGCAAAAGTATGTACAAGAAATGACGAAATCAAAAAGCTAAAAATATCTAAAAGAAAGGAAAGTAATGAGAAAGTATGGAATTCCATTAGAAAAACAAATATAAAGGTAATTTAAAATTAGAAACTATTGCAAATTAAAACCAATCGTCACCGATACCTAGAAATTTAACAT
The DNA here is from genome assembly GCA_037974755.1 of Cicer yamashitae. Classification (NCBI taxonomy): domain Eukaryota; kingdom Viridiplantae; phylum Streptophyta; class Magnoliopsida; order Fabales; family Fabaceae; genus Cicer; species Cicer yamashitae. The sequence goes on from JBBPBQ010020323.1 coordinate 25,116,048, forward strand.
ACAAAGTTGGAGAAGAAAAAATCCATTAATTCAACGAATGTAATACCAAAATGCAAGTGAATAAAATTTCTTAGAGCTTGTTTGATTGAGTTTTCTTTTTTAATTTTTGAAAACTATTTTGTAAATTAATTTTAAGAAAGTGTTTTTAAGAAGAAAAATTTTAAAAATATTTGTTTGACAATTCTATTTCTAAAAACTATTTTATAGATGAGAAAATGAAAAAAATTGTTTGGTAAGGTTGTTTTTTAAATCTATAAAATAAAAATTTTTTTTGATACATATAATTAAAACCGTAAATATTTTATGAAGAAACACTTGTGGCTCGATTTGATTTGAATGACATTTTTAAAAATATGACATAATCCAAATTAATATTATTTAAATTATATCAGTTTTTTGTTGATTCAAATTACAATTATAAAATATTAATTTAATATTATTACTATAAAGTTATATTTAAGTAACAAAATTGAACCAAAATATAACGAATAATATTCTAAAAATTAACATTATAAAATAACAATGATAGATTATGTTTGAAATATATGAAATAGTGAAAAAATATTAAATTAAACAAATAAGTATTATGAAAAAATTAAACAAACAAATAATAGATTGAAATAATATTTTGTTTTTGATGTAATAAAATTTAGGGTGAAAGAATGGTGTTCCAGTCCAAAGTAGGAAAGACCTCAAGGATCATTGAACACTTACACATGAATTTACATTTGTCTCCCTTCAATGGTATTAGCAAGAATGGAATAGTTGTCTTTTCACCACTAGATCAAACCACTAGGGTTACGTTAAAGTAATATCTTGTACTAATAAAAAAAAAATTAAAACTTCTATTTATACAGTTTTATTCGATTTTGAAAAATGAATTTAAAATTCAAATCCAAACACATCAAATAATATTTAATTTTATACGCTTTTTGATTTTTGGATCGGTTTACGATTTTATTTGAATATATATATATATATATATATATATTTTTTTTTTTTTTCATTTTTAGAAAACTAAAGTTGGTTGAATTTGAATGCATATGCATTTTACTTTTTGTTTTAATTACTATAATATTTTTCTTGGTAAACTACTAGCAAACTGCAAGGCTAACACTACGATAAGGGCTAAAACAAGTGCAAACGAAAGGATTATCTCATGTCTTTTGATTAATATTTTTTTTTAATTGTAAAATATTATCATCATGCCATTAATGAAAACTACTCATTCTCTGTGTATTTTTAATTTAAAACAGAAATGAAGAATTGAAAAGGAAAACTGGTTAAAACTCTTTCTATTTTTTAGTTTTTAAATCAGAAAATTAGAAATAGTTTTCAAAACTAATATTTAAAAATTAACATTTCAAACAAGTTTTTTAATTTTTAACTTTTTAAAAACTAAAATACTGTTTTTGAAAAGCAAATCAAACAGACCCTAATTGTTTGTTGTTTAATTTGTTTGGTTCCCTAAAACTAATTTTCCATATATATATATATATATATATATATATATATA
>JBBPBQ010020323.1:25120294-25193445 GCA_037974755.1 Cicer yamashitae
GAAATATATTTTACAAATATGTTATTATATTTATCAAAATAATGAAAATATCTAACACTATCTAATAACAAAAAGTCAATATTTTTGGACTATTTAACTAATTCAGATTTATAAATTTAAAAATAATGGAAAATATTAAAATCTCTAAAGCAAATTGTGTGTACACATAATAATACGCATATTTTAATTTAAATTTTAATTCTATAAATATATTTCTACATTTGTCAAATATAGAAAAGAATCACCAATAACAAATAATTTAATTTTTAAAAAATTTACGTTAATTTTTAAAATGATGATATTCAAATCAATAGTATATATGATTTATTTTTTTTATAAATTTCAAATTTATTATTATAATAAATCAATATCATACATTATTAATCATTTTTAAGAGTATATTTTTAATTTATACATTATTATTTTATTTTAATTTCCTTTATATTTTATCATGAACAATATTTTTAAAAGAATAAAAACGTAAACTACAGAATAATAAATAAAATCGAAGAGTAAAACAATATACCATATAAATAAAATAATAATAGTGTTATTTTAATAATAATATATCTATTTTAGTGTTCGCCAAATTTTTTTTTATCAATTTTAAATCCCATTGTTTTATAAAAATGGTTGTTTTTAGTTTTTTTTTAATAAAAAAATGGATATTTCGAATCTCTTTATAAAAGCATTAATCTACTTTCATAAAAAAAATATATGAAAACTAGACAAAATTTGTATAAAGACTTAACTTAAAAATCCATAATAATAATACAAATATAATTAACTCAAATATTATAATATTGAGTTATTATAAAGAAATGACCATGAATACTTTTTCTGCGTTGTGCACGAAGGCCTTCTTCACTTGCTGCAGCTGTGCGTGGTGCTGCCACTTATACCTGAAAATTTTTCTCGTTATTTTTCATATTAAATTAAAATATTTTTATAAAAAACGGGAATTGCATTTACATTAAAAAATAATAGGAAACCACATTTAATTTAATATAAACTTTTAGTTTTTCAAAGACACTCTAATTTTTAAAATGTATTTATCTCATCTATATTTATTTAAAAATTATACACAATATTTTTTTCATCACATTTATATCTCTATTTATTATTTATCAAAAGAACACTTAATACACACTTATTATTAAAAATATAATTATATTTTCAAATTTGTTTTTGAGTAAATATACCCCAACATTTATTCATAAGCAAATACTTATCTACTAGCCAATTAATTACGAACTCATATTATAGATAATCAACAAGTAATTTTTCTTACTTACATAGTTTTTATAAATAAGTATAAAATTTGCCGTAAACAATAAAAAATTTTATTGTAGTATATGTTCTTATCATCAAAAGTTTTACAATAATTTTCTTGTCTTGTCAAACAGTGCATATTCGTTCCATACATTAACTATCCATGTGCAACGCAGCTGTAGAAAAATGAAAATCAATGGGTAACAAAAGGATAACTATTACAGGAGTTTCCACATCAATATAACGTGGGAAAAATTATTTTCCACGTTGAGAATTTAAAAATGGTAAGAAAAATTAATAGTAGAAGACTGACGAAGAAGAAAGTTGACCGCTAAAGCTGTCAAAAGTGATCGTTATTATTTTGTTATTGACTAAGAAAATGATGAAGCAACTAAGAAAGAACTACAAGGATTGTCTCTCTATCTTTTATCGGTAGAAAGTGCTTTTTAAAAATGAATTGAGAATCTATGTGATGGACACTAACCCTATCAAATTATCAATTGAGCCTCATCCTTATCACTCGCAACACGTCACTATTATCTGGTTAGAAAAAATAAATAAATGAAATTAAAAAGATAAATAAAGTTACGAAGTAGAGTAGATATCAGATATTTCTTTTTATAAATAAATATTAATGATTAATAATTAGTTTAAAAAAAATTAATTGTTAGTGAGAAATACTAGAAGACATATGGCAATATGAGTCACATTATTCCCCTAGCTACTTTTTAGAAGGATACGTGTCTGATCAGAATTTGTCTCCAAATCACGAGCTTATCTTTAAAGATTGATAAGTCAAAAATGTCATAATTGTGTCTTGTATAATTACTGAAGGAATTATTATATTTTGTCATCTAGCAATAATGAATGCCAATAATGTGGCATGATAGTCAAAAGGTGTCATGATAATGTGGCATCATAGTCAAAAGGTGTCACGATTGTGTCCCGATAATCAAAAGGTGTCATGATAATGTCCCCCACAATTAAAAAGCATGTTGTTAATGCATGTGGTGGAGTGTCCTTAATAATGTATGAATAGTAGGAAGTTTGTCTCCATATGTAACTCCTTGGCTATAAAAGGAGGAATGTTGTATCATTTGGATTCAGAAGCAATCGAAATAAAAACCCTTTGTGTGCTTAAGTATAAACATGTTCTTCTAAATTCTCTCTTCTTCCTGAAAACTCTAAGTATTATGTTCATATCATAATTTCCCCATAAGAGATGCAAATATGCTCTACACTCGCCTCAGATATGAGGATCTTGTGTAACAAAAAACATCTGACTATTGATCCTTGCTACGGTCCTTTCTATCATAAGATTTTAGTTTTAATTGATAGTCTGTGGCTTGAGATTTGTAAGCCGTGGAATGGCTGTTTGTTATCTCGCATTGATGACGATTCAATTAGGACTATTCTTATGGTATGGAAGGCTCCCGGCCAGCGTGGTATCAGAGCCTGTGTTGTTAAGAGAGGGGGTGCATATGGTATGAATATGATAAAGAGAGTGAGTAAGGAAGGAAACCAATCAAATATGGAAACACCATAACCAAGCCAACAACCCATTACTCTCACCTCTTCACTATCTATTCCTAAATCTTGTAAAAAGACTGATTCCCACAAAATAGAAAACCTCGTTGAGTAGTCTTATGTTCCTGAATATGCCCAAATTGCTGAAACTATACCACCTCTTTTAAGCCCATATAATATCTTTAAAAGACAAAGATCCTTCACCAGATCTATCAGAAACCTAATCACAACTCATCGTCCTCACATGAAGGAATATGTTCAGTCCTCACGACTAGATCAGTGTAGCCTCAGGGCGACAAATCAAGAGCAATATGTTGATTTAGAGATTCCTCATAATCTTATAAATCATTGGAAAAATGAAGGATACACAGCTCTACACTTTGGAGCTGTCAGATTGATCCTTTCTCTCCATGGAAGGAAAAATCTCCCTGTTTTCTGTAAGATAGCGTTGTTAGACTCTAGCTATCTTCACTATGAAAACGCAGTGATCGGAACTGTCCTGACTTCATTACATGCAGGAAGTGTAGTTCTCACTATCTTCCCAAACTACAATGTAAGTCTTAATGACAGTACTTTGTCCACTAGACTGAAGGTCCAAGTTCAGATCACCGGAACTGACCAAGTACCAGAAGCCATGTCGGTCACTCTCCATCACCAGATAATCTATCGACTTCAAAGTCATTCGATAGATTTACCACTCACATGATACTCTTCAGATTCACTATTGGTAATCACCAATAAAGAAGAGACACCCTCCATTGTCCAAATTCCTAGAAGAATATCAAGAGAAGAACTGGCGCAGTTAATTCCTCTTGAATGGATCACCAACTACGAAAAGATACACCAAGATAGAAAGCCAATCCAGTCTCAGGAAGCTACCTTCAGGAGATCATCTGTTGACAAGACAGTCAAGACGATCTTCAAAAAACCAGACGAAGGAACTAGCTCACCTCCTCCGATCTTCCAAACCTTGATGATTCAACCAATACTCGAAGAAGATTGGTGTCCTATTCATGCGGTTACAACAGATGGAAAACCCATCTACACAAACAAGATAGATGGACACTTCATATGGGATGTAGATCCCAGTAAGTGTGACCCAAACTGTGATTGTTGGATGCATGATGATGAGACGGATCAGGAAGACATCAGCCCTAAAAGGAAAAAGAAAGGTAGGTGTAAACCACCACCACCTCCACAAAAAAGGACTGATCTGAATAATGGCCCTTGGGTAGGAATTCGCAAGAAAGCTCCTCATCTCCCGATTTATGAAGAAGCTCTTAGAATCCTCAGAGAAGAAAACCTTATTCCACCAAATGATCCTGACCTTGTCCCATGGTCTCCCTCAGACCATTATGACCCAATAAAACCTCCCAAAAACATTGAACCAATTCCTTGCTTCATGATGACAGCATCAACCTCATAATACGACTAACCTTTCCCTACTTTAGAAAGAAAAATTGATCCAATCACAAATAGATCATCCAAACCTTTCATATAACCTAATGAAGTCCAACCTGATGGAAGACTTAAACCTCTAACCCAACCGGAGGAAGTTCTAAATTGGCAATCAGAAAACATGGTTGCTCAAAATGACATTCTCCAGAATCTGGACAGAAAGATGAATAAAATCACAGAAAAAATAGATGAAACAGATGAAGATCTCAAAGTTTTGTCCCAAAAAATGCAGAAGCACTACAAGACCTTAAAAGCTCAAGTCTCTCAGTTGGATCGTGATTTAAGAAAGATGTTGGAAGACAGAACTTTTGGTCAAGTTTTTGACCATAAGGAAAGAGAAATCAGAAGATTATAAAGCCAAGTAAAAGAGATTGATGATTTCTTGAGAGCTTCCAAAGAACACAAACCTAAACCTATTGAAGACCCTTTCTTTAACCCTCCTACTTTTCCTAGTTATTTCACACAACCACAAAGGCCATCTCCTTTCTATCCTACCTATGCTTCATCACCACCAGATTATGCCAAATATATACCCTCAGCTTATTGACCAAAATCAGCCAGAACTACAAAACCCTCAACCTCCAGGTCTAAAGAAAAAACCACTTGCTTAAGTGTGTCATCCTCTGACTCCCAAGATGTTCCTGAATCACCTCCTCCAGAATTCCAAAGGGAAGAAATACCCGATAAAGGTTTCCAAGCCATGACAATCATAGAAAACCGTGAACTTCTACAAGAAAATAATTCTCCTGCACAAATCTCAAGTGAATGATATGACTCTGATTCCTCTTCCTTTGAAAAGGATGATTCATCCAAAAATATATCAGTTGATGAAAGATTTGAATCCTCTTCATCAGTATCAGACCAAGAATCAGAACCGGAGAAAAATTACATGAATGTCTCCAGACTTTTTATGGTGAACATAAAAGAAGAATGATCCTTTTATGAAGAATCATTTGAAGAAAGTCCAGTCTTTGGAAAAGCAAAAATAAATAGTGGACCTTGGTTCACGCTTGATGATATACCACCTAGTCGGTGGAGGAAAAGGCTCCTTGACTTTGGTGCCTGGCTGGATACACAGATGATGAAAACAAGTGCAGACACTTACAAAGTCATTGAAGAATTTTGCTGTAGAATGATAGGCACATTGAAAGAATGGTACCATAATCTTGGTACATTCAAACAAGATGAACTGCACAGATTGGGAAACACTGCTGCTGTCCTTGGAATTCTTCACAGCGAATTCATTGGTGATATAGAGATACTTGATAGGAAAAGCAGACAAGAATTCTTTGAGATGAGATGTTGTTCTCTCAGAATCAAAGATCTTGAAAAACATTATCAAAGAATGGCTCAGAGATATTATGTCCTCAATGGATTTAATGATCATAGCCTAAAAAATACATATATCTCTTCACTATCCCAAGAACTCCAACCAGAAATCCATAAGATGATAGCAACATCCCAAAAAGATATTAAAACCATGAGTCTCGACCAGATACACCAGATAACATTGGAGGCATTGGAGGAGTTGTGCAGATTGCATCAACATTTCTCAGAAATAATACAACAAAAATCCAAGTTCACCAAAGCATGTAAAAAGCCATATCTGGAGATCAAATGCAAGGAGAACAAATGCAGCTGCTCAACCAGAAAGAAACATCATCGACAAAGACACACTAAACCTTCGAGAATCTTCATGAAGGAAAGAAAAAAAAGAGCTTTAAAGTTCTTTAAAAGAAAGCCATTCAGAGGGAAAAAGAGAAATCAAAGATGTTTTGTTTGTGGAGAAGAAGGACATTTTTCTAAAAGATGTCCCAACAAAACCAAAAAAGCCGCAAAATTAATCAACTTTCTTCAACCTCTAGAAGGAGACCTAGAATCCCTGTATTCTGAACAAAGCTCTGCCGATGAAGAAACAATATTTGCTCTTCAAAACTCTTCCTTGGACGACTCTTGTTCAGATGAAGCATCGTTTGCTGAATCAGGAAATGATAATGGTTTTCCGATTTACTCGTTCAAAGAAGTAGGAAGTACCCTACCTACTCCTCCTCTACCTTGTGTTGAAATCCATGTCCTCGCCTCAAAGTTTTCTCATCCCAAGAAAGTTATAGCCTATATGGATACTGGTGCCCAAATAAAAATGATGAACCCAAGCATCCTCCCTACAGAAGCATGGGTGAAACATGTTGCATACTTTGTAGCAGTAGATGGAAAGGTTTTCAGAACAGACCTAATGACAAAAGAAAAAATTGGAATCAGATTCTTCCCTGAATGCATAATTTGGACAAAGGTCATTGGTAGCAGCCTCCCAAACAAAGATATTGTTGTGGGTATGGATGTTTATTCAGCAACAAATAGACTTCAAATTCTCCCCACAGGAATCAAATTTAAGCGAGAATTTAAGCCCTATTCAGGAATACTAAAGTTGTATTCCCCTTTTGAAGATCCTGCTGGATATGAAGAAATTAAGTCCAAATTGCTCAAACTTTGTGCAGACAGTCATGAGAAATTTTCCGATCCAAAACCTTTATGGACAAACGAAGACTTTTTTTTCCAACTTCCTTTCAAGCTTAATGAGGATATCAATCCAACCAAAGCTACTCATCCAGGAATGAGTCCATCAGATTTAGCTTTGGCTCGGGAAGAATGTAACCAGTTGCTTAATCAAGGTCTGATAGAACCCACAAAGTATGAGTGGGCGTGCCAAGCATGTTGAAAAGAGGTCAGAAAAATAAGAGAAAAAACGAGATTAGTAATTGATTATAAACCTCTTAATCATTTTCTGAAAGATGATAAATTTCCCATTCCGAAAACCTCTTCATTAAACATCTTCCTCAAAGACGCGCAGATCTATTCAAAGTTTGACACGAAGTCTGGATTTTGGCAATTGGGTATTGATCCTAAGGACCGTTACAAGACGCTGTTCTGCATTCCTAATGCTCAATACCAATGGACAATATTACCATTCGGGCTCAAGGTAGCTCCCTCACTATTTCAAAAGGCCATGACAAAATTTTTTAAGCCCATTCTCAATAGTATTCTCATCTACATAGATGATGTACTTTTATTCTCAAAAGATGAAAAGGCTCTTAAACAGTTATTGGGCCAATTTTCCCAAATAGCCCAAAACTATGGGATGATGCTCTCTGAAAAGAAAAGTCAGTTAGCCCAAACAGAAATCCATTTTTTGGGAACGCATTTCTCTCAAAGAAAATATCAACCTCAACCTCATATTGCTCAAGAGTTGTTAAATTTTCTTTATGAAAATCTCACCATTAAACAAATCCAACAATTTCTTGGTATAATCAATTATATCAAAAATTTCATACCAAAGCTTGCAAAATATACAAGTCCTCTGTCACAATTACTCAAGAAAAATCCTCCACCATGGGAAACAAAGCACACTGAAGCCATCAAAGCTCTAAAAAAGGTTGCACAAACTCCACCTGCCCTGAAAATTCCTGGAGATGGAAAGAGAATTCTACAAACGGATGCCAATGATCATTATTGGGGTGCAGTCCTGATAGAAGAGATTAATGGAGTAAAACATTATTGCGGTCATGCTAGTGGTCAGTTCAAAGAAGCTGAGAAACATTACCACACCACTTACAAGGAAGCACTTGCAGTCAAATTGGATATCCAAAAATTTGATTTCCACCTTTCCATTGATTCTCATGATCAAATCACTACCAACACATGCCTCTACGGTCAAGAATTTTCCTCCTGGAATTGATCAAATCACACACCTTTCCATTGATTCTCATGATCAAATCACTACCAACACATGCCTCTAAGGTCAAGAATTTTCCTTCTAGAATTGATTCGTCTTTTTCACCATCCCAACTTAAAGAATACGCCAGAAATAATCTTTTTTTATTTTATGGTGAAAATTATGAAAAAGACAAAAAAATTTCCATACCACTCCCCTTTTCTTCTAGACACACCCTATCATTTGCCATTCAAGATAAACCCGAAATCAAAGTTTACTGAAAATCACTTATGGTATATTTGGTGTGCAACTAGTTTGTATGTTATGCCTTATTATGTCCCAACTAAAGCAATGTACAAACATCTGACAGATCCAAAGAATCACAACACCTTGATTTGGACTACACTTGGATTGTACTCTCCACTAGAATGGTTGAGAAATCAACTGGAACAGATCTTAGATGAGGTTAAAGGAAGATTAACACAAGAAGCCATCAACAACCTCAAGACAGTTTTCATACTACACAAGCCATATCAGACAGATTCCAGAACTAACCTCCTTATTTGCAAAAATTATGCTGATCTATGGGAAACCATTGATGATTATCCTCCAAACTTAAATGTTATGAAAGAATTAATGGATTATGTTAATTTTATGAATCTCCATGATCGAGGAAAAGCCCAAGCTGATACGACTTGCATAAGCCATGGAGATCTTCCATCACAGTGGCAGCCGGTTAGTTCACAAAAATTTTCGTGTGTAGGTCAAGAAATTGGGGAAAGCTCTGGTCAAACTACTCAACCAGGAATGAGTCCATCAGATTTAGCTTTGGCTTGGGAAGAATGTAACCAGTTGCTTAATCAAGGTCTAATAGAACCCACAAAATCCGAATGGGCTTGCCAATCATTTTATGTTGAAAAGAGGTCTGAAAAAATAAGAGGGAAAAAGAGGTTAGTAATTGATTATAAACCTCTTAATCATTTTCTGAAAGATGATAAATTTCCCATTCCGAAAACCTTTTCATTAAACATCTTCCTCAAAGATGCTCACGTCTATTCAAAGTTTGATATGAACTCTGAATTTTGGCAATTGGGTATTGATCCTAAGAACCGTTACAAGACGGCGTTCTGCATTCCTAATGCTCAATACCAATGGACAGTATTACCATTCGGGCTCAAGGTAGCTCCCTCACTATTTCAAAAGGCTATGACAAAATATTTTGAGCCCATTCTCAATAGTATTCTCATCTACATAGATGATGTACTTTTATTCTCAAAAGATGAAAAGGCTCATAAACAGTTATTGGGCCAATTTTCCCAAATATCCCAAAACAATGGGATGATGCTCTTTGAAAAGAAAAGTCAGTTAGCCCAAACAGAAATCGATTTTTTGGGAACGCATTTCTCTCAAGGAAAATATCAACCTCAACCTCATATTGCTCAAGAGTTGTTAAATTTTCCTGATGAAAATCTCACCATTAAACAAATCCAGCAATTTCTTGGTATAATCAAGTATATCAGGAATTTCATACCAAAGCTTGCAAAATATACAAGTCCTCTGTCACAATTACTCAAGAAAAATCCTCCACCATGGGAAACAAAGCACACTGAAGCAAGTGGTTTTTTCTTTAGACCTGGAGGTTGAGGGTTTTGTAGTTCTAGCCGATTTTGGTCTATAAGCTGAGGGTATATATTTGGCATCATGCATCCAACAATCATAGCCTGGGTCACACTTACTGGGATCTACATCCCATATGAAATGTCCATTTATCTTGTCTGTGTAGATGGGTTTTCCCTCTGTTGTAACCGCATGAATAAGACACCAATCTTCTTCGAGTATTGGTTGAATCCATACCATAAGAATAGTCTTAATTGAATCGTCATCAATGCGAGATAACAAACAGCCATTCCACGGCTTACCAATCTCAAGCCACATACTATCAATTAAAACTAAAATCTTATGATAGCAAGGGCCATAGCGAGGATCAATAGTCAAATGTTTTCTGTTACACAAGATCCTCATATCTGAGGCGAGTGTAGAGCATACTTGCATCTCTTATGGGGAAATTATGATATGAACATAATACTTAGAGTTTTCAGGAAGAAGAGAGAATTTAGAAGAACATGTTTATACTTAAGCACACAAAAGGTTTTTATTTCGATTGCCTCTAAATACAAATGATACAAGTCTTCTCCTTTTATAGCCAAGTAGATACACGCGAGGACAAAGTTCTTACTATTCATACACATGCCATCACTGGCCCACTTCCAACTACGGGGAACATAATTATATGCCACCACGACCTACTTTTGACTAATGCATATACATTATTGGTCCGCTTTCAATTATGGGAGGCATTATCATGACACCTTTTTGACTAACGTGCCATTATCAGCATGCCTTTTGATTGTGGGGGACACGATCATGATATCTTTTGACTATTATGCCACACTAATTAACAAAAGACAAAAGTACAGTAATCCCTACAATAATTATACAAGACACAATTATTACACTTTTGACTTATTTAATCTTTAAAGATAAGCTCGTGACTTGGAGACAAATTCTGATCAGACACGTATCCTTCTGAAAAGTAGCTAGGGGAATAATGTGACTCATATTACCAGATGTCTTCTAGTATTTCTCTCACAATTTCTTATTTAGGATTTGCTGAAGGATCAATATCCATGGGATTTTCTTCAAAATTCATTGTAGCAAACTGTTTTTCAATTTTTATCAGAGAGCTTGATTCTGGTTAAGTAGTTTGACCAGAGCTTTCTCCAATTTCTTGACCTACACACGAAATTTTTTGTGAACTAACCGGCTGCCACTGTGATGGAAGATCTCCATGGCTTATGCAAGTCGTATTAGCTTGGGCTTTTCCTCGATCATGGAGATTAATAAAATTAACATAATCCATTAATTCTTTCATAACTTTTAAATTTGGAGGATAATCATCAATGGTTTCCCATAGATCAACATAATTTGTGCAAATAAGGAGGTTAGTTTTGGAATCTGTCTGATATGGCTTGTGTAGCATGAAAAATGTCTTGAGGTTGTTGATTGCTTCTTGTGTTAATCTTCCTTTATCCTCATCTAAGATCTGTTCCAGTTGATTTCTCCACCATTCTAGTGGAGAGTACAATTCAAGTGTAGTCCAAATCAAGGTGTTGTGATTCTTTGGATCTGTCAGATGTTTGTACATTGCTTCAGTTGGGACATAAACAGGCATAACATACAAACTAGTTGCACACCAAATATACCATAAGTGATTTTTAGTAAACTTTGAATTCGGGTTTATCTTGAATGGAAAATGATAGGGTGTGTCTAGTAGAAAAGGGGAGTGGTATGGAAACTTCTTTTCTTTTTCATAATTTTCACCATAAAATAAAAAATATTATTTCTGGCGTATTATTTAAGTTGGGATGGTGAAAAAGACGAATCAATTCCAGGAGGAAAATTCTTGACCTTAGAGGCATGTGCTGGTAGTGATTTGATCATGAGAATCAATGGAAAGGTGTGTGATTTAGTGATGATCTGGATGGGTTTCATAGGTCTGGAAAGTAAATCAGGAATCAGATTTTGATTTCCTTTGATATGTTTTACTATAAAATCATATCTTGAAAACCAATCTTTGAGCCTAATAGTTTGGGGATCTGGAGGCATTTTATTTTTAAACTCAAGGATATTGGGAAAGAAGAATTATCCATTTGAACTTCAAACTGATAACCCCTCAGGTGGAAATCAAATTTTTGGATACCTAATTTGACTGCAAGTGCTTCCTTGTAAGTGATGTGGTAATGTTTCTCAGCTTCTTTGAACTGACCACTAGCATGACCGTAATAATGTTTTACTCCATTAATCTCTTCTATCAGGACTGCACCCTAATAATGATCACTAGCTTCCGTTTGTAGAATTCTCTTTCCATCTCCAGGAATTTTCAGGGCAGGTGGAGTTTGTGCAGCCTTTTTTAGAGCTTTGATCATTAAATCCATTGAGGACATAATATCTCTGTGCCATTCTTTGATAATGTTTTTCAAGATCTTTGATTATGAGAGAACAATATCTCATCTCAAAGAATTCTTGTCTGCTTTTCCTATCAAGTATCTCCAAATCACCAATGAATTCGCTCTGAAGAATTCCAAGGACAGCAGCAGTGTTTCCCAGTCTGTGCAGTTCATCTTGTTTGAATGTACCAAGATTATGATACCATTCTTTCAATGTGCCTGTGATTCTACAGCAAAATTTTTCAATGACTTTGTAGGTGTCTGCACTTGTTTTCATCATCTGTTTATCCAACCAGGCACCAAAGTCAAGGAGCCTTTTCCTCCACCGACTAGGTGGTATATCATCAAGTGTGAACCAAGGTCCACTACTTATTTTTGCTTTTCCAGAGACTGGACTTTCTTCAAATGATTCTTCATAAAAGGATTCTTCTTCTTTTATGTTCACCATAAAAAGTCTGGAGACATTCATGCAATTCTTCTCCGGTTCTGATTCTTGGTCTGATACTGATGAAGAGGATTCAGATCTTTCATCAACTGATGTATTTTTGGACGAATCATCTTTTTCAAAAGAAGATGAATCGGAGTCAGATCCTTCACTTGAGATTTGTGCAAGTAAAATTATTTTCTTGTAGAAATTCAAGGTTTTCTATTTTGTGGGAATCAGTCTTTTTACAAGATTTAGGAAGAAATAGTGAAGAGGTGAGAGTAATGGGTTTTTGGCTTGGTACTGGTGTTTCCATGATTGATTGGTTTCCTTCCTTACTCACTATCTTTATCATATTCATACCATATGCACCCTCTCTCTTAACAAGACAGGCTCTGATACCACGCTGGGCAAATGGTTTTTTCTTTAGACCTAGAGCTTTAGGGTTTGGTAGTTCTGGTCGATTTTGGTCTATAAGCTGAGGGTATATATTTGGCATAATCTGGTGGTGATGAAGCATAGGTAGGATAGAAAGGAGAAGGTGAGCTAGTTCCTTCGTTTGGTTTTTTGAAGATCGTCTTGACTGTCTTGTCAACAGATGATCTCCTGAAGGTAGCTTCCTGAGATTGGATTGGCTTTCTATCTTGGTGTATCTTTTCGTAGTTGGTGATCCATTCAAGAGGAATTAACTGCGCCAGTTCTTCTCTTGATATTCTTCTAGGAATTTCGACAATGGACGGTGTCTCTTCTTCTTTATTGGTGATTACCAATAGCGAATCTGAAGAGCATCCTGTGAGTTGTAAATCTATTGAATGATTTTTGTAAAATACATGTTTTTGATGATACAAAAGATGATCTTGCTCAAAGTGACAATCTCAAAAAGAAGAAGTCTTCAAGACAGTCTCCAAACATTTTCTGATGAATTAAATTAGATGTTTTATGTAAAGGTAAATGATACAATCCATGAAATCATATACAAGAGAACCTTACATCGTTACATATGCATAAACAACATTTTTGAAAATCAAATACTTTGTTTTCAAAGTATTAAACTTAATATTTTTTGAAATATGCAAAAGTGTATTCGAATACAACATCTTGTATTCGAATACAGATGAAGAATTGCTAAGTCAGTAGCTAAAACCCTTCATCTGTATTCGGCTACATCCCTGTGTATTCGAATACAAATGAAGAAATGCTAAGTCAGTAGCCAAAACCCTTCATCTGTATTCGACTACATCCTATTGTATTTGAATACACCCAGCAAGTCAGTGGCCAAATTAACCAATCTGTATTCGACTACATCAAAGTGTATTCGAATACACAGTGTTAAATTTGAATAAATTTGAACGTTGCAAAGAGGCGTATTCGAATACACATAGCTTGTATTCGAATACAACTGGAAGCAATGCACTTTTTCAGTTCTGAATTGAATCTAAAACATTGCAATTCTTCCTCAAACCTCTTGGATCAATGGCCACGAATCTGAAGAGATGTTTATGGACTATAAATACATCACAACTTCAGATTCACCGACAACAATCCTACTACACAACTTCAAGACTTTGAACAAACTTTTCTGAATTTTTCTCAAAGTCATTTTCTTAAATTCAAGTACTTGCATATCATTTTCATATTCTTAAGGTTCTCAACGTACTTGAATCAATCTTGGATTGTTATCATTCTACCTCTTTCTTACTCCTATACTCTTATCAAATCACAAGTGTTTGTAAAAGAAAGTTGTACTTTCTTTAAGTGTTTTATCTAAGATAGTAGTGTTCTATCATAGAAGATTTGTTAGAAGGTTGTAGCAAAGGTCCTAGGGTGAGGACTTGTACATATTCTGACAAATAGTGAAGGAAATCTCTTGTGGTGAGCAAGAGGACTGGATGTACCCTTGGTTATAAGGGGAACCAGGATAAATCTGCTGTGTTCATTTACTTATTGCTATTTACTCTTTCATCGACCATCATTAAGCGCAAAAATCGATCACTAAATTTCTGAAAACTACTAACATTCTCAAACACCTAATTCACCCCCCCTCTTAGGTGCACATCTGATCTAACAATTTTGAAGTCGATAGATTATCTGGTGATGGAGAGTGGCCGACATGGCTTCTAGTACTTGGTCAGTTCCGGTCATTTGAACTTGGACCTTCAGTCTTGTGGACAAAGTACTGTCATTAAGACTCACGTTGTAGTTTGGGAAGATAGTGAGAACTACACTTCCTGCATGTAATGAAGTCAGGACAGTTCCGATCATTGCGTTTTCATAGTGAAGATAGCTAGAGTCTAACAACGTTATCTTACAGAAAACAGGTTGATTTTTCCTTCCATGGAGAGAAAGGATCAATCTGACAGATCCAAAGTGTAGAGCTGTGTATCCTTCATTTTTCCAATGATTTATAAGATTCTGAGGAATCTCTAAATCAAGATACTGCTCTTGATTTGTCGCCCTAAGGCTACACTGATCAAGTCGTGAGGACTGAACATATTCTTTCATGTGAGGACGATGAGTTGTGATTAGGTTTCTGATAGATCTGGTGAAAGATCTTTGTCTTTTAAAGATATTATATGGGCTCAAAAGAGGTGGTATAGTTTCAGAAATTTGAGAGTAATGGGTTGTTGGCTTGGTTCTGGTGTTTCCATATTTGATTGGTTTCCTTCCTTACTCATTCTCTTTATCACATTCATACCATATGCACCCCCTCTCTTAACAACACAGGCTCTGATACCACGCTGGTCGGGAGCCTTACATATCATAAGAATAGTCTTAATTGAATCGTCCAAAATGCGAGATAATAAACAGCCACTCCACGACTTACAAATCTCAAGCCATATACTATCGGTATGTGGTCAACTCCTTTGACTGCAGTACAATCAACTACACCTGAATCATTTAATCAAAATTAGACGGTCTAGATTTTTTATTCCCAAATTTTGAATTTAAAAATAATTACAAAATCAAAGTTTGCAATTATAATTTATTTTTATTTTGGTCATTGTAAATGTTTTTGTTTGATTGACATCCTTATAAATATAGTTCCATTTTAAAATGGTCCTTGATCACAACTTCCGTTAAAAAAAAAAAACTTTAACACCATTGTAGCAACTAAGTCCCTCACGGTGTGGACTAGGAAAAATAACCATAAGATTTAACCAATGGTCTAGATCTGTTAAAAATAAAAATGATAATATCTATACATTTTCACACACAATCTTTGTCCCTACCTCTGTTACCCATTTGTGTTAATGTGTCCTAGTCTAATATGACCTAGTTGTAAATGAACTAATTGTCACAAATAAATGAACTTACATTAAGTCCCTGCAACAAGTTCATTTATATGTAATTCTAAAAATTTGTGAACTAATTGTCCCAACTAGTTCAGTTTTTCAGTACCAAAATACCATTCGAATTATAAACCTTGGAAAACAATCGAATTATAAACCTTGGAAAACAATCGAATTATAAACTCTGAATTGTAATGTTTTCCAAATACCATTCAATACCAATTAGAATCATATTGTCTCACATCACCAAAATATAAAACTATTATTCAGTACCAGAATACATATAACCAAAACCTACTATATATCCAAGATATATATACACACTTAGTCAACAAAAATACAAATCCCGAGTCATCCAAAATACAAATTAATATCTTCAAAATGGTCACTGAGTCATCCTCCTACAAATCGCACCCTTATTTATTAATTCATCAAACAACATCCAAGTTTAGGATCGTGGAAAATTTGATGTGAACTTCCTATTTCACCAACTATTAATGGACTTGCTCTATGATCATGATCATTATCTATTAGTAATGGGCTTGATGAATCACTACCAGGACAATTGTAGACACCTTTAAAAGTAGCCTTCAATCTATCACTCCTTCTCACTTTTAGTTTTGTTTTCTTCACTTTGTGCAAAATAAAATTCATTTGTCAAATTCAAAGGAAATCTAAAACCGAATTGGAAGAGAAGGCACACATCCAATTCAACAATTATATGCAGCAGCAATATGTGCACTCATCAGATAAATAAGAAAGCAATACTAATTTTTCAGGGATATAATTGAATCATACCCATCAAGAATAGAAACAAGTGCTATTAATATAAGAAGCACTGATGCAAAAGAAAAGGAAAAAAATAATCAGAAGGGTTTTGGTATGCAATAAAACATGTCAACTTCTCAACCACATTTTCACATATAAAATTTTCCTGTGCTATATAAAGAGCCAATACATACTTGATTTGTTCTGCTCGAAAACCAAAATTATTCTCGGTTAAGCATGAAGGTGCAAACACGAGAAAGGAGGGTTGAATTGTGTTTGTCAAAATTGATAACTTTTTGATAATTTATAAATAAATAAAAAACTAGTTCGGTTTTGGTGACTTACTTGGAGTAGAAGCAATCGGATTCAGAGGCAGCAAATAATGAAAACATAAATAATTTGACGCGTAGATTTATCCTGGTTCACCACTAACTTGGTTACATTCAGTCCTCTCATTCAGAAGGCTTTAATCCACTAACTCAAATACCTTGAATTACAAAGCACCTGACCTTCCAAGCCAGTCGTTCCAAACAGCGTGACAACCTCAGACTTTTGAGGAACTAACCCACTTGACCCTACAAACCAAGTTTTCTCATAACAACTGACAACCTCATACTGAAGAAGGAACTAAACCACTATCGGGTTGGATACAAAAGATTGAAACTTGACTAGTTGCTTCTAAAAAGTTGATAATAATAATAACTCTCACACTCAAAGAAAAGAACACTCAGAGAATATTTCTCATTCGAACAAGTGTTTCTCTCTTTGAACCCTAAGACTACTCTTTTCTACTTTTTGATGATTTTCTTCTTCAGCCTTGAGTATCTATTTATAGTTAAAATTTGAGCTTCAATTTAGTCCTTGTTTAATTCTGAATTGTATTTTGTTTGCGTTTGTAAATTCTTCAAATTGATTCTATTCATTTTTTGTTTAGATTGAGATTGTAAATTCTTCAGATTGATTCTGTTCGTATTTTGTTCAGATTGCAGTTGTAAATTCTTCATATTGATTTTGTTCATATTTTGTCGTACATAAATCTTTATCAAATCTTCTACAAATCTTGACCATATCTTATTTCATACTCTTTGAAGTCAAATATATTGTTCTCATAAAATACTTTTGTTATCATAAAAACTCTAAGTCTAAAATGAACTTGGTTCCAACAATCTCCCCCTTTTTTTATGATGACAAAACTTGTATTTTTTATAACAACTTTTCTTTGTATTTCTTTGACTCCCCCTAACTTAGGGCTCCCTTAAGTCTAAGTATCATTTTCTCCCAACTTTATTAATTATCCTTCTCCCCCTTTTTTCATCAGACAAAAAGATTTGAAAGTGAGATTTTTTTGTCTTCATTTTTTTTAATAACATGAATATAACATACTACAAGAAAATATAAAAACTAATGTAAAACTAAACTACTTTGAAGTTATCACAACATCAGTCAGATATGAAGGTAAGCTTTAGGTTTTTCTTGATGAAGTCAAACCTATCTTCAGGTAATGGTTTGGTGAATATGTCACCCCATTGGTGTTCAGTGTCTACAAACTGAATGATTAGTACCCCTTTTTGAACAAAGTCTATAATGAAGTGGTGTTTGATCTCTATGTGTTTAGCTCTAGAATGTAAGATATGGTTTTTGGTTAGACAAATGGCAGAAGTGTTATCACAATAAATGAGAATGTTGGATTCTAGGATTTTGTAGTCTTCAAGTTAATGTTTCATCAAAAGTAGTTGAGAACTGCAGCCAGTTGATGAAATGTACTCAACCTCTGCTGTTGACATTGCAATGGTGTTTTGTCTCTTACTTGACCAAGATATTAAGTTGTCACTTAAAAAGGTGCAGTTGCCACTAGTGCTCTTTCTCTCAACTTTATCTCCAGCATAATCAGAATCACAGTATCCACTCAATTTGTACTTAGGAGATTTCTTGTAGAATAAGGTAAGGTTGGTAGTGCATTTTAAGTATCTAAGGATTCTCTTAATAGTAGTTAAATGTGATTCCTTAGGTCAGCTTGAAATTTTGCACATACACATATACTAAACATGATGTCAAGTCTGGAAGCGGTAAGGTAAAGTAGGGATCCTATCATTCCTTTATAGGTTTTTTGGTCAACTTTTTCGCCTGAATCATCTTTTTCAAGTGAACAAGTATGGTGCATTGGGGTAGCCATAGGTTTGCAATCACTCATCTTAAACTTCCTAAGAAGCTCTTTTGTATATTTAGTTTGGTGAATGTATACACCTTTTTGACTTTGCTGAATTTGTATCCCTAAGAAGAACTTAAGTTCTCCCATCATACTCATTTGAAATTCAAGCTACATCAATTTAGAAAATTCTTGGCAAAGAGTGCCATTAGTAGATCCAAAAATAATGTGATCAACATAAATTTGAATAATAAGAATGTCATCTCCTATTGATTTTCTAAAAAGTGTATTATCTACTTGTCCTCTTTCAAAGTTATTTTTAAGCAAGAAGTTACTAAGTCTATCATACCATGCCCTAGGTGCTTGTTTTAGACCATATAGAGATTTCCTAAGTTTAAAAACATGATTTGGAAATTCAGAACTTTCAAAACTTGGGGGTTGTTTAACATAGACTTCTTCACTTATAAAGCCATTTAGAAAAACACTTTTAACATCCATTTGAAATAATATAATGTTATTATTTGCAGCAAAAGAAAGTAGGATACGAATAGCTTCTAACTTGGCTATTGGAGCAAATGTCTTAGTGTAATCGATGCCCACTTGTTGACTGTAGCCTTGTGCGACAAGTCTTGCCTTATTTCTAACCACTTCACATTTTTCATTTAGTTTGTTTCTAAAAACCCATTTGGTTCCAATAATATTCTTCTTTAGTCTAGGTACTAGATCCCAAACATCATTCCTCTTAAATTCATTTAACTCTTCTTGCATTGTAAAAATCCATCCATCATCTGCAATTGCTACATCAATAGAGGTAGGCTCAATTGATGAGAGTAAGCCAAACAAAGTGATATCTTTTAGTGATGATTTGGTCCTCAAAAGATCACTTGCACTTCCAATGATTAGAGTTTCAGGATGAGATGACTTGTACTTCCATCCAGATCTTCCTTCTGACTTATCTTAACTGTTTTTCATTTGATCAGAGTCATCCTTTGAAGATTTATCATATTCTTCTGATTTGCTTGTATCCTTTGATTTTTCAAGTTCTTCTGGTTTGTTTGCATCTGCTTCCTCTAGTTCTGGTAAACCTGTACTATCATCATCTTGCTTTGACTTTTCAAGGTCAAGTTGTTTGTCATCAAATTTAACATGTATGGATTCTTCCATAATATGAGTTTCCCTATGAAACACTCTATAAGCCTTAGATCTTTTAGAGTATCCAATGAAGATACACTTTTGAGATCTAGAATCAAATTTACCAAGGTTATCTTTAGTGTTCAACATATAACAAGTACAACCAAATTCTTTAAAATAAGAGATTTTAGGCTTTTTACCTTTCCACAATTCATATGGTGTTTTATTCATTATAGATCTAATTAAGACTCTATTTTTAATATAACATGCCGTATTAATTGCTTCAACCCAAAAGTGTTTTGTAACATTCATATCATTTAACATGGTTTTGGCCATTTCTTGGAGTGATCTATTCTTTCTCTCTACAACTCCATTTTGTTGGGGTATTTTAGGAGAGGAGAAGTTGTGAGAGATTCCATTTTCATCACAAAAACTTTCAAATAACTTGTTTTCAAATTCTCCACCATGATCACTTCTAATTGTTACAATATTAAAATCCTTTTCATTCATTATGTATTTGCAAAATGTGATAAACACTTTGTGGGGTTCATCCTTACTTCTTAAGAATTTTACCATATCCACCTAGTGTAATCATCTACTATAACAAAGCCATATTTCTTTCCACTTAGAGAGGTTGTTTTCACTGGCCCAAAGAGATCTATATGTAAGAGCTCAAGGGGCTTTGAGGTAGAGACTGAGTTCTTAGGAGTAAAGGAGTCCTTTGTTTGTTTTCCTTTATTACAAGCTTCACACATAATTTCAGTTTTGTAACTAAGCTTAGGTAGACCTCTAACTAGTTGAAGTTTATTCAATTTTGAAATTAATCTAAGGTTCGCATGACCTAATCTTTTGTGCCAAATTAGTTTCTCTTTATTTACTGACATAAGACACTTAACCTCTTGCTTCTCTAGACTAAACAGATTTTTCTTATAAATCTTGTTTTGCCTCTGACCTGTAAAGAGTACAGATCCATCTTTCTGACTAATTGCCTTGCATGTTTTTTAATTGAATATAATATCATAATTATTATCACTTAACTGACTAATACTTAATAAATTATGCTTAAGACCTTTAACAAACAAGACATCTTAATAGAAGGGGAAGTACCATTACCAACTGTACCTTGACCAATGATCTGACCTTTTTACATTCCTCCAAAAGTCACTGTGCCTCCCTTTGCTCAGTGTTAGTTCTTGGAACATAGACTTTTCTCCCGTCATATGTCGCGAGCATCCAGTGTCCAGGTACCATGATTAGTGCTTTAACTTGATTGTTGAGGACATCTGCAACATAGACAATTTTGTTCTTAGGTACCCAAATTTGGTTGGGTCCTGGTTTGTTAGTCTTGAAAGGTTTCTTGTCTTTCCTTGTATTTAACATGGGACAAGATAACTTTGAGTGACCTTTCTTAGAGCAAACATTACACAAGATATCAGAGGGAATAGATTTAGGTTCAGTTACAGTTTCATCAAATCATATACCTCTTTTTTCCATTTCTACTAACTCCATAAATGATAGAAGCATATTTGCTTCTTTCCATACCATTAGCAAGAAAATCTTGAAATACTTCTTCATGCTTATCAGAGTTACATGTGGTATTTTCAATTTATGTTGAACTATGATTATTTTTTAGAGTTAGATTGTCAGCCTTAAGTTCAGCAATATCAGTTTTCAGAGTTGCATTTTCTGTTTTAAGTTCAGTAATATCAGTTTTTAGAGTTGCATTTGTTGTTTTAAATTAAACACTTTGATTATTTAACACATTAACTTTTTTAGTTAGGTTTGCATTTTCTTTTCAAAGTGTTTTCAGTTTTAAAGACAATTTGTTATTCTTATTTAAAAAATCATTTATAGCAGTAATTAAATTAGATCGAGTAAAGTCATAAAATACCTCAATTTCTTCATCTGTTGATTCACTTCTAGAGTCAAAATATGTGTTGGATCTAGAGGTGGAGTTAGTATGAGCCATTAGAGCCAAATCTGCTTGTTCATCGTTAGAGGATTCATTAGAATCATCCCATTTAGCCATCAAACTCTTCTTCTTGGGTCTGGAATGTTTCCTCTGGTGTTTCCCTTTCTCCAGGTTTGGACAGTCTGACTTGATATGTCCAGGTTCATTGCATCCATAGCAAATAATGTTTTTCTTGTCAAAATTTTCATTCCTTCCTCTATTGGATTTCTTGGAATCTTTATGAGGGAAATATTTCCTCTTGTAATGCCACATCCTTTGAATTCTTCAGGATATGAAGGCAATATCCTCTTCCTCTGAGTTCAAATTCTGATCATCTGAATCACTATCATCTGATTTTGATGTTGCCTTTAGAACTTTCTTCTGTTTGGATTTCAAGGCCAAAGTCTTGTTCTTCTTCTTAGGCTCATCTTCTTCAAGCTCAATTTCATGTGATCTGAGAGAGCTGATTGATACCTCTAGCTGAATGACAGTGATCTTATATCTCCACTTGCTTGTCAGACTCCTAAGGATTTTCAATGTCTTCATCTTCCTCCATCTTGAACAACTCATACTTTTTAACTAGGAGGATGGCCTTTGCTTCTTGAACTTGCTTGCTTCCTTCATGGGTCAGAATCAGACTATCATAAATACTTTTTGCTGTCTCCTTGTTGGTGCACTTGTCAAACTCCTTAAAAGTGATTGCATTTATCATGAATGTTCTAGACTTATGATGCATCTTGTACATCTTCTTCTGATCAGCATTCATCTCCTTTATTGGAATTTCAATACCATCAGTATTCTTTGGAGCAATATAACCATCTTCCACCAAGTCCCAAAGTTCAGGATCTTGTGAAATATAGAAATTTCTCAGGCTATCCTTCCAATACTCAAAAAGTTCTCCATCAAACAGAGGTTGTCTTTTGATGTTTCCTCTAGCAGCTTCTTAACTGAATGCAGACATATTGAACCCTTGGATCTTTTCTCAAACACTATAAAGTGCGCAGTCTTGAGACCGAGCTCTGATGTCAATTGAAGGTGCAAACACGAGAAGAGGGGGTTGATTTGTGTTTGCCAAAGTTGATAACTTTTTGATAATTTATAAATAAATAAAAAAAACTAGTTCGGTTTCGGTGACTTACTTGGAGTAGAAGCAATCGGATTCAGAGACAGCAAGCAATGAAAGCATAAATAATTTGACTTGTAGACTTATCCTGGTTCACCACTAACTTGGCTACATCCAGTCCCCTCATTCAGAAGGCTTTAATCCACTAATTCATATTCCTTGAATTACAAAGCACCTAACCCTCAAAGCCAGTCTTCCCAACAGCCTGACAACCCCAAACTTTTGAGGAATTAACCACCTTGACCCTACAAGCCAAGTTTTCTCCTAACAACCTGACAACCCCAATTTTAAGAAAGAACTAAACCACTATTGGGTTGGATACAAACGATTGGAGCTTGAGTAGTTGCTTCTAAAAAAGCTGAAAATAATAATAACTCCCACACTCTAAGAAAAGAACACTTAGATAATATTTCTGATTCGAACAAGTGTTTCTTTCTTTGAACTCTAAGACTACTTTTTTTTCCTGCTTTTCGATGATTTTCTTCTTCAGCCTTGAGTATCTAATTATAGTTAAAATTTGGGATTCAATTTAGTCCTTATTAATTCTAAATTGTATTTTGTTCGCGTTTGTAAATTCTTCAAATTGATTATGTTCCTTTTTTGTTTAGATTGAGATTGTAAATTCTTCAAATTGATTATGTTCATATTTTGTTGTAGATAAATCTTGATAAAATCTTCTTCAAATCTTCTACAAATCTTGACCATATCTTCTTTCATACTCTTTGAGGTAAAATATATTGTTCTCATAAAATACTTTTGTTATCATAAAAACTCTAAGTCTAAAATGAACTTGGTTCCAACGAAGCATCTTTGTACGATTTATGTCAGCAATATGAATAAGCATCACTTCAAATACTTTCCCTTAGGGATGACATTAGTCAAGAGAAGATATAGGTGTTCATATCTAACCAACAAAAGCTAATAAGTTATATTTTTACATTGTTATTTAATTTGTTCTATTTTAATTTTTATTGAAGACTATTGTATTTTCATTATTATTCTGGTTTTGCAAGGCTTGACCCTAGTGTTTGCAGAGATGTTTGAGAGAACTGTGCATAGATTATGCTTAAGGAATTTATCTGCCAAAAGTATCAAGAAGAAATTGGGTGGTGGAACTCTAATAAGACATTTAATTATGGGAGCTTCCAAGGCTACATACTTTCAGGCATGGAAGGAGAAAATGAAAGAATTAAAAGGTGTCAATGTGAAGGCATAGAAGTGGCTTATTGCAATCCACTTAATTATGGTGTAAGCATGCATCTACGTTTCATCCAAAGTGTGATGTTTTAATGAATAACTTGCTCGAATCATTTAATAACACTATTTTAGTTGCTAGAGATAAGCCCATTATAACAATGTGTGAATGGATTAGAAAATATTTGATGAATAGGATTGCAAACCTAAGATATAAGCTTGGTAGGTGGCAACGTAGAATCATTCCTAAACTAAGGAGGAGGTTAGATCAAGAAGTGCAATGTGGTGGTAATTGGGTCCCAACATTTATTGTCGATATTAGGAAAAAAAATTGTAGTTGTAATTTTTGGGAGTTAGTAGGTATTCCTTGTAGGCACGAAGTTGTTGCATTTGATCGCAAGAATCTTAACCCTGAATACTATGTCGATAATTGTTATGGTTTTAACGTAAGTCCTATAAATGTACAAAACATATGGCATGCGCTGGAGGTTGAGGACATGTTGCCTCCTTTTTATAAGAAAGGACCAGAAAAGCCAAACAAGTTAAGGAGAAGAGAACCTGATGAGGATTCTAATTCTGGAAACGCTAAGAGACAAGGAACATCTTATAGATACACAAAATGTGACCAACATGGTCATAATTCAAGAGGCTACTGATAGCATTTCAGCAAGTGTACTGAATCGTTGCAAGTATTAATTAAAATGGTAGTATCGAGTGTCGAAGTCGAGGATTGCGTTTTACTATTGAATTATATTTAATTACTAAAATTGAACAAAAAGGTTTCCAAGTTGATTGAAATAATATTTAAAACTAACAACGGTAATAAAATTGATCATTTATAATAAGAAAAATGTCAGGGATGAGTTTCACTTCGAGTCCAACCTTGGTTTCTAATTTGATCCTAGTTGATGAATTCCTTTATTAAATTATTACCGAATTCTCTTTATTATTCTTGCCCTAATGTTTTAGTGACAAAACCTTTAATTCCAAAGTAACCCCTAATACCTTAGTGGATTTAAGATTAGAATTAAGCTTTACAGTACAAGAATTCTCTTATTAAACTATTGCCTCTACAACTAATCCAATTGGTTTCATGGCCTACATCTATTGGTTTCATGGCCTACATCTATCCCTAAACTACAATATCATGAATTCGTCATCTCAAGCATTCGTAAAGTCCACTTCCGTTTCAAAATACGAATCGTAAGACATTTTAAAGTTGATCAAGCAATAAAAAGCATTAAGCACAGAGATGATAAAAATAATTCAATAAACTTATTCATATAGCCAGAAAACAAATCAGACAAATAAGGGTTTCATCATATTTCACTCATCCCTAATAAACAGGGTTTAGTTACTCATGACAGAGATACAAAAGATAGAGATTAAAGAAGAATTACAAGAAGGATTCATGAATGATTCTTGATAAAACTTCTCCAATGGTGTTAAGAATAGCCATATCTGAGTTTCTCTATTAAGGCACAAGTCTCCAAACTTCTCAATAGTCAAAAAGTGCCTAAAAAGTGATAAAAACGCGTTTTAATGTATTTTGATGCGCGTCAGGCACCCCTGGCGCGCTTCAAGTCAAATCTCGCAGATCCAGTGGTGCATAAATGCCCCCCAGGCGCCGGTTTCGTGCTTCAAGCGCACAACATCTTATGTCTGACGTTTAGTGCATTTTTCTCCTCTTTTGAGTTCGAATTTGGTTCCGGTGTCTTCATGAAAATTGTAGTTATGGATCTTAGCTTTCATTTGCACTTGATGTGACTGCAATTGGACATCTACAACTCCAGATATGGCTGAAATACTCCACCTAGGTCATGTTGATTTCTCACCAAAATTCAGCATTGCACTAAAACAAAGAAACAACACAAAACCACGAACAATCTCTACTTAATCAAAGAAATAAGAACATAAACATTTCATTGAATCCAAGAACTAAAATCAACAAAGTATATCAAATAACTCATTAATTTAACTAATGATTAAAGATAAATAAGACTAAAAACAGTGAAAAATATGCATATGATGAAGAGTCATCAGCTGCAAAAGTAATAAAGTTAATCCAAATGCTCAATTATGCCAGGTTATAAAGTTATGCTTAAATGTTAAAAGTTATATGTTAATTTTACATTTATTGATCATAATTTCTTTTTATAGAGAAAGCCAAAACAATATTTTGCACGTTCAAGATGCCGAGGCAATGGTTGATGTTGATCTTGTTGCAACACAAGTTAGTGTTGTTGGTGTGAGGAAGCTGATGGAGAATATCCACAACTTCAAGATGATGTTGATCCTGTATTCGAGGCCCTTGTTTTAGAGCTTGTAACTGCCTTCAAGGGTTCACAACCAAGTTCTTATGTGTTTGCTGTTGCGTTAGTATTTGTTCATGCGTCTGTGTTTGTTGTTGTGTCTGCTCTTGCTACTTCTTGTATTGTTGCGTTTGGGTCTGTTCCCACGTTCACTATTGCTTTTGTTGTTGCATCAACGTGTGTTCCCGCGTATGTGTCTGTTACATCGGCTACTTCTTGTGTTGTTGTGTCTGTTACTACTACTAAATTAGTTAAGGTAAAATCTACAACATACGTAATCGTAAGGGTTTAAATCATTTTACTTTTTATTTATTCATATCCGCACCAACTTCAATTAGGATTGTCCCTATATACATTGTCTTTAGGTGACATCCATCCACCCAAATAAACAGCCTAAAACCTCTAAAAAAAACCCTTATTACAACCATCAAATTAAAAATAAAAACTACTAAATTGTGGCTAAAGTGTTGGACATGAACGATCAATATTTATCTTACAAATGTTTCCAATATTTGCTCTCCTTATCTCTGCATAATACTTCCACAACAAGGTATATTGTTTTGTTGCATCGCCTTCTACAATCTCCTATGTAATCTGCTTAGCCTTCCAAGCTCTTTCTAATGTTATACCTATAGAGTATAACCTTCTAATATTAGAAACAATCTCATGAACCATCTTATTGTCACAACTATAGAACAGAAACACAAGAAATGAGGGGTTTGAATTGTAACGGTTTTAACAAAAACAATGAAAACAAAGATCAAATAAAAAAATAGAGCAGCACAACCGATTTATCCTGGTTCACCACCAACACGTAGCTATGTCTAGTCCTTTCAACCTGAATGATTTAATAATCTAATTCACCAACTAAAATACACTTCCACTGAACACCTACTAGTCAAATTGACTGCGTTCCAGTCTTCTCAATCTTGTAGCTTAGTACAATCAAGTTGTTGAGTATGCAACCACTACTAGACTAGGTTACAAAAGAACAAGTTTAAGGGTTTTCTGAATAATTCTCACAAGAGGGTGTTTACAATCTTGTACTCTCATAAAATATTTCTTAGCATTCAGACAAGACAAAAGATAAAGAGCAACAGTGTAGAGACAATTGTATTGTGCTTATTGTGGTACATTCTTGCTTCTTCTTTTCAATAAAGAGCATTAGGGTTTCTAGGCATTTTCTTGATTGCAAGAAATCAACATGTATCATGAAGTTTCGTATCAAATCTTCTAAGATTGGTTCGCCATTAAACCTTGTCAAAAATATCCTTGAAATTGATTATGCAAATCTTGATATGGAGACAAAAAGAGCGAATGATATTATGATCATAGTATGTCGCATAAACCTTCAAACAAATACATATTCAGGGTGTTTAGTTGAGGATGAACAAAAACTTTGTCTTCTTCAGAGTGTTGATTTATCGGAGCATTGACTTTTAAATAGAGTCAGACGATCAGATGCTTGACACGATTTATCAAAGACTGACGATCACTTGTTTGTCACACTTATCAAAAACAAAATAGTCAGATGCTTGTTGTAGTCGTTAGAGCCAAACTAATTAGAGCATTGCTTGCAATAATAGAATCACCAGAAGCGCGTTTTAGAGCATGTTCACCAAACTTAGAGTACGAAAATAAAAGCGGAATCTTGGTCTTCCATTAACTTAGATCAAACATCAGAGAATGCTGCATGAACTTGTATAGAATAACCTGATTTGACTACACACTAAAACAAAACATTAGTGCTTTAAATTGTTTCCACAAAATAATGTTATTATCATAAAAACTAGTAAGGGTCATAATTATTCAAACCAACTTGATTCTAACAACAACTGTTAAATTTTTCAGCCACACACTTAGTAACCTATTTAGAATTTGCAAAACTGTTTTCCAAAACCCTAGCACATGTGGGATCACTAGACCATCTCTTCATTTTGAAAATGTGCCTATCCCCCACTTTGCTCACAAGTGTTAAGAAGCCATATTTAGCCTTGCATATTACCTTTACTTGTCATTCTTTATAAGCTTGATTTCCCTCCCATTAAATATAGACCACTCTCTAATTGCATCCTTAAACTCAACAAGTGATTTAAACTTTAGTCCTAATTTGAACTTGGAATTCTTGTCTAGCTCATCCACCCTAAACTATTCATACTTTGGTCCATTCTCTTTGTCAGAATCTAAATCAGGGTCACTACTATCTAGCTCTACACTAACATAAGCATACTCCATTTCAATATTAGAATTATAATTGTCCAAAATAGAAAAAAATCTCCATGTTCTTAGTTGTTTTCTTCGGAGTATACCTATTTGCAGTAGTCTTCACTCTATATGGTTTACCATGGATTTCAACATTATATAATGTGATAGAAGGACCATCTATTGTATTATCAACACCAAAACCATCATCAAAACCAAAATGTTCTCTCATCCTCACTATCATCAAATTTAACATCATCAACTTCATATTCACTTTTGTCGTTGTCACTATCACTTCCATCATCATCAATTTCTTCAGCACCATTTAACCTCCCAAAAGACTGCCCCACCTTTAATTTTGGTTCAAACCCAACCATCCCTTTTGAAGAGGGCTCAACATATAACTAAACTTTGCAATTCATTTTTAGAGCACGTTCAGCAACCCCAACTACATCTCTATCATCCATTATTCTTTACCAACATCTTCGAAAAAAACTCCATTTGTCAACATCAATCCCATGAACCATATGCTCACTACCCCGTAAGTAATACAAAACTCTCACAAACTTACCCCCATGGTGAAAACTAACAGAAAATATAATCTTGTACAATAATAAACAACAAACATGTCAAGAAAACAAACATTTCATCCCCACAAAACAGTAATAATATTAGAATAATCGAAAACACAATAAATGCACATGTTGGTCCCCACAAACAGAAAAATCAAAAACCATGGTGGTAAAAACGAAATCGACAGTAAAAACACACGTTGGCCCCCCAAACAGAAGAAAACATAGATGAGTAAAGTAATAGCATTACCTTAACATGATTTTTTCTCTCCTCTGTAATATTTTATCTTCAGCGCGATGAAATATTTGTTTGTTGTCGTCGTCGTCGATCAACGACAAGTTCATGGCCGCTTTTGGTAAAAGATGAGTTCGTTGCTGCCGCTGGTGAAAGATGAGTTTGCGACCGCTACTCTAAGATGAGTTCGTAGTGGTTGTCAATGGCAAATCAAGATTTTGGTAACGCTAGCGAAAAGAGAGATTGAGAGATGAAGAGAGAGAACGAGATAGAGATGGAGATAGATTAATTTTAGATTAAGAAAGAGTTATGTTTTAAATGCCATGTCAGATAACATAATTTGTCACTTGACAATTTTTTTAGCAGAAGTTGAAACAATAAACCATTTTAAAATGGAATTGTATTTACATAGACGTGTGCCAAATAAAAATACTTACAAAGATCAAAATAAAAAAAAAGAAGTTATAATTGCAATTTATGTCAAACTTAAAATCAAACTTATTTAAACCAAAAATCAAACTTAAAATTAAAATGTATTGACAGTAGAGGTGTGCAAAAAATCCGGTTATGAGACCGAAATCCAAAACCGGATCCAAATCCATTTTAAATATCCGGTTAAAATAATATGGCTATAATCTGGTTTATTTATCAACCGGTTGGATATCCACTTACGTAATATATTTGGATTTGGTTTTTATCCGGTTTTTATCCACTCAACTCTCAAAAACTCTAAATCCCAAAACTCCAAAACGATTCTGATTTTGCAATCACTCCACCCACCGATCTTCCACCTTTTGACAGCGACAATTTATACTAACTTCATTGAGATATTATTAACTTCATTTAATCAATTGCTTATTACTAATCAACCATATTTAATATTTATTGAGAAAGACTAAAATATGATAGACTAAATATTTTAAATATACTATTAATCAAATTTGAGAACTTATTATCCTATTTGAAATTTTTTTTTTGGACTGAAACTTTTCTCATTATTATGTACTATATCTCATGTTCTTTGCATTTTATTTTTGAAATAAATTCGTCTATTGAAGTAGTTTAGTTATTATCTTTGATTCATTATCTGTTATGTATGTTTTGCATTGGTAGTATAAACAATTTGGTTTCTCTTCTACTATATAGATTTAGACACTAAATGCATCATATTTTTGCTACTGTCTGCCTCTTCAGTTTTAAAAGTTTCTTTTTAATGGTTGTGTTTGAGACTTTGAGTGATATCATTGATTTATAGTCTATATTCAAGTTAATAATTATGAATTTCCTTGGGCTATTAAGTTAATAATTATGAATTTAATCTCTTTTACTTAAAAGATACAAGATTGTGGTTGATTGAGGGTATGATTTAGTTGAAGGATTTTTAAGTGTTTTGTGATGGCTTAACATTGTTTATTGTGTATGTACTAAGTTATGATGAACTATGTATCTTTTGTGAATCAAAAGATGCAATATTTGTACTTAAGTGGGGTTATTGGGTGCAGGGTTGTTATTTTGATTTTATATCTTTTAAGGTTCTACAACATTGTTACAAGGATTAATAGTAGGGTGTAGTTTTTACTTATAATCCGGTTTATTAAAAATAATTTGAGAAATTATGAATTCATGATTATTTTTAAAATAAATATTAAAAAATAATCAAATTTTAACCGATTTTGAAAAACAAATTAATTTTAAAATTGAATTTTTCGAAACCGATTACTTATCTAGTAACCGGTTATTTAACCATAACCAATTTTACAATTGGTTTTATAACCGGTTTTAAACCAAATAATAAATTTAGTTATAAATCTAATTTCATATATTGATTTTAGAATAAATATGGTTTGATTTTTTTTAAAAACCAACCATCCACATCCCTAATTGACTAACAGTAGTGTAAATCCAAATTCCAAAGTGAATGACCATATCAACTAAATATACCCTGTATTATCACAGCCTCCCTCATATAAACTTTGTGTCTACCCAAACCAACCAACCACATTTCAATACACAATAGCCGTTACACTTTTGTATTTTGTGTAATTACAATCTTCATTTCAAACCCAAATCATTTCGATTCCCACCACAATCTCTCCTCTCTCACTACTGTCCCACTTCCACCCACCTTTCTAACTTCAACCTCTTTCCCTTCTAATCCAAATATTTCAAATGGGTTGTTGCTTCACCAGACCCAAAACCCAAACCCAAAACCAAAACCCACATAACCATAAGTCTTTCAAAAACCATAAACCCCACTCAAAATCCTCATTACCAAAATCAAATCCAACCCATCATGAAGAAACCCCACCACCACCACCACCAGAAGAAGAATCTGTCAAAGAAGTCCTCTCTGAAACACCCATTTCCAAACCTCACCAATTTCCAATTTTGCCCCTAGAAACAAAGACCCAAATGCCCTTAGTTAAAAACCCAGATGAGAAATTAGAAACTAAGGTTCCTATAGAGGAAGTAACAGAGGTAGTGACTGTGTCTCAGGTTTCAGAAACATGCACCGTGACGGAGAGTTTCTCAGCCGCTACTACCGCAACCGTGTCGGAGAAGAGAGAAGATGAAGTAACAAGCAAACAGTGCAGCATAGAAGCAACGACGATACACAAGTGGAATCGATCCCCATCCAGGAAGCGTCCTCTTGTTGCAGATGGAAACATCCCCGGCGGGAATGAACGAAGGGTAAAATCGCCGGCGAGGAGGCCGGAGCCATCGCCGGAGAAGAAAATAAAGAGCGGTGCGAGGACAGTTCGTGGAAGAGAATCTGGTGTTGTGGCGAATCGGAAGTTGAATGGAGGTAACGTCGGAGTCCGCCGTGACTCCGGCGAGGGTTCCGGTCGAAGGTCGAGGTCTCCGTCGTGTTCCCGGTCGGGAAAAGTGGGTATTGGCGGTGGTCGGAAACAAGTTCTGGCGGTGGAAAATGGAATAGAGAAGGAGAAGGAGAAGAATGAGAGTGAAGAGGTTGGAGAGAAAAACGACATCGTTTCGCATGGAGAATCAATTGAGAATCCTCATGTTTCGATGGAGTGTTTTATTTTTCTGTAGAGAAGCACGTTTTCGAAGCTTTTTTAATTCTTTAATCGAAAAAAAAGGCTTTTTGGATTTTGGAAGCAAGCGTTTTCACGTGGGGCTTTCTTTTTTAGCAGCAGTTTTACCTTTGACTTTTTGTGTTTGCTTTTATTTAAACGGTTGAGTTTTGCTTTTTGTATATTGGCTAAAATGCATTTTGGTCCCCCATTTATTAAATGAGCAATTTTCATCTCTTTTATTGTTTCTTTACAATATTGGCTATCCACTTTTATAATTGTTGACAATTAACATGTTCTAAAATAAAGTAGGATTATTGGAGGCTTACATTTGATTTATATATTTTATATATACAAGGTAAAAATAATACTAGCTATTTACAAAATACATAGAGTCAATAAAAATTTTCAAATAGTAAGTGCATTCAAACAAAAATGTATACCAT
The DNA here is from genome assembly GCA_037974755.1 of Cicer yamashitae. Lineage (NCBI taxonomy): Eukaryota > Viridiplantae > Streptophyta > Magnoliopsida > Fabales > Fabaceae > Cicer > Cicer yamashitae. The sequence goes on from JBBPBQ010020323.1 coordinate 25,153,097, forward strand.
ATATAGAATATTGAGAAAGTACGAGTTGTGTCGAGTTTCTAATCATAATAGAAAATATAATCCAAACTCACGTCTGTTTAACTGTATTAATTTTAATGTATCTTTTTTAATATATAATATATTTTGTTTTATATTATTAATATATTTTTAGTTTTTTATTTATATTTTCAATTAGTTAAAAAAAATAAACTACTACATGGGAATGCTGCGACCTGGTGAAAGCCTAAAACATTATGGCATTGTCGTATATAAAATAGCCTAAAACATTAAACCTAAAAAATTCATATAAAAAACTAATAGAAATACATAAACTTAAACTCAAAATCTAAATGAAGAAGATGGAGCCTCATTATCTATTATATAAATTAAGAATTGAGAAAATGAAGTGGTTTTAGAAGTTAAGAATTGAAAACTTACTATTTTAAAAAAAAAAACAACAACAAATGCCATAATTTTTTTAAAAATAGGCTACACTAAATACTTTTCATTGATAAATATTAAAAAAAATACAAGATAAATATTTATAACTATTGCATAGAAAAATACAGGACAAATACTTTCAGTTAAATAAATATAAAAACTCACAGGAAAAATAGTTATCACTGATGTATAAAAAAAATGAAAAATATTAAAATAACAAAAGATAAATTTTTATAACTCATGCATAAAAAAATGGGACATATATTAGTTAATGATAAACATAAAAAATAATGAGAAAAATATTTATCACTCATACATAAAAAACATGGTACAAATATTTGACATTGATAAATATTAAAAAAAGGTATGATAAATATTTATAAATGATACATAAAAAATACGAGACAAATATTTGTAAGTGATATGCATTAAAAAAATCACTAGAGAAATATTTTCAATTGATATATAAAAAATTAAAGGACAAATATTTATGTTGTCATACACAAAAACACAAAGACAAATATTTATCAATGATAAATATAAAAAATACGGGATAAATATTTGTTATTAATATATAAAATAATTTTTTTTTGTTTAAAATTTAAACAAAACACTTATAGAATATCAAAGACGCACCGCCATCAATGCAAGAAGAGGTGTTTTTTTTTGCTAATATATTAATAAAAGTTATTATGAATATTTTTTGGTCAATGGTTAAGTTTAATATATTGATTTTTTGATTTAAAATTAGGCTAGTTTCGCGGATGCATACGCCCTTACCCGTTTGGCTCTAAAATGGAGTTTTGGTTCAGTTGATATGGATTTTAAGAAAGAGAGAAGATGTGTTATGAGGAGAAGAAAGAGAAATAGAATATTGAACCTTTGGGGTTTAGAAACAAAGATGCCTAGGTATGAGTTTGTGGAGTTATGAAGGAAAGTACTAGTATATGGTTTGAGAAGAAAGAGAGAGATGCATGCTGGCTTGAAGAAAGAGATGGAGGCTTGAAATTTTTTTGGGGGGTGATTATGGAGTCTTGGTAGAACAAAGAAGTATGAGGTGGGGTTTGTGTGAGAGAAAGGAAGGTGAAAATAGTGGTTTCTATGTATTAAAAAAAAAAGAAAGAAAGAAACTAGTCGTACGTGTGGGTGAAAGTGGGGTGATCATCGAAGATGCTGTGAAGGTACAAAATAATGTTATGAAAAAATTAGCCGTTGCAAAGAAGCAAGAGAACATTTGGAAATTGCATTAAGTCTTCATGAAGGATAAATCTACTATGAATGAGAAAGAGCTTAAAGATCATAAAGGTTGTTGTAAATTCGTTAAGAAAGATGTAGGACTTGTGCAGCTTGATGTTTTATTTTATTATAACTAGTTCTTTTTTAAAAAAATATTATAATTTAGTTATAATTAATGTACTATAATAAACTACTGTTTGTTATGAAATACAAGTCTTTGTTATATGATATTGGTTGTTACAAAACTAGCCGTTATAATATTATTTTTTAAAAACTAGTCATTATACATGATCAAGTGTATATATATTAAACATATGACAAAATTTTCAGTGTCCTCTCATTCCCTCATTTTCTCATCAAAATCGTGCAATCTTCTCTCATTTTCTCATATCATTCATATAATTGATACAAACATTTGACTTTGATACGACTTTTAACCAAGCCATAGATCAATGCTTTGAGGACAATACTGAAGAAGAAATCATTCACTTAGTATGCGAGTGGGAACAACACTAGGCGCATATAAAGAAGCTTGGTGATAAATTGAAATTGCGAAGGTGAACACAATCAATTGTTCAATGACTACTTCCATGAAAATCTTACATACACAAATGTTCAATTTCGACGAAGGTTTCGAATGAGGAAACATGTGTACTTTGAATTGTAGAAGCTCTCACTACAAAACAAAAAAAAAAAAAGATCTATTGTGACACTTAACTTTTAGTGATACATCTTTGTTTGTCATTATAGTTATTTTTAGCTACAGAAAGAGTGTCACCTATTCTAATTTAATATCAATATATAATAACTTAAAAAAAACTGAAATATTCATATCCAAAAAATCAATTCACCACTTCACCAAAAAATCATTTCACACAACAACAATTCACCCCTTCAAAATTCAATTCACGCAACAACGCATTCATCTCAGAAATTATCATAGTTGATTTTCGTTCTTTAACTGCAACAACGCCTTTATTCCCATTTCGATCTCTGAAATTCTTTTTCCCTATTTCTTCTCTTTTCAATTTGTTTCCCTATTTCATCTCAGAAATTCTCAAAGTTGATTTTCGTTTTCCGTTGAAGAAGCTTTTCCCGATTTCTTCATCATTTTTTCGATTTCGTCTTCAATCAATTCCTTCAATTTCCTCTTCAATCGATTTCGTCTTCAATACGTATTCATCTTCAATCGGATTTCTCTTAGGATTCAGCGATTTACAATTTACGATTTACTATTCAGACTCAACGATTCAGATTCAGCGATTTAGAGATTCACGAGTAAGTGAAAATTATTTTTCCTCTATTAGCAATTTGCATTGGTTGAATGATTTGATTGATTTTAGTATTTTATATTTTAAAACTGATTTGAGGTTCTTCTATTTTCATTTTCAGAGAAAAGATAATGAAAAAGCAAAAAACAAATATGGAGTTTCTCATATTCAAATTAGGTATGATTGAAGGATTTTGTTGAAATAATATCAAGTATTGCAGTTTCCTAACTCTTGATCTTTGAGCCGATTGTCTATTTGCCAATATTCTGATCATCATATGCAAACACATTAATTATTCTGCCATCACTCATGTTTCAATTGCTGCAATTTTTATTCTGATTAATCATAAACCAGAAACTGATACCAGAAAAATAAATGAAAGTTTTTCTGATGTATGTATTATATAATATATATGAGAACATTTTCTCCCAATAGAACAATGCATAAACACTAAATTATCTCATTCTCAATAATAATACTAGAAAAATTACAGCAATGTTGTAATACAACACAAGTACTAATACAAAATCACCAAATTGCAGCAGTGATGACTCTTCATCATATGCATAGTTTTCATTGTTTTTAGTCTTATTTATCTTTTATTCATTAGTTAATTTAAGGAGTTATTTGATATATTTTGTTGATTTTAGTTCTTTGATTTAATGAAATATTTATGTTCTTATTTCCTTGATTAAGTAGATATTTTTTGTAGTTTTGCATTGTTTCTTTGTTTTAGTGCAGTGCTGAATTTTGGTGAGAAATCAACATGACCTATGTAGAGTATTTCTGCCATATCTGAAGTTGTAGATGTGCAATTTGAGTCAAACTAAGTGCAAATGAAAGCTAAGATCCATAACACCATTGGAGCAGTTTTATCAAGAATCATTCATGAATCTTTCTTGTAATTCTTCTCTAATATCTATCTTTTCTATCTCTGTCATGAGTAACTAAACTCTATTTGTTAGAGATGAGCGTAACAAGATGAAACCCTTATTTTTCTAATTTGATTTCTAGTTATATGAATGAGTTTATTGAATTATTTTTCTCATCTCTGTGCTTAATGCTTTTTATTGCTTGATCAACATTAAAATGTTCTACGATTCGTATTTTGAAACGGAAGTGGACTTTACGAATGCTTGAGATGAAAAATTCATGAATTTGTAGTCTAGGGATAGATGCAGGTCATGAAGCTAATTAAATTAGTTGCAAAGGCAATAGTTTAACAAGAGAATTTCTGTACTGTAAGGCTTAATTCTAATCTTAAATCCACTAAAGAATTAGGGGTTACTTTGGAATTAAAGGTTCTGTCACTAAGACATTAGGGCAAGAATAATAACGAGAATTCGGTAATAATTCAATAAAGGAATTCAGTAACTAGGAACAAATTAGACACCAAGGTTGGATTCGAAGTGAAACTCATCCCTGACATTTTTCTCACTATAAAGGATCAATTTTATTACTGTTAATTTAAAATATTATTTCAATCAATTTGGAAACTTTTTGTTCAATTTAGTAATTAAATACAACTCGATAGTAAAATGCAATCCTTGAGTTTGACACTCGGTACTACCATTTTATTAGTACTTGCAATGATTCAATACACTTGCTGAAACGCTATCAAGCAGTGTTGTAATTTATTTGTTTTTTTCTGTCTTCGGATCCTGTTTGATGATACACACACACACACATATATAGATACTTGCATTGCAGTGTTGTTTTAGTGCGGAAATAGATACATGCTGAGCAAACTCTCTTACCTGCATTATGTAACAACCCGTTTTTTTTTTTAAAACAAATTCAAATTCATAATAAAGAGAGAAATACATTTAGATAAAATATTTAAGTCGTATCACAACGACAAAAGTCAACAATAATTACAAGCAGCGGAAACGGTTTTGAAATGAAAATCCAAAATAACCTTTCAACTTAACATACATCTAGAAAGGGTTTTCGTATGCCAAACATGCATAATCAAAGTTGAAAAATGAAGTTTTTAACCAAACTGCACTGTCGTATTCGAATACAGCATCCTTGTATCCGAATACAACTATGAAAATGGCAGAATTTCAGTTTTGAAAATGTTTCGATATCATTCAACGCTTACCACATAAAGTCAATCAATAACACTCATCAAATACGACACAATCGCAAACCACAATCGAGTATGTATATACAATCATCACAATATATCAAACATGACTCTCACAGACCAGACCCTAAATCATGCACATGATTCCGGAATTCAAAACCAAAACCCTCCTCGAAAGGGCGTAAATCATAATTGTACAGCCTCTCACAGACCAATACTAATTATCGAGGTGCAATCTCTAACGGATCAGCACAATTTACTATCGTACAGCCTCTCACAGACCAGCACAATTTTCTATGTGTGCAATTGCTCACAGATCAGCACGACTTACAAGAGTGCAATCTCTCACAGATCAGCACGACGCGAAAATCCCCGCAAGGATAAGATGAACCAACTATTCACATGGCATCATCTCGTGGCCCATCACGGTTACCACTATCACTATGGCCAATCGCGATCACCATGTACTATGAAATGCATGAGCATACTCTGACTCTTTTCACCACAACCATTAAGTAAATGCAACTATTAAAAGATTCCCCTTTTTTAATACTCATTTAACACTAATGATTTTTCAATCTTTTCACAGAGCATACTCAAACATATATTCATCCATAAAATTCATAACGCATACGCCATCAATTATGGATACATCAATCGCACATTCACCACACATCCACATCTCAAACACAACAAATTCAATCAATTCAAATTCCAAAATTTCACACCAAATTTAATCATGAATCACCCGTATTCACAACTCCACATTTTCAAACATAAACCACCAAATTTAATCTCCAAAGTTTTCAACCATAAATCACCAAATTCAAAACTCCACATTTTCAAACATAAACCACCAAATTTAATCTCCAAATTTTTTAACCATAATCCACACATAAATCACATCTTGAAAATTCATAATATTAATTATGAACACATAAACCACATTAATATATCAGAGTTCTCCCCACCGCTAACTTGGTGCCAATGGTCTCGATTCCTTTTCGAGACTCAAGGAGTTAACTACATAAACATAAATATTTATAACAATTTGTTCACAACTAAATTTTATCCAACCACAACAAAATTCCCAAAATTATATATTTTTCACACACCAAACTTTTACAACCAAATGATCAACATTAATTCAAAACTCCACATTTCCAAACATAAACCACCAAATTTAATCTCCAAAATTTTCAACCATAAATCACCAATTTAAATCTCTAAATTTTCAACCATAAATCATCAATTTAAATCTCTAAATTTTTAACCATAAATCACCAATTTAAATCTCTAAATTTTTAACCATGAATCACCAATTTAAATCTCTAAATTTTCAACCATAAATCATCAATTTAAATCTCTAAATTTTTAACCATAAATCACAAATTTAAATCTCCAAATATTTACCCATAAACACCTTAAATTCATTTTTCACAAATCTACACCTCAAACACATCGAATTTATTTTCCACAAATTCACACATAAGGTCCTAAATGCAAACTAAAAGTTTGGAAGGAGCCCTTACCTCAACGGTAGCTTAAACAACCGATTACGGCACCACGATTAATTCCGGTGAAAACTTCGTTCATGACGTCGCTTCCAAAGTTGGCTCACCAGTACCGCAACGTGGCAAGGAGCAACTTTCCCTTCTGTCACTTCTCGAATGGAAGCTTAGATCTAGAAGAAAATGGAGGTTTTGTATTTATGGATTTTGGATTTTTTTTTGAAAACTGAAGGAAGAAGAAGAACTCGCAGGCTGGATCTTGCTTTCTTGCTTTCTCTCTCTGTTTTCTTTTTTTCTGCCTTCCTCACGTGTTACTATATTATATATATACTTATACTACTTGCTAAACTAATATATATATATATATATATATATATATATATATATATATATATATATATATATTATTACTTACAATAATATATATATATATATATATTATAATTAAACCAAATCAACAAATATCTAAATATTCTTACACACATCACTTCACTCACATCTTAAACTATTTTGATAAAAATATCTACTCTCGTCGTAACTCAATTGACATGTAAAATTATCAGCAACCAGAGATATTTTTAGCTAACCGTCCGGTAATAAATTCTTCGTAAAATAAATAAATTATTTCTCGCCAAATAATTTTAAACGGTCTCAAAAAGATATTTTTGGCATTTAACACACAAAATACTATTAAAATTGGCTAAAAGCCTCAGAATTCAACACCAAAAATATACTAAAATTGCATAAATTAGAATTTAAAACTAAGGGTCTTACACATTAGGCCAAGCTGCAGTGTACACTGAAGAACGTCCCTCCAACAACTTCCCCACTGCAGCTGGACTGGCTTCATCAGCTGCTGGTTTTGCTTGTCTTGGTAATACACTTTTATACTGATTTCTTTAAGCTTTCTTTCATTCATTAATTATACAAATCACCGGTTTACCATTGGCAGTTTGCACATTCAATTCAATATTATACAAATCACCAATTTACCATGCATTTGAGCTTAATGCAGGATGCATTGCATGGGTATTAACCCACCAAATCTGGTTTTGATTGATTAGCTGCTTTAGCAGGTTTTATATCTAAATCAAACAGGCACATATTAGTTTTAAAGTTGCATGTGACAAGAAATAGGTTTGAGGATCTAGGAATTGTTTGAAGTAGGCCCAATCCATTATAGTGTATCAGCCAGACTAAGATAAAGAACTATAAGAAGAAAATTAGAGGGAAGAGAACAACATTCAACTCTATAGTCTCATTATCGAAAACTCTTGAAGGTGACTCCAACAATTTTCCCTATTAATATTTTGGTTATTCTAGGCAAATATGGAAAGGACAGTGATAAATAAACTTTAACCAGTAAAACAAAATTGTTGGTAGTGATGATAGATTTCCAATCGATATTGGACTCAGGTAACAATTGGCCTGAATTGCATTGTATGCTAGCCATAATTTAGGGACTAAAGTATTGAGTTATCAATAAGTTTTCTATGAAGTATTATTGCTATTAATTATTCCACCATGTAGAACTTTTTCCCAAATAAACAGACTTATTGTGTTTCATGTTTAATGTCTCATAGTTTGGATTCATAGAGGACCTTAATCTTTATTCATTAATCTTTTGGTATATTGCTTCTAACTTTATATTCTTTAAGGTGTTATGCACATATGTACAATTTTTTTTTTGTTATTTTCCTTTCTTTATATTTAAGTTATATTTATTAACTTTTTTGTGTTATTTCGTTCAATTTTTCAGTTTATTGTATTGAATTGAATGGATAAGAGTTGGATATCCTACAACCCTAACAACTCTCTTAATAAAGAGAAGTACATTAGAGGAGTTATTAATTTTCTTGATTTTGCATTTGCAAAATCAAATGATGGAAAAAATTTATGTCCTTGCACCAATTGTGTCAATTGCCATGGTGTTAAATGTTGTAATTGACTATGACACTTTGTGTTAAATGTAGGAAGAACTAAAGAAGCATATGGTAGAGGAGGCAGAAAGCTCAAATAATCCTCAAACCACTCAAGATTCTACAAACTGAAAGAATGATATTTACTCAAAAGCTAAAGGGCCTGAAAAAAGAGGACGTGTGCGTTGTCTTGGAAAGATTGCTTGACACGCAAGTTCTAGCTCTAACTCTCATGCTAACCATAGAGTTAAAACATTGGAGAATTTGCTTGGAAATCTTGTTTCTGTTCTCCAAGTACGATTTTCTGAAGATCCACAAATTAATGAAGTTTTACAAGCTATAGCTGAACAGATATAATTTATGTCAAATGATAATTGATAACTCATGACTATTAACATTATGCCACAAACATTTTGATTTTTGGTGGTTCTATTGAACAGGTGAATAGAGATAACATTGGGTAGGGTTTTGGGTTCCACATTTTGTTCTTTAAAACTCACTCGTGATCAGGTTTTCTCTCTTTACTTGATTTTGGTTTATCATCAAAATTTTGACTTTTCTTATTAAACGAGTTAATATTGTTGTGATCTCTCTGAAATTTGATGCAGGAATTGAAATGGCAGCGAATTCTTCTAATGGAGATTACCAAACAATACCTAAGCAACCTCCTTTGCCATTTCCCGTTTGCCCAAATTCTTCCAGGTCAGAACAAAATTCAGTTTCAGCACTGCCATGAAAATTGTTGAATGCCTATGTTATTCTGAATGGGAAATAAAATGTAATCACAACAAACTTAGATAGTAGTAACTATTTAGTATCAATGGTTTGGGTCTTCCATGTCTCTCAACTATCAATAGTACATACTCTTCATGTCTTTCTTAACTAATTATTAAGAATCTGTGATGATACTACTATTCCTTACCTTATCAATCTGCCACATATTCAAATACACTTGTGAGTCCAATAAATGTAGTGTCAAATACACTTGTGAGTCCAATAAATGTTATTAATAATACAATTCTATGATCCCCCACCACATTATCTTAATTGGATGATCGGTGTGGTACAACTTTGATTACATACATTTCTGAATGATATCATGTGCAATATTACATTGCCATGACCATGAAATGTCCAAAGTATTAATATTATGTAACAAAATTTCAGTCTTTGTGGGGCTGTCATTTTTTTTTATTTTTTATATTTGTTGAATGTGATGATCATAATAAATATTTATGAGTTTGTTCTTTCAGCACTTGCAAATTAGTGCAGTTTGCTTTTACACAGAACTGAGAACACAACCACTATACACTGTAAACTTCAAAAGATTGAACCATCATAGCTTATTACCTTATGATTGTTTGGTTTTTATAATTTTTGTTAATTATATATATCTTTTATTGTGTGATAGGGCTTTAGGAGTTGGTTTATCAAATCTGAAAAGTGCTGCAGGACAAAGAATAATGGAGATGATAGAGTTCCAAAGATAGATTCTGAAAACATGAAAGGAGAGATTTTAGAGAAAATGTTAGGATAAGTTGAAATTAAGAATTTATTCATAAGTGGAGAAATGTATCACTTTTGTAAAGATTTATGATCTAATTAGTGGAGAAATATATTTTTTTATGATCTAATTTCATTTCAATATTGCCACAAGGATATGATACTCATGTTAGTGCTATAATTAAAATGCTAGGAATGCAAGTAACATGCATTTAATAGAATTAGTAAAATTAAATTATATTTTATTGTATGTTTCAATGGCATTAGTTAATAAAAATAAATTAGAAATTTAAATTTAATTTACTGGTATTAATAATTTAGAATTACAATTAGTAGGGAGATGAAATAAATTTAATTTAATAAATAATAATAAGTTTTAGTGACAAACAATACCGTAGGAATAGATTAATTTTTTGTTTATATTTTTCTAGGTTTTAGTGACAGAAAATACCGTAGGAATAGATCAATTCTTTATTTATATTTATGTAATTTTTAGTGACAAAAAATACCGTAGGAATAGATCAATTCTTTATTTATATTTATGTAGTTTTTAGTGACAGTCATTATTGTAGGTAGAAATAAAAAACATGTAGTGACAGTCCTCAAAGTATAGTAAGACGCCCTTTAAAGTTGACAGTGGATCTGAGTGTCACTCAAAGTATTATTGACCTTTACCTACAATTTTTGACTTTTAGTGACAAACTTCGTGTGTCACTATAAGTCAATTTTTTTTTAGTGCCTTAGCAATCATGATCAATACTTACAAATGAGGGTTGATGCAGCTCGTAGAAATGGTTTTTCACCATTATAGAAATGCATTGTCGCTATTCGGTTATTGGCATATGGGGTACCTGTTGATAATGTGGATGATTATGTTTGAATTGGGGAAAGCACCGCAATTAAATGCTTAGAATGATTCGTGACGGGCGTGTACGCGATATTAGGAGCTGAGTATTTGATGAGACCAAACAATGAAGATATCAAACACATACTACAAATAGGGGAGACACGTGGTTTTCCAAGTATGCTAAGTTCAATTGATTGTATGCATTAGGAATGGAAAAATTGTTTGGTCGCATGGAAAAGACAATTTAGTTAGGGTGATAATGGAAAACCTACGATAATGCTTAAAGCAATGACATCACAAGACTTGTGGATATGACATGCATTTTTTGGTACTACAAGTACAAATAATGACATCAACGTGATAATGCAACCAATGTGTTTAACAATATTTTGATTGAAAAACACCCACAACTCAATACATAATGAATAGAACCCTTTATACAATGGAGGTACTATTTAGCTGATGATATTTATCATAAGTGGGCTACATTTGTTAAGAACGTCCCAATGCCGCAAGGAGAAAATAGAAAGTTATTTGCCCAACGACAAGAATCGTGGAACAAGCATTTGGAATACTCCAAACTTGATTCTTGATAGTCTGAGGTCCGACGTGCACTTGGCACATGAATACAATGAAGCTTATAATGTATACATACATCATATTGCATAACATGTTCATTGATGATGAACGACACACATATGATGATAATTTTGCTTTCGACCATGTGGATAATGATTCCTCAACAAATGAAGTGTTGAATGGTCCTCTGCCCAATTGTGCAACATATATGCAAAAGAGAGCACATATCCGTGAAAAGACAAACCATCGTCAACTTCAAGCATACCTTGTAAAACAACATGTTTAGGAGCATTTCAAACAAGAGAATAACAAAGATTAATTATTATATTTTTTATTGTCATGTGTGGCTCGTGGTATTTATTATTTCTCATCATTGTGTGTTTTTTAATTTAGATATTTTCATTATATTAATGATTGTTTTTAATCATTTTTAGTTTTTCGTTTTGTATTTCTCATTACATTTATGTATTTAATTTATTAATTTTTTAAAGTTTTATTAAAACAAATAAATATTTTAATTTAAGATAAAATAGAGTGCAAATAAAAAAAATATAAAAGTGTGGATTGCTAAAAAATTGCATATTTTTTTTCCTATTGGAGCAAAAAGTGTATTAGTTGCATAAAGTATGATATGACATGTAGGGACTATTTGTTAGTGGTGTTCGAAAACTCAAAATGGTTTCTATATAAAATGACAATTGAAGATGCTATGATCATCTAGAAATCATGGTGATTTGAAATTTAACTTAAATAATATTAATTTAATAATTTAATAAAATAATAAATAATAAATTTTTTAAACTTTGTTTTTCTTAAAATCATTCTGCAAATTAAAAAAAAACATTTAAATTACGTTTTCTGTTTTTAAATAAAATTTCTGAAAAGTTTTCACAATCAGAAATGATTTATAAGTTTCTTTTTTTTTTCTTAAACAATTTATGAATTTTTTAAAAAGATTACTTTATTTTTGTTTTAAAAATTCACAATCATAAATAATTTTTTAAGATAAATTTTTGGAAATTAAATTTTTTAGAATTTCTTATTTACTTTTTTTCCTTAAATTTTTAAAAACAATTGATTATTTTTTCTTTAATTTTCAGAAAATTTTAAAACCAAAAAAACGTAATTTATAAAAAAAATATTTTTGAAATTTTTAAAGAAAAAAAAGAAATTTTAAAATCTTTATTTTTTTTAAAAAAAGTTTTTAAAGTGGTATTACTTTATTTAAAATTAAATTTAAATTTTGCATCACCATAATTTTTTATATCATCATGTACATACCACTTATATGATTGTCACATTACCAAATTACAACTCTAATTAAAGAAGATTAAATATCAACAATTTTAAAAATAAGTTGATCAAATTACGGAGAAAAAAAACAGGGGAAGGTCAAAATAGATATTTGATAAAATGAGGTTAACAATGCTGCGTTTTAGTCTTGTATATTTTCATGAGGTGAATGGTAAATTGTTGCTCTAGTAAAAACAAATGAATGCTTCCTCCTAAAATATAAACAAGCTTTAAATATGTCTTTGGTCCTTACAATTATAATTTTTTTTTATTTTATTTTGATGTTTTTTTGTTTGATTAACATCCTTGCAAATATAGTTTTATTTTAAAATAGTCATTCCATCTAATTTCTGTTACAAAAATTATAACACCGTTAAAACATAACCATTTTTTAATAAAAAAACTCAAATATAATTAAATTATAACATTTTTTAACTTAAAATTAATCCCAATGTTTCAATTTTCTTCCCTAAGAAAATCTAAATCGCATCTTCTTCTTCATTGTTTCCGTCCTCTTCCTCATCATAATTCTCATCACCATCACCGTCACCAATATCTTCATCCATTTGAGATTCATCACCATATTTAAATTCAAATTCATCATTACCATAATCTTTTTCTTCGTCTCGTGATACTTGTTGGACAATGGTGAGTTCTAGAATTGGCGCTAAATCAAAGTTTTTCTTCTTGGCGCAGAGATTAAGGGATTTTAGGAGAGTATATGGAAAAGTTCATAAGTGGGAGTAGATGGATGAGGGGCAAAAAAGAAAGTCCAATTCCTAGTATTGGTAAGGGATCATGAAAGAATTCGCCATGGTAATAAGGTTGAACTTTTAATCAAATTCATTCTGCTTTTCTAGATCTTTATTTTATTTTATGAATTGCGACACAACTTGATGAATTCTACAACGGAAGGAGGACTAAAACAACGAAGAAGAAGAAGGTGCAATTTAGGTTATTTTAGGGAAGAAGACTGAAACATTTTGGGTTAATTTTAGGTTAAAAAATGTTATAATTTAATTATATTTGGATTTTTTTGTTAAAAAATGGTTATGTTTTAACGGTGTTACAATTTTTGTAACAGAAATTGGATGAAAGAAATATTTTAAAATGAAACTATATTTAAGAGATGTTAATCAAACAAAAAAACTTATAAAGACCAAAATAAAAATAAAATGTTATAATTGTAAAGACCAAAGACATATTTGAACCTATAAACAAAAATTGGTATATTTAATTTTTTTTTCCTTATATTTTGAGAAGCATGGAGTAATTTGAGGTAAAGAAACAAAAAAAGAAACCATATACTTACATGTCGGGCAAATTATAATATAGATTAGGGGTATACAAGTGACGAGTTAGACCAAGTTTGGTCTTTCATTATCCAGTCATAAAATTTTTAGACTTGATTCTGACCCTTAATTCAATTGAATCTGATGTGATACGTGTCCAATAAAGACAGGACAATACAGAGACAAGATCGAGTTGGTCCCAAAATAAGTCACCTATAATAACGACATCAAGTATCAGTTTGATCCAAAATTAATAAAAAATTCAAATCAGTCATCGATTTATCCAAACATATGTTAGTTTAGTCGTAAAATTGACTTTTTAAATTTGTTAATTTGGTGACGTAGACAATCGTCTGACACATGATATGTCACTCTCTCACGGTCATGTATGTAGTTTAATAGATAGGGACTAAAATGACAGTAAAATGAGTTTTTTTTTTTTTTTTAAATCACAAAATCTATAAATAAATTTTCTTCCCCCAATTTATAAAAAAAGAAAACAATAATTTCTCCCAAATGCACCTTTTCCTAATACCTCTTGTGAAGCTATTAAGAAATCCTCCAAATCAAAGTTACGACCGAAGAATATCCATTTCCGTTGCTAATGCCAACATTTTCAATTTCAATTCCATCATCACCTTGCTGATTATGCTTCAAAGTTGCTGCAACTTTATCAACTGGACTAGTCCTTTTACCATTCCTATTCCTGCATTCAAGAATCAAAGCAAAAACAACAAACAAAAGAACCACAATAGACCCAATAACAATTCCAGCTATAGCACCACCCAATAACTTGCTTTTCTTATTGTTCTCCCCAAACCCTTGATTTGCTCAAACAACACTTGAATTCCTATTAGCATCGTTTCCATTTCCACTATTTGTACCCCCAAAACCAGGACAAGGGTTAAGGGGTTTCCACATAAGAAATTACACAAAAAAGAATCTTTACCAAAAGTTTGCAACTTTTCAAGAACTGAACTGTTTACCAAGAGGAAAAAATAAGGAAAGAAACATAATAAGGGAAAAAGAAAACGAAGAAGAAATATTAGGTTTAGGGACGAAGATAAAGAAATATTTTAGACTTTGCGATTTTTATTTTTAATTTTTTTTACTGTTATTTTGGCTCTTGTCTACATGATAGTGAAAAAGTGATACATTAAATGCCACGTAATTGTTTTAAGAGATTTAACGGTCAACTTATGGGACCAAAATGATAAATGGTAGGATGAGTCAAAGATTGATTTGAGTTTTGGTTGAATCGAGAATCAAAATGACAACGCTCTATAAATTTAAAGACTAAAATAGTGGTTTATCTTAATAATAATACATAAATATTTTTTAATAAATTAATCAAGAAGTAACTCATTGCTGATGTAGAATGGCATGACACATTTCATAAAAAAATGGATGAAGCTTAAAAAGTTTTATTAAGCAAAGATAGATTACTTATACAAACACTATCGAATGATCGGCGGAGTTGCTTTCACAAGTATTTGTTAAATATCCACTTCTAAGTATTCACCCCTCCCTTCTTAATAATAAAGTTGGTGGTCAAAGAATATTTTGCAATACAACTATTTTTTATTAGACTCTAGACTATAAATGTGAAGTGGTGTTTGATTTGGTAAATTTTTAGATATAGTGGATTTTTTTTTTCTTTCTAAAAATTGAGGGATGAGGAAATTATTATTAACGATGACACTAGTGGTCATTTTACAACTATCTCATACAAGATTCAAACATTTTTCCTTGAGGTTACAATGTCAAACTCTTATCACTAAGCTAACACCTCAAGGACGTAAAATAATAATAATAATAATAATAATAATAATAATAATAATAATAATAATAATAATAATAATAATAATAATAATAATAATAATAATAATAATAATAATAATAATAATAATAATAATAATAATAATAATAATAATAATAATAATAATAATAATAATAACCCATTGTCTGTTAAATAATTTGGGACGAGACGGATAACCCGAACCCAGTCCCTCCTTCTACCATATTTTTGTCCATATTTTTTTGGACTGGGTGAAACTTGACCCAAACCTTACGAGCCAAAACGAGTTGATGGACCAAGTCAGATTTTGTACACCCTTAATGAAAATTTTACCCCATACCCCCCTAATTATACCTATACCCCCAAAATAGCTGTGAAATGACCGTTTTACCCCCCTTATATAATAAAAGTCCAAAAAATTTACCATTTGCCATTTTGTCATTTCCGAAACTAAACAGTAAGTTTTTTTTCTAAACTTCCGGAAAGGTTGAAAACTAGGTTTCCGGTACATAAACCTATTACTCCGGAAACCTTTTCACAACGTATCCGGTACATAAGCTTTTTTTCTAAACTTCCGGAAACCATATTTTAACCTCTCCGGTACACTTGTTGTTTTTCTAAACTTCCGGAGACCTTGTTTTAACCTCTCCGGTACAGTTGAATTTTTTATACACTTCCGGAGACCTGTTTTTGTACCTCTCCGGTACAGTTGAGTCTTTCCTAAATTTCCGGAAACCTTGCCCACCAAGTTTTCCGGAAATTGCATTAATTTTTCTTTTTTAAAAAAAAAAAATTTTAATTCATTATAATTTTATAACTAACTGTGATTTATTTCTTTTTAATTTTTCAGTGGGCGCACGAGGAAGAGATGCGAAAATCATAAGAATTACGCGTGACACTGATGCTTCTACATCATCCGCGATGAATCCTCCAGAGAGGATTTGACCGACAGCTTCAAGGAGAAGAAGACGGATGATAGTTGAAGACGATGATGAGGGAGATCATGATTATCGATTGATCCCAGATGTGGCTGTGTATCATCAGGAGTAGCCTCCTATAGTGCATGAGGAGGAGCCTCCTATAGTGCATAAGCAGGTCGATGTACATGAGCAGGAAGAGGTTGCACCTGCTCAGGAGGGAGAGCATATGGAGGAGGAGCATGATGGAGCTCAGGGACCTGGTGAGGTCACACAGTATCCTGGAGGACCTTATGATTTATCGGTCCTTACACAGTACTGTCATCATGTTTCAGCTAGATTGTGGTTTGGTCAGATATGTTAAAATAATTAATTTATTTATAATTCATTAAAAATATTTTGTTAATGTATTATTATTATTATTATTATTTATTAATGTATTGTTATTTATTTATTAATGTATTATTATTATTTATTAATGTATTATTATTATTATTTATTAATTATTATTATTATTATTAATGTATTATTTTTATTATAATTAATTAATAATGTTATTTATTAATGTATAATGGACCTTATGATTTATTAATTTATTTAATTATAATGTTATTTATTTTGTTTGTATACAGGAGCGATCATTGCTGAAAATTTTTGCGCATGGAAAGAAAATGCAGCAATTTACTCCGCCGGTACTTCCGCGACCCATAGAGAATTGGGTGAATTTGTCAGGACTGAACCCATTACAGAGGGGTAGTTTGAAGATGACTGACAACGCCCTGTTATCTGCGTTTGTGGAAAGATGGCATTCTGAGACATCGTCATTTCACATGCCATTTGGTGAAATGACGATTACTCTAGATGATGTTGCCAATCTTCTGGGGTTGCCTATTAGGGGTGAGTTCTACACTCCACCCGATGTAGATAGAGTAACGGCATGTAATCTTGCCATGACGTTATTAGGGGTGACGGCGGAAGAGATCTGGGAGGAGACCAAGAAGACCAGAGGTGCGCATTATAGATTGGATTGGTTGAAAGAGGTCTTCGCAAGGCAGTGTGGAGCAGAGAGATTTGACTGTGCTGCTCGAGCGTATATGTTGAATTTAGTACGGAGTACTATTTTCGCTGATAAGAGTCATACTCTTGTTGATGCGAAGTACCTTCCTCTATTCAGAGATTTAGACAGTACAGATAAATACTCATGGGGTACTGCTGCACTCGTAGTCCTATATGACTACCTCTCTGATGCCTGCTGTTATGACAACAAATAGCTAGCTGGATATATGACGCTGCTTCAGGTATGATTTATTTATTTATTTATTTTTATGTTTATTTAATTGGTTATCATTTATTTATTTACTTATTTTTATAGTTTATTTATATGTATATCATTTATTTATTGTTAATTATTATATTATTTTGATTATCATTAATTTATTTAATTTTTTTATGTTTATTTAATTGGTTATCATTTATTTATTTATTTATTTTTATAGTTTATTTATATGTATATCATTTATTTATTGTTAATTATTATATTATTTTGATTATCATTAATTTATTTATTTATTTTTTTGCAACAGTGTTGGATTTACGAATATTTTCCAAATATTTGTAATAGAGGTGACCAGGGTGCTGACGTGGAATGTTATGCCCGAATGAATAGATGGTGCTACAAACAGGCCAAGCATAAGCTCCACGAGTATAGACGAGTCATTGACGAATTGACACCTGCGGATGTTATATGGAGACCGTGGGAGAATCACAGGGGTGTCATTCCGTTTGATGATATCATGTTATATACTGGTCACCTCAGACTATGTGACACTGTAGTGAAATATCTGCCAGAGAGGTGTTTGAGGCAATTTGGATATATCCAACATATCCCATCACTGCCACCTCCAAATCCTCCTAGATTATTTGATGTTGATGTATAATGGTTGGGATATGTGACGCCAGTCGCAGAGATATTGAATAAGAGTCGTCCAGCTACGTATCCATCTGAGTGTGACGAGGGATATTTGGAGTGGTTCTATCAAGTGTCTCACCCACTGTTGGAGCGACCAGATGGTGCGCCCCAGGTCCCAGATGGTGTGCCCCAGGTCCCTGATTATGGTGTCCCGACCACTGCTGCAGATGGTTCTACTTCACAGCCGCCATCTCTTATACAGCATATTGGTGATCTAATACAGCAGGGGTTGAATGAGCATGAAGCTACTCCAGATGATGAGTTTTATAAGACTTTTTGGAAAGCTTTGTATTTAACGCGTCGTCGTGGATGACATATGGGTTGTTTATATTATGCTTTTGAAATCTATAGGTTGTAATGTCGTTTAGTTTATTTTGAACTTCTGTTATAAACACTTTATGTTAGTTTGTTTTCATTAACATCTATTTTGAGCATTATTGTTATGTCGTTTCATTTATTTTGAACTTCTGTTATAAACACTTTATGTTAATGATAAGAAATTGAAATAGAGCGACACTAACGTAAAATATAAAATTAAATAATAACAAGTGATTTTGTAACAGTTTTAAAGCATTAAGCTTCATCTAATGACATTGCATCTACGGATTCTGTAGGTGGATTTTGTGTAACACGTGGCAAATGACTTAATAAATAGCCCCAATGTTGTAGACGCCCCGTGTATGCTATTGCCCAAGAAGTTGCTTCATTAGTGCGATAATTCTTCCAACCTGGTGCAATATCTGGCATTGGAAATCCATCTTTCATCTTTAACTGCAAAATAAGATCATATGATTATTTTTAAATTAATACATAAAAAAATGGACTCTAATGAATACATAAAAAAGTTAGACAATCTTACCGGAACCCAATGATTTCCATTAACAAAACCAATACATATGATACGATCATTTGTTGTCGCTCCTGAGTGTGAACCCCTCATAGGAAAGAAAGTCATTGAAAATGTTTGACCAAACGTGACGAGAATAATATTATATGCTGTCGCTATCACGTAACCCATATCAGGTATGGAAAACCATTTCTCTACGGGTTGAACACCTAAGCTTGATATCTTCAACGAATCTCTTACTTCTCTAATTCGTCCTGTGAATAGTCTATCATATGGAGTTACATGCGAAGCAATCTCCTGGTCCAAAGACCAAGACTCCTCACCATATCCAAGCAATAATGCAATAACGCGAAAACCACAATTTCCATCCGCTGCCACATCAAATATGTCATCAATGTATGGCAGAATAATTTCGGGAAATTGTTTCCACAACTTATACTTTGAGGATTGAGATGATTGAGAGGGTTGTTTCTTTGATTGAGAGGGTTGTCTCTTCTTTGATGACTGAGATGGTTGTGAACCAGGATCTTCACAATATGTTGCATTAACATGCTCAAAGTAAGAAGGGTCTCGATATACATCATATCCATCAGGCTTCTTACCCTTACTCTTCTTCACTCGACCTTTTGTTTTAACTTTTTCAGGTGGTGGACACATCGAACTCATAGTTGGAAAAGCAAGTTCACGCACCTTACTCTTCAACACTCGTTTTCCTATAACATCGAGTGATCGAAAGCGTTTCCATAATGCATTCATCTCCGTAGACATATCCAACTCTGATCCATCTTCTGTGTCTTGGGTGAGTTCACATTCCATGCTTAATTTTCTCCATTGAATATCCACAGAATCTAGAGGAATCGGTTCACCCATCAATTTATATTGTGCCAATTCACAAGCACAAGGTAACCCGTATGTCTTTCTGAGAGAGCACCCACATACAGATGAATCAGTACCTACCCACTCAACTTTCTCATATTCTGCAGCAATACGTCTTTGAGCTTCTCTTGATACAAATGTATTCAATCGCTGATAAAATGGATTGCTGTGTTCATGATCTTCGTCATAGAAACTTTTCTGAAATGAGCCTCTGATTTTTTTATGTTGCAATCTAATCATATTATTCATCGCTTCCCAACATTTGCACAAGTCACCCATGCTGTGTTCCAACATCAACTTCAGTTTCCAATGAGCTGACTCAACCTTGTCATTACATGTAAATTGTCACAATTGAACAATCCAACAAAATATAATATAATTACAAAATCAAATTTTTAGAGTCACATAACATACCTGTTACTCGTTGTGTTCCCCATATGCATTATTCGCTTTGTCCATGCTTCAACAAACCTTTCCTTATGAGGAATCAACCAAGTGCCTTTCACGTAGTCAACAAACACAATATTATCGACACATGATTGCTCAAACATTTGCAAGCGCATTATATACTCTTTTTCATCACTGCAATACATAATGTCTTTCCACATATTCAATACTAACTCTTGTCTATCCTTTAAGACATATTGCTTGCATTTTGCTCCAACATTTTTGTCGATATGAAATCGACAAAGCAAGTTAACAGCATGTGGAAATACAATGCCAACTGCATTCATCAACGCAAGATCTCTGTTAGTCACAATTACTTTAGGAAATTTGTTTTGTGTGACAAACAGTTCTTTTAGCCTCACTAAAGCCCAGCAAAAGTTTTCTTCCCGCTCAGATTCCAAATAAGCAAATCCAACTACAAATGTCATCTCTGTTGATGTCATACCAACAATTTCAAGTAATGGCATCATGTATTTATTGGTTTTGTAGGTACTGTCCATAATCAACACAATCGGAAACAAATTCAACAACTTCAATGAATCTGGATGCGCCCAAAAAATATCCCTCATAACATCTGAGTCTTCACGCTTTCTATTCCAACACACATATTTTGCATCTTCAATTAACTTGAATAAATGTTGCATCTCTGTTCTATTACCTCTCACATGCAATCGAATCATACTCCTCTGTTTATAAATTTGTGAGATCTTAGTAACATTGTTCTTATCTCGGTCTTGCAATGAGAGTAATATGTGTCTTGGTGCAACATTATATTTTGTTAAGTCATGAACATGCTTTTTTCCTTCTTCATCTAAACGTCCAACAAATGCATGCCCCTCCAAAGTATCCGGTAATTCATGGTTGTGAACTCCACAAATTACTTTAATTGTCCATCCTGAACCATCTTTTAATGGTTTTGATCTAAGTTTGAAAGGACAATCACACTTTTTTGTTGAACTTCGAGTTGAGCTAGCAGCATACTTGTATTTTCCTCCTTTGTCGCAACCTAATATTAACTTATTTCTCCTTCCTTTCTCTCCTGTCTCTATATCTGATCTTCTGATAATAACAGTAACTTTATTTTTTATACCTCTTTCTTTAGCCCAATTCACAACAACGTCTCTTGTAAGAAATATCTGAAATAAAATTAATTATAAATAATAACAATAATATATTTTTACAAAATTAATATTAATTAAAATTATTCATACCTGATCCATCTCAAAAATATTTGTAGTATCGATGCATGGTTTATCCAATAATGGTAGCATTTGATCCATATCTATTAACATTTAAAAAAATTAATAAAATTCAAAAAACTTAAAAAAAAAAAACAAAAAAAATAGTTGTGTACCGGAAACCTTGTAATTAAGTTTCCCGGAACACAATTTTTAAGTACTGTACCGGAGAGCTTTGCAATCAAGGTTTCCGGAACTTTGTTGTGTACCGGAAAACTTGAAATAAGGTTTCCGGGAGCCTGGTGTGTACCGGAAAGCTTCAAACTAAGGTTTCCGGAAGGCACTTGTGTACCGGAGATCTTCGTCAAAGGTTTCCGGAAGCTACCGGAAATCTTGGACTTACCGGAGTTCTTTTTTACGGCACCGGAATTGATGAAATGGTGAAAAAAAAAATTTACTCTGATTTTAGTGAAATAGTAAAAAAAAGTTGAAGGGTAATTTTGCCATTTCCAAAAAATTTTGGGGGTACGGGTCAAATTATGGGGGTATAGGGTTAATTTTTCACCCTTAATATGGACAAAGGGAACAAATGGCTTATGGTGGATAATTTGTAATCGTTGTTTGATGTTGAAGCTCTACCCAATCTAATGATTTACCATCCGTATCGAATTTTAAACTCATTTTCTTTTCTCTCATCCTCCATCTTTAGTCACTCTCGCTTTCCACATGTAGAAATTCATAACACCAAGCTTGAGAAGCAAATTGTTGAAAGCGTCTAATTGTAAAGACTTTGTAAACAAATTTACAACTTGATCTTTGCTAGAGATGGAAAGCATCTTCGTCCATCCACCAAGATATTTTTTCAATGTAACCATCTATATCAATATGTTTGGTCTTTTCGCGAAAATTTAGGTTAACTACTACATGTAAGGAACTGCTGCTATCACAATAAAGAGCTAGAACACTAGATCATTGGACTTGTAAGTTTCTTAATAAGTAAGTGAGCCATTAAAGCTCACAAGTAGCAACATTAAAAGCTTGATACTTAACTTTTGTAGAAAATCGTGTCATTATTTGCAGCTTATTTTCTTTCCAAAAATTGAGATATGATTAAAAAAAAACCAGTAATAGGTCTTCATGTATCAAGGAATCCACCTCAGTCAACATCACTAAAACCTTTTAAAGTCATGGTAGTACCCTTTTGTGTTGCTTTGAAGTGCACAACGGTGGGTTTGTCAAGAAATTGACTAAGTTCACTACAAGAATGAAATGATATACCTAAGGTCATTCCTATGACTAAAAAGCCATAAGAGAATATCTAGGGGCTTTAAGCCTTCACAATATCTTTCTAGGTATTTTCATAGGGTTAAAGACCTAGGAAAATGGTCAAGTTATTTTTGCAAGGGACAAAGCTCTAGGAAAATTTGGCATTATTTAGTTTGCGAAGGTCAAAGCCCTCGGTATTGTTACATCAAAACTATTCTAGGGCAAAAGCCCTCAGTACAATTCTGGGCAGAAGTATTTTTTTCATCAAAATTGGACATTTCCTAGGGTTATAACTCTCAATATTGTGACTGGGACATGCTGAGGGTCAGGGCCCTCGCAAACGCACACATATATTCATCTTTCTGAGGGATCAAGCCTCGCTATTTGTCAGGCAACATTTCCGAGGGCTATAGCCCTTGCCCACGTTCACTAATTTAACGCAGAAGGCTTCCTTCCTTCCCTCATTTCATTTCTTTTCTTCTCTTCTTCCTCACTTTTATCCTTATTCTCTTCTTCTTCCTTCTATTCTCTTCTTCATTTTCAAACTCTCTATTCTACTCTCCTTTCATTCTCTCAATCTCTCTTTTCTCCATTTTGACCTTTCTTTACTGGTATGTAAATTAATTTTTTTTGTTTTATTTTATATTATGTATTTTGTATCATATATTTGTGTTTTTTCATGTAACTTGTGAGTTAGCATATCTATGAAAATATTTGACGAAGACGAGGAAATCGATAAGTCAAACCCGACTCTTCACTACTAGTTAGATTTAAAGTTTAGTCGAGTTAAATCATATATTCAAAATGTATATTAATAATATTATGTGTGAAATATGATTTGTATGTTATATTTCATAGTGTAATTTAGAATTTTTATGTAAATTTGTATTAAAAATGTATATTGTATTTATTATGCATTTTTATGATATAATCTTTGTCGTATTTAAGTTCTTACCAAAAAAATTTATATAAATAAGTTTAAATTGTATAATAAATGAATTTTATAAGTTTTAATAAATAAATTTAAATAATTTGATTATTTAATATAAATATAAAATAAAAAGAATTTTTTTTAATAGTGGGTTTATTTCTGAGGGTAAGAGTCTTAGGATTGTGTCTGATATGTAATATTTGCAACTAGCTCTGGAAAAGATTTTGACGCGTGAGATTTGCGAGGACTATGGCCCTAAGAAATGTTCTGAATCGTGACAATAACGAGGCCCTAAGCCATTGGAAAGATTCTATAACGTGACAATAGCGAGGTTCATAGCTGTAACATCTCAAATTTTATAATCAACTATTTTATTAATTAAATAGAATTTTAAAGAATTAATTTGGTGTTAAAATTATTTTAGAATATAAGTTGATTAGTTTTATGATTACTTTTCCTTATATGTATGAGTTTCCTATGGTTTGATATAATCGTATACATGTTTCATTTAATGAATAATATAAATTATAAATATTATATTTAGTTATTTAATTAATTATTCAAAAAATAATTGTATTTTAGCAAGTATTTTAGAGAATAAGATTTTGATTGAAGTTACGTGTAAATTTGTATTAAATATTTGTGGTGATATTCTCGTGTGCGTTTGACTAAATGAGAAATGTGTGCATAGTTTTATACGTATTTATTGTGATTTAGTAATCAATATAAATTGTTGATGTTATATTTATTTATTTTATCGTTTTGACTATTCTTTAAAGATAGTAGTATTTTTATGTGATTATTTTGTAAAATATTACAGTAATAATTGTAGTTAATATTGTGAATATGAGAGTTTTGATTATTAATCTATTTTAAAAGAGTAATTACTTTAATTAATTTTTTTTATAAAATATTAGTTTTGAAATATTATTAATACTTTAGTAATGAAATTGTGTTAAAAAAAAGTGTTAAAAATATTAGTTTTGGTAATTGTTAGTTTTATTTTTTAAAAATAAAGGAAAGAAGTAAAGTGTGTTTTATGCGTTAGAGCGTTAGGCCCATATGCAATTAAAACCTAATTAATATATATATGGCTTAATTGCAATTTTAGTGCATCTATTTTTACTAATTCGCGAAATTGGTCCCCTTATTTTAAAAGTTGACAGTTTTGGTTCCTTCTTCTGATTTTTTAACTAAAAAATAATGACGTGAGATGTTTTAAATAACGTGACATATGATACGATAATGTAAAATGATTAACACCCATGAAATTAGAATAAAATGCAGTAAAAACTTAGCTTTCAACTTCAATTTTTTTTTTTATATTTTTAATTTAATTAATGACATATGAATAATTAATGCATCTAGATGGTTTTATATCATAGAATTGTATGTCACGTCATTAAAAATATGACAATTCTGCATTCTTTAGTTCAAAAATCTGAGGGAGGGACCAAAACTATCGACTTTTAAAATAAGGGGACAATTTTCGTGAATTGGTAATAATAAAAGGACTAAAACCACAATTAAGTCTCTCTCTCTCTCTCTCTCTATATATATATATATATATATATGTATTAGGAAGGAAGGTGGAGAAGTACCAGACGCAGCCAGGAAGGAAGAGGAAATAGAAAGTAGGAATATCATTTGACACCAATGATCGATAACTGTTTTAGAAAACTTTTTCCATTTTTGTCCAAATTTCAGTATGTTGTTTCATTCATTTAGCTAGTCAATTAAACACACTTTCTCAGATTTTTAACCATCCAAATTTCTCTCTAAAATTCCGACTTCTCCGTTTTTGAAATTCATTATTTTGCACCGTTCTTCTTCACTGTAAGCCCGATTTGAGTGAAACCAACGACAAAACGACCGTGTGAATTGTGAATATATTATCCCTTGATTATTTTCCAATTTAGGGTAAGTTTACTTGATTCAATTTCGAAAATTACCTTTTTAGAGTGTGTTTTCTTAATTTATTTTTTACGCTTACCCATAAACTATCGATTTAGATCTATTAAAGGACAAGGAGTCAAAGAACAAAGGCTTTTTTTTGCGACTTCGTATTCGCGTGTGAAAGCGTCGAAATAAGGTAAGGGGTGAGCGGACATTTAATTTCATGAGTATATTATAATGTGAGATGAACGGGAAAACTGTGTTTCGCAACAATTCATTCGGGTCTCACTACGCACGGTGGTAGCCCTATTTAGTAATAACTAAATTAATATGACTAATTAGGGTTTGTAGGATTAAAATATGGATTAGAAACTTTTATTGTTGAGACAAAATCTCAATTTAATGTTTTGATGAAAACAAACAAACAGTTAATTAAGAATTATAATTATGATTCTAAGTGTTTTGGTATTTAACTTGTGTATTTAAGTATGTTAAAACAAGATAGGTACCAAGCAATTCGGGAAAGATCTCATTAAAATCAAAGAAAGCAAAAACAACAAATCGAAGATCAATCCTGCCATACGTTTGTAAAACGAAGATTGATCTTCACTTTCATCATAATCAAGAATGATCAGTTCTGTGTGAAAATTGCATCCTAGAAGCTTTATCAATCTTATATCTTTATCAAGAATAAGCAAGGAAAAGTCTAAAACAGAATCAGTCCAGAATTCGAAGAATCGAGACAAGCTTCATAAAGAAATATAAAAGCAAGATCATTCTTCATTTGGAACAAATGCAAGTACAATGGTACAGGTTGTAAAGTACACTACAGTTGTACTATCAAATTAAAACCTGCACACTGACTCAAAGCAAGCAAGACACTTTAGAAAAGCTACTAGGTCGAGTACAAGTCAGATCACATTTAACTAAACTGAGGATCGATCCTGGATTGCAAGAATGCTGTTGGATTCAGCTTGTTCACTCTTGCTTTTGGTCTGCTTCAGTCTACTTACTTTCTTATGACAGCTGGCCTCATCTCAACGGCTACGTGAGCTGTCCTAACCTCTCTTGAAGCTTATAAATACAGCATCAAGATAAAGAACAAAACACAACAAAAAGTGTCAAGCAAAGCATCAATCATACATTCATATTCGAGCTCTCTCAAATATCATTCTTTAGCTTGCAAATCCTTTTCTTTGTGTTGTGTTAGAATTAGTAACAACTGAGTTTTAACTTACTGAATATATTTCTCAAACAAGAGTTGAGCAATATTCAGATTCTAAACATCTTCATTATCATTACTTTGTAACTCAAGGCTAGTGTATTATCATAGCTTGAGAAGTGTGTGGAAATCCTTTTATGTTGTAAAAGGTAGTTCGTGAAATCCTTTATGAAATAGGTTAAGGTAAATCTGTGGAAATCCTTTCTAAGGTAGAAAGGTGGAAATTGTGTAAAGATCAAGATTGATCTGTGAAAAGTTGTGTGACAATCAAGAACAATCTTGCCTTGAGCACTTAGTGGAAAATCTCACAATTGTGAGGACTGGACGTTACCCGGGTTGGGTGAACCAGGATACATGCTTGAGTGATCTCTCTATCTCTATCTCTATTTATTACATGCATTACAATAAGCTTTTATATGGATAAAATTGATATTGCTGTTTTTCCACTAACCAAGATCGATCTTCGTTATAACCAAGATCGATCTTGAGTAAAACTTTTAGTTTCAAATAGCTATTTTTTTTTCAAAAGGGGCAATTATAATTCAAACCCCCTTCCTTATAATTGACATTGTTACTTCATTTATAAGGTGTTGTCTTATTTAAATTCTGCAACTGTGTGATATATGTGAAGAAAGTTTAAGTTTTTATTTTAATGTGTTGAAAGTCTTATTTATGATATATGTGATAAAATTTGAATTTACGTGTGACATATGATGAATGTTTTATTTTCTATATGTATGTGATGAAAGTTTAAATTTTTATGATGTAAAAGATTAAAGTTTTGATTTTTATGATACTTTTATGAATATATGATTTCATGATATGTGTAGTGAAAACTTTGATCTTTGTGATAGTTGCTTATGAATATATGACCTTCATGATATATAAGGTGAAATATTTTCTTTTTATGATGGTTGTGTTATGAATATTTGTTTTTCATGATAAGAACTTGTGATGTATGATCTTATAGTGATATTTGAATAAGGTGATAATTTCGTATAAGTTATTTTTGGATCATTTGACCTAATCTTAGTGGGCTGTGTGGGAATGTTTGATTTTGATAATACATCATCATGTCATGGCATATGCGTCTTAGTGGCTGTGTGGGAAGATTTTGTTTTGATAATGCACCATCATGTCATGACATATGCATCTTCGTGGAAGTTGCCTTTGTGGCAGGGTTACTTTTCCCATTGGTATGGGTGATTTTTCTGTGTGGAAATTGCCTTAGTGACAGGTATTATATTCGGATCATATAGTTATCGGGAGAATGCATTGTATTGCACCATATTTTGATTGTTTTGTTGTGGTCAATGTGTATATAATGTGATAATAAATTCTTTTAGATGATTTGATGTTATAATGAGATATTGATTTTCCTTAAGTGATTTTGACTCTGTATTATGATTATTTCCTTGAATGTTTTGATATATTGCGATGTGGTTGATACGACTTTGTGTTGATTATTTGTGTATTCTTCTTACTTATATTATACTATCAACATGATTTTAAAACTCACCTCCTTCGGTTTGTGTTTGACTGGTTTGGCCCTGCATTTGCGAAATCGCAATTATTATAGGTTAAGGAGTCTTGAAGTTCAAGTTTACTTATTTAATTAGAAACGACTTTTTGTATAAAGACCATATAAGTACTACTAAGTTTTTGGAATTAAATTAAGAAATTATAGTTAAATCAAGTTTATTGAGATTTCATTGTTCTATAGGAGGTAAAAGTATGAAGTATTCCATTTGTATTTTGAGAAATGTGATATCCTAATAACTCATAAATGTTTCTTTTCTTTTGAAGGAGTTTTTATTTATCCACTGCGAAGATCTAAAACAATATTGCTTTTGACAAAGAGTAATTCCTATCTTAACATGTGTTGCTTTAATGCCTAAGAAGAACTTCAAAGTTCCTAGACCAGTCAATATAACATCATCTACATTAGTTAGCAATATGGTAATAGTTGTACCAGATTTCTTGACAAATAAAATGGGATCAGAAAGGGCTTGCACATAATTGCAATTGGTTAAGAAATGAGAAAGTTTCTCATACCACTTCCTGTTTGCCTATTTCAAACCATTGAGAGATTTGATTATCTTGCAGGTTTTGTGGTTTGGAACTCTATGAAGACCACATAGAACACACATGAAAACAGTCTCATGTGGATCCCCATAGAAGAAAGCATTATTTACATCCAATTGGTGAATAAATCATCTATTGATAGAAGAAACATCCAATATAACTCTGATATCAATCCCTTCAAAGAAAACATTATTTACATTCAAAGATGTCAATCCCTTCTATTTGGTTATAGTCCTTGGCTACAAGCCTTGCTTTGGACCTTTATATGGAGCCATATGCCTTACTTTTAATTTTGTAAACTCATATTTGTTGCCAATGGGCTTGTCTTCAACTAAAAGATCAACCAAATCCCAGGTGTGATTGGCTTGCATTTCTTTGAGCTTTGTGTCCATGCTAGCCACTCATTCAAAATGTAAGCAAGCTTCAATATAAGAATTGGGTTCAGGATCATTAAGGAGTTAAAGAGAGTAAATGGAATGTGATGGAGACAAATGATCACGTGAGAGATAGAACTAGTGTTGAGGCAAATGTGTTAATTGGTGGGTGAGCTAGTGTGGCAATTGGTAGTGTGTAGAGTGCAGGTGTGATGTTGACAAGAGATGTTGGTAAGTGAGATGAGCCTGTACTACTTATCAAAGGTGGGTCAGTTTGTGCGTTGTTTGTTGGGTAAAGGGCATAACTAGTTAGCTGATTGTCTCAAAGCTCTAAATATTCTCATTTTATGTTTGTGCTCGTACAAAAAGGAAATATAGTTTCATAAAAACGTGCATGTTTAGCAACCAAAATGGCTCTAGTGTGAATATCAAGAACAATATAACCATTCATGCCAACTTTAGAGCCAAGGAACATACTTTTTTTCCCTAGGGTTAAGTTTTGACTTGTGATCCTCAAGTGTAGACATACACAAAGCATAGAGAATCAAAAGTTCCCAAATCAGTAAATCAGGAAGGACACCATGTAAAACTAGAAATGTGATGTCTCTTTTTATAGCATTAAAGGGCACTCTATTAATAAGAAAATTGGCATGCTGAACTGCATATCCCCAAAAAGCATAAGGTAATTGAGATTGAAATAAAAGAGCCCAAAAAGTTTCCAATATATCTTGATATTTTCTTTCCATTCTACCATTCTAACGGGGAATGGCAACACAACTAGTTTGGGGTTCAATTACTTTTGTAAAAAAACTACAAGAAAATCATAATTTTGTGACGGTCAAAAGTACTCACAAAGCTGCAAAAGCAACCACAAAGCATTATTTTGTGACAGTCAAAATTCCCTCATAATTGAGCTGGTCACAAAGTTTATGGCGACCTACACCCTCACAAATTGATGATTTTTTTAAAAAAAATATGGCAAAGACTTTGTGAGAGCGTAAACGCTCACAAATTTGTGAGGATATAGGCCCTCACAAAGTTTGCCAAGTTTTAAAAAATAAAAAGTGGTCATTTTGTGATAGTTTAAACCACCACAAGTGACCAGATTTTTAAAAAATATATGTGCGATTTTTTAAAAATTACAATTTTTTAAAAATAATTAATTTAAAAAAATGTAAAAAATCAATTAAAAAATATTTTGAAATAGCCAAAAAAATTTAAATTTATTTTAAAAAATGTAAACCATTAAAAAAATCAAATAGGAAAAAAATATTTCAATTACATAAAAATAGTAGATAATGTGGAGAGAAAATAATAGTAAGAGAAGAAGGAGAGAATAATAGTAGAGAGAAAGTAGAGAAAAGGTAAAGAAAAAATTTAGGAAAAAAATAGAAGTAAGAAATGAAAGGAGAAAATGAGAAGTGAATTTTTAGAGATAAGGTAGAGAAAAAGCTTAGAGAAAAGAAATAAATGAAAAATAAAGTGTGACATATATAGGAAATAAGGGGGGGATTTGTGACGGTATAAGCAGACACAAATTTGTTGCGTCCAAAACCCTCACAAAATGTGTTTTTAACCAAATTTGTGACCTCTTAAGCCCTCACAAATTTTTTCCGTATCCAAATTTATGGCCGCTTAAACCATCACAAAACTCAACAACAGATTTTGTGACGCAAAAATCTCTCACAATGTTTCAGATGTCTTTTTCAGCCAATAATTACAACAAATTTCGGTTTTACAAATTGAAATGACTTTGTTGTCAGTAATTTGTGAGAGTCTTTTAGTAGCCACAAATCTTTTTGAAATTGACCACAAATTAATATTTTTCTTGTAGTGAAAAAAACCTTTAAATTTAAACTCAAGATTGTTGTCACTTCTTATCACCTTTGACTTTGGTCACATGTTGATTTTCAAGGAAAATTATCAAACTTTTGATCTGAACAGAAGCCTCAAACTTCCCTTTTATAAATACCAACCACGTAAACCTACAATGGGCATCAACAACTCTAAGAAAGTACTTATGCCCATGCACAATTGAAATATTGTAAGGAACCCATATATCCATGTGCAACATGTCTAAATAATTAATACCTCTACTTGTGCTAATATTAAAAGGTAACTCTTTTGTATGGCAAAATAACATTTTTATTAACAAAATGTTTGGACAGTTTATTCAATGCCTCAAGTCTTGCTAGTGAAATGTGTCCTAGTCTAAAATGCCATAGGGCTGAACTAGGAATGGAAATAGAATTAGAAATGACTACCAGAACAAGAAACATAATCCTTACCTTCAATTATAAAAGAAACATGAAGATTGTCTCCAAGAATTGGAGGTGCAAGCCTAATTAACATAATGATCAACATTATTATTCTTGACTGAGGATGATTTCTACAAGGCTATGAGACCAAGATACCCATTTTTCCCTTCATATTTTTCCTCTAAATTAAGTGATAGATAATATAGTAGACTGTTATTAGTGGATTTCGCCTAGGATATTAATTATTTTGGTATGCCCCTAATTTGGTTATGTATGTTACTGATGATATGGTATACTTAAGTATTTGGTTCCTATAGAGAAAACTCTTTATATATATATATATATATATATGCACTTGAATTTACTTTCACATGTGATTAATTTTTTAGTTTTAACTCTCCGATTCTTAAATAAATAAAAACTCTCTGATTATCAAAAGAATGATTTTAACCCCACTTGTACTATTTTTTTTTGGTTCTAACCTACTTGTATTTTCTATTATTGTACAATTGGGATTTGAGGGATAATGGTACGCGGTTGTCTCATAGTGAGCCCAAACTTTTGGAATCTTACAACATTATTTTTAAGGAAAGGTCGATCTTGGTTTGGATAATTAATAAAACTATTTGTCTAACCGACTTCAAATTTTAATTGAAATAAAACTTTACTTTTATTGTCTATTATTATTGTTGTTATTAAATAAAAACAAACTAATAATAATAGTAATAATTATAACCTATGCCTGTATATAATAATATATCAAATTTTGATGTGACTGCACATGTAAAATATGTGTGTAGAATAATATTTTTATATTTATGTTTACTACAGCAATTGATAATATTTTATCCAGTTCTAAATATAAGAGTTCTAAATATAAGAGAAAATTGAATAAACAAAAATTAATGTATTTAGTTGTATAAAATCATGCACAATAATATGTCGAAAATATGATGGTATGTGTTATGCATAAGATTGAATAATGGGAACAACACAATTTGATAGAATTCATGTGAATTTTAATCAATAGAAGAGAATGTGTTGAAATGTGTGTTAGAGAGTGTGTTGCTAACACTCCTCAAAATACAAAATATCAATTAAATTCAAAGCCATCTCTTTAAAAATTAAACAACGCTTTTTAATATTATAAATATTAAAATAAAACAATATTTTTTTCAAATTTAAGCGCATTTAATTGAAATCTTAAACTAAATGAAGGGAAAAGAAATTGCAGCAAATATGCAATGCATTTTTTTAAACAAAAATAGAGTGCAAAGATAAACACTTGTGGTGTCATAAAATTGAGTGCATATAGAGATAGGTGCTTTTATAGCCACCTTCCCTTTCATCACCTTTTGGAGGTCTCACACAATAGATAGTATTAAAATAAATAAGTGTTGCAGATATATAATAATATAAAGTTATGAATGTAACTCATTTATAATTTTTTTTAAATCTTAAGTTTGAGAGAATACTACTTATTAAACACTATTATTGAGAAAACAAAGCTTACTCAATTACCTCATATTATATCCTCAATTGAATTACTTTCATTTACAAAAGGATCACAATATATATACACACACTACAATAAGGTTCAGTTAGTTATAGAACTAATTGTTAGATAACTGACTTGTGACTGAGTCAGTAACTAACATAACTGAAATAGGTTTAATATCTTCTAAGCTAACTAATTATGACTTAGGCTTAGTATCCTCTAAGCTAACTAACTATGACTTAAGCTTAGTATCCTTTACACCCCCTTGCAAACTCATGAGAGAATAATCATGAACTTTAAGTTTGAGTCGACAATTAGTGAAAATAGTAGCTGGAGTTGGTTTGGTTAAGATGTCAACATTTTAGTCAGCAATAATAGAGATATGATGAACCACTAATTCATTGCGTTGAATTTTCTCAATAATGAAGTAAAGATCAAGCTTAAAATGCTTAGTTCTCAAATGAAAAGTTGGGTTTGATGCAAGCATAACAGCACATAAGTTATCATAATAGACAATTGGAGGAGCTTTATTCACAACATGTAATTCTTGAAGAAGAGACTTTAGCCATATTAGTTCAGCAGTTACAGCTGCAAGACTCCTATATTTTTCCTCTATGCTTGATCTATACACGAATGGATGTTTCTTTGAAGATCATGAAACCAATTTATTTCCCAAATAAACACAATAACTCGTAGTGGAACGTCTATCATCAATTTCAGACCCCCAATCTACATCACACAAAGCAGTCAGATGTAGATATGAAGATTTGGATATGGTGAGACCAAAGTATGAAGTGCCTTGAAGATATCTTAGTATACGTTTGTCTATTGTCCAATGAGCTTCTTTTGGGGAATGCATGAATTGACAAACTTTGTTAACAACATAAGCCATGTCAGGTCGAGTGATGGTAACATACTGTAGTCCACCAACAATTGATCTATATAATGAAGGATCAACAACAACGGGAAAGTTTGTTAAGGATAATTTGATATTAGAAACCATAGGAGTAGGCATGGGATTGGCATTTGCCATATTTTCTTTGAGTAAAAGGTCTTGAATGTATTTGGTTTGAGTTAAACTGATGTTGCCAGAGGGTTGATGTTGAACTTGGATGTCGAGAAAATAGTGTAAATCACCCAACTATTTTAGGGGAAAGCTGAAATTTAGAGAACTGATGAGAGAGTTGATTGCAGAAAAAATGCTACCAATGATTATAACATCATCCACATAGACTGTGATGAAAAGAGTATGTGCTTGTGTTACTTTAGTAAATAGAGAAACATCACTCTTAGTTAATCGAAAGCCCAGTTTTGTAAGAAAATATTGCAGTTTCTAAAACCAAGCTCGTGGGGCTTGTTTGAGGCCATAAAGAGCTTTGTTAAGCTTGCAAACTTGTGTGTCATCACCATGAATAAAACCTGGAGGTTGAGCCATGTAGATAGACTCAGTGAGATCACCATTTAAAAATGCATTGTTGATGTCTATTTGTTGGATGGGTTAGTTCTGAGAGAGAGCAATAATGAGGATGACTCGAATGGTTGTAAGCTTTACAACATGGCTAAATGTCTCAGAAAAATCAAGGTCTTCTTGTTGATGAAAACCCTTGGAAGCCAATCTTTCCTTATACTTCGAAATAGTGCCATATGGATTATATTTAGTTCTAAAGACTCATTTACATCCTATGATGCTGCTGTGGGCAGGAGGAGGAACAAGACTCCATGTGTTGTTTTGAATAAGGGCTGCATACTCTTGATCCATTGAAGTTTTCCAATGAGGTGAGTTGGGAGTAGATTTAATTGATTTTGGCTCAAGATGTCGATTACTAGTTGATAAAGTAAGATAAATCTTTGGTTTGAAGATGCCGCGTTTGCCTCTAGTTGTCATATTATGATCATTGGCAGTGCGAGGTCTTGTTGGTTTAACAGGCTAAGAAGTTGATTGAAATGAAACAGATGAAGTTGATGCTGGACTGGAAGTAGAAGGGGAGCTATAAGTAGGTGAAGTTGGCCTAGACAAAGCAGATAAGGCAGCTAGATGAGCAGATTGACTTGGAATCTCAGAGGAAACAACAATAGTGGTATCAGTAGTAGAAGTATCATGCAAAATAGAAATTTCATCATTAAGTGAAAGTAATGAAAATCTATTTCGACAAGGAACATAAGCTTAAGTAGGTACATATTCATAAAAGGAATCAACAGCATCAACATGATTAGGCGTATGATTATGTAATTGAGGATCAACTTGAAAAGGAAACAAATTTTCATCAAAAGTGAGATGTCTTAAAATATAAATTCTACCATTCAGAGCTAAACATAAATAACCTTTATGAGAGGAGCTATAGCCCAAAAAGACACATTGTTGAGATCCAAATTGCAACTTATGTTTGTTATAGGGTCTTAAATAGGGATAATAAGCACATCCAAAAACTTTAAAGGCATTTAAACAGGCATTTGATTAAAAAGAACTTGTAAATGAGAGCAAATATTAAGAATTGGAGTTGGTAACCTCTTAATGATGTGGACAACAATTTTTGAAAGCTTCACCCCAACGCTTCTCCATCAACGACGTCGTAACACATCCCATTTGTAAATAACGCTAAAATTAACACCATAGTGCTATGTGTGTTGTTGTTGTTGATGATGGTGGGTATGATATTGAATGGTAGGTTACATCAAAGTTGGCTCTGTGTTTGTTGTTTTCGTGCTATGTGTTTGTTGTTTTCGTTCCTTATATTTAAGTTGTGATTACCATAGCAATGATGTGGCCCGGATCATTCATTATATTAGTTCTTTTTTATTCATGAATTCTTAATCATGGTTTTTTAATTTTTGAACCAGTCCAATATGAGAATTTTGGTCACTAAAGGAGTTGGTTTTGTTGGTTCTCACCTAGTTGACAGATTGTTGTAAAATGAAAAAAAACGAGGTTTGCTTAGCTTATTTCTTTTTGTGTACTTTGTATTCATGTTTACTGTGTCTATCATCCTTTTGTTTGTACAAATAGCTATCGTAAGTGCTAAAGGAGTGCACAAGTATGCAACCCATGATTGTAATACACAACTGATTCCTTAATTCTGCTTCTTGTATCTTGTTTAAGAAAATCTACTCAAGTGATGTGAGTTTAATGGTATAACTCTTAAAGTGAACCATTGTGATGGAGACAAGATAAAGTTTTAACTATGGATGATGCATTTCCCAGAATAAGAAAGCAGTTCTTTTGACATTTTCATTATTTTAGAAAATGCAAACCGTTGTTCACTTCACGAGTCTCTTATCTTCATGTTAGCAACTAGAATTAACATAGACTTTAGAAAATGAAAATAGAAAATGTTTTCACTAAGTAATCGAGTCTTTATGTTCTAGTATGCTTCACATTTATTTTATGGCCAACATGGAAGTTATGAAGTTGCCAACTGTTATTCCTTTTGGATGCAGATGTATGGCCTCATCATTAGTGCGCACAGGATTTGTACGAGGTTCTATGACCTAGAATTTGTACGAGGTGTCCTCGTGCTGGTGGATCCATTCAGTTCCCTGGATTTAATGGTGAATAATACGGCTTTTTTTTTTTTTGTATGTTGAATTTAAATTCTCAATAATTTGACTGAGACAATTAACTTTTCATCATGTTTTTTTGTAGGTGACTTAATCTGCCCTGCATATTCCGAGCTCTGTAATTTTGACCCAGTATCAGTGTTTGGTCAATGTCCCAATTCATGCAATTTCAATGGAGATTGTGTCGATGGAAGATGCCACTGCTTTCTGGGATTTCATGGTCATGATTGCAGCAGACGTGAGCTCTCATTTCCTACTTTTATGCTATAATTTATGTATTCATTCACTGTGTTTCATTTGTAAGTTACCTTCAGCAGCACAGCTTTCACCTTTTCCTTTTCTAAAGGTGCCTTCCCTTAACTTCTTATAGGTTCCTGCCCTAGCAATTGCAATAGCAATGGCATGTCTCTTCCCAATGGGATTTGTGAATGTAAAATTGGCTACACCGGCATTGACTATTCGACTGGTACGCACCATTTTTTAAGACTAGATTCTAGATGTTAGCTGCAATATTACTTTTTTGTACAAGAGGTCTACGTTTTTGGGTTCTGACCTTTTTTTATTTTTCTTGTGTGCTTGTTTCGATCTATTTTGTGTGCTGGGGGTGGGTAATAATTATAATTTCCTTCTTATTTTTCAAGTAGCAGGTCTGTGCCTTGTTAAAGCACTACTAGTTTATTTCTAATATTGTAAATGCTAATTACAGCATCCTCATGGTTGATTAACCAAGCATTGCATTTAAAATAATAAGATGTGTTGGGGTGAGCTCTAATATTCTTTTGCTTATTATATTCTGTAAAAATATTCTTTCTAGTCATGCTCAACCCGAAATTTGTTTTCAATCAAATTTCTGCTGATTTTTCTTCCTATTTCCATTCTTAATTGGTCTATACATTATCATGTCCTACATGTTACGCATTCTTAAGAATTAAGATAAAACATAGTATAGCATAAGCCCAATTCTATTGGTTAGATAGATGTTTGTTGATGAGGTTTTTAATTAGCGGTGAAAATAATCCTGCTTTTCAAGTTTCATCATACCAATCAAACATGAGATATACCCTCCTACCATGGTAGAAACTGAGGAAATATGAGACTAATTCTTATTGAATTGAAAGTTTTCTAATGTTGTGTCTAGATATTAGAGCATAGTTGGTAATATGTGTGATTAATTAGTATGATGTTTATATTATAGTATTGAGTATGTGCAAAGAAGTAAATTGAATTTGAATTTAATATATATATTTATATGTTTTTTCAGACAATAGACTTAGAATCACTAAGAGATGGTAAATATTCTTTTGAGTTTAGCTACTCACATCTCTTCTAATTCTTTGTCTCTATTTTTATATCCCTTTAGGACTTTCTCTCGGTTTTCTCCTATTCGCCTCTCTATCTTACTGTCACCACTAGGTAATTATCATAACCACTCTTTCTTTTTCTTATTTTATAGTTTACATGTTATCTCCCATAATAGAGAATCAATACAATTTTTAGGCTAGATGCAATTTGTTTTCATTGCTTCAAGAATCATTAGGCCATATCACTCCACATGTAAATTAATTAATGTTCTTTTTCTAGATCCTGATATAGCATAGTCCAATGACTGATATATATACTTTTGACAAATCTAATGATGTGTTTGTATCAATTTTCATGCTTGCATGTTTTGGGTTTGAAATATTTTGTTTTATTTATATTGTTGTAATTAAACCATAGATCATGTTTTAATATTCTATTTGAGTTGTTTATTACCACTATCAAATCGGAGAATTAGTTTGATGTTTGCATGTTTTGATTTTGAGCGTTTGATCTTGTTTGATATTAATATTAAAGTCTTGATTATGTATGAAAAAGTGAGGTTGAATTTAATATATATACTTATATGTTTTTTCAGGCAACACATACTTAGAATCGTCAAGAGATAGAAGACGTTTTTCTGATTCTAGTTGTCGGTCTAATTATGGAACAACATCATTAGGGACTATCTAGATGATTGATAAACTAAATTTGCATGTTCAGTCACTCTATTAATGTTTTGGTTTTTGTATATTTAAACTAATTTATTTATTGCTTTAATTAAATTTAATGTATGATTGTTACTTTTGAATATAATATATGAATGAGATTTATTTATAATTTTATATTTGTGCATTTTAGTTATATGAATGAGATTTATGAATATTTTTTATTTTAATTAAATAAATGAAAAAAAATAAAAACAAAAAACAAAACAAAAAGAAAAAGAAAAATTAAGTTTGCGACGGTTCGTAACCGTCGCAATACCTTCCTAAAAAAAATAAATGGTTTAAAGAGTCTTTTGGAGTCGGTTAGAATTGTCGCAAATATTTGAGACACTTAGAACGACGGCTTTTTTAACCGTCGCAAAACAGTCTTGCGACGCACGAATCTGCGTCGGTTGAAAAACTATCGCAAGGAACAAATGGCGACGGTTGTAACCGCCGCAGACCCCATTTTTAACTACCGCAAAATAGGTTTTTTTTTTTTTTTTTTAGTGTTATACTCGTACGGATCAAATTAAAATAAAAAATCGTAAATTGATCTAAAATAATAAAAACCGTATGAAAACATATATTTTTGGATATCTTTACATCTCTTTTTGTAATAATCGTTGCAGTTAGATTTCTTTTCTAAAAAAATCTAATTTACATGTATAAATTTTAATTTTTTTTTGGTTTGGTCAATAACTTTTAATGGAAACTCGCGATTTTATTTTGTAAGTCTATTTTATAACTGTAATTTAAATATTTTTAAATATTAGATATAAATATAAAACTATTTTACTCGATGTATATGTTCCTTTTTTTCTGGAATTAATCTATTATTAGTCAAAATAAATTTCTTAATAATACATAATAGTTTAATTTAATTCTTCTCTTTAATATTTCATAGATTTTAATCATAATTGTCGTTTTGTAATGTACTTTTTTAGTATATTATATTTCGCAATGAACATATTAGACTCTCTAATATTAGTATTAATAAAAAAAAATTATAGTTGTAAATTAAATCAACCACAAGCAAATACAATATAAATTGCATGTACTTGGATTCGATCAGATCATAGTTCTTAAACAAGTCATTTAAACTGATTCGAACTATTTATTAGCAATTTTTGGATCATAGTATTTATTATTAGATCAATTTATAATTCATTAATGTCGCTATTTTCATATTATTTATTACTGAAATTAAATTAAATATTTTGGTTAATTTATAATATTAACAATTTGCCCTTAATTTAGGCAAAA
>JBBPBQ010020323.1:25193881-25236535 GCA_037974755.1 Cicer yamashitae
GTGACAATTGGATCTTTTATGTTTTAAAATGTCAACAGTATTATCCTTTTTTTTTTTACAAAAATTCAAAAAATTCATCAAAATTTTCAAACAAAACCCGTAAAATTAATTATCATCTTCAATATAACGCAGATTTCATCTAATTCATAACTTAAATCTTCAAATAAACTCATATTTTCATTCTTTATTTGATGTTGTTGGAGATGAAAATATGAGTTTATTTGAATATTTGAGTTATGAATTTGATGAAATTTGCATTATATTAAAGATAATAATTAATTTTATGGGTTTTTTTTCAAAATTTTGATGAATTTTTTGTATTTTTGTAAAAAAAAAAATAACATTGTTGACATTTTAAAACGTAAAACATCAAATTATCACTTAAAATTAAAATAAAGGACTAAATCTTAAAAACAAAAAGATAAAGAACTAAAACATTGACTGAAATGAAGTTAAGAGACGACATGTACTATTTAGTCTATTTTAATGAACACATTACTATCTATTTATTCAATAATAATAATAATGGTAAGAAATGTAGTTTGGTCCATTTTCCATATATGTGGGGCACACAATAGATTGATAACGCCTACTAATTAGATGCATTGATCGAGTCCCAACTATTAATTTTTTATTTTTAATATAAATTAAAGATAAGATGAACGAACGGTTTAAAGTGGATCAAAAGATTTTAAAATTTAATGATCACTTATAAAATAATTTAAATTTATCTTCCTTCCAATGCCGTCATTGAGATTTGAGTGCCACGTACAAATTATGAATTTGGTACCTATTTTTAAAAGTCTTTATTGACTGTCAAATACATGTAGCCTTTAACAAAAAAATATACAAAAAAAGTTATTAATATTTTAATACGCCTTAAAGTGAAAAATATATTATTAAAGAAAATCTAAAAATTACATGAGCATTGAAACTTCGTATCAATTCAAAACTATAATAGGATTATAGAAAATTAGTTATTTTATCGATCTGAATATATAGTATACATCACTAGCAACAAAATCCATTAATATGTAAATAATAATGACGTGGTGTTTTTGTTTTTGTTTAAAATTTTTTTGGAATGTCTAAATCTTATATTAGAACTTTATAGTGGACAAAAAGAACTAAAGGTTCAATTTAGATAAAACAATGTGTATTATTTTTTAAATTTTAACAAATATATACCTTGTAAAAAAATTGATATCTCTAAAAATTTAGGATTGTATGTGATGGTTCATCTCAACTTGTAAATCCAAGACCTGTCTTTTTGATTGGTAATATAGCCCAATAATACAAATAATTATATGATGGAATATAGTCCCAATATAAAATAAATAGATACATATGAAATAGACAACTTATAAAATTAAAATTAGTTTAACAGAAAAA
This sequence comes from Cicer yamashitae, assembly GCA_037974755.1. NCBI lineage: Eukaryota > Viridiplantae > Streptophyta > Magnoliopsida > Fabales > Fabaceae > Cicer > Cicer yamashitae. The sequence continues at coordinate 25,195,274 of JBBPBQ010020323.1, forward strand.
CTAATTTTGTGGCATTTTAAAAAATATAAAAAATACAGATGTTCAAATATTTAAATTATGGATATTTTAAATTTATAGATTAATTTTCATACACTAACATGTATGATTTATAAGTAGTTAAAATCAAGCATTTTTAGTGATCTAATTGTGGTGATTAACAGTATATAAATTAAATTCTTAAATGTATTTATTGATTAAAAAACATTTTATAATAACTATTTTATCATTTTATTTGTTGTTGAAAAAATAGTTTGTAAGATTAATTAAATTTGATGCAAAGATGTATTAGAAAGTGTATATCAAAGAGTGAGTTGTTAGCACTACTCATAAACAAAAATAGAGAGAAAGAGATAGAGAGTTTTACATATTGTCTATTTTGGACTATTGTTGCCTATTTTGGACATTGTTTATTTTGCTTATATTTAAAATTCTAATTTAGATTCTAAACAGCTAAATTTTGTATGAATTTGACATTGTTATTGTCTATTTTGTATTTTAATTTTGGGTTGCATGATCTTATTCCAAATTCTATTTTAGAGAACCAAATTATGTTACTACTGCATCTGCATATTCGTTTTTAGAGGACAAAATTATGGGTTCATAACTATAACTTATTCTAAATTCTATTGGAGGAATAAATTAAAGTGACAACCGCATTTTTTTTAATTGGGTATTTCAAATTATATTTGAAATTCTACAAAAAAAAAATAGAATTTTTATAGTTTATTTTTTTGTAAATCCAATCACCCGAACCAAACCAACCTTATATTATCGATTTAATTTGGTTCGGGTCCAATCATAAAAATAGTAGACCCAAACTGAACCAATCCGGACGAATTTCATTAGTTAATGTTGGAACATAGAGTATCTTATTGTGTGAATTTAAAAAATTTGTCGAAGTCCCACATTGGAAAGAATTTGTTTTTGTAAATTTAAGTGGAAAGAAACATGTTTTTTAAAATTCAAGTCCCACATTGGAAAACTCTCCTATTTTGAGTAGTTTTCAACTCTTAATATGCTAAAGTCCCACATTGGTTAGAAATCATATGTGATTTTGCTTCCATCACTATATAATGAGTTTCAAACTATTGTGAAAAGTACACAAAGTTGGATACATTTCCCAACTTTCTCTTTTCCTTCTTTTCTATTCTGCTCGACTAATTTACGAGCCACTTCTCCCATTTCTTTCCATCCCTTCGATTTTTAGAGCGGTTGTTATGCCGTAGTCCCTTCATTTTTAGAGCGGTTGTTATGCCGTAGTCCCTTCGTATTTTTGAACGGTTGTTATGCCGTAGTCCCTGCCATTTTTAGAGCGGTTGTTATGCCGTAGTTCTGTCGATTTTTCAGTGGTCTTAATACCACTATCCTTTTAGAGTGGTTTTTATGCCGTAGTCCCGTCGATTTTTAGTGGTCTTAATACCACTATGAGCGGGTTTTGTGCCGTAGTCTTTTGTAGCAGTTTTGTGTGTCGTAATCTTTTAGAGCGGTTTTTGTCGTAGTCCATTTGATTTATGAGTGGTCATAGTAGCATATTGCGAGTGACTTTGATCTTCATATTGAGAGTGGCTTTAACCGCCATATTGAGGGTATAATTGTAGAACGGTTTTCTACGGTGCAGTGAAACTCCAATATAGTGAATCTGAGCTGTTTTATCCTGGGGACTTCGTGGTTGATAGTCTGTCTTGCACAATTTTGGCAGTGCCGCGAAACGTCTTAAAGAGAGCGACCTAGTCCACAACTCAACCCAGTAATATCTTCGGTGACATAAATTGTGATTTTTTAAACAGTTTTCGAAACTCAAAACCAACAATTTTAAGACGTTTCTTTCTGCCATGTCAACCGAAGAGATTACTGGATTTGGTTCTGTTGCCTCTGATTTCAATAAATTGTTTCAGTTTAAGGCAAATAGAAAAGGATAATAAAGCTGAAGAATTAACCCATGGGAGAATAATGATAAGAATTATATTCTTAATGGACTTGCTGATGATCTGTATAACTACTACAGTTCCAGCAATACTGATAGAGATGTTTGGAATGCTCCGAAAAAATATGATACTGAGAAAGTTGAGGATAAAAAGTATGTTGTGAGCTGCTACCTCAAGTATCATCATATCAGATGACCGATGACAGATCCGCAAAATTCAGGCTCACTCCCGTAAAATTCAGAAGATAACTCATCAGATCATCTATTAAGGTACGTCACTCATGACATATTTAAATTAAATGTTGAAATTTAATATATCTCCTGTTTGAATGTTGAAATAAATAAAATGTCTCCTGCTAACATGTTGTGTGATTTTAATTTTTGACATGCTAAACTCTGTGATGTGAACACATCTGATTTCAAACTTAAGTAACTTAGGTTTAATTCCAAAGTCATTTTTAAATGATTTTGAAAAATGTGATTTTTGTAGTAAAGCTAAAATAACAAAGTGTTCACATAAATTTGTAGTTAGAGAATCTGAGTCTTTAGATGTATCACACTTTGATATATGTGAACTTGATGGGACGTTAACAAGAAATGAAAAATAAAAGTGAAATGCTTGCATGTTAAGGATCTTTGTAACTGAAATTGAAAATCAATTTATTAGAAAGATTAAGAGGTTCCAAGTATGATTCTAGTTTGTTTAATAAGTTTTATAAATTGCTTGGAATTATACATGGAACAGCTGCACCATAATTGCTTGAAGTGAATGGTAATGTTGTAAGAAAGAATAGAACTCTTATGGAACTAGTTGTTGCTAGTATGTTGAACTCTAGTGCTGCATCTCATTGGTGTGAGAAATATATATTGCTTATTTGCTATGTTTTGAATATAGTTCTTAAATATAAAAACAAAGCTTCTCCTTATGAGATAAAGAAGAAACGACAATCAAACTTGTCTTATTTTCAAACTTGGGGTTGTCTGGCTTATGTCAAAATCCCCGATCCCAAGCGAATTAAACTCGCCAGTAGAGCCTATGAATGTGTATTCATTAGGTATGCAGTAAAGAACAAAGCGTATAGGTTTTATGACATAAATGCGAAAGTGATCATAGAGTTAAATGATGTTGACTTCTATGAAAATAAATTTCCTTTCAAATCGAGAAATAGTGGGGGCAGCGAACCAAGTCATGTTCCCGTGACAAAAAGCACTGAAAGCCACAAACAAGGCAAAACATAAACTCGAAGGAGTAAGAGAGTAAGAGTTGCTAAAGATTATGGACCCGAATATATGGCCTATAATTTAGAAGAGGATCCTGCAAATCTTAAAGAAGCTCTGTCATCCTTGGATGCGGATTTATGGCAAGAAACTATAAATGATGAAATGGATTCTCTAGAGTCTAACAAGACCAGGCATTTAGTAGACTTGCCTCCTAGTTGCTAACCAATAGGTTGTAAATGGATCTTGAAAAAGAAACTAAAACCCGATGGAACTGTTGATAAATACAAGGCACGCCTTGTAGCCAAAGGTTTTAGACAAAGAGAAAATATAGATTTCTTCGACACTATTTCACTAGTCACTAGAGTAATATTCATTATGGTGCTCATATCACTTGTGGCTATTCATAACCTAGGGATACACCAGATGGATGTTAAAACAACTTTTTTAATTGGTGACTTGGAAGAAGAAATCTATATGGAACAACCTAAAGCTTTTGTAATTCATGGACAAGAAGACAAAGTATGTAAGTTAGATAAGTCTCTGTATGGTCTTAAACAAGCTCCTAAGCAATGACATGAAAAATTTGATAACTTGATTATGTCGAATGTGTTTAAAATGAATGAAAGTGACAAATGTATTTATTATAAATCTGAAAATGACATTTGCATTATCATATGTCTCTATGTAGACAACTTACTCATATTTGGATCAAACATTCATGCTGTAAATATTGTGAAATCATTGTTGAGTAACAACTTTGATATGAAAGACCTCAAAGAAACGAATGTAATCCTTGAAATCAAGATTACTAGGTCAGAAAATGGAATTTCTTTGGATCAATCTCACTATGTTGAAACAATCCTAAAGAAATATAAATACTTTGACTGGAAACCTGCTTGCACACCATATGATCTAAGTGTGAAACTTTTCAAGAACACTGGTGAAAGTGTTAGACAAACTGAATATGCGAGCATCACTGGCAGCCTCAGGTATGCCACTGATTGTACTAAGACCCGACATTGCCTACGTCGTGGGACTGTTGTGTAGGTTTACCAGTAGACCTAGTATGGAGCATTGGCACGCTATCAAAAGAGTAATGAGATACCTAAAAAGGACCATGAGTCTCAGATTACATTATCAAAGATTTCCTGCCATCCTTGAAGGATACAATGTTGCTGATTGGAACATTTTATCAGATGACTCCAAAGCAACTAGTGGCTATATTTTAGTATAGCTAGTGGTGTTGTATTTTGGAAATCTAAGAACAGACAATATTTGCTCAATCCACTATGGAGTCTGAAATGATAGCACTAGCTATTACTAGTGAAGAAGCGAGCTGGTTGATATGCTTGCTAGTTTAGATCCCTTTATGGGAAAAACCTATGACAGATGTGTTGATCCACTGCGATAGTACCGCGGTTATTGCGAAGATTGAGAATCGTTATTACAACGATAAGAGACGACAAATTCGTCGTAAGCACAACGCTGTTAGAGAGTTACTTTCTAAAGGAGTTGTTATAGTGGATCATGTGCTCACTGATGAAAATTTGGCAGATCCTTTGACGAAAGGATTAGCTAGATAGAAAGTCATAAATACATCCAAAAGGATGGAACTAATTCCTATAGAGTCACTCATGATGGTAACCCGACCTAAAAGACTGGAGATCCCAAGAATTAGGTTCAATGGGTAATAATAAGTTGTGAAGTGATATGAGATGAACATGCTATTATAAATCAGAGAAGCATGATTCCTGAAGCGATGATAGGATGAGGTAATAGAAACTCTTAATGAGATTTATGCTCTATGTGGAGGGAGTACCTAGCTACAGGAGTACTCTTGATAGACTCATCTATGTGAATGTGGAAGTGGGGCCGCTTCCTATAGAATTTTGAGGCAGAATTCCTAGAGCGTTCACTATACTGGGATATACGTGTAGGGCCATTAATGCACGGGCTTTTGAGAATACACCTTATGAAAAGGTTGTGTGTGGGTTTGATGTCAGAGATAGAGTTCAAGACTACGAGTCACTCTTGTTGAATCTGAATCTTACTTACTATGCAAAGGTTCAAGTCAAGAGACATCTTTGTTTATGCACGGTCTTTTAGAAGCGTTTGACGCTATTTCATTAACATTTTTTTAAATTCAAGTGGGGGATTGTTCGAACATAGAGTATGTTATTGTGTGAATTTAAAAAATTTGTTGAAGTCCCACATTGGAAAGAATTTGTTTTTGTAAATTCAAGTGGAAAGAAACATGTTTTTTAAAATTCAGTTCCCACATTGGAAATAAATTTTTTTGAAGTCCCGCATTAGAAAACTCTCCTATTTTGAGTAGTTTTCAACTCTTAATATGCTAAAGTCCCACATTGGTTAGAAATCATATGTGAGTTTGTTTCCATCACTATATAATGAGTTTCAAACTATTGTGAAAAGTACACCAAAGTTGGATGCATTTCCCAACTTTCTCTTTTCTCTCTTTTCTATTTTGTTCGACTGATTTATGAGCCACTTCTCCCCTTTCTTTCTGTCCCTTCGATTATTAGAGCGGTTGTTATCCTGTAGTCCATTCGTTTTTTTAGAGCGGTTGTTATGCCGTAGTCCCTTCGTTTTTAGAGCGGTTGTTATGCTGTATCCCCTTCGTATATTTTTGAACGGTTGTTATGCCGTAGTCCCTTCCATTTTTAGAGTGGTTGTTATGCCGTAATTCCGTCGATATTTCAGTGGTCCTAATACCACTATCCTTTTAGTCGTCCCGTCGATTTTTAGTGGTCCTAATACCACTATAAGCGGGTTTTGTGTCGTAGTCTTTTGTAGCGGTTTTGTGTGCCGTAATCTTTTAGAGCGGTTTTCGTCGTAGCCATTTGATTTATGAGTAGTCATAGTACCATATTGCGAGTGACTTTAATCTTCATATTGAGAGTGACTTTAACCGCCATATTGAGGATGTAATTCTAGAACGGTTTTCTACGGTGCAGCGAAACTCCGATACAGTGAATCTGAGTTGTTTTATCTTGGGGACTTCGTGGTTGATAGTCTGCCTTGCACAATTTGGGCAGTGCCGCGAAACGTCTTATAGAGAGCGACCTAGTCCGCGACTCAACCCAGTAATATCTTCGGTGACATAAATTGTGATTTTTTAAACAGTTTTCGAAACTCAAAACCAACAGTTAGGATTGAACCAACTTGGTCCCTTAAACCTCTACCTAGAATATCTTTTTTTTTTAACAAAAAGAAAAAGAATATATATATTTGTTTTAGAATAGATAATAAATAATCGATTGTTATTCCAATTTTGAATATGTGAAAATCTATAATATAAAGAATTATAAAGAATACACATTTATGTTCTATAAATACAACTTAATTAATAACTGCAACATTAATATGTTGAAGTTAGAGTTCGAAATCTAAATTTCCACTTCTTTCATATTTAAGATGTATAAGTATAGTTATTAGGATATTTGACGACAACAACAACAAAAAATACACAATTGTTGTCAAAAGAAAAACTACACATTTAAAATGATAACACCATTTCCTTTTATGTGGTCTATATTTTCTTGGAATATATGAGTGCACGTTTTTGTTTACCCTTTTGAACAGGAAAATATCAACTCCAATGAATCCAAACCATACTCATTAAATACTTGTCTCCTTTAATTTCTTCTCTAAAATCTCTACCTTTTTGTCTAACAACCTACACGTTTACACATACCCTCTTGCCACATCTAATGGAACAACCAATTCTCAACAAGAATGGAAATGGAAATGGAAATTATGAGTATGAAATGATTATTAAATGGTTTGAAGATGTGTCTAAGAAAGCAGGCTCTGTTCAAACTCAAATACTAAGCAATATTTTGAAACAGAACCATGGTGTGGAATATCTTAAGAAATGGTTGGGAGATTATAATGTGTTAGAGATGGAACCATGTGCATTGGAATCACTTTTCACTTCTTTGGTACCAATTTCTTCACATGCTGATTTTGAGCCATTTATTCAAAGGATTTCTGACGGGGACACTCATGCTTTGCTCACTCGACAACCTATAACCACTCTTTCCTTAAGGTGCTTCACCTTTTATGTGCATTTTTTTTTATTCTTCCTTTCTTTTTTACACTATTGGGAAATATTGAGATTCATTATAGAATAATTTAGAATTGTAATTGCGGCTCAAAATTTTCCATCCTAAAATATAAACACCTTTAAATCAACAAAAATTAATATATTTAATTATTGATCAATTACATCAATTTTTTTTTATTAATTCAAAGTTGTTTATATTTAGATCAACTAAAGTATTATGATAAAATGTAGAATAATGCAGCATGCAGTTTGATGGCGTTGCTTACCAAAACTTTGGGTCATGTTCGCGTTTGTATGAATGAGAATAACATACATAGTGCATATAAAAATTATACAGTATAACATCACAATTTTAGTAAAATTTATACTTTATTTCAATAAAAATAACACGTATGTTTCCTTTTTCTAATCTATAAAATGCCTGTTTTTTTTATAAAAAGACATGTTATTTTATTATTATGATTTTGTCAAATTCTATATTCGTTAATTTGAATATACATATTATTAGATAAAGGCCATATTTTATTGTTTATATATATATATATGCTTTTAATCTATTGGTTGCCTTGCCCATGTAAGTCAAAGTTTAAAAGTTTTGAATAATTTATTGGAATATAAAATAAAATATAAATATAATATTTTATGAAAAATAAAATACATATTTTCTATAATATTTTATTTTATATTGTAATTTGTGTTTCAATAAACATTACACAAAATCTTTTCATGCGTTTGGAATATATTGGTGCTAAAATGTACTTTTAAGTCTTTGTCTTACATTTTTGGTAAAAGAAAATAACCTTTTTTCTAGCGAAATCGAAATATCACCTTGTTCATTGGATAAGATATAGTATTATTTATGTGGTGGTGGTTTTGCAGTTCTGGAACCACAGAGGGGAGGCAGAAATTCGTACCCTTTACTCGACATAGCGCTCAAACCACGCTTCAAATTTTCACTTTATCAGCAGCCTATAGATCAAGGTGTGTCATCATTTTATAAATCTAGAAAGATATTTATATTTTTCTGATGCCGACAACAATTATAAAAATCTTTTACGGGTATATTCTATTTTGATACATTTATTCTAATAAATCAACAATTAGTTTATAAGTAAAAGAGTTTTAATTTTCTTTTTAAAATAATTTCACAAGAAAAAAATATCATTTTATTTGTTTATAAGTAATGTATTATTTTATCTTATAATGTTGAATATTCACCTATTATAAATAATAAATATTTAGAAAAATAAATTTGTTTTATTAACACTTTTGATAATTAATATTTAGTTATTATAATTTATAAATAATAATTTTTTTTAAAATTTATTAATTATTAATTTAAAAATCAAATTACTACTACATAACAAAGTGACTCATATATAATAGAAATTATTAAATAATAATAATAATAATAATAATAATACTTTAATTCACCTACAATATCTCGAAAGAAATGGGCTATACATGGTTTGGATTTAATTAAAGTGTCTTAGTAAGTTTATAGTCTGGTTTATTGTAGACGAATACTTAAAAACTATTAAAATTTTAACCATGATATATGATATTATTTAGAATTAACAGTTCATGATTTTTATTGTCTTTAAAAATAAGACGATGACCTGATTGATGCCGATTCAATATGATACATATATATATTTGTTTTTATTTATTTTTAAGAAATCGGTATCATTTAAGTTAATATTTTAGTTATAAAAATAAAGATGACTATTAATGTCTACTTTTAAGACACGACGTTTGTGTTTGTCGGAGTTTTAAATATTCTTCATGTATTTGTCAACCGTATATCATGATTCATATTATAATTTCCAAAGCTTTAATACAAATTATTTTCTTGTTAGAGTAGGGTATGCAGGTTGATCCGTCCTATTTAACTCACTATGCATAAAACCACATATTAAAAGGATCAAGCTTGTTCGTCCTCAAATGCTAACAAATTATGATATGTTAGTCCGAGCATATTCCACGTTAGTTCACGATTAAATGAGTCAGTTCACATATCATAATAAATAAATAAATAAATAAAATCACTATTTTATATTAAAAAAAAAAAAGTAAAAATTTGATATTGAACCAATAAATTTCATTGATTCAATAGTCAAATAAAAAGTTATTATTGACTATAACAACTCTACAAATTTTTTATAAAATTTTAAAACTATTTGGTACTTTGTTAAATAATTTTAAATGAATATATAATAAATTTTAAGAAAACATAATTAAATATCGATCATAAAATTACATAGTTACGAATTTCGGATTAATATAAAATTTTATGTGTTTGATCATTAATATATTATGTCAATAATCAACGGTTGAATAAGTGAAATTTATTATTTTATAATGAGATATTAAGCAGAGTAACTCATAAATATAAAAGTTAATCATAAAATTATTAATTAATCCAAATTAAAATTGACAAAGTGTAATTATTGTTTTTTAAAAAAGTTACACGAATTGTGGACCAATTCGTGAAACTACATATTTAAATCATTTAATTTACTGTCTAAACGGTCCAATCCACATAGACGGAAATTTAAATAGACAAAAAAAAAAGTCTACAATCCACATAGGTCATGGATTAAACAAGTCGATCCAGGGACCTCAGTAGATATACTCAGCTCTAGTCATTAAAGATCAATTTTTTTTAGTCTATAAATAAGATAGTAAATATCACAAGAAACTCACACGTACAATTGTGAGGTCGTTAGTTCAAACTCGAGACATAATGTCTAACCTAACATTAGTCGCATTTACTAGTTGAGTTAGAATTTAAGAACGAAATCATATTTAAGTATTAATAGATTGTGTCGTTTTAAATATGTGCATTAACCACTTGTCCGTGATATCATGGTTTAGAAATAATTAGAAAAAAAAAATTAATAATAATAATAATAATAATAATAATAATAATAATTAGATATTGAAAAATTGAAATGGAAAACTTTAAAAAAATAAATTGAAGCAGAGGAAATTTTTATTAATCAACGTCGTAATAATCACTCTCAATACGCTATATGAATGAAAGAGAGAATATTATTTTTACTAAATTATATTTATTAAATATTGATGTATCACCAATATTATAAATGGATTGTGAAAGATATTATATTCAAAGTAATGTAAGTAGCAATGGTATATTTGAAAAATATAATAAAAATTAAAAAGTAATTCATTTTAAGACAATTTTTTTATCGTAAATTTTTTATCGTAAATGAGTCACTTATTACAAGAGAAAATGCAATATCAAATACATACAACATTGATTTTAGCGGATCCATGCTTCATAGATAAAATCTAAAATACTAACTTGAAATAATTACTGTTTACAGAGTTTATCCCATAAGGGAAGGAGGAAGGATTCTAGAATTCATATATGGCAGCAACTGTTTCAAAACAAAAGGAAATTTAACAGTAGGAACAGCCACAACACATTGCTATGCAAGTGAAGAGTTCAAAACCAAAAACCACAAAACAAACTCATTAAGTTGCAGCCCTCAAGAAGTAATTTTCAGTGGTGACTATAAACAATCCACATATTGCCACCTCCTTCTAGGCCTATTCTATTCAAATCAAGTTGAATTTATCACCTCAGCTTTTGTCTACACCATGGTGCAAGCTTTCTCCAATTTTGAAGAACTTTGGAGAGAAATTTGCAATGACATTAAAAATGGAACTCTAAGTTCAAGAATTAAGTCACCAAAAATGAGGGAAGCAATTTTGGACATTATTTCTAAAAGTCCAAACATAAATTTGGGTTCAAAATTAGAAGCTTATTGTGAGGAGTTAGAGAAAGTTGATTGGTTTGGTTTGGTTCCAAAACTTTGGCCAAATGTTAAGTATTTGTGTTCAATAATGACAGGGTCTATGACACCATATTTGAAAAAACTTAGGCATTATGCAAATGGGTTGCCTTTGATTAGTGGTGATTATGGATCAACTGAGAGCTGGATTGGGGTTAATATTGATCCTTGTTTGCCTCCTGAAGAAGTTACATTTGCTGTTGTGCCTACTTTCTCTTACTTTGAGTTCATACCTCTTCATAGAAATGAATATGATATTTCTGATGATTTCTTGGAAGACAAGGCAATTCCACTATCCAAGGTTGTGGTTGGACAACAATATGAAATTGTGCTCACAACTTTTACAGGTATGAATCTTTCTTTCCATATCTCATGTTTTTAATGAAATAGGTTAATTCAAATTTTTATTGTTGAAAATGATAACAACGTAAATAAAATCTATTATAAAATCTATTATAGTTTATGTTAGTATACGAAGAGGTTAATTTATCGTTTGAGAACAATCGTATTTGTTAAGAGTATCAAATTAAATGAGATGAAGTCTGATAATGTGTTTAGTGGTATTTAGATTCGCGGTTGAAAGCTAGGACAATGTTGACATTGAAGCTACATGTTGTAGCTTTCATAGTGAGACTTATTTGGATAGTGGTAGGTAGTCTTTATTCTACAAATTGATTTTGTAGAGATCGAACTAATTTAATCCAAAATTTTAATATGGTATTAACAAGTATTCAAAATCTATTAGATCACTTGCTATCAGTCACTACTATCGAACAACTTCGACCATGTTCTAGATGTCCAATCATAAACTTAAAAGTGTTCTAAGATTCTTGAATGAAATAAAAATTTACCCTAAAAGTCGATTTTGTATGATCTATATTATAGTATATTTTTTTTAATGTTTCTACGACCACGTATTTGAAATTGCATCGACTATATTTAAGTACAATTCTTTAAAATATTTAAATTCCTATTACTATCACCGTTACTACTACTTAAAAATCTATTTTAATATATGATTTGTGTTTTTTTTAGGAAATATATGATTTATGTTTTGTAAAAGCAAGTGTTTTGGTATAGTTGTTTTTTGAGGGTTTTTTTTTTCAATATCCTTTTTTTTTAAAAAAATTTACTAAAATACTCTATTTTTAAAATTATATATTAAAATATTCCATTTTTAATCTCACTTACAAGTCGTCTTTACAAATGGCGACTTCCTTAAGACAATTTTACAAATGGCGACTTCCTTAAGATAATAAATCCTTAAATTGTGAAAAGATAAGTTAATAATTGCAAAAAAAAAAAATTAAAAATTAAAATTGATTTGACGTATCAACATGCCTCATTCAATCCTCTCAATGTCTTAAGTAGGGTTAAAAACCGTGGAATAATTTGGTCGATAGATTCCAAATCATTTGGCCATACACTATAATTATCGGTCTATTGTGAGAGTAGTTATACAAGTACTCTTTCTCTCCTCACATTTTTTTTTTTTTGGTTCCACTTAAAAATTGTATTTCCTTTGTACCATAATAGATTTATTTATAAAAAAAATTATCTTAAAATAAATAATATTTTCAATTTTGATATACTTTTTTTTAATTATATTTTGTAATTATTACTATTTGCATCACTTTCAATGTAATATTTTCTACTATACATTTTTTATATTGGTAATGCAAAAATAATTTTATAAAAATAATATTCTCTTTCATTTATATATTTTTTTAATATGTGTGAAATGATCAAATGATCAATTATTATGAGACAAATGGAATAGTAAAATAAATGAATGTTGATGAAATGTAATGATAAAAAATTATTAATAAGATCGAGTTAGTAAAAAAATTAGCAAAATACATCTCAAAGTCCTTTAAGTTACACGGAAGTTATATATTAGTCTTTTATCTTTATTTTTTATAATAAGTTAGTCCTTTAAGTTTCTTTAAGTGTCATATTAGTTTCTTATGTTTGTAAATACTTGCACCGAAACAAGAGAAAATTCGATTAAAATATATATTAGAGTTCTTGAAATTAAGCACAATTTTTCTTAATTTAGATTATGAAATCACATGAAAATTTATTATGTTATTCTTTATATGATCGATAAAAAAATTTATAGTAAAATTTTAAAAATCTCTAATTACAAATAATTGATATGAAACTGAAACTAAAATAGTACAAATTATAATATTAAATAAAAACATAAAAATTAATTTAATAAAAAGAATTAAAAGTAAATCTAATAATTTCGCCTAACTTAAAAGATTAAGGAAATTATTTTGAAAAGAAAGGTAGATCTTAAGTCTAACAAATTGAATATTAGTATTAAAATATTATAAATGAATAATATATAATCCCGATCCTTACTTAAAGATCAAAAGAAGAGTACCCACTTTGTGATGCTCTTGACTCTCCCAACTAGAGTAACAGGCTTGATATGTCATATTCAAGCCAGCTACAAGACTACATATTCAAGGACTGGGCCTATGAAGTAGACAACCCCCTATTTATAAATGCACCACGCCAGAACAATTAATATTGCCTGTCTCTAATTGTATATCTTGAAACGTGAACTCTTCTTATATAAAAAACTAAATGTAGTATTTGTTTATTTATCTTTATTGTTTAAGTAATAAAAGCACGTGTACTCAGTTTATATAAAATAAACATTATTTTTCTATAGAATTTAACGTCAATAAAAATAAAGAAAATATCTGTGTTACTGAAAATTCAATTTGTCTACCAACATTAAATAGTTCATTAGAGTTATAAGATAGTTGGTGGTGAGCGAGTTGAAATGACAACAAGTTATGTGATGAATAGATCATTAAATAGAATTAATAATTAATATTGACTATTTTAAAAAATATTAATTAATTCGTTATTTTAATCGTAAAGATAAAAAGAACTGTTAACTTCTATTTTTAAAAATAACATTCATTATTTTTAAAATTTTAATAATTTTTAAGTATCAGGCACTATATTCACCTTAAAATTTGGCCAATATATATTGAAGTTTAAGATAAACTTTAAAATTTTGACAAAAAAATATACTTTAAAATGATTTTTTATTTGCGTTAATCATAATAGTAATTTAGTAAAACAACTATTTTTAGAACTTTTTAAAATGTAAATTCATTTATTAAATTATGAAAAATAATTTTTGAATCAATGATAAAGTCAATCAATTTAATATTTATTAAGATATTTGTTGGAACATAGAATATGCTATAGTGTGAATCGAAAAAAGTTGAAGTTTCACATGAAATAGATTACATACAATTCTAGTGTATATAAGGTGGAAGTTGAACTATTGTAATGTGCCTCATAGAGTATGCAATTTTGTGACGAGGCAAGACATATATCACTTGATCACCACACGCGTGTGTTGTCGCCACTGCCTATCCGGCTTGGGCTCAGGGCTTGTTGGTGTACTATTTTTTTTAGACAAAAAAAAGTTAAAATATTCATATTTTATCATTCACCATCTGCCTTCTACGAGCTCAATCTGGTTGTCTGCTTTTCAACGATCACTTGATCTGAGTCTTTCATTTTCTAATTGTTTTTCTTTTTAGCACTATAAATAGAGTTCTGTCATTTGAAAAAATTACACAAAAGTTGAATGCGATTCTCAACTTTTTTTCTTCTCCCTCTTTTGCTCAACGCACTTCCAAGCCACTTCTCCCATTTCTTTTCGTCCCTTCATTTTAAGAGTTGTCATAATACCACTGTCCCTTTAGTTTTAGAGCAGTCTTAGTGCCATAGTTCATTCGGTCTACGAGTGATCTTAATACCATATTATTGGGTTTTATCGAATGGATCCTATAGTACAATGGGAGTCTGATACCATTTTGACTGAGCTGTTTTATCTTCGGAACATCGTGATAGATAGTCTACTTGCACAATTTTCGGCAGTACCACGAATCGTCTTAAAGAGAGCGACCAAGTACATGATGAAGGTGAGCAAACACGAGAAATGGGGGTTGAATTGCGTTTGTCTAATCTTAAAATTCTTTTCTTAGTTTTAATTTTGATTATGGTTTGGTCATTTAACTGTTTGGACTAACCAGATGTTGCAGTAAACAGACAGAGCGAAGGTAAAAATAACACACCAAATTTTATCTTGTTTCACCACCAACTTGATAGCTACGTCAAGTCCCCTCACACAAAAGGATCTATCCACTAATTCAAAACTTGAATTACAACATCACTAACCCTATAGGTTAGTCAACTCAAAACAACCTGAACCTACAGACTTTTTGAGGCAAACCACACATTGACCATACAAGTCAAGTAATCTGTACACAACTTGAAATCTACAGATTATTAGAGGCAAACTAAAGCCACTACTGGGTTGAGTTACAAGAGATTGGAACTGGTTTGGTTTTGCTTTTGATAAGCAGATTTGATACAATGATTTTTCACACTTACAATGAAACACTAAATACTAAATAATATAAAGTTAAACGAGTGCTTTGCTAGAACTTGAACCCTTTATACCCTGAATACTTCAAAAATTGAGCTCTTGATGTTTGTTTTGAATAACTTTGGTTTTTAGGATTTTTGAGTTTGTGTGTTTGTGTTCTTTCTTCTTCAGCCTTGATCCACTATTTATAGATGAAATTAGGGTTTTTGAATTTATTACCGAGTTTCTGAATCTTATCTCAAATTTACCCTGGTCAACAGAGATTTCTTCCAAATATAATTATGATTGATATGATCAGAGCCATGCTAAAGTTATTGTTCAACAAAAGCATGCTGAACTTATTGTTCATCAGAGCCATCCTATAGTTATTGTTCATTAGAGGCATGCTAAAGTTATTATTCATTAGAAACATGCTAAAGTTACAGGTCATCAAAGGCATCCTACAGTCACTATTCATCAAAGGCATAAAAACTCCAGAGGCACACTGAATCTTTAGAGGCGTGCTAGATCTTCAAAGGCAACGCAGACTCATCGAAGGCATGCTAACTAAAAGCACACTTCACTCTTCAGAGGCAGACGTAGAAACACGCTGAACTACCAGAAGCACGCTACCAGAGGCAGATGCACCAACTTTTCCAGCGCGTGCATTTTTCAGATTTGATGATTTCGTTTACTGATTTGATTTCGCTTCCTCTGACCTTTTTCCTACTTGTGGTGGTATCCTCTAGTGGTATCCGTTGGTAGTATCCTCTAATTTTCATGTTCTAATTTCTACATACTTAATGAAGCCATTAGCGCAATAAATTGTTCTCACAAAATACTTTTGTTAACATCAAAACACACAAGGAATTGTTCGAGGGACCAACTTGGTTCCAACACATGACTCATCTCAGTAATCTTTTCGGTGGTAGTAACGATTTCTCAAAACTATATGATATTAAACATAACAATATTAAGACTTTTACTTATGCTGTTTTTTTATTTCAACCAACCATTTCGGTTTGAGGGATCTCACTTCAAAAGATGGAAAAAAAAAATGTTTTTCTTAACAATGGATAAAGTTTCCTTTAGTTTGAAAGATGAGATTCTTGTAGTTCTTGAAAAGATGAACAAGACAAGAAGGATATGAAAGCTAAAAAGTTAACCCAGTGGGAAGAAAATGTTTTATTATGCAAGAAATTTATCGTTAATGGACTTTCTGATGGTCTTTATGGTTATTACAGTGCATATAACAGTGTTAAAAAAGTATGGGATTTTATACAAAAAGAAGTATGATACTGAGGAAGCTGACACTAAAAAGTTTGTTGTCTGCTACCTTAAATATTAGATAACTGTTGACAAGTCTGTGGAGAGCCAATCCCATGAGATTCCGAAGATTGCTCATGAAATCATCACTGAAGGTATGACTTTAGATAAACAATTTTAAGTAGTTGTTATTATTGATAAGTTGCCCCCTGCATGGAAGGATTTCAAAAAAGTTACGAGGCATAAGATAAATGAATTTTCTCCACAAAGACTGATTACTCTCCTATGTATTGAGGAAGAAGCTTGTAAGCAAGACCAGAAAGATGAATTGTTGGTTGTTTCAAGCAACAACAATAGAATAAAAATCATAGGTGCAATGCTGAAGCCATCAAGTAAACCTCCTAAGAATCAGAATGTAGTATGAATATTAATCACAACACCAACCACAACTAGAATTGGAAACCCCTAAGGGCCCAAACTATGAAGCAACAACCACCCCTTAGAAATGATGTTGGTTCATCATTCATGTGCTTAAATTGTGGCAAACCAGGTCATATGGCACACAAGTGTAGGAACAAGCCAAGTGATGCCCCACGGGCTAACTTGACTAAAGGGCAATTTGTGGCTATGATTACTAAGATCAGCGTTATTGATGGATCAAATGGGTGGTGGATTGATACTGGCGCCTCCCGCCATGTTTGCTATGATTGTGCTATGTTCAAAACACACACTGCTTTTGAAGATAAGAAAGTGTTGTTGGGAGACTCCCACACCATTAATGTTGCTGGTATTGGAGATGTGAAATTACTATTCACTTATGGAATGACTTTGATCTTAAAAGATGTGATGCACACTTGATAGATGAGGAAAAATTTGGGTTCTGGTTTTCTCCTTAATAAGGTTGGCTTTACACAGACTATAGGGGTTTATATGTACATTATTACCAAAAATGGTATTTTTGCTAGGAAAAGGTTTGCCATTGATGACATGTTTAAGTTGAACGTTGATACTAATAAAATGAATCATTCAATTTACATGTTGTGTGATTTTAATATTTGACAATCTATACTTTGACATGCGAACAAACATGTGATTTCCAACATAAGTAACTTAGAGTTAATTATGAAACTATATGTTAATCATTTTGAAAAATGTAGTTGTTTTGTAGTCAAACTAAAATAACCAAAAATCCACATAAATAACTGAGTAGATAATCTAAGCCTCTAAACTTGATTCTCTTTGATATATGTGAACTTGATGGTACATTGACCAGAAATGGAAACGATAATTTCTCACTTTTATCGATGATTGTTCTGATTATACTTTTGTATATCTTATAAAAAGTAAAAGTGAAGTGCTTGACATGTTTAAGATTTTTATAACTGAAATTGAAAATCAAATTAATGAAAAAATTAAGAGATTTCGTAGTGATAAAGGCACTAAGTATGATTCTCACATGTTTAATTTATTTTTATAAATTACATGGAATTATACATGAAACAACTACACCTTATTCTTCTGAAATGAATGGTAAAGTTGAAAGAAAAAAGTAGAACTTTTATTGAATCAATTGTTGCCATTATGCTTAATTCAATATTGCATCTCATTAGTGGGGGAAATTTTATTAACTGTTTGTTATGTGTTGAATAGAGTTCTGAATTCTAAGAGCAAAATTTCTCTTCATGAAATTTTGAAGAAAAGACAACCTAAAATGTCTTATTTTCAAACTTGGGGTTGTCTAGCCTATGTTTGTTCATTAGGTATGCTGTAAATAGAAAAACTTATAGGTTTTATGACCTGAACTCTAAAGTGATCATGGAGTCAAACAATGTTGACTTTCATGAAATAAATTCCCATTTAAATTGAGAAATAGTGGGGACACGTCATTGAGTAACATTCCCGTAATTAGGAGTGATGAAAACATCAAATAAATAGAAACAAAGCCTAAAAGAAGTAAAATAGAAAGAGTTTCTAAAGACTATGAACCAGATTACTTGGTCTATACATTAGAGGATGATCCGACGAACATCCAAAAAGCTTTGTCCTTCTTGGATGAAGAATTGTGGCAAGAAGGCATAAATGATAAGATGGATTCTCTATAGTCTAACAAGACTTGATATTTAGTAGACTTGCCTCTTGGCTGCAAATCTATCACTCTATCAGTTGTAAATAGAGATTTTGAAAAAGAAATTCAAATTTGATGGAATTGACTCACCTTGTAGCCAAAGGTTTTAGACAAGAAGTAAATATAGATTTCTTTAACACATTTTCACCAATTACAAGAATTACATTCATTAGGGTATTGATCTCACTTGCAGCTATCCATAACTTGTAATACACCAAATGGATGTTAAAACTACTTTTCTAAATGGTGAATTGAAAAAAGAAATTTATATGGAACAACTAGAAGGTTTTGTGATTCATGGGCAAGAAAATAAGATCAATCAGTTAGATAAATCTCTTTATTGTCTTAAACAAAATCCAATGTAATGGCATGAAAAATTTGACAATTTGATTATCTCGAATGAGTTTAAAGTGAATGAAAGTGACAAATACATTTATTACAAATATGTAAATGACATTTACACTATCATATGTCTCTATGTAGACGACTTATTCATATTTGGTTCAAATATTCATGCTGTTAATGCAATGAAATAATTGTTCTGTAACAACTTTGATATAAAAGACCTCAAAGAAGCGAATGTAATCCTTGGTATTAAGATTACTAGGTTAGATAAGGGAATTTCATTGGATCAATCTCACTATGTTGAGAAGATCTTAAAGAAGTATAATTACTTTGAATGTAAACTTACTTGCGCACCATATGATCTAAGTGTAAAATTATTTAAGAACATTGGTGAAGGTGCAAGACAATCTGAATATGTGAGCATGATTTGCGGCCTCAAATCCACTAATAGTAACCAACCCAACATTGTCTATATCGTCGGACTGTTGTATAGGTTTACTAGTAGACTTAGTATCGAGAAATTGACATGCTATTAAGAGAGTAATGAGATATCTAAAAAGAATAATGAACCTTGGATTAAATTATCAAAAGTTTCTCATTGTACTTGAAGGATACAGTGATGTTGATTGAAACACTCTATCAAATGATTCCAATGTGACTAGTGGCTATATATTTAGCATAGCTGGAAGAGTCGATTCTTGAAAATCTAAGAAACAAACCATATTGGCTCAATCCACTATGGTGTCTAAGATGATAGCTCTAGTGACAGCTAGTTGGTTGAGATGTTTTCTCTTAGAGATCCCTCTATAAAATCGATACTATATATATTGATCCAGTACGGTACTACTGCGACTATTGAAAAAATTGAGAACCATTACTACAACGGTAAGAGACAACATATAATTCATAAAAGATTGATGAATCACTCACGGTAGTAACCCGACATAAAAGATTGGAAATCCCAAGAATTAGGTTTAATGGAATAACAAGTCGTGAATTGGTGTGAGAAGAACATGCTATTATAATTCTAACGAAGCATGATTCTTGAAGCGATAAGAGGATGAGGTAATAAAAACTCTTAATGAAATCTATACTCCATATGGAGTGGAGTATCTAGATACAAGGCTACTCTTGATAGACTAACTTATGTGAATGTGGAAACGGAGCCACTTCCTATTGAATTTTTAGGAAAAACTCCTAGAGCGTTCACTGTACTAAGATAGAGTGCAGAACCATTAATGCATGGGCTTTTAAAAATACACCATAGGAAAAAGCTGTGTGTGTTTGGGTGTTAGCGATAGGGTTCAAGACTATGAGTCACTCTAGTAAATTCTGAATCTTACTATACAAATGTTCAAGTCGAAAGATACATTTCTGTATGCACAATCTTATACAAGTGTCTGACGCTATTTTGGAAATCCTTTTTTACATTCAAGTGGGGGATTGTTGGAACATAGAGTATGTTATTGTGTTAATTGAAAAATATTGAAGTCCCACATGAGATAGATTACACACAATTCGAGTGTATATAAGGTAGAAGTTGAACCATTGGAGTGTGTCCAAAGGGTTATGCAAGTTTGTGACAAGGCCAGATGTATATCACTTGACCACCACGCGTGAGCCGCAACATCTGTTATCTGACTGGCTTGGCTCAATCGACCAAGTTTGGGCTTAGGCATGGGCTTGGTTCTAAGCTTGGGGCTTGAAGGTTGTTGGTTTATTATTTTTTTAGAGGAACTGAAATATTTTTTGAAAAAAAAATGGTTTCAAATCCAAGTCACGCGCTTCGCACACTTCAACGTTTGTTCTACACACGTCTGCATGTGCCTTCCATGCTCTAGCATCTCCCTCCCACAAGCTCAATGTAGTTGTCCTTTTTCCAACGATTACTTGATCTAAGCCTTGCATTTTCTGCTCGTTTTTCTTTTTAACACTATAAATAGAGTGCTCCATCATTTGGAAAAATTACACCAAAGTTGGATGCAATTCTTATCTTTCTCTCTTCTCCCTCTTCTACTCAACGCACTTCCGAGCCATTTGTCCCCTTCGATTTTAAGAGTCTCTTTGATTTAAGAGTGGTCTTAATACTATTGTCTCGTTGGCATCATAGTCGTCTTAGTTGCATAGTCTCTTCAATCTGCGAGTGTAATTCTATAACGAGCCTTATAGTGCAGCGGGAGTCCGATACATTTTTTATTGGACTGTTTTATCCTGAGGATGTCGTGGTTGATAATATGCTTACACAATTTTGGACAGTACCACAATATTTTAAAGAGATCAATCTAATATGCGACCCATCTCAATAATCTCTTCGCTGACAATAACCGTTTTTCATAGCCATTTTATATCAAAATTAACAATATTGTTCTATAACAAAACAATTGAACTTTTAAGAATAGACGAAGATATAAAAATCCCAAGGCTAGATTTATACCTAGTTCTAAATTTAGTATAAAAAAAATAACTAGTTCTTGATTGTGAAATATAAATCCCAAGGCATTAAGATCGGGTTGGATTGTTTTCACAAAATATATATATATATATATATATATATATATCTACCAACATATACTTTTGACCAAAACAAAATATCTTTACAAACATGAGAAAATAATAGAGGAATATTCACCCTTTAATTACAAAGAAGAGGAGTATTTTGAAATTTGAAAAAAATAGAAGACATATTTTGTTTTAAATTGGAGAATGAGAAATTCTTTATTTTAATTAAAATCATACTTATAACCATTTTGTGGCAATCTTTGATGAGATTTGAACTCAGTAAGTTAATACTATAAGGTTAAATTCTTAACACTGAACTAACATCCCAAATGTAAAGACAAAATAATTAAGCCAAAGATTTTAAAGATAAGTGAACATAAGAGAAAAAAAAAATAATAATTGTACACATACACCTTATATTCTCTACCAACTATTTAATACTTCATTCTCTTTTCGTCTTTTTCTTTCTATTCTATCATCAACCTATCACATCTATTACATCACTATATTTTATCGCTATCTCTCTCAAGGTATATACATCCTATGAGATGTCTACCAAATATTTTTCAAAAAAAAAAAATATGAGAGTTCTTTTCCGGTGTCACTAATATACTTCGCGACAAATATGTGGATAATTAAATCTCTTAAACATTTGATTATCAAATATTTTTTGTTTCAAAAGGGAAATACAAAAGAAAAAAGGAAAGAGAGCTAGAATGAACAAACTTCATCCTATGGCATCAGCTAAGTGGCCAAATGACATGCACGGAAGACCCTCGTGGTGTTTTTCGCATTGGCATTTCAAAATTACCGACAAACTTAGTCTATGATCACATCATAAACTCAAAGTATATATTATAATTTAATTTTATACATGTGGCACCAAAAATAATTTTAACTATATTTTATTTTTATTTTTAAAATTTTCAGGATTGTACAGATGCAGGTTAGGAGATGTAGTAGAAGTGGCAGACTTTCACAATGGGACCCCAAAATTGAACTTTATATGCAGAAGAAAGCTAATTCTAACAATAAACATAGACAAAAATACAGAGAAGGACCTTCAACTAGTGGTAGAAAGAGGGTCACAAATTCTAAATAAAGCAAAAGCAGAGGTTGTTGATTTTACTAGCTACGCGGATGTCACAAACCAACCGGGACATTATGTTATTTATTGGGAGGTCAAAGGTGAGGTAGAGGACAATGTTTTTGATGCTTGTTGTAGGGAAATGGACCTATCTTTTGTGGATCATGGGTATGTGGTTTCAAGAAAAACCAATTCAATTGGGCCTTTAGAACTTTGCATTTTGGAGAGAGGGACTTTCATGAAGATTTTGGACAGTTTCATAGCTAATGGAGTGGCATTGAACCAATTTAAGACACCTAGGTGCACTAACAATCATGTGCTTCTCAAAATTCTTGACTCGTGTACCACTAAAAGGTTTCGTAGCACAACTTATAGTTCAAATTATCGATAGGTGATTTCTTCTCTCGCTCTACTGTATTCTCAAATATATATATATATATAGATAAATTAATTTAAACGTATAAAATATATCTTTAAATTGGTCAATTTAAACAAAAATTAAAGATTTTTGAGAAAACATGGAGGAGAGAAGAAATCATGTTAACATTATTTTATAACATATGCATGTATTTGGTGATATATTATCTTAATGTAATTTAGGGAAATTACCAAACTAGAATGGAATCTTTCTTGGCATTTCCTAGTAATGTTAAGGTTTGGTGGTTAATGGACTGTTTTATAGATGTAAAGCCATTGTGGACTTTGTAAAACAATTCTTTTGTTTTTTATTTTTCTAATAATATGATACACATGTTTTATTTTCATTTTTTTTGTCTTCGTCTGAGTGTATTTAGGAGTGTTTACGAGATTAAATTGGTTTGTTTTATTTTATAGTTGGAATCCAACTTAAACCAAATTTGTTTAAGCAACAAAAGAGTGAGTAAGAGCAAACAAATGAAAATTGTGATTTCAATTAGGTTGGTAAGAAGGATGCAGTTGAACCATCTATTTTTTAGATTCTAAAAGACAATATGAGGAGAGGAATAAGCGATAATTACCAAAGCAGAGTTACATTCCAACCACCAATTATGTCAACCTTTATTAAAATCTAATTTGATCGCAAGCATTACAAAGAGTAACTCAACATAAAGAAAGTCATAGAAACCAAGTAAGAAAGAAAAAAACCAAAGATAGCTCTTGAGTGATTGAAGTAGAATTCAATGTCACAAGGAACAGTGCAAGTACAATGATGTTATCAACATTTCAGTCACATTTGTACTTTTTCATAGGAACCTTCTTATCTTGCAACTTTCTAATGTTTATAAAATTGTAGTTTGATTTTATTCAAGTTGAACTACCGTGATCTTCTTGGACTTCAGTTCTCATTTATTCGTTGATAATTTATTTATCATATCATATGAATTTCATAACTTATCAAAGTGAATATCCTTCTTTGACTTAAAAGATCTTGTGAGAGTCTTGAAGATTCTTATTCTCAATTATTTTTGGTTCATTTAAGATTCTCTTTTTGAATCAACATAGGAACATGACTTTTGCTCATTGAATTTATTTATTTTTTTGTGTGAACATATTGTCTTATGCTAAAGGCAGAAAATTCGGATCTTCTAGTGCTGAACATTCTGAAGTTTTTTATGAGAGTGTTTCTTGAATTTCACTTTGTTCTTTACTGCTTAATTGCATGATTTTTCTGTATTAATGAAGTGACTTAAAAACACACATTAGATAACAAGATGTATCAAAATGTCTTAATCATTAAGGTTTGTTATCATTGAAACTTCATAAGGAATTTTGCCTCAACAATCTCCCTCTTTTTGATGATGACAAACTTAATGATTTATGATTGTAGATTTTGATTAATTTAGAAAATAGTACATATGTACTCCCTCTGAGTTGGAGAACTTCCCCTTTGTTAATGGTTTTATGTATTTTTGTTGAGATTAAAGTCAAATGTATTTTTGAATCCAATAAACATACTTTCATTACTTGATCATGCTCAAGGTACAAAGATGAAAACTTCTTGGTTCAATTACATCAAAAAGATTAAGACATAACATAAAATATTAAGATAAAAACAAGAAATAATTCCTAATCATCTCCCCCTTTGGCATAATCGAAAAGTAGTTAAGTGGTCCTAGACACCTTACTTAGGAAGGAATGAGTCATCTGATGAAGTAGAGGAAGCTGGTTCAATGAGATTAGAGACATGAATGTCAGGTGGACGAACACCAAGTTTTGGAGCAGCAACATCAATGGCCCATTTGGCTAGTTTAGAGAAAATTTTGAGGGTTTGTGTAGCTATCATCAGTGTTTCCTTAACAACCTTCTTAGCTTTGAAGCATTTGGCAGAAGATTCATCTTCTTGATCTTGTGTTGGATTATCTTTAGTGAGTTCCTTCTCAGTAGGCTGAGGAACATCATCATGTGTTTGTCTTTTGGCAGAGGTTTGCCCTTCATTGGAGACAAATGCGTCCAATGATTCAAAAAGGCTGGAAATGTTTTGAAGTTTAGATGTGATGGCTTGTATGGATGAGTCAAAAATTGGAGGACCAAGTGGAGTGGGAAGGATTTTGCTCATAATATCGGAGGTTGAGGACTTGGAGAATTAAGTGTCATGAGGTGGTTAGATGAAAACTCTTTGACAGTAGCAGCGGGTAGGGATGCAGATGCGGGAGGAGTTGGATGACCTGATATGGTTGGTTGAGGTTGAGTCTGTTCAACAACCACCTGAGTGTGCAAAGAGAGATTTGTAGCAACTTCCTGAAATTGGTCAACAACTTGAATATGTGGTGAGTGGCTTTGAGAAATGGGAAGATCTTTTGGCGGAGGAACTTGAATATGAGGTGAGGGGATTTCATCCACTGGGATTTCAATTAGTTTCTTCTTTTTGCCATATGTACAAAGTTTCTTTGGACGTGGAGTAGGTGGTGAGGGGACCTTCTTTTTCTTGGAAATTGGGAAAGAATGAAGATGGTTGTGACGTGGAAGGTGTGGGAAGGTTAGATGGAAAGATTTTCATTTGATAAAGGGATTTCCTAGTGAATCTTTTAAAAAAAGTATTCACAATCTTCATTATCTATTGAAATTTTGATGTGTTTGAACACTTTTGTCAAAGCCATCCCATAGGATAAGACAACATATTTCTTTGGATTAAGAAGGGAGTCAACCATGTGTTTAAGTATCCTATATGGGAGATTTAGTTTTTCCTTGTTTGAGGTGATACATGACACATACGTCAATATTAGTGATGGTATCAAAGAGCCAAGTATTGCTAGTAGTGTGTGAAGACACATGTTATAAAATATTTAGGGTAAAGGTTGAAGTTGGGAGGCTACCAGTGAGGCGTTAGGCTTGATCATTTCAAATATGATATATTGTTTTGAGATGCCATGATAAAAAAACCAAGAAGGAAGTATTCATTACCTTAATTTGGAATAGATAAAGCTTTTGAGAGGGATTTTGTGGTGAGTTCAATTTGTGTTCCATTAACAATGGAGAGGAGAACATTCTGACCATAGTGTTCCTTGACTGTTAGGGCATCATAGAACTTTCTGATCATAAGAGGGATGTGTAGCTCAATTAGATAGACAAACTTTGTCCATTCCTAGATGTTAGCATATTCACACAAGTTCCATCCATCCTTCTTGAGATCCAATAAGTCGTATAACCTTGCTATGGCAACAGAACGGGTTTTCCAATTCTTTTCAAAATTTTAATCATTTTGAGAGGTTAGCGATTGTGCAGGTTTGGTTTTGGGTGTGGCTACACTTTTCCTTTGTCAGTGTTTTTTACTTTCTGAGGTACGAATTTGGTAACAGTTGTAGATGGTTTAGGAGGATGATGAAGGTGCCAAATACGAGAAGTGGGGGGTTGAATTGTGTTTGTCTAAGTTAATTCTTTTCCCATTTTGATTCTAATTCTGGTTCTGGTTTGGTGACTTAACATAAATTAAATAAAACAGAAGCAACAACAGAATGATAGAATCAACACATCAGATTTTATTCTAGTTCACCACCAACTTGGTAGCTACGTCCAGTCCCCTCACACATAAGGATTTACCCACTAATTCAAAACCGTAAATTAAACAGCACCTGATCCTACAAGTCAGTCTTCTCAAAACAACCTGAACCTATAAATTTTTAGAGGCAAACATCACGTTGACTGTAAAAGTCAAGTCTTCTCAACACAACTTGAAAATGACAAATTGCTTTAGGCACACTAAAGTTATGATCGAATTAGGTTACACAAGTTTGGAACTGTTTGTGTTTTGCTTCTTCTAAGCATATTGTTACACTAATTTTTCACACACGGGTTACAACACTTAAGCACTAAAATATGTAACTTTGAACAAGTGCCTTTGTCTAAACTTGAACCTTTGAATTCTATGTAGTTAGAAAATATGAGCTTTGAAGAGTTTAGTATTGTTGGTTTCGTACTTTATTCTTCAGCCTTGTACCACTTTTTATAGTTGAATTTAGGGTTCATGAATTTGTTGCCGACTTTCGGAATTGTATCTCAAATTCACCTTGATCAACAAAGATTTCCTTCAACAATAATTCTGAAAGATATGTTTTGATTGTTGGAACCAAGTTGCTTTTATACTTAGAGTTTTGATATTAACAAAAGTATTTTATAAGAACAATATATTTGACTTCACAAAGTATGAAAGAAGATTCATGTTTTTGATGAAAATCTAAAATAAGATTTGATTCAGATTTATGATTGAAGAAAATCTTTGACCAAGTTTAAAAGAAGATACAATCAAGATCCGAAGAAGATTTGATCAAGATTTATCACAAGAAGATATGAATTATTTACAAGAAGATTTGATCAAGATTTATCTACAACAAAACACGAGCATAATCAATCTGAATAATTTAAAAACTTAATCGAAACAAAATACGAATAGAATCTATCTGAAGAATTTACAAACTCAATTTGAACAAAATATGAACAAAATCAATCTGAAGAATTTACAAACTCAATCTGAACAAAATACGAACATAAGCAATCTAGAAGAATTGTTCAGATTGGATTCAGAAATAAATAATGGGCTGAAGAACGTATTATCAAAAAATATCTTGTTGAGAATTATTTTTGAATAAGATCATTGTTGACCAAGCTAGGAAGGAAGACACAATTCAGAATTAAACAATGACTAAATTAAAGCCCTAATTTTATCTATAAATAGATACTCAAGGCTGAAGAAGAAGAAGATCATCGAAAAATCAGAAGAAAAAAAAGAAGTAAAAGAACTTAAGCTCAAATTCCAAATTCATCTTTGAGTTCAAAGAGAAAAACACTTGTTCGAATGAGAATTATTTTGAGTGTTTTTCTTAGAGTGTGAGAGTCATTGTTATAATCAATTGGTTAAAAGCAACTACTCAAGTTCCAAACCTTTGTAATCAAACTCGATAGTGGTGTTAGTGTGCCTTCAACAATTTGGGGTTGTCAGGTTGTGTGGAGAAGACTTGGCTGGTAGAGTCAAGGTGTTTGTGTTCCTCAAAAGTCTGGGGTTGTCAGGCTGTTTGGGACGACTGACTTGGAGGGTCAGATGCTTTGCAATTCAAGTATTTGAATTAATGGATTAAAGTCTTCTAGATGAGGGGACTGGATTAAGCCAAGTTAGTGGTGAACCATAATAAATCTGTGTCCAATTATTTATGCTTTCATTGATTGTTGTCTCTGAACCCGATTGCTTCTTATCTAAGTAATTCATAAAAACCAATCAGCCTTTCTCAAAATTAGCAAAAAGTTATCAACTTTGTCAAATACAATTCAACCCCCTTCTCGTGTTTGCACCTTCATTGATAATGTGACTGTTAGGCAAGTTCTTGTTTCCAAATTGGATCTTTTCGAACGTTGTTATCGTATAAAGTCTAGATTTTGTTCAAAAACTCTTCATGCAAATCTTCCTTCATACGCTTGATTGATTGGAGCGGGAATGGATTTGGGCTTAACTTGACTTCCAAGAATTCTGATTCAGCAAAGTGAAATTTATCTTTTATTAGAGTCGTTGACTTTCCATCATAGGGAGTGACTTTTCTTCATCAGAGTATGACTTGATTGTTGGAGTCAAATGTTGTATACTTTGCTTTCTTGATAGTTAGAGGTAGAGGCATGACTGGATTTAGTGGCTTGGGCAAATAACCTTGTTGCATTATCAGAGTCATTGCAACTTTAGAGGCTGCAAATAAGAAGCATCTTATTGGAGTTTGTTGCAGTTGTTTGGACAAGCGGAACCTGAGCTCTAATTATTAATCTTGGATATTAGCTCCAGAGTTTAGAATCGTGCTCAAACAAACTCTTTAGAGGCATGCTGAAATGTGCGTATTAGAGGCACGCTAAATCATCAAAGGCAAGCTGAAATGTGCATATTAGAGGCATGCTAAATCATCAGAGGCATGCTGAAATGTGCGTATTATATGCACGTTGAATCATCAGAGGCATGTTGAATTACCAGAAGCATACTAGGTTACTAGAGGCACGCTAAGTTACCAGAAGCACTCTGATTTACTAGAAGCATGTTGAGCTGTCAGAAGCACGTTGAACTACCAGAAACATGCTGAACTACAAGAAACACGCTATCAGAGGCAAATGCGAGTACTTTTACAGAAGGTGCATTTGTTTGATTTTGCAGATTTTGTTGATTGATTTGACTTCGTTTCCTTTGACCTTTGTACTTCCTCTGGTTACTATCTGTAGTCACTTCCTCTGGTGACTTTCTCTGGCGACTTCCTCCAGTCACTTCCTCTAGTGACTTCCTCAGGTCATTTCCTCTAGTGACTTCCTCTGGTTTTCCTGTTCTAATTTGTGCATGCTTAATTGAAGTTACTAGTCCAATAAATTTTTCTCATGATATACTTTTTGTTAACATCAAAACACAAGAGAAATTGTTCCCAGGACCAAGTTGGTTCCAACAGATAAGGGTTGAAATGAGATGGTTTTGTTCCAGCAGTTTTGGATTTCCTATGCAGAAAGTGTGGTTTTAGAGGCATCATTTTCTTCCAAGTCTACAAAGATTGGCTTCTCATTTTGAGTTTTCTTTGTACCAATTCCAACAAGGATTCACATCGATCTTCTTGCAGGTTGGGTTGATGATGGTTTAGGAGATTCGTTTTTGGAAGCAACTAGTTTGGTTTGGGCTTGGTTAGAATTAGAGGGCTAAGGATTGGCTGGAGAGCGAACATGAGGTTTTGGGTGTTGCATAAGTGGAGAATCCTTTGGAGAGGGATCGTATGAGATATGGAGGATTACTGATAGAGGTTGAACCTCTCCTACCCATTTAGATTTTGATTCAGAGTCAGATGATGATGAAGGTGAGATATTCGGTGAAGAAGGCAGAGTGGGTAAACAAAAACTTTGGGATCCTTCAACTTCAGAACTTTTGAGACCTCTCTTGGTTTTGGCCATTTTTTTGTTGAATGGAGAGATGGAATTTTGTGAAAAGGAAGAGAGGTTAGTTGTGATCAGAAAAAAGTACAAAAGATGCAAGTGTAAGGGATAAGTGATACAAAAAGATGTAGGACGTGGGAGTATAATAGGGAAAAGATGAATAATAATTGATTGTAAGTTACATTGGGAAAGAAACCTATATGATGTAGCTATTAGTAGAGAGAGAGGGGGACAAAAAGACTATTTAATTTCTACCAAATGGATAAAGATCTTACTTTTTCCTTTTTTTCCCTTCTTCATGACAAGTAATCATGATTAGGTTTTATTGGAAAGCCTCTTGATGTATAAGATTACTTAAACCTTTCAGATTTTTGAGGAATATCGCACATTAGTTTTCGTTTCAAACACTCTGAAGTATAAGTAGAATATTGGGATACAAACATTCTGAACTATTAGTATGTTTGAAGGGAAAATGTTTCTTATCTAATAATTAAACCAAGACAATTCATGTAAGAACAATGAATTTGGACATGGATTTTTAACAAGATTTAATTTCTTTTTACATGAATTCATGTAAGAACAATTGATCCTTTGTTCAATAAGTGGTTTTGTAAATATGTAAGCAAATTGATATTTAGTGTCAATAAGTTTTAGTTTAATCTCTTTCTTTTGAACATGATCACAAATGAAATGATGTTTAATTTCAATATGTTTTGATCTGAAATACTGTATTGGATTTTTGAAGAGGTTTATTGCACTTGTATTATCACACATAATCAAAATGTTTGAGTACCTTAATAAGTACTCTTCCAATTGATTATTCATCCATATGACCTAGGTGCAACTGAAACGTATCTTGCTTTAGTGGGACAAGCTTGAAATGTAACACACATCCTACAGCAAAAACAATGTTAGGTCTGCTAGCAGTAAGATAAAGAAAGAAATGATCCAATCATTCCTTTGAAATCTTTTTTAGAAATTGATAGTCCTTTCTCATCTTTGTCAAGACTAGATGAAGGATGCATAGTTCTAGACATAATTTTTGCTTCATTCATTTTAAATTTCCTAAGTTTTTTTGCATATTTTTCTTGACAAATAATAATTCCCTCCTTTGTGTGTTTGATTTGTATTCCAAGAAAAAAATATTTGAGTTCACTCGTCTTACTCATCTCAAACTCACTTTTCATAAGGTTGGAGAATTCCTTACACATGAGTTCTTTAGTGGATCCAAAAATAATGTCATCTACATAGATTTGTACAATGAGTAAGTCTGGTTTATCAATTTTTCTGAAAAGTGTAGTGTCAATTTATCCTCTTTAAAATTTATTATCAATTAAAAATGTGTTTAGTCTTTCATACCAAGCTCATGGAGCTTATTTTAGATCATAAAGTCCTTTTGTTAGTTTAAAAACATGATTTGGTTTAAATCATCTACAAACCCTGGAAGTTGTTTGACAAAAACTTCTTCATTTAAAAAACCATTTAGAAAGAAACTTTTAACATCTATTTAAAAAAGTTTTATATATTTATGAGCAACATATGCAAGAAGAATTCTAATTGCTTCTAATCTTTTCACAAGAGCAAAAGTTTCATCATAATCAATACCTTCTTCCTGGTTATATGCTTGAGCAAAACGACTTGCTTTGTTCCTGATTACCTTACCATTTTCATCCAATTTGTTTCTAAAAATTTATTTGGTTCCAATTGCAGTTTTAGCTTGAGTTAGTGGTACCAGGTTCCAAACTTTTTTTTTTTAAATGAGAAAGTTCCTCTTACATAGCTTCAATCTAGGACTCATCAATGATAGCTTCATTTATTGATTTTGGCTTAACTTGTGAGATCATAGCCATGTTGTTTCTGAATGATGATCCAGTTCTCACACCATCATGTGTACTTCCAATGATTTGACTCTGAGGATGACCAGTAATTGTTCTCCAACTTCTTGAAGCTAGCTGGTTTGGAAAATTCTAATGTGGAACATTTTGATCAGATTTATCTAAATTGTTTCTACTATCTTTTCAGGTGTTGTTAGATGTGATAACCGAGGTTCCTCGTCATCATCCTTCCTTTGAGGTAGGCATGGTAACAGGGTAGGGGTGAATTTTGTCTCTTCCGCCCACACGCCCGTTCTTATTTCTTATCGGGTGTGAAATTTAAGTCTCCATCCCATCTCGCAATGGGGTTTGAGTTACCCTCTCCCACATCCACACCCATTCATATATATAAAATAATAAATTTAAAAGTCATATTATTATACTTAATAAATAAAATAATTATTATTATACAATTATAAAATTAAAAAATATTTAAAATCATATTTCCTATAGAGAGGAGACTATAAGTTTTTTATATTTAAAAAATATTAAACATATACATGTACATAAAATTTAAAAATGGTACTAATATTACTAGTAAGACGAGTTTAGGGGCGGCTATCGGGTGGATATCAACACCTCAGATTCGTCACCGCCCCCGAGTTTTAATTTAAAAGAAAATCGGCATTGCAACCGCACCCAATCAAAGCTGATTTTGCCCGTCCAAAACGGGACGAGTTCCAGGTGGGTATCCACGAGTGCGAATTGTGTTGTCATCCCTACTTTGAGATGTTAGTTCATCAAATTCATCAAAGATAATGTGCATGGTAATATCAACAGTTTGATATTTTAAGTTGTAAACTCTATATCCTTTAGACATATCTGAATATCCTAAAAAAATAGTTTTGTCTGACTTTATCAAACTTTTTCAAGTTATCCTTATTGTTTAAAATGTAGCAGACACAACCAAAAATGTGAAAATAAGAGATGTTTGGTTTCTTATCTATCGAGAGTTCTTAGGGTGTTTTGTTTAAATTTATTTTTAATAGAAACATGATTTAAGATATAGCACTGTCGCGTCGGCATTGTCCCCGAAAAAAAAGTTGCCACCAATTTTATTTTATTTGAGGAAAAATCGGATAAAACCTAAAAAGTATTGTTCTAGAATCAAAAATTCAAATTAAAGAGCCAATTGCGAGTACAGAAAGTATTAGCACCCAACATCGCATGTTAAAACGGTTACCTTATAATTAATTGTATACAAACTATTATTTATTTTACCCAAAAAGAATAACAAAAAAAAAAAGATAAATTATTTACATTAATCAAAATAATTTTTTTATTAATTTAATTTGATAAGGGGAAGACATTGCTGCTACTTATCCCTATGTGCAATAAAAAAAATCAAAACACACTTAGTTCTTAGTAAAAAATGTTTATGAGTTTACTAATTTTATTATTAATATGATTATTTAAAAAAATGATGGTTTAGTAATTTAATAAAACAAGTGATAAAATGAAAACTAAACAAACACAAAGAAGAGGGGAAAAAAGTGACAGAAGCGTACATAACCTGAACAAAACATCCACACTGTTCTTTCCATTTCTTATTATATCTTGGCTTATGTTTCTACGAGGCTGAAAGGATTTAAAGGCATACAGTAGCTGTTCCATTTATATTCTTATTATCTTGCCATTTCTTTCTCTGTTCTTTTTAATTTTGTTTGTTTTTTTATCTACCTAATTTTGTTTTAAAGTTCCATCTCTCTCAATGACTTCTTGTTGTTTTTGCTTTAATTAAACAAAATTTACAGTTTTGTATATATTATGTTTGTTAATACTTGGTTCAAACACAAATGATACAAATTGTTACTGATTAAGTGCAAATTGGATTAAACTTAACATTACTTAGCTCAAACACAATTCATACATGTTACTGATTAATTGATTCGCACACATTCATTCAGCAACATGCAGGTGCAGTAACAAGGCAAGGGCATAAAAACTAGAGGAGTATCAGTATTTACAAAGAAAACAGAACCTATTTTTTTAAATAAAAAAAATGATATATACAAAAATGTTTAGGAATGAGGCGTACCGCTTTTGTCAACGTTTCTTTCCTTCTTTCTGATTCTTTTCAATTTTTGTTTTCTTCAAATTTTTTCTTCTTTTGTCAACCATTGTCATATATGCCACCTTGACAATGGTTAGGCGTCAAACTAATGACCATAAAGAAGTGCTTCGTGGGAGGCAATCCATAAGTAGAGGTAACTTTTATTTTTGTAATCTTATTTTCGTTATTTGAATTTGTTTCTTTTTGATTGTGTGTTAATGTGCACTATGATGAAGAATTTTTAACAACTTAAAGTTGATCTTAAGCTTTTGTTTGGGATTTTGAAAATTAAATTCTATTTCTTGGCTCATGTCATTGCTCAATTCGACGAGTTTCACTAATGCATACATTGTTGATTACTTTGTGGTTGTAGAAGTCTAACTTGCCATCAATTTTACAAAAAAAAAATTTAAATTTTTCAGTGACATGTTTGGCATTATTTCGACAGTTCATACTCTCTTTTATTATCCTAACTGTAAGCTTTTGTGCCTAAACACTTTAATTCTTTGTTGTGTGAATATCTAGACATGTGTTATCCCTTCAGAACTTGCACTAATTCTGACTTGCATCACTTGTGATTTATGCATACACTGAGGCAATTTTGTTTGGTCGTTTGAGTCTTTCTAACTACCCTATGCAAATTTTATCATTTGCTAGCCCCTTTGAGCCTTGCCCTTTCTTTCGGTTACTAGCCACATTACAAGCTAAATACCTGACTTTAACTACATCACCTTACTTGGAGTTAGGTAGAAAATTTTTTGTCTTGTCTTAGTAAAATTCTAAGTTTGGGGTTGCTCGTGGGATAGCAACCTTTTAAGTTTGGGGTGGTGGTTCTCAAAAAATCAAAATAAAAAAAAAAGTCAAAACAAAAAGAAAAAGAAGCAGAAAAAAAAAATCAGTTTGTGTACTTTGATAAATAACATCTTGGTTATTTTGTCAATGTTTGAGAATCTCCACAATGAAAATGTGAAGAAAAAAAAAGGGTAGAATAATTTGAAAATGTGTACCTAACTCCAAGTAGTAAAACCTACTATCCCAAAATGTCATACCCTTACCTAATCCCCATTACAACCCGAAAGTCCTCCAAAAGTGTATGTGTTTGTTACATTGTGTTTGCTAACTAGAACTTTTTAAAGCCTATGGTAGCGTGATGCATGTTCTAGGATTTGAGTGATAAATTCAAAACCCTTCTAAACACTTGAGAGAAATTTTGGTGAGATTGTGTGAAGAGAGAGTTGAACTTGATGAATGAATGCTAAAGTGTACAAATTGTGTTGTTTTTTGTAATCAACCATGGAGCATGATGAATGTTTTGTAGTAGTTAAGACTTTGAGAATTGAGTTTGATTTTATTTGAGAAATTGAGTTTAAGTTTGATTTTAACTATACCAAATCTGAAATTAATTGTTGCTTGGGGACAAGCAATAGATTAAGTTTGGGGTTGTGATGACTCTTCATCATATGCATATTTTTCATTGTTTTTAGTCTTGTTTATCTTTTATTTATTAGTTAATTTAAGGAGTTATTTGATATATTTTGTTGATTTTAGTTCTTGGATTTAATGAAATGTTTATGTTCTTATTTCCTTGATTAAGTAGAGATTTTTCGTAGTTTTGTGTTGTTACTTTGTTTTAGTGCAGTGCTGAATTTTGGTGAGAAATCAACATGACCTATGAGGAGTATTTCAGCCATATATGGAGTTGTAGATGTCCAATTGGAGTCAACCCAAGTGCAAATGAAAGCTACGATCCATAGCTACAACTTTCATGAAGACACTGGAACCAAATTTAGACTCGAAAGAGGAGAGAAATGCAGTATATGTCAGACATCAGATGTTGTGCGCCTAAAGCGCAAAAACCTGCACCTAGGGCGCATTTCGGCCTTGCTGACTCTATCCATTTGCGCCTGAAGCGCAAATTCCGCGCCTGGGGAGCCTGGCACGTGGCTGAATGTATAAAATGCATTTTTTTTCACTTTCTAGGGATCTTTTTTACTATTGGGAAGTTTGGAGACTTGTGCCCTAGCAGATAAACTCAAAGACGGCCGTTTCTAACACCATTGGAGGAGTTTTATCAAGAATCATTCATGAATCCTTCTTGTAATTCTTCTTTAATCCTTATCTTTTGTATCTCTGTCATGAGTTGTTGGAACCAAGTTGGTTTTACATATAGAGTTTTGATGTTAACAAAAGTATTTTGTGAAAACAATATATTTGACTTCAAAGAGTATGAAAGAAGATTCATGTTTTTCAAGAAAATCTAAAATAAGATTTGATTCCAATTTCTAATTGAAGAAAATCTAAAATAAAGATTTTATTCAAATTTATAATTGAAGTAAATCTAAAATAAGATTTGATTCAAATTTATAATTGATAAGATTTGATTCAAATTTATAATTGAAGAAAATCTTTGACCAAGTTGAAAAGAAGATATGGTCAAGATTTGAAGAATATTTGATCAACATTTAATGAAGATTTGAATATTTGATATGAAGAATTTACAAAGTCAATCTACACAAAATTAGAACAAAATCATTCTGAAGAATTTACAAAGTCAATCTACACAAAATAGGAACAGAATCATCATGAAGAATTTACAAAGTCAATCTACACAAAATAGGAACAGAATCAATTTGAAGAATTTACAAACTCAATCTAAACAAGATACAATTCAGAATTAAATAAGGACTAAATTGAAGCCCAAATTTTCACTATAAATAGACACTCAAGGCTGAAGGAGAAAAGCATCGAAAAGCAGAAAAGAGTAACTCAAGCTCAAAGTTCTCAATTCATCTTAGAGTTACAAAGAGAGAAACACTTGTTCAGGTTAGAAATATTTTTGAGTGTTCTTTTCTTAAAGTGTGAGAGTTATTATTATTATCAGCTTTGTTAGAAGCAACTACTCAAGTTTCAATCTCTTGTATCCAACCCGATAGTGGTTTAGTTCCTTCTTCAATCTGGGTTCGTCAGGTTGTTAGGAGAAGACTTGGCTTGTTAGGGTCAAGGTGGTTAGTTCCTCAAAAGTCTGGGGTGTCAGGTTGTTTGGGAAGACTGGCTTGGAGGGTCAGGTGCTTTGTAATTCAAGGTTTTTGAATTAGTGGATTAAAGCCTTCTGAATGAGGGGACTGGATGTAGCCAAGTTAGTGGTGAACCAGGATAATTCTACGCGTCAAATTATTTATGCTTTCACTGATTGCTGCTTCTAAATTCGATAGCTTCTACTCCAAGTAAGTCACCAAAACCAAACTAATTTTTAATTATTTATAAATTATCATAAAGGTATCAACTTTGTGCAAACACAATTCAACCCCCCTTATCGTGTTCGCACCTTCAATTGGTATCAGAGCTCGGTCTCAAGGCTGAGCACTTTACAGTGTTTGAGAAAAGATCCAAGGGTTCAATATGTCTGGATTCAGTGAAGAAGCTGCTGGAGGAAATATCAACAGACCACCTCTGTTTGATGGAGAACGTTTTGAGTATTGGAAAGACAGGCTGAGAAGTTTCTATATTTCACAAGATCCTGAACTTTGGGACTTGGTGGAAGATGGTTATATTGCTCCGAAGAATAAAGATGGTATTGAAATTCCAAGAAAGGAGATGAATGCTGATCAGAAGAAGATGTACAAGATGCATCATAAGTCCAGAACATTCATGATAAATGCAATCACCTTCAAGGAGTTTGACAAGTACACCAACAAAGAGACAGCAAAGAGTATTTATGATAGTCTGATTCTAACCTATGAAGGAAGCAAGCAAGTTCAAGAAGCAAAGGCCAACCTCCTAGTCAAAAAGTATGAGTTGTTCAAGATGGAAGAAGATGAAGACATTGAAACAATGTTTTCCAGATTCCAGACCCTGGTATCAGGATTAAAGGTACTTGAGAAGAGTTATACTACTGCTGATCATGTGAAGAAAATTCTTAGGAGTCTGACAAGTAAGTGGAGACCTAAGATCACTGCCATTCAGGAAGCAAAGGATCTGAATACTCTAAAGCTGGAAGAATTAATCAGCTCTCTCAGATCACATGAAATTGAGCTTGAAGAAGATGAGCCCAAGAAGAAGAACAAGACTCTGGCCTTGAAATCTAAGCAGAAGAAGGTTCTAAAGGCAACAACAGAATCAGAGGATGATGATTCAGATGATCAGAATGAAGACTTAGAGGAAGAGGAACTGGCGTATATATGTAGAAAAGTTCAGAAAATGTGGCACAACAGAAAGAAGAAATTTCCCCAAAGATATTCCAAGCAATCTAACAGAGGAAATGATGATAAATATGACAAGAAAAGCATCATCTGCTATGGATGCAATGAACCTGTACATATCAAGTCAGAATGTCCAAATATGGAGAAAGAGAAACACCAAAGGAAAGATTCCAGACCCAAGAAGAAGAGTATGATAGCTACATGGGATATATCTGAGGAATCCTCTGACGATGGCTCATACCAACTCTACCTCTGAATCCAACACAGATTCTGACTCTGAAGGTGAATCAACAGATGAAGAAAGTGAGGTATTTTCTGAATTTACTCGATCTGATTTAATTACTGCTATAAATGATTTTTTAAATATTAATCACAAACTGTCTTTAAAACTAAAAACACTTAGGAAAGAAAATACAAATCTGAAAACTGATATTACTGAACTTAAAATAGAGAATGCAAATTTGAAAACTGATATTACTGAACTTAAGACAGATAATGCAACTCTGAAAACTGATATTATTGAACTTAAAATAGAAAATGCAAATCTGAAAACTGATATTGCTGAACATAAGGCTGAAAATCTAACTCTGAAAAGTAATTATAGTTCAACATCAATTGAAAATACCACATGTAACTCTAATAAGCATGAAGAAGTATTTCAAGATTTTATTGATAATGGTATGGAAAGAAGCAAGTATGCATCTATGATTTATGGGGTTAGTTGGAATGGTAATAGAGAAGTAGGATTTCAAGAAAAAGTAATTGAATCTAAGTTTATTCCCTATGATGATTTATGTATTATTTGCTATAAGAAAGGTCACAATAAAATGTCTTGTCCTATGCTAACCACATGGAAAGACAAGAAATCTTTAAGATCTAACAAACCAGGACCCAACCAAATTTGGGTACCAGAAGATAAAATTGTTTATGTTGCAGATGTTCTAAGCAATCAAATTGAAACACCAGTCATGGTGCCTGGTCAATGGATGCTTGCAATATATGAAGGCAAAAAGGTCTATGTACCAAGACTTAACAAACAAAAGCCAACTGACTCTGGTGGAAGAAGGATTGGTCAACACAATACATATCAGAACCAGAACCAAATGATGAACCAGAAATATCAGAGAAATCACACATATCAACAAAATCAAAACTAGCAGATAAATCACACATATCAACAGAAGAATCAAAATTACCATCAGAGAAACCCGATGCATCAGCAGAAACAGAAGTGGCAGATTAAAAGTCAGAATCAGGAGACTTCTTTGAACACTCCAATCAAATTCATGAAGACTACAAACCTGGATGGGAATTCAAATCCCTTCATCCAGACTCTATAATCAGAGAATATGCAAACTCAGAATCTGAAAACCAGAAAAGATGAATTAAGAGGGTTTTCATAGTGAAACTGAAATTGTTAACATATAGGTGATATTTTTTTTAAATTAATTATTGTCTAATATTATGTTTATTGTGATAACAAGAAGCTTGATTATAAAAATCAAAGCTAGATAAGTATTTTGCAGGTTCTCAAGAATTTAAGAGGAATGATGTTTGGGATCTAGTACCGAGACCAAAGAAGAACATTATTGGAACCAAGTGGGTTTTCAGAAACCAGTGAAGTGGTCAGAAACAAGGCAAGACTTGTCACACAAGGCTACAGTCAGCAAGAGGGAATTGATTGCACTGAGACATTTGCTCCAGTGGCCAGGTTAGAAGCTATTCGTATCCTACTTTCTTTTGTTGCAAATAATAACATTACATTATTTCAAATGGATGATTAAAAGTGATTTTCTAAATTATTATATAAGTGAAGAAGTTTATGTTAAACAACCCCCAGGTTTTGAAAGTTCTAAATTTCCAAATCATGTTTTTAAACTTAGGAAATCTATGTATGATCTAAAACAAGCACCTAGTGCATGGTATGATAGACTTAGTAACTTCTTGTTTAAAAATAACTTTGAAAGATGACAAGTTGAAAATACACTCTTTAGATGACATTCTTATTATTCAAATTTATGTTGATGACATTATTTTTTGATCTACTAATGGCACTCTTTGCCAAGAATTTTCTAAATTGATGCAGCTTGA
The DNA here is from genome assembly GCA_037974755.1 of Cicer yamashitae. Lineage (NCBI taxonomy): Eukaryota > Viridiplantae > Streptophyta > Magnoliopsida > Fabales > Fabaceae > Cicer > Cicer yamashitae. The sequence continues at coordinate 25,235,627 of JBBPBQ010020323.1, forward strand.
ATTTCAATTGAGTATGATGGGAGAACTTAAGTTCTTCTTAGGGATACAAATTCAGCAAAGTCAAAAAGGTATATACATTCATCAAACTAAATATACAAAAGAGCTTCTTAGGAAGTTTAAGATGAGTAATTGCAAACCTATGGCTACACCAATGCACCCTACTTTACCTTACCGCTTCCAAACCTGACATCATGTTTAGTGTATGTGCAAGATTTCAAGCTGACCCCAAGGAATCACATTTAACTGCTATTAAGAGAATCTTTAGACACCTAAAAGGCACTACCAACCTTACCTTGTTCTACACGAAATCTCATAAGTACAAACTTAGTGGATATTGTGATTTTGATTATGCTGGAGATAAACTTGAAAGAAAGAGCACTAGTGGCAACTGCACATTTTTAGGTGACAACTTAATATCTTGGTCAAGTAAGAGACAAAACACCATTGCAATGTCAACAGCAGAGGCTGAGTACATTTCAGCAGCTGGCTGCAGTTCTCAACTACTTTGGATGAAGCATCAACTTGAAGACTACAACATCCTAGAATCCAACATTCCCATCTATTGTGATAACACTTCTGCCATTTGTCTAGCCAAAAAACCCTATCTTACATTCTAGAGCTAAACACATAGAGATCAAACACCACTTCATTAGGGACTTTGTTCAAAAAGGGGTACTAACCATTCAATTTATAGACACTGAACACCAATGGGCTGACATATTCACCAAACCACTACCTGAAGATAGGTTTGACTTCATCAAGAAAAACCTAAACCTTACATTCATACCTGACTGATGTTGTGATCACTTCAAAGTAGTTTAGTTTTATAATAGTTACTATATTTTCTTATATTATGTTATATTATTTTATTCAAAAAAAAAAAAGAAAAAAGAACGAAAACAAAAAAAA
>JBBPBQ010020323.1:25236919-25266495 GCA_037974755.1 Cicer yamashitae
AAAAAAAAAAGAGAAAAAAAAATGAAAAAAAAAAGGCAGAGTTTCACATTCAAGTCTTTTTGTCTCATGACAAAAGGGGGAGAAAGATATTTGATAAAGTGGAGATAAAATGATACTAAGACTTAGGGGGAGCCCTAAGTTAGGGGGAGTCAAAGAAATATAAAGAAAAGTTGTTATCAAAATACAAGTTTTGTCATCATCAAAAAGGGGGAGATTGTTGGAACCAAGTTGGTTTTACATATAGAGTTTTGATGTTAACAAAAGTATTTTGTGAAAACAATATATTTGACTTCAAAGAGTATGAAAGAAGATTCATGTTTTTGAAGAAAATCTAAAATAAGATTTGATTCCAATTTATAATTGAAGAAAATCTAAAATAACGATTTTATTCAAATTTATAATTGAAGTAAATCTAAAATAAGATTTGATTCAAATTTATAATTGATAAGATTTGATTCAAATTTATAATTGAAGACAATCTTTGACCAAGTTTAAAAGAAGATATGGTCAAGATTTGAAGAATATTTGATCAACATTTAATGAAGATTTGAAGAATATTTGATATGAAGAATTTACAAAGTCAATCTACACAAAATTAGAACAAAATCATTCTGAAGAATTTACAAAGTCAATCTACACAAAATAGGAACAGAATCATCATGAAGAATTTACAAAGTCAATCTACACAAAATAGGAACAGAATCAATTTGAAGAATTTACAAACTCAATCTAAACAAGATACAATTCAGAATTAAATAAGGACTAAATTGAAGCCCAAATTTTCACTATAAATAGACACTCAAGGCTGAAGGAGAAAAGCATCGAAAAGCAGAAAAGAGTAACTCAAGCTCAAAGTTCTCAATTCATCTTAGAGTTACAAAGAGAGAAACACTTGTTCAGGTTAGAAATATTTTTGAGTGTTCTTTTCTTAAAGTGTGAGAGTTATTATTATTATCAGCTTTGTTAGAAGCAACTACTCAAGTTTCAATCTCGTGTATCCAACCCGATAGTGGTTTAGTTCCTTCTTCAATCTGGGTTCGTCAGGTTGTTAGGAGAAGACTTGGCTTGTTAGGGTCAAGGTGGTTAGTTCCTCAAAAGTCTGGGGTGTCAGGTTGTTTGGGAAGACTGGCTTGGAGGGTCAGGTGCTTTGTAATTCAAGGTTTTTGAATTAGTGGATTAAAGCCTTCTGAATGAGGGGACTGTATGTAGCCAAGTTAGTGGTGAACCAGGATAATTCTACGCGTCAAATTATTTATGCTTTCATTGATTGCTGCTTCTAAATTCGATTGCTTCTACTCCAAGTAAGTCACCAAAACCAAACTAATTTTTAATTATTTATAAATTATCATAAAGGTATCAACTTTGTGCAAACACAATTCAACCCCCCCCCCCTTCTCGTGTTCGCACCTTCATGAGTAACTAAACCCTATTTGATAGGGATGAGTGTAACAAGATGAAACCCTTATTTTTCTAATTTGATTTCTAGTTATATGAATGAGTTTATTGAATTATTTTTCTCATCTCTGTGCTTAATGCTTTTTATTGCTTGATCAACATTAAAATGTTCTACGATTCGTATTTTGAAACGGAAGTGGACTTTACGAATGCTTGAGATGAGAAACTCATGAATTTATAGTCTAGGGATAGATGCAGGTCATGAAACCAATTAAATTAGTTGCAAAGGCAATAGTTTAACAAGAGAATTCCTGTACAATAAGGCTTAATTCTAATCTTAAATCCACTAAGGAATTAGGGGTTACTTTGGAATTAAAGGTTCTGTCACTAAGACATTAGGGTAAGAATAATAAAGAGAATTCGGTTATAATTCAATAAAGGAATTCAGTAATTAGGATCAAATTAGACACCAAAGTTGGATTCGAAGTGAAACTCATCTCTGACATTTTTCTCGTTATAAAGGACCAATGTTATTACTGTTGTTAATTTTAAATATTATTTCAATCAATTCAGAAACTTTTTGTTCAATTTAGTAATCAAATATAATTCAATAGTAAATGCAATCCTTGAGTTCGACACTCGGTACTACCGTTTTATTATTACTTGCAATGATTCAATACACTTGTTGAAACGCTATCAATAGGTTTGTTACAAAAAGAGTATTTTACTTTCTTTGGTTGAAAAAGTTTAGAACTATTCTGGATTGAACCTTCTAATCTCTTTTTGAGAAAACAAACTGAATCAAGATGTGCTAGTCTTTTACAGTAGGTGCATCTTGACCTTCATTCTCTTCTTTCTAGTACAAAGATATTTTCAAACATTTTGTGTTTTTGGATGTTTTCAAAACCAACACCAACCTTCTTCACGTTTTCTAGATTGGTATCCCATGAAGTTTTGAAATGTTTCTGTGGATTGTACAAAGTTTGATAAATCATTTTTGAGTTTTGCCACTTCAACTTTTTAATTAATAATTTTCTTTTTGTACTTCAGAAAGTTTGGGTAGTCGTTTTCTTTCTCCATTTATGTCTTTTTGTCTTTCAGACATTTTAAAGAGAGCTTCTTGCGAACTTTTGATATTAGATCTTAGATATTTAAAAATAGTTCCAACTTTCTCTTTTTCTTCAATTGCCTTTTGACTTTGTTCTTTATAGAAAAGACATTTTTGATTTAGAGTATTAGAGTTATTAAAAAGATTACCGAATTATTTTTCCATTTTTAAGCATAAAGGACATAGATCAAAAATGAATAACTATTCAATTGGACTTTCCTTTCTGTTTGGACAAGCTTTTGGACTTTTGGACTTTTCTTCCCTTTCTTCTTCTTCTTCTTCTCAATTGTTTTCTTCTTCTCATTAGTCTTTGAATGTTACTTGAAATGAGAGCTAGTTCATCTTCAGCTTCATCTTCTTTTATTTCAGGTTCATCTATTTCTTCTTTTTGTCATGATGAACTTTCTAGGTTATTTTGAGAGGTTTTTAGAGCAACCATCTTTCCTTTTCTTGAAGGTTTAATTTCTTTAAGGATTACTTCATGTGCTCTTAGTGATTCAGTAATATCTTCTAGGCTTTGGGTATTGATGTTATTTGACTTAGTCATTGCAATGAGCATATGTCTCCAATTGTTGGGCAAGCTTTAGAGATTTTTTCTTATTTTTTCCTAAGATGTGTATGTCTTTCCTAGTGATCTCAGATCATTTCCTATGCTTATGAATATTGAATACATCTCATCAATTATTTCTCTTTCAATCATTTAAAACATTTCAAACTTTTTTACTCTTTTACCATTTCTTGTTTCTTTCACATGATTGGTTCCTTCATGATGAGCTTTTAGGTTGTCTCAGACTTCCTTTGCAGACTTGCATTCATCTACTTTTTCACTTTCTTCCCTACTTAAGTCACATGATAAAAATTGTGAGCTTTTGAGTTTAGAAGTACATTAGCTTGTTTTGCAGCAGTCCAAGATTATTCTGTCTTTACGACTAATGTTGGATCTGATGGATCAATTCTTATGAAATAGTCTCCATCTATGATTACTTTCAAGATTTATGTGTCTTCAGATATGAGAAACAATTCCATTTTTCCTTTCCATAAATGGTAGCCAGTTCCATCAAAGTACGGAGGCTCGTTTGATGAGCCTCCTTTCAACTATGTATTTGACTTTTGACATTTATTCTTCCCTTAATCTTTTCCTCTAGCACTTGTTAGAATTCTTAAACCTTAGGAGGCAGATCTCTAATGTCAATTGAATTAGAATACAATGTCAAAAGGAAATGAGGTTTGAATTCTTACCCTTTTTAAATCCTATCATGTATTTTAAAATTGACTTTCAAGTATGTTGACTTGAAGTATTAAGAGCATAAGTAGTACTCCTAAATGTTTTGAATGATTAATATGTTAGTGAAATACAATAATGAAGTAAAGTGCGTGTGATTTGTGAATGATTTAAAGGATAAGTAAGGATAAGAAATACACACATAATTTATACTGGTTCACCCAAACTTGGGCTATGTCAAATCCTCACTCTTAGTGAGTTTTTCACTAAAATGCTTAAAATAACTTCTCAATTTATGCATTAACACAATCCAGTCAACTTGACTTTTCTCTACTATATTTTCTTAACCTTAGTAGGTTTACAAATCTTCTTCCTAGTCACTCTTGACTAATTAGCAATCACAACCGATATTTGAGTCTCTTTTACACTCCAAAAGATGAACTCAGAAAGCTAATAAATTAAATTCGTGTTTTGTATGAAGTTCACATAACTTGACTTGGATGAAACAGATCTTCACGCTCATGTATACTTTAAATTTGATGATCTCTGAGTGTGTTTGATGAGCTTTTAGTCAAGCTTCTACACTTTTTGTGATAAGCGACTTATATCTTGATTAAGCTCTTAAATCCTCAAGTTCTGAGCTCTTTTATATATATCACATGTGAGTGAGCTTCAGTAAGTTTACACAAGTATTCATGTGTTCGTTGGGTAGAAGTTCCAATGTGTGACAACCTGTAAAGATGACGATCTTGAGTCTTCATGAACATTCTGAACTTTAAGTTGACTTCAACATGTTTGTTGAGTTGTTTTTGTTTAGTGCAGGGAAGAAAAGTCAATTACACATCTTTCCAAACTGATAGTTCCTTTATTTAGTGAACAGGGCAAGTACAATGTTGTTACCAACCTTTCAGTCACTTTTGTACTTTTTCATAGGAACCTTTTTATCTTGCAACTTTCTAATGTTCATAAAGTTGTAGTTTGATTTTATTCAAGCTAAACTGTTGTGATCTTCGTGGACTTCGGTTCTCATTTATTCTTTGATAACTTATTTATAATATCATATGAGTTCTATAACTTATCAAAGTGAATATCCTTCTTTGACTTAAATGATCTTATGAAAGTCTTGAAGATTCTTCTTCTCATGACCTTTGTTCATTGAATTTATTTCCTTAAGTGTGAACACGTTGTCTTATGTTCAAGATAGAACATTCTGATCTTCCAGTGTTGAACATTCTGAAGTCTATTATGAGAGTGTTTTTTGAATTTCACTTTGTTCTTTTGCTACTTAATTTTGTATGATTTTTCTGTCGTAACGAAGTCTCTTAAAAATACACATTAGATAACAAGATGTATCAAAATCACTTAATCACTTAATCATTAAGGTTTGTTATCATTTAACCTTCATACGGGATTTTGTCTCAATAGTGATCTCTAAAAATTGTACCACCTGTAGAGCCCTTTACAGCCTCATGTCAGTTAACGTTGATGTAACCCAAAACCAAGTTGATAATTATTATTAGTTTAAATATGTTTTTGGTCCATGCAAATATGCTTCGTTTTGATTTTAGTCCCTGTAATTTTTTTTGTTTGATTTATACCCTTGCAAATTCTAAGTTTTAAAAAGTCCTTTATGAATCTTTTTTAGTAAAAAAATGGTGACATGGCTACTTTTGGATGAAGTGGCACATGGTGACTGTGTAATTGTTGTTGACTAGACAATATTTAAAATTAAAATTCATTTTATTAACTCATTTAGTTATTTAATTAAAAACTTAAAACTAACTAATTAATTAATAAACCAATTAAATAATAAAAGCTCAATAATCTTCATCTTCAACCCTAAATTTTTTAATAAAAACTCAATAACCTTCATCTTCAACCCTAATTTCTTCATCTTCAACCCTATGTCTTTGGTGGTTATGGCAAAGATTATAGGTGTGGTGTAAGAAAAATGAGAGATTAGAATTTTTAGGGTTTGGATCCAGATATGATAATTTGTGATTTGAAGATGAAGAAATTAGGGTTGAAGATGAAGGTGATCGATTAGCTTTATAAATAATACAATTAAGAGAAGGAGAAGAAGAAATGGTAAGAAAGTTTTTGAAAATGGGCTGAAGTGAAAAGGAAACATTTTCATACCTCCCTAACACACAGTTGTGTTTTGATTGCGACATAATTTGTGCCCACGCTTTAACGTGGTCTCCTCCATGCTATGGTGTAGCCTGCTACGGTTATGCAAACTAATAATCATCATGTGTGACATTGTTTGGTCACCAATCAAAATTTGATCCTTAGAGAAGGCATCACACAATTGTGTGTGTCGTTTTCCATGCAATAGCTTGCAAGTCGATTAAAATAAAATATTTAGAGACTAATATGTGGCTTAGATTGATCTCGATTAGAAAATGTCCACACAAATGTGTGGAATATTACTTAAAAATGCATGGAGGACAACACACAAAATTTCTTCTTCTTTTAATCTAATAAACCCTAATTATAACCACATCTTAAACCCCGCTTCTATGTTAACAATTCATCATATAATTGCACATGAGTAAACTCTAATCATGCTTAGAAAATAGGGATGTTACATTCAAAACAAATTAACCTAACTTGGTAAACAAGGTTCACAAGGGGGTGGAACATGTTGCCATGTTGCTTGCATGCTTGTAGGCAAGGTGCATAGTGCCTAGATGTACCAAAAGAGAGAAAAGATGCCACGATCAATGTAGTGATCTTTAGTTCTTTGTTGAGATTTTTTTGTATTTATTTTGTATATATTGTAAATGTTCTGACAATTATATTTTTGTAAGTAAATATTAGAGTACAAAACATCACATGGCGCCCAAAAATTACCACCAATTATACTTTAAATGTTCAGACAATTGCATATTTTGTTATATTGTTACATTTTTATAGTGTATTTAACATAGCAAGAAATTGTAATGTTTATTTAATAAAAAAAAAGAAAAAATTGTGATGTTTAATCATTTATCTTTAATTCATATTATGTACCGAATACATCAACTTTTGTTGATCAAATTATAATTCAATTGCCTCTTATAAAAAAGACTAGAGAAATATATTTATCGACTATCAAATATAGACAACATTCAACATAAAATAAAATATAAGTAAAAAAACTAGTCGTTGATTGTAAAGTTCACATAAGCATTAAAAATTTCAAAACAATATAAAACCACAATATCAGTAGGAAAAATCCAAAACCACAATAGAATAGGAAAATTAAGGGTCATTTACTTCGTAAAATCATTTCTTATTTTCATTTCTTAAAATGTGTGTTTAATGAATATTCATTTTCAGAAATAATGAAAATAATTTTTTTTGACATTTTCATTGTTTCTATAAAAGTAGACAATTGTTCACTTCAAAAGTCTATTATCTCCTTATTAACGAGTAAACTTAATACAAATTTTAAGAAATAAAATCAAGAAGCATTTTCATAAAGTTAATGACCTCTAAGTTATACATATATCTATCAATTTGAACATATTGTAGTAACACCAAAAATATTCATACACCTATTAATTTGTGAATTATGGTGAACTGATGCTTTTGTGTTTTCTTTAAATTTCATTTTTAGAGTATGTGAAAGTTGGGTTCGAACTTTATAGTGGACATAAAAGACTAAAAGTCCAATTGAAGTTGGAATACGAGAAAAAATGAGAAAGAGAGAGAGGCAGTGCCGACCCAACATGTTATGAGGCCTAAAACAAAATTCTTAGAGCCCTTTTCAAAGTTAATAAATAAATTATTAATCTTTAATTTAATAACTATAGAAATTTCTTTGACTGAAATCATAACATTTTCAAATCCATTTTCTCTATATTTTTCAAAAAATGAAATACGACATTTCAACTGTACATCAACCTAAGAACTCATGTAGAATTTTCCATTTTTTAGTTGAAGAAGAAAATAGTATGTATGTATGTATGTACAGAAAATAGTATGTATGTACGTTGTACTCCTTCAAGAGTTCGTGTTGGCAATGTGCTCACTATTTGTCTCATGATTTCTCAATTTATAACTAATATTTCTCATTTTAGCAATATGCTCACTACTTATCTGATGATTTCTAATTTATAACTAATATTTCTCCAATCCCTATTACTTTGATTGACCAATTTACTTGTAATAAGAAGAGCATTAAATAATTTGCAACAAAAACAAAAAAAAAAATTAATTTTTAGTAAAATCTATATTAATAAGTTTAACAATACCTTTTTTCGAACAATAAATCTCTCAAACTTGTATCAACGAGCAATCACCAATATTTTCAATTTTACTTATTTATCTATAGATCATTTTGCGATTCAATAAAAGTTTCAACTCTAATTCAGATTTTTAAGTTGACATCTATATCTTGATTATTTATTAAATTAATATAATTAATATTGTACAACATTTCTTTTACAATTGATAATAAAGTCAATTGATTGAATATTTATTGAGATAATGTTAAATTTATATAATATTTTATCAATTTTAGTTTTTAAAATAATAGAATATAAGAGCTTTTTATTAAGTAAAAAAAATTGAGACATTTTTATTAATTAAAAAATTTGTTTTATATGGAAGACGCGGTTGCTGCCTTGATCTTGGGTCTCTGCAAAGTGTGAGGGAGAGAGCAATCCATTACAATTTGGAAGTTTTTTAATACCAAAAATTTGGTTAAAAGTCTTGAATACCACTAAGTTTCTAAAGTTTGTTTAAAAAATCAAAACAATTCTAATTGAGTATCTCAAAATTTATTTAATTACATTAAAATTTTATTAGATAGCTTAAATTTTTTCCGTCAAACACCTTTCAAATTTTATTTCAATTCAATACTAAAATGACATATTTTAGAATACGTAACAAATGGGTTATAAAGTTGATAAGTAAATGAAAATTTGACCCCGTACCCCCACATTTATACTTGTACCCCCCAAAACGCTGTAAAAAGACCATAATACCCTTGTATATAATAAAAGCTACAGTCATTTTTCATTTCCTCACTTTCACATTTCCGGTACACAAGAAGTAAGTCAAAATTTTCCATTTTACCGGAAAACTTTTTTCAAGATTTCCGGTACAGAACACTACTCCGGAAAACTTGAAAAAAGAATTCCGGTACAGAGCATATTATCGGAAATGTCTAAAAAAGTGTTCCGGAAATCGTATTTCAAGTTCTCTGGAAACTTTGAACTACCGGATTTGTTAAAACAAGTGTTCCGGAAGTTACCGGAAATGTTTTTTCAAGTTCTCCGGAAATTATTCGATACCGGAAACTTTGTCTGTGACTTTTCCGGAAGTTTCCGGAAAACTTCACAAACAAGTTTTCCGGTAATTTGGTTTTTTTTTTAAAAAAAATTATTATTTTTTTATTTTTATTATGTTGGTATTTATTTAATTTATCTGATTTTGCTTTTTTTTTTTTTTCAGTGGGTAGGGCTAGAGGTAAAGATGGTAAAGTGATTGCAAGACCACATGATTTTGAAGGTTCATCATCTATGTACGCTGGTCCTGATAGAGTTCGTCCGACTGCCTCGCGTAGAAGGCGGCGATTTATGATGGAAGATGATAGTATGGAGGACCAGGCTGATATCTCTATTGCTGAGGAGGTTCAGGCAGTACATGATGCGGTACCTCAGGAGCATCAGGTGCATGAGAATGTACCTATACAGGAGGAGGATGAGGAGGAGCATGAGGAGGTACCTGTACAGGAGGAGGTACCTGTACAGGCCGAGGCACCTGTGCACAGGAGGGAGGCACCTGTGCTGACTCGGTTTCCTGGAGGGCCGGATGATCTGTCGGTCCTTAGTCAATACCGGCATCATGTTTCAGCGAGACTCTGATTTGGCGAAGTAAGTTAAATTAATTATTATTTATGTTATATTATAGTTAATTATTAATTATGTTATATATTTAAATAATTTAAATTAATTATTATTTATGGTATATATTTAATTAAAGTTAAATTAGTATATATTTAATTAAATTTAAATTAATTATTATTTATGTTATATAGTAAATTAATGTTAAATTAATAATTATTTATGTTATATATTTAATTAAATTTAAATTAATTATTATTTATGTTATATATTTAATTAACGTTAAATTAATAATTATTTATCGTCAAAATTTAATTAACGTTAAATTAATTATTATTTATAGTGTATTAAAGTTAATTATTATTTATATTATATATTTATGGTGCATTTTAATATTATATGCAGGAGCGACCAATGTTAAAAATTGTTGCACATGGAAAAAAATTGCAACAATGTACTCCACCCGTTCTCCCGCGAAGTATAGAGACGTGGGTGAATGTATCTGGGTTAGGACCACTCCAGTGGGGGAGTCTGAAGCTGATTGACAACAGCTTGATTTCTGCTTTTGTGGAAAGATGGCACCCAGAGACATCGTCATTTCACATGCTAATGTTCAGTGCATTGTCCAAATGAATAGATGGAGCTATAAGCAAGGCAAACACAAGACCCATGAGTATAGACGTATGATTGACGCACTTACACCTGTTGAAGTCATTTGGAGACCATGGGAGAATCATAGGGATGTGGTTCCCTTTGATCATATCATGTTATACACTGGTCACCTCCGACTATGCAGCACAGCAGTGGCATATCAACCAGAGAGGTGTCTTAGACAGTTTGGTTATATCCAGCATATTCCACCACCGCCACTTCCTGCTCTTTCTAGATTATCTGATGCAGATATCGAATGGCTGGGATATATGGAAATTGTGAATGAGCTATTTCACAGACTCCGTGATGCTACATATCCATCAGAGTGTCAGGAGGGATACTTGGAGTGGTTCTATCGCATATCTCATCCACTACTAGTGCGACCATCTGGTGTGCCCCAGGTCCCAGATTATGGTGTCTCGACCACTGCTGCAGATGGTTCTACTTCACAGCCGCCATCAGTTCTACAGCAGATCGCTGATCTGATACAGGAGGGGTTGAATGAAGTTGAGGCTACTCCAGATGATGAGGTGTATAAGGCTTTTTACAATCTAATCATATTGTTCATAGCTTCCCAACATTTGCACATGTCACCCATGCTGTGTTCCAACATTAACTTTAGTTTCCAATGAGCTGACTCAACCCTATCATTACATGTAAATTGTCACAATTGAGCATGCCAACAATATATAATATAATTACAAAATCAAATTTTTAGAGTCACATGACATACCTGTTACTCGTTGTGTTCCCCATATGCATTACTCGATTTGTCCATGCTTCAACAAACCTTTCTTTATGAGGAGTCAGCCAAGTGTCTTTGACATAGTCAACAAACTCTTTATTGTCGACACATGATTGCTCAAACTTTTGCAAACGCATTATATACTCTTTTTCATCACTGCAATACATAATGTCTTTCCACATATGCAATACCAGCTCTTGTCTATCTTTTAAGACATATTGACTGCATTTTGCTCCAACATTTTTGTCGATATGAAATCGACAAAGCAAATTAACAGCATGTGGAAATACAACACGAACTGCATTCATCAATGCAAGATCTCTGTCTGTCACAATTACTTTAGGAAATTTGTTTTGTGTGACAAACAGTTCTTTTAGCCTCTCTAATGCCCAGCAAAAGTTTTCTTCCCGCTCACATTCCAAATAACCAAATCCAACTACAAATGTCATCTCTGATGATGTCATACCAACAATTTCAAGTAATGGCATCCTGTATTTATTGGTTTTATAGGTACTGTCCATAATCAACACAATCGAAAACAAATTCAACAACTTCACTAAATCTGGATGCGCCCAAAAAATATCTTTCATAACATCTGAGTCTTCACGCTTTCTATTCCAACACACATATTTTGCATCCTCAATTAACTTGAATAAATGTTGCATTTCTGTTCTATTACCTCTCACGTGCAATCGAATCGTACTCCTCTGTTTATATACTTGTGAGATCTTAGTAACATTATTCTTATCTTGATCTTGCAATGATAGTAATATGTGTCTCGGTGCAACATTATATTTTGTTAACCCATTAACATGCTTTTTTTCTTCTTCATCTAAGCGTCCAACAAATGCATGCCCCTCCAAAGTATCAGGTAATTCATGGTTGTGAACTCCACAAATTACTTTAATTGTCCATCCTGAACCATCTTTTAATGGTTTTGATCTAAGCTTGAAAGGACAATCACACTTTTTTGTTGAACTTCGAGTTGAACTATCAGCAGATTTGTATCTTCCTCCTTTGTCACAACCAAATATTATTTTATTTCTCCTCCCCCTCTCTCCTGTCTCTATATCCGATCTTTTGATGATAACAATAACTTTATTTTTTATACCAATTTCTTTTGCCCATTTCACAACAGCGTCCCTTGTATCAAATATCTGAAATAAAATATTTAATAAATTATAATTAATCACAATAATTTAATTTTACAATTTTAATATTAAATATAATTAATATACCTGATCTGTGTCAAAAATGTCTGTAGTATCGACGCATGTTTTATCCAATATTAGCAGGGGTTTATCCATACCTGTAAACATTTAAAAAATTAATAAAATTAATAAAAATTAATTTTTTTTTTTTAAAAAAAGTTCTGTACCGGAAAACTTGTCAGTGAAGATTTCCGGAACATTGGTTCTGTACCGGAGAAGTTGGAAAAACATTTCCGGAACCAATTTTTTTCCTTTTGTACCGGAAAATTTTATTTAACTTTTCCGGAAAAAAACCTTCTGTACCGGAAAAGTTGGAAAAACATTTCCGGAACCAATTTTTTTCCTTCTGTACCGAAAAACTTTTTTTGACTTTTCCGCAAAAAAACCTTCTGTACCGGAAATCTTGAATCAAGTTTTCCGGAACAGCCTTCTGTACCGGAAGTCTTCAAAAAAGTGTTCCGGAAACTACCGGAAAACTTATACTTACCGGAAATCTTTTTTTACAGTTCCGGAAATGGTGGAATGGTAAAAAGTGAAATTGAATGTGAATTTTGGAAAAAAGTAAAAAAAAATTTGAGGGTATTTTTGGTATTTTTGAAAAATTGTGGGGGTACAGGGACAATTGTGGGGGCATGGGGTCAATTTTTCTAAGTAAATCCATCTAAATATCAACCTATTGGGTCTTTAAAAGCCCAAATACTTTCAGAAGTGCCATTTTAACGAATCTCTCTTGCTCTTACTCTAATTCAAACACGACTCTGGCTTCAATTCAAACCAATGGCGAAGCTTGAAGAAATGGACGAATCGGAGGCCAAAACCAAGAAGAGGAATCATGGCTCTACCAAACTCTTCGTCCTCATTGATTACCTTTTCCTTTTAATTTTCCTTGGATTCCTCTTCTTCATTATCCTCAAGATTGTTGGCATTTGATTCCTCTTACCACGCAAAAAACTTGAATCAGGTATCAAAATTGAATTTTCCAAATTACTTATATGCTGTAGATGTCATGTTTAATAGCTTTTGGATATAGTATTGTTTTGATTAGATCCCTTATAGCATTGTATTTGTATCTCAGATTTAATTTTATTTATTGTAATTGTAAAGAATGTAATTGTTGTTTTATTGAATCGAATGTGCGTCATAAAATTAAACGAGTAGAAGATGATAACAACTTTGATAAATTGAATGGCACAAAATTCAAACAAATTATAAAATAATAGAAAGTGTAATTATTAGAATTTGGGTTGCGACTAACTCAACCCTACAAAACTCACCTATTAACACAATTGCAGACTAATGTGGGACTTTTAACAGTGATTTCTTAGCTAAGTGGGTGATGTGTGCAATACATATATATTCATTCATCATGGTAAATTAACGTCATTTTACCAACATAGTGTGGCAGAAGTGGTAGATGATTGATTTGGTCAATAGATTAATCTTTGTTTACCAAAAAAAGGAATGTCAACTGCAAAATAATTGTAACACATGAATGTTTTTGTAGGGTGTTTGGTAGTGCCTGCCTCTAATGATTGTCATTATGTATAATTTTATTGATTTTTTACTTCCATGTTCTTATATTGAATGTATTATTAGTAGTTTTCTTTTTGGGAGTTCCAATCCTTCTTTCTCAACTCCTTTTTATTTTTACAGAATATTCTGTCTGGCATTCTATGGCGGATCTAATTCCAAACAGGAAAGTTTTTGGTATTTCTCAGCAATACATGTGAAGGATTCTTTCTACCTATGTTAAAATGAATTTTTACATAGTTACAACACTCAATTATTGTAAAAGTTATGTAATTTTATTTACTATATTTTACATCACATGACATGAGATATATCATATATATGTACTTCTTAAGGGTACTGAAGTGTTGAAAAGAATTTTCTGTTCTAGAATATCAAAAAAATTCTCAATTGAATATTTCATTTTAATGTGACATTTCAATTTTAATTCAGGTCCAAGAAAAATATATAAACATGTATTTTTTACTAGGATGAATTTTTGATGTGATTATGATAAAGATGTATTACAGCTAAAATTCATAGCAAAGTATAAAAATTGATTGCAGAGATTCAAATTGATGATGACAGCAGAGTAATTGGACTTTTTTTGATTAGGGGAAAAGTTGTCCTTTTAAAATGCTGATATTTTTGGTCTATTATATAAAAAAGGACAACATACTCAATAGTGCACCTGGTCTCAATGTAGGGAGGGGGCCTCACACACAAACATGTTTAGATTCACCTATTTTGTATTATGTTGTTAAAAATCAAAATTTCTTAAAAAATGTTATGAAAAAGGTGATTGTTTTTTTTTTTTTTTTTTATAAAATTAACTGATTGTGTAATGTGGTGTTCTGGAAAGCATGATGTGAAATGTTGAGGAAAATTGAAGAATTTGTTGTACTCTATCATTTGTTTGATTCAAAGTGTGAAATTGAAGGGTGAGTCTGAGATATGCTTTCCACGTCAAGGGAATCTCTATGTCCTTGTTGATAACAAATTCTGTCATTGTCGATGTTAACATTTTGTTAGTGTGATTCATTACTTAAATGCAAAGTCTGCATTAATTAATTGGATAAAATTATCATTATTCATGTTAATTATTTGACCATGTGCTGATTGGCCCCATAAAAATAAATATAGTACATCTGTCGTTGTGTTTTATATTAACCTTTATTCCTGCTTTTATAGACGCAATCATTTGAGAGTAAATTTTCATTTTGAAGGCTTCAAATGATATCCATGTCAATGAACCGGATCTTCTATATCTAACTTTACGATGCAGCTGTTTGTAAACTGTTAGATTATGAGAGAAAAAAAAATCTCTTTTAATCTAATGGTTACGGTCGGCTCCACATTGTATAAGATCAATTTGCAAGACAATGTAGAATACTTACTAACCATTGGATTACTTTTAAGGACTCACAATCAGTAACTACTTTGAAGAACAGTTAAACTCAAATAACATTAAATCAGGTGGAAAAGCTTATCAAAAACAAAATCAAATGGAAAACATTAAACAAGCTACTAGTGTGTGTACATCTATTAGGAGCACACTTATTTTAACAGCTAGAAAGCGGTAAAAAAGATCTTAATAACCACCACAAAGCTCACAAACCCACAAAATAGGTCTAGCTATTGCAGTCATGCATGAGTGAATTCATGGACGAACTGCTGGTGGAACTATACCACCGGCACCACCACTGCCAGGAATCGGAACCTCAAAGCCAGGGTTTGGAACAAATGTGTCGTCGCCACCAGGAACATAACTACGACCTGTGGATCCTGATCCTGATCCTGAACCTACTCCCGATCCTCCAGTGCCACCAACAAATGGGCTAGGTTTAAGTCCAAACTTTGGTGGAAATCCAAAATGTCCAATGCCTGGAATATGCTTTTTACCAATATGCTTCTTGAGCCAATAAAACTTAGCATCTTCAAAGTCCTGGTTGTTGGAGTTCTTAGCAATGCTGCGTCCAGCAACTGCTTGCAATGTTGTGACAAGGAGGATATTGAAGATGAGAAGAAGTGCAAAGAAAGAGTAATTAGCTCTATGAGCCATTTTTCAGATAACAACTAAAAGGAGGATGTTATAATTTGCTAGTGATATCTTTTAGCTTGTGAATTGTGTGTTGAATCCACAAAGGAGTGAATGCATTATATAGTAATTCTAGTTCTACAGAATTGAGTGAACATTGGCGGTGAGTAAAGTGTGCTATGATCCACCAGATGCATGGAGTCATATTCACTTGCAAGTTATTTATCATTAGTTTGGCCTCATTAGTTATATTACTTGCTACTCTTGGTAGACATTCACCAATGTTATAGCGGCTACTAAATGACCATTTATTATGCACCGTAATTGGTAGAAAACATTCAAATGTTATCACTTTTAGTTTAGATTCATTCTATATGTTTTTTTTTGCTACCTAACTACATAGTATACGGTTATGTCAGAAAACTACCTAGTATAAGGTTTCTTTAGCATTTGTAAAAAAAACGTCTCTTAACCAGCATAAAAAAACTATAAAGTTTGTTATTACAACCTCGGTCCTAAATATAGGATCATATGGACAAAATTACGAAAATGAATTAGTTGTAATAAATATTATATATTTACTTTTAAAGAGAGAGAATTAATTAATATTTATATAAAATTATTTTGAACCGATTTCAAGTATTCTACATACTACATGTCAACCTTTCAGCAATTCTACTCTTAAACTAATTCTATATTAAATAATATTATACTAAATTAATTACAACAATCTAAAATAAATTAAAATAAAAATGAAATATATAAATAACTTTTAATCAAACAATTAATTTTCAATTAAACACCAATAAAAATGTAGACGATAAATGTTTGATGACAGATGTTCAAATAATATATTTTTGATTTTAAAATATAAATCATTTATTTTATTCGGGACCAATTGTAATTGAATTAAATATTTTATGTCATAATTATCTTAATATCATATTGTAAATAAAATTTTAACTTTTTACCTTCATAATATGATTATTAAGTTTGTAATTTTGTGTTCTTAAGTCTTAGCTCAACCGACAAATGTCGATATTGCTAGGTTAGACGTTTTGTTATGGGTTCGAAACCGAGACCTCGCAGTTGTATGAGTTAATTATGATGGAATTTATCATTTTTTTTAAGAAAAAAAATTGTAGTGTTGTTTTTTTATGAATAATTATCATTTAAGTTACCAATTTTTATATTTTATTTAATTATGAAATTTATCTAAAATATCTCACATAATTTGTGTAAATTTTTTATCTTTAGTATTTACAAGTTTTATTTTTTAAAAAAAATATTTTTTAACATTACAATAACAATAACAATAACAATCATAAATACATACAATATATTTTTTCAATCATTAACAATGATGTATAATAATAATAACAATAATAATAATTTATTTTTTTTAATGTTATTTGTATTGCATATTTTTATTGACTTAATTTAATAATAATTTTTATTTGTTATTATAACAATATTTAAATTTTATAATTTACATATAAGTAATTGTTTTTCTACTATGTGCAACACATGAACTTAGCCACTGGTTAGTATTATAGTCCCTCCATCTCAAAATAATTTTTATATCTGATCATTTTATACAGATTTAGAAAGCATGATAAATAAAAGAGAGTAAAAATAATTTTATCAAATTATTTTTATATATATTGATTTATTACAATTATCATAAATGTAAAGTGGAAAGATAATAAATTAGGAGTGATATATATAGTATTAGTTAGAGAGTAGAATTGATAAAAAGAAATCAAAGTTGCCCTGAAAATTAAAAACTTTAATTATTTTGAGATAATTTTTTCTTGCAAATGTGATAAAACAATTATTATGAGACATAGAAAATAATATTTTTTTTTCCGTTAGTTATAGAAAAAAATGTAAATTAATAAACAATATATAAGTAAAAAAGTAATTATGCCAATTAAATTTTAAAAAAGAAATTTATAAAAAAATATAAAATTTTATGAAAATTATTTTACATTTAAAGACGGAGATATTATTATTTTTTTTTAAATGCAATTATTTCAATGACTTAACAGACCTTTCTTAATTATAAAATAATTTTTTTTAATAATTTAAAATTACGAGTACTCCTGATAGATTCCCTAATCTTATGAAAGGTGGCACATGACTTCACACCTCCCGTAGATGGATTAACTGTGTCTTAATAGCTCTGTTTAATTTACTTATTAAGAATTCATGATTCATACTATTACTCATATTAAGTAAGCACTACAGGACGCCATGCGTATAAAAAGTACAAGTGCCTAGAAGTACTCTTTTTTTTTTTTTTTTTTAAAGAGTTTGATACAAAATTATGGAACCAACTTTAAGATAATACCTCTTATATAAGACTCTCCTAACATACCTTAAAGAACTATAAAAACGAAAATGTCATCTATTATTGTTTTATTCCCAAACACCTTTAATCCTTTGACACAATGAATCAACCCATAAAAAGATTGAGAAGAAGGAAATACGCTACTATTGCCCAATCATTTTGAAACTAAATACTATAAGCCATCAAAAAAAGTATACTTAAAAAACAAATGAATAAGCGATTCTTCTATTACACAAGATCCTACACACAGTGTAAACCCAAAATTTGTAATTCCACGTCTAACTAAATTAACTTTTATTGATATGCGATTCATCATAAATCTCCAAGCAAAAATTGACACCTTCAACGGTACCACTTTGTTCCACAGAATGTTGAATTGAGACACTTGAGCATTCTGAATATTCTCAGATAGCATGTTGTATACATCTTTTACCGAATACTCATTTCCACCTATTAGACTCCACTCCCAACTTTCTGATTTGTGAACCTGCAATGAAAATTTTTCTAACCCAGAAATACATTCCGACAAAAATTCCTCTTCCCACATAAAAAGATTTCTCCTCCACAACCACCCATCACCACTCACCCCTAATCCGCCTCTAAACATATCGGCCACTGACATATTTTTGTCAATGGCCAAGTTGAACATACGATTAAATTGACACATAGAGCTTCTCTTTCCACCCAAGTATTTTTTCAAAATATAGTATCACGGCAATCGGTCATCACCCACTTCCATACACAAATTTCTTTTGAGTCAATCTACCTGATTCTCTCTCACTCCTTCTTGAATAAATAATATATCTCTCCACCAAATATATTTCTTACCTCTTATCATACAACTACCCAAGGACCTTCGCCCATATTTATGTGAAAGAACCTCAAACTACATATCATCATTATCCGCCTTCACCCTCCAACACCATTTCTGTAAAAGAGCATAATTAAACAAGTGAACGTTCCTCATCCCCCCAGCTCCCCCGACTCTCGTGGTTGAAATACTAAATTCCATTTGACCCAATGTATTTTACGAGCCTCCTCACTCCCCCCACAAAAAAAAAAAAAAGATTTAAAGATCGTTTCAATGCGAGAGATCATACTTGTCGGAGCCTTGAAGAAAGAAAAATAATAAATCGGCAAAGCAGACAAGGAAGCTTGGAAAAGAATGAGGCGGCCTCCCGTCGACAAACTACGACTCTTCCAACAAGATAATTTTGCACTGATCCAATCAATCACTGGATTCTGAAATGATAACCTTCTTGAATTTCTTCCAAATGGTAAACCAAAATAATAAAATGGATTCTAGCTCACTCTACAATTAAGTGTTCTAGCGGCTTCTTCCAACCAAGACGGATTAAAATTGACACCCACAAGAGAGCTTTTATGAAATGAGTAATTATGGGACAATTAATTATGGGTTTTTTTTGTAATTTATATGATTAGACAAATGTGACAGTTAATTATTGGACAAAATGAGTAATTTTTTATTTATTAATTTTTAATATTTTATACCAAACAAAATAAAAATATTAAACTCATAATATAAATATTTATAACTTTATTATAATATTAAAACCCCGAATTATAACTTTAATTCTGATTTTAATGTGCCTCAAAAATGTATTTATGATTTTAATGAAAGAATGAAAAAGAGGATTATTTTAAATTCTAATGATATCAAGGATTACTTTTTACAATGACCAGTTATTTATTAATGTTACTACAAAATATATATTGTTTACTGTCATGCTAACGATCATCATTTTCATAAGTCGAGCACAACCATGTTTCACATTTCAATTTATTCTTCTGTCATCGTGTGCTCTTCTATTCTTCATTTCTACTTCTCAGCATCCCATATCACTTAAAAGAAAGAACAAATAAATGATTTTTTTTTAATTATAAATCAAGACTTTTTAGGTAAGTAATATATATGAGAAAATAAAATTGAGAAATTTGCAAAAAACATCATTTTATATTTTTTATGAAAAAAAAAAACTGGTCTAATCCCTAAAATTGGTTCAACCACATTTTTTGGATTTTTTCATCGGTTTTGTAATAGGTCTTATGAGATACAATTTCGGTTCTCAGTTCAACTGAACCGACCAATTAACCCAGTCCACCGATTTTGTCAATTAGGAAACTCTACTAAAAACTTGAATAACCACCTTATAGAATCTCTCCTTCAAACTAAGTTTTTTTCCACCCACAAAGTATCAACTTGGTACTTTTTTAATTGAAACCACGTCCAACTTCATTTAAACTAATAAAATATTGGTTGACAAGTACGACTTTCTCCAACAATAATTGACTTATTTGTAAAAAAAATATTTGTATCATAATAAATGATTTATTTCAATTTTCAACGTAATATTATTTACTTTTTTTTTTCTACTGTACCTTTTACATTAATGAAAAATAGTAAATGGGATAATACTTGATAAGAATAGTTTAGTAAAAGTATTATTATATGTCTTATACTTTTTTTAATATGTGTGAAATAATCAAATGAATCAATGTGTAATATAGGGAGTAATATACTATAAAACTTTAAAGATGATAATAAAATATTGACAAAATACATGGTGTAGTCTTTTAAGTTACACGGAAATATCAATTGATCCTTTAACTTTTTTATACATCAAGTTCATCTTTTATGTTTGTAAAAGTTATAATGTTGAATTATTTCTATCTTCATTTCAATTAATTTGAGTTAGAGAATTTTATAATGAAAGTATGAGTTTTGCTTTGTTTTTTTGGCCAAATACTATAAGTTTTGTTATTAATCATATAAAAAATAATATAATAAATTTTCATGTGATTTCATGATATAGATCGAGAGAATTTTGTATTTAATTTCAAGAACTCTAAAATCTATCTCATTCAAAGTCTCTCTTTAAATATTTTTATAAAATTTGATTGATAGCTTATATTCTAATGATTATTGCAATTAAAATCCTTTAATAATTACATGAATTTATTCAAAAAATGGAAACAATTATGAATTTCAATTTTATGATTTGAAATTAAAATTATTGGTATAAACATTTATAAAAATATAAAACGAACTTGACACTAAAAGAAAGATAAAAATACAAAACAAAGAAAGATAACAAACTAACTTGTTAACGAGATGTATTTTGCCTAAAATATTTTACTTGTTTTTGTAAATATAAAATATATTCTATAAAATAATGAAACTTGGATGCCATTATCTCAACAAAGTTTACTTTATAATTTACATAAAATAGTTAACTAAGCGAAGCCAATCATGACTGAAATTGATTGTACACTGGAAACGTTCCTCTTACGTTAGTCTCTTCCTGTTTCAACCTCAATGCATCTTTTTTCCCCCTATTGTGATGATTGATCTTAGTTCACTGTACAAACCTTTAATCATATCTCTCTATGTTGTTTCAATAATTGATTGACACTAATTGAATAATTAGCTTTAGCCAGTGAAATCAAATGTCATAGATGTGGTGTTTCTTAAGCAAAGATGACATGCAGAGACATATTACAATAACAAATGACATTTCAACTGTGTTTGCACCCCAACTATCAACCATCATTTACAACACGGGGATCAGACAATTTCATAGATGTAGAACTTTGGATTATTGTTAAACCTTTTTTTTTTGGTTAAACCTATTGCTGTGTCGAACTTTAAACTGAAAAGTGACACTATTTAGTATTTTCACACATGATTTGCTTTAATCATCTTAGCTTTAGGACACATTGAGCGATAATCGGATTGCTTAAGCATATAACTAGAGATCCGATATTTAGCATCAAAACAAGTTATTAAAGCAACACCTTGCATTAAGCCGAAATCAATTACATTTTGTGACCCTAATCAAACATTAGTTTTCTACAAGTAAATTAGGCAATCAAGATGATACCACTTCCACCAAAAATTTCTTTCTTGAATTGAGTGTTGTGTAAGGTACTACTACAATAAACAGTTACCTCATGAAAAAACAAATTCAAGAGTTTGACCTTTCCTCAGAAAATCTAGGAAGTTGGACAAGTGAGTTTACGCGGGTGACCCCTTCCAAACCTGACCAGTTTTGATCATCTGCTGAAGCTGTTACATCTTCAACATCAACAGACACTGCTACATTAATCTCATTTTCTTCGGATGATCTTACCGTAAAGTTCCTTTGCAAAGACGGCTCGGACTTTTGTCCATCGTCTGACTCGATTGGATTCCCTGAATGGTTGCTCTGAATGGTGGCAGAAGAGAAACCTTGTTCTTCATAATCTGATTCTGAGTCCATTTTACCATCCAAAAATAGGCACACTACAGCACAGTCATCCATCTTCGAAGTTGGGTATTTGAGTTTCCATTCCCGAGCAGCAGAATTTACCACAATCCTTGCTGCTGATGATCGTGTTGGTGCTGAGGATACTATCTCAACCACCTCCTCATTGCTTAAAACATCCCAAACCTGGAAAAATGCCAAGATAATCAGTTACCATCAGTGAAGGAAGGAAGCTTTAGGGGATAAAATTCTATCTGCAGTTAATTCAGAGGAGAGGAGTAACATAACTGGAAAAACAACCCAAAGTCTATCCTCCATAAGTTATTAACAAATTAATTATATGTCATGCCCAATTATTCAATTCCTGCAGTAAAGTCAGACATTGACAAGTTTTTAAAAAGGGACCACGACTGCAATCTAGATAGCTACATCAAGATTTTCGAAATCTCCGCAATCATGATTGAGGCCACATCTGAATGTGATTCTCTGCCATATCAAAAAATGTCGATGCAACCGTGATTTAAATAAAACCTTGGACATATGGGAAGCTAGGCAATTAATAACATTGTGCCCTGTCAATCTCACCCAGTGGCCAGTAATGAGATATATTGCCCTTGCAGATTGCAAAATGCCCATTTTTCTTATATTTGTAGGCTAGTCAAAGTGAAACTGAGTCTAAATATCTTATTGACTATTATTTTTTCCATGGATTGTACAACCAAATCCTAGTTACTTGAAAACTCGATGCCTTTCACGCAGACCTAAATTATATATATCTCAAGTTGCCAAAAGGCTAGCTAACTAAATTTTTATGCTGCCAATTTACAAACAAGACAAGTTATTAGTTCTGTAAAATTGTTGAACACACTATTCTACTTCTACTCAATGGTTGGTTCTAAAAGCCACTCAGTTTCCTTCCTATCAACATATGTTTAATGCTATGCCACAATTCATTACTATTAACATTTGTCTACACTGATTGCATTTTCTTATTTCAATATAAGAGCTTTGTCTTGGTAAGATGATTTCCTTATGGCAGTCACAAGCCACAATTTCCTACTAACCAAGAGAAACTAACTTCAAAATTGCAGCTCACATATGTTGAATTTCTTATTCATACAGAAAAATAAAAAAACTTTCAAAATAACAAAAACTAACAGCTAACAAAATAGATTTGAGATTGAAAATGTTTACCCCGTCAGAGGCAAGAACAATGAATTGATCTCTCTCAGTAAGCAGCCGGTGAGAAAATTCAGGTATAGAAATCACACCATACTCCTTCAAGCAGAAATCTCCAAATGCTCTAGCCATTGCTAATCCCGGTGCATCATCAAAAGGCAACCAAACCCTAGGCACTTCCGGCTCATCTTGCAACGCGAACACCCTCCCCTTGCACTGCTTGATTCTTTCCGCTTCTCCTATAAAGAATTTCCATCCAAATTGGGAATTCAGTTAGCATAAAGAGAAAATCATACATTCATCAACGAGAGAATAAATGTTAACGACATATGACGCACTTGGCAAATCAGGCTTCAAATCAACAGTCAACTGAACTGCCACCATGGTGTCATTGCTGTCTTTGGATCCCATGATTGCTCGCGAATCCCCGATATATCCCATGAACAGATTTAAACCCTGGTAAGATAAGAAATTAAGAAAACTGCAAAGAGAATAGAAAACAAGAGTGTACATGCTTCTCCATCCTAGTACCTGCTTCACTATAGTCACAGCTGTGCTTCCACTACAGAAGCAGTCTACATTTGGATGAGACCGAAGCTCTTTGTCCATGGCCTTGTATGTTTTCATGAAAGCTTCTCTCCAAGTCGAATTCAGTTTATCCTCAGCAGAACAATCCTTCTCAAAGTCTCCACCATCCAGTTTTATGTTCTGTTTGAAACAACCTTTACCTGACCTATTTTGCTTCGATTCACTAGAATGCAAAAATGAAAGCAATTTTACAGGCAAAGTATCCCTCACTTTCCGTGCAACTAGATGACCATGTGGACCATGGCCATCAAAGACACCACAAAAGACCGTATCTTCAGACATGAAATCCTACACAAAAACAGATCCAGACTTCCAAAGTAAGATGTCAATATCTAAACTTAACCGTGTTTTTATTGAATCATTTATAAGAATCACATATTGCATATCCCGAATAAGATGAACATACTTACTTCCCACACAACCATGGCATCCTGATTAATGCCCTTGCGGCCTTGCTGCGTAAATATGCAAGAACCTCGACTCTTTCCGTTTGTGAAAATCCTGCTAGGTAAGGATGATAAATGTTGTAACGAAATAACATGGTCAGAGAATGTTCTCCTTGCTCTCTTTTTCCCACAGAATCCAATTTCTAAGCAAGATGAAGTAGTGACCATCTCTCCATTACTCCCGCTGCTACAAGTACTTCGACTACTCGTTGAAACACAACAACCCATTTGATGGGGGTGAGTTTTAAATGCTTCCCTTTCAACTATAGATCTCAAGTTCACATCAATTGCTGATATTGCAAGTTTGGTCAACTCAGCAAAACAATTTTGACTCCAAATATTCTCTCAGGTCAAAATATAAGTCACTTTACAACTCATTGTAGAAAAATGGGCTCTTTCAACACTAGTCAAATGGAAAATCGGGTAGAAGCTATTTGAATGGATAATGAAACCAGCTGAACACAAGAAAACAGGTGACTGGAATAGTTAATGTATGATGATCTCACAAACTCTAGCCAATACAACATGCATAAAACAATTAAAAAAAACAAAGTTAGGCAAAACAAGTTATATGAATAGAAAAATTCCCAACCATGTGAACAAGGAATAGAATATACTAAAAAACACTGATAATTGATACAGTCAAAATGGTGTTTGAAATAATTTAATCCTGAAACCGTGCATTAAAAACTAAACCAAAACAAGGACCATAGTTTGTTTCTTTCCTTTTCAATAAACATAGATCCTTAAGAAGATCAAATAAATATCAAACCAAGTGATCTCCAATTTGCATCTTAATAGCTTCTCTCTCTTAAATTCAAAACAAACCCAAACCAAAAAAAAATTATAGAAACAAAAAACAAACAAACAAACAAACAAGAAGAAAAGATGAATAACATGATTCTTTTTGTCAAAAATAAAACTTTTGGGATAAAAGAATAAGACTGTTCATTGAAATTTATTATAAGCTTGCTTACCTTTATAACCATGTGGAACAATATAATTTGGTAAATGAAGTAATGCACCGTTTCAGATTTCAGAGAGAGTAAAGCAAGAAAATCAGTACAAAACTCCAAAAAAAAAAAAAAATAGACTAGTTTCCCACTACAAAGAAATACGAGAAGAGATAAAGTGAAAAGAAAAACACCCCAAAAAGCAGAAAAAGACGAAAGAGACCGTGATCTCGTCAAACAGAGAATCAAAGGTAGACAGACCAAAAGAGTACCTACGAAATCAAGTAAATGTCACATTATACAACAACTATCATAACAAAATATTATTAAAAAGAATATAAAGCAATAGTTAATTAACAAATAATCAAGTAAATTATCATAGTGAAATTGACAGCCAAAAAACCCATATATAAAAAATAAAATAAAAGCAACTTAGTAGAAACAAGAAATATTTACAACAAAGTAACAAAATTGAAAACCATTTGCAAAAAATGAGGTTGACACTTATGGTTGAAAAAACCTCAACCTTGTTGTGACTTGAGTTCAAGTCTGAAATTCTTAAATTCTCGTGAAGTTGATGATTCTCTTTGAATTTTCTCCTTGAGTGGGAGTTTCATAATCTAAATTTAAAAAAAAACAAAAGTTGAAAACCTATGAAGGACAGTGCAAGACACAACACTGAACACATCGACACAACTGAAAAAATTAATTAATTGAACTATGAATGATGGCACACGACACAACACTAATATGTCGACATTGTTAATAATTTTAAAAAAATTAATTAAATTTAATCAATGTAACGTGTCAGTACATAGCTAAAATCATATAACAAAAAAGATTTGAGAAGACAAAACCTAAAATAAAATAGGAGAAAAATCCAAACAAACAAATTTATAAGAAGGCATAGAAACTTGGTTGTATATACATAAGCAAATAGTAGTAATTTATTGGCATTAAATTTGATCATACTTTTCCACTGAGTGTAAGATGAAGGTAGTTGAAGCCGTGCAAGTGTGCAATTAATCAAAGAAAAAAGTGATAAATTTTTGCATTTGAAAAGTGTGAAAACGGTAGTAAAAGTAAGAGATTGATTACCTTTAGTTAGAATGCAGAAAAATGAGCTTGAGGGTGGAAGAAGAGAAAAGGGAATGAATTGGAGAAGAGGTTTGAGTATTAATAAGGAAAAGTGGAGTGGATGGATGGGGATGGGGATGGTGGTAGTGGTGCATTCATTGCAAAAGCAAAAAGAGAGTAAAAGTAGGGATATGAGGTCAAATAGACACGTATAGTTAGTGAGTGACTGACCTTTGTTAAATACCAAATTAATTACTCTATCTATCATTTACTACATTAATACAATTAAAGCATATTGTTATTTTCCTTTTTTTTAATTTACTACTACTAATTATGTTATTTTTGTTTTTTTTATTGGTGATGTGTGTATCACTTTCTTTATGTACAAAAATTTAAGATGAAGGGATGGTACTCTACTTTAAAGTAAAAAAGATCTTAAGACTATTAAACATTTATAACATAATTATTATAAAACTTGTTTAATTCATAATTCAGATGTATTTTTGAAACAATTATTACTACTAAATAATTAATAAAAATAATTTTATAAGAGTGTTAGACTCTTTTATTTATAAAAATATTTTTTCTTAATTTGTACAAAAGATAACATAGAGACATATAACTTAAAATTCAAAGAATAAAAAGGGATTAGGATATAGAATACATTAAAATTAGAATTGTTGGAAATTGGATATGATCTATTTTTTTTAATAAGAAGAGGTGAAACACCAAGAGAACAAAATCACGAGGAGGAATGAAGAAAAAAATGAAATCGGTCAATACATCCAAGGAGGAAAAATAAGGAATTATATTAAATCACGATCGATTTGAGAAGAAGGATAAATTTAATAAAAATATCTGCTATTTGATTGACTTCACGATAGATATGAGATAGTTTGAAGTGATCAAAGTTTGCAAGCATTTTCTTTATATACAAGTGACAAAACCATAACATAAATGTATATTAGAATAATTCTTCAAATTAAAGACATTGCTACTTAAGCGTCTGATTTAATAGCAATGTTTCTGAACCTTTTGGAAAAGCCAACTCCAAACCATTATATATTGTCCAAAGTCTTGTCATTGGATCGTGCACACTCCTAATGCCTAATGCATTAGAGTAGTAGCCAAAGATGAAAGCATAAGTGTGAACATGAACCATGCTTTCATAAGTTGTCATTCCATTTGAGTTTTGGACTGCACCATCTTTATTGAGAGCCATCCTACCATCCTCTAGATAATGCCAAAAAACCAAAGTTGAGGAGGAGCCCAACACACCTGCAAGACTAGCATGAATTAGTTGAGTATTCGATATAGACATTGCTTGGTTCTTGACTTTGGTGTCGATGCTACTTGAGGTGAGAACAACGTTGAGAATCCCATTGTCTGTAGAAACACTCTTCAAGTTATCCAAAAGCCATATATTCAAATACGTAGTAAAAATCTCATTAGTCAAATGATCATGAAACACATGATGCTAAAACTTTGATGCAAGTTGACAATCACGCAAAATATGAAGGATCGACTTGCTAGCGTTGCCACAAACTAGACACAAGTCACTATTGGTCATGTGACGACGAACTCGTTGAATATTTATAAGCAAACAACCACAAGCAGTTTTCTACAAGAAACACATGAAACGTTCTAATTATTATAAAATTTACTATTATTATTATTATGACAATTATATAATCCTCGTGTTCCTTTTTAATTTTCATTTTACGGTTATTTATGCGTACTAAGAAAATGATTGAATTTTGCTAACATTAACGAAAGTATTCATCGCTTTCTATAATATTTTAACTATTTATATATTATTTTAATCCATATATTTCTCTCTTTTTTTGTTGGTAAATTGAGTATCTTCCATCTGCAACTGCAAAGTCTAATCTTTCGAATTACAGATCCCTCCACCCGCAACTCTCCCTAAGAGTTTTAATATTGTTGCATGTTCAAACTCAAGTTCGAACACGAGACCTTGGTTAATCCACATATTTCTCCCTCTATGATAAATAGTAAGAGATAATTTTGACAAAATAATAGGTAATCTATCTATTATCTTCTATTATCTATTATCTTTTATATATCTATAATAGCAAGTGTCTAGTAAAAAGTCCAAAATATTCATATCTATAATTTTAGCACCTCACTAATAGTAAGGATAAATTAGTCATTTTAATTTTATCTTCTCTCTATTTCATTCTATCTTTTAAATTTGAAATTCAAATTTCAAATAATTCTCACTTACACTCCCTCTCTAACTTTACACTTTTACAATTTTTAATACATTTTATTTCTCTTAATTTTCAACTTTTTTTTAGATCTCTCTACTCATACTCTTTAAACAACTTTTTAAATATATATTTTTTTAAAAAAATAAATGAGGAGGATGAAATTTGTATTATCAAAGTGACATTAATGACCATTTTACAACGATCTTTGAGATAATTTAAACTCGATATTTTAAGGTTACAAGACTAAGCTCTAACCATTTAACTAACACCTCAAATATTTTAAATTTATTTTCTTACATCAACCTTTAATGTTAATGTGTACTTTTAAATATTAATTGCTTAGGAAAAAATGAATGTATATTTTATTATGATATTTCACTCATCAACTAGCTAAGAGATAATGTGCATTTGTGTTAGGCAATATGTTTTATAAGCATTATATATATATAGCATGCATTTATCTCCTCTAAAGTGAAAAATTAGTAAAATGAGTAAATTAATAGTTAATATTATAACTACTCATGTTGATCATGCGTGTGCATATAATATAAATATTTAATTTTTTTATCAATAGTTGATATTACTCACTTTCATCTAGGACAAATAACTTCTTTCCCTAATCTAATTTTATAACCAATAAATTTTTCAATGGTATTTTTACCACCAAAAATAAAATTTTCGCTTTCTATTCTCTTATCTCTCTTATATTTTTATATTTTTTTTTATTTTTTTTCCATTTCTCTTATCTCTATTATTTTTATTTTC
>JBBPBQ010020323.1:25266713-25303055 GCA_037974755.1 Cicer yamashitae
ATATATATATATATATTTGAATTACTAATTACTAACATTTGTTTATAAAAAAATATATCTATAAAACATAATGTACAAATACCTTCTTACCTTAATTTAATTTTATAACACATAAAAAAAATATTGGATAATGCTCATGGTGTATATTTTTGTATACTCCCATTGTTGGTATCTATCTTTGCATTTCTTTTGTATAATCAAACTTAAAGTGAAAATTATTTTAACACTTTGCGTTTCTTTTTAATATACCACTTAATACATAAATGGCAGACATAAAAATTACCCCTAAAACTTATTTGCAAAGGAAAAGTAGGGACCACTATCATCATTTTACCAATTTGTGTCTTTCTCCATAAGTTCATTAAATATAAGTGAAGAAAAGATCGATGATTAATTTGTCAAAAAAAAAAAAAAAGATTGATAATTATCCTTCACGGGTCAATTAGTTAATAGATGAATTTATATTTGACTATGAGTTCATAGTTATAAATGGCTCTTCACGAGTCAATTAGTTAATAGACAACTCTTCATAGGTCAATTAATTAATAGATAAATTCATAGTTGTAGATGATTCTTACGGGTCATTTAGTTAATAGATGAATTCATATTTGACTATGAATTTATCTTTTAAATATCTAATAGATAAAAGCGTGAGAAATTTCTATATATAATTAAAATTTATTTGTATAAAGTCAGTTTTTAAATTTACAAAGGTTTAAATATGTCTTTGGTCCCTAAAAATATACAATTTTTTATTTTAGTCCCTATAAGTTTTTTTATTTGGATTTAGTCCCCATAAAATCAGAGACAATCGGTTCTGGTTCCTAAAAAAAGAGTTGATAAACCATCATGAGACGTGGGTCTATACACCAATAAATTATCTTTTATGATATATTAAAAATTAAAATATTTTATATTATTAATTAATAAATTTATTTATTGATCATTTAATAATTAGTGTTATTTTACAAAGAAAATATGAATAGAAATTAAAAGAGGAGTTTAGGGGTTTTTGGAAAACTCGTCATTCTTTTAATGTTGATTTAACGTTATGGACCAAAATCAATCGTTTCTGATTTAACAGGGACTAAATCCAAACAAAAACACTTACAGGGACTAAAATAAAAAAGCGGTATATTTGTAGGGACCAAATACATATTTAAACCTTTACAAAATAACACAACAACGCGAATCCTTGTAAATGCACGAGTATTTTGCTAGTACTACCTTAAACTTTGAAACAAATAATAAAAAAGTAAACAATTTATTTTAAAAAAAATACATTTTTTTTCTTCTAAAAAAATGACATCTAAAAATTAACGGGAAGAGTTTATAACATATCTAACTTTTTCTCATAAAACAACTAATTACTAATACAAATATAATAAAGCCCAATGTAATGTAGAACAAGAGGATCTAGTTCCAAGGGATGATCTAGTAAAATCCCCACGTGGAAGACCTCGGTGTTCAACCATCGACGTCATCCCATGCAACCCACTAATACAGAGACATAATCTAGAAACACCGACATGCTATCAGCACTCCGCATATCGTGAATCATAGTTAAACCCAGGTGCGAAACTTAGTTATGACAGGGAAGGATCGCGACCACAAAAAAAAAAGTAAAATGACCAACATACCCTTATTGAAATTAGAAAATAACAAACATACCTAAAACCCAAAATATGTATCTTCTCAAATCTCTCTCACTCTCGTGACAGTTTATAGAATCCAAAATCGCTCTTTCCCTTTCCAATTTCCAGAATCGCCGCCAGTCGACCCGCAACACGTCGACGTGTCTGCTCCTCAGTCCTCAATTTTTGCCTTTGTTCGTCTTCGTCTCTACTCGCCACTGTTCACTCTGTCTCCCTCCTCAGTCGACCCTCAGGCATGCGGCGCGATCTCTGCCACTACCGTCTACTTGTCGCCAACTGCACAGTGCCCCAAATTAGAGTATTTTGGTCACCATTGATGTGAGTAACTGATTGGTGATACTCCTTTTGAGTTTGATATTCCCTTTGAGTTTGATAACTTGTTTCAATTGATAATAAATTGAGTTTGAATCTGATTATATTTTTGCATCATTCTGAATCTCTGATTTGTGGCTGTGACTTTGATTTGTGACTCTCTTTGTTTTTGCATTATTTTGACTATGACTAAATCTTTGATTTGTTGATTTATTTAAATTTTTTATTTGTATTAGAGATATTTGTGAGAATGAAGAAGAGTAAAAGAATTTATTCTTTTTTCAAGAGAAAAATATGTGAGAGTGAAAGAGATGAAGAAATTATAACTTCTACATCTGAAACTAACTTTGAGAATCGAAAAATTGAAGAAAATGAGAATCATCTTTCCAAGGTTCCTATAGTTTTCGAAGATGACTTTGAGAAATGTTTAGAACGTGACCCCGGAAAGGGCCCTCAAATTTGGCAATATCCACCAAGTCAATTGGATGCAATACGAAGAGCTTATCTAAAATGTGGTCCTTATCAAATAAATTTAGAACAATATCCTTTGTCCGGCAACGAGGTTCATCCAAGACAGTTTCAATAAGCTTGGTTTAACATATTGTCTTCGTGGCTAGAATATTCACCTTCTAAAGATGATGCATATTGCTTATCATGCTATCTATTTAGCAAAAGACCAAATGGACGTCCCGTATTAGATGTCTTCATTAGTACAGGTTTTAGAGGTCCGAAGAAAGTTAAAAATGAAAAACATTGCGCCTTTCTCAAACACATAGAGATGGATCCTTGCCACCACACAACAATGCAATGAAATCTTGTCTAGACCTATTGAATCAAGATGGATATATTAGGAATGCTATTCCACTACAAAGCTCAGAATAAATTTTGAAGAATCGAATACGTCTCAAGACATCAATTAACACTGTTCGTTGGTTAAGCCTTCAAGCTTGTGCTTTTTGGGGGCGTGATGAAACTCGTGGGTCAAGCAATCAAGACAATTATTTTCAATTGATAAATCTCTTGGCATCTTACAATGATGAAGTTGCAAAAGTTGTGTTGGAAAATGCTCCATATAATTCCAAGTATACTTCACATCAAATTCAAAAATAGCTCTTACATATTCTTTCTAGTAGGGTGAGAAAACATATATGTGAAGAAATTGGTGATTCCAAATTTTGAATCGTTGTAGATGAAGCTCGTGGTGAATCAAAAAAGGAACAAATATCTCTTGTGTTAAGATTTGTTGACAAAGTTGGTTTAATACAAGAGCAATTTTTGTTGTGCCACATGTTAAAGACACTACAACTTTAACTTTGAAAGAAGAAGTATGTGATATACTTTCTCGACATAATCTTGATGTTTCTAACATTCGTGGTCAAGGGTATGATGGTGCTAGTAATATGAAAGGAGAATGGAACGGTTTACAAGCACTATTTATGAAGGATTGTCCTTATGCATACTATGTCCATTGTTTTTCTCATCAATCGCATCTTGTCTTGGTTACTGCACAACGAGAAGTTGTTACAATTAATAAATTCTTAGAGAAGCTGACTTTTGTTTGCATTGTTGTTTGTTCTTCTACTAAGGATCATGATGAGTTACAAGATTCTCAATTAGAGGAAATTGCAGATTTGCTAGAAATTGATGAGATTGTAACTGGTAAAGGTGCATATCAAATTGGTACTTTGAAACGAGCTGGGCATACTCATTGGGGATCACATTTATCTTCAATTTGTAGCTTGATAAATATGTATGAGGCAACTTGTACAGTTTGAAAAAAATTATAAATGAAAGAACAAGTTATTCGACACACGGGGATGCTGATATGCTTTATCAAGCCTTACAACAACAATCTCATGATGTATTTAATGTCATGTATTTGGTTGGAACAACAAAGTCTCTTATTCAAGCCTTGAGAGTAGATGGTTGGGATGCATTATTTACTAAAGTGAAGACTTTTTGTGAAAAACATAATATTGAGATTCCTGATCTCGATGATGTTCATTCAATAACAAGATTTGTACGCTCTCGTCTTCAACAAGGTCAGGTTACAATAGAGCATTATTTTATAGTTGAAATATTTTTTTACTGCCGTTGATGACCAATTACAAGAGTTGAATAGTAGATTTAGCGAGCAAGCAATGGATTTGTTAACTCTAAGTTGTGCTTTGACTCCTAAGGTTAATTATAAAGCTTTTAACATTGAAAAAATTTGCACTCTAGTTGAAAACTATTACCCTACGAATTTCAATATGTAAGAGAAGATTAATTTAAAATTCCAAGTCCGACATTTCTTGGTTGATGCTCGTTAAAGTTTAAATTTGAAGAATTTATCAACTGTCCAAGAGCTGTGCTCATGTTTGGTTGCAACTAAAAAGGCGCAAAATATCTACTTGATTGATAGACTACTCATCTTATCAAGACTCTTCCGATTTCTATTGCCCCAACTAAAAGATATTTTTTAGCAATGAAAATTATTAAGTCTAGGTTAAGAAACAAGATGAAAGCTGACGTTTTGGCATATAGCATGTTGGTTTATATTGAAAGGGAAATTGTTACAAGTATCAGCTCTAA
Source organism: Cicer yamashitae (assembly GCA_037974755.1). Lineage (NCBI taxonomy): Eukaryota > Viridiplantae > Streptophyta > Magnoliopsida > Fabales > Fabaceae > Cicer > Cicer yamashitae. The sequence continues at coordinate 25,271,255 of JBBPBQ010020323.1, forward strand.
GTCTATTATTGATGTATTCAACTTAATTAAAGAACGTAGAGCATTGCTTTAAGGTATTTTTAAGTCATGCAGTTAAATTATTTGATACTCCACTATGTGTTTATTACAACTTAATTTTTTACTATATAATATTATTTGTATATTTGATTTTTATACATTATAATTTTATGTTGGCCACCTCAAACTTTTTAGTCAAGCTCCGCCACTGGTTAAACCGGATAGTGCTCATTGCCTATCTCGGTGTACATGTGCATCTCCAGTAATGATAATTCCACAATGACCTTAATGGTTGCCTTATTAATAATAGCAACAAAATTAAGTTCAACCACTTTATAAAGGAGGGATTCATCCCCTAGGTAACACATATGTTGCTCATTACTTACTATATTAGTTATCTTCTTACACTCTGCCTTACTTTGACATCAGAGTGTACGAGAAGAATTAGCTCAAATTAAGATACCATTGTATCCTATTCAGAACCAACATCACTGCCACCAGATATTAATCTCTTGAGTTCATACAGGAACAACAGTGAAATTATATTAATCATGTAAATTAAATTAAAAAATTTAATAAGTCATATTTCTATCATTTGAGACTATTCTTTTGGTCTAAGATGTTAATTGAGAATTAAATTCTAAGATCTTAAACTCATATTTTCTCTTTTTGAAACATTGTTTAATTACACATGCACGTTAAATGATCTAGTCAACATGAAGTCTTAACACATATATATTTGATGGAAAATGATGGAAGATGAGTGGAATGAAAGATTAGGGGATTGATTCAAGTTATGAAAGTTTGGATTGCCCCAAATTTGACTCTAACAAGTAGTTTTCATAGTTAGTGGAAAGTGAGATTGCCCCAATTTATGCTCAAAAGGTAGGGAAGAAGGATCAAATTGTTTATCCGGTCACATAATGATGAAGAAATAATATAAAAATGGATTTAGTTATTGCGTTTGACCAATTTTTGAACTTGAAAAAGTGATAATTTTTTCCCCCTATCCTAGGAAGATATGACAAGAAAGCGTAGGGATTAGATGAAGAATTGTGCAATTGTCCTAATTTGAATTTTGTGAATACATGAGACACATGACATAAATGAGAGATGAAGGAATTGCCCTATGTTGGATATACACATAATATATGAATGAAGTGAAAAAGTGTATGAATTACGCTAAGCAGGGTTTGATCTCTTTCAAACAATCGTGGTAAATATCTTTTAGGTGTACACGGATTCCATAAAAAAATTCAACGATAAGTTTTATACTATCCATCTCCAAAGACCTGAGGCGCATAGATATTTCTGCAATCGACTCCCTTTGCAGAATGAAGTCGGGGTAGCCTTGAGGACCAAGAGCGTTTCGGAGGAGGCCGATTGGGTTGACTGATTCCCTTAATAATGGTCATTTTGTCATTTTCAAAAGAAGCGGTCAGAAATGGTCTTCAAATAGAGGGATTTGGACTTCGTCGAGGTTGCTACTTTAAGTTTTATGCGTGAATATGTCGACGGAATAGAGTCTTGGGGGGTAGCGATCAATTCTACGAGACACTTAGGTCCTCCTAAACTGCAAGACAACTTAAGCAATATCTGAGTGTCTTGGTATGAACCCTAACATTTATTTATTCGAACTCAATACTCTAGTCATGTTTTGTTATTTTGCGCTAACTTTTTTTTTAATTATGAAACCAATATGCATAAGCTCGAGTGGTTGAGGCAGAAGAAGCTTGAACATGAGAGCAGTAAGCAAATCACATTCTCTTCCCCTATAGTTGTGACACTTGTCCGGTCGATGCTTCAACTAAAGAGACCCCGGACAATCATGCATCTGGCAACAATAAACAATCTTTTGGGCACAAGTTTGCAGTGAAGGGGGTAAAAACTAGAGTCAAAGGTGCCCAAGTTATCAAGCAACCAAAGGGTCTTCTTATGCTTCTAGGGCCATGAATTTGTTGGCGGTATGGACCTCTCCGCTTTCATCGTTGTCTGAACTTCTAAAAAACTTGATGGATCCATTCGAGGAGGCTTTCCTTGCTGACCAGAGGCCTGACACCCTTTTGGCTTCGCTAGTCGACAACATGTTCGACATTGTGAAGGTGATGTTTGTCGCCTGCTCCCTTCTAAGCGTAGATCAGAATAAGGCTTTGGAGAATTTCAGGATTGGTGCTAATAAGGCCAAGTTGGAGGCTCGTGTCCGAACTTTTGAGATCAGTAAAAAAGATTATAAAGAAAAGCTCAAGGCTGTAGAAACGCTTAATTTTGACGTGGATGAGGTTGAGAAGGCAACATAGGATGCGAAGGAAGTTGTGAGGAACAGAAAATGACCTTCGTCGGGGAGGTTTGAAACCAAGGTTCTAGAAGTAGGGGTCCCGTTGGAAGGGTTAAAGGCAAGTTCGAGGTGTAAGAATCTCAAGCCTGGAGGAGGAGGTGAAAAACTTGAAGGCCCAACAAGAGGTCGCAACTAAGGAGAGCGCGATGTTCTTCAAAATCACAAAGGGCATTGTTTCTGAGTCCTTCCATAATGGTGTCAATCAAGTTGTCTGCTTCAACAACAGTCGAAACTTGACTTATTTCACTTCTTTGGCTTGTTTTTAAAAATGTGGTTGAGGTTGTCAAGGTACACTCAATTGTAATGCATTTTAAATTTCTATTTATCTTCGACTATTGCTTTTAGTTTTGCAACCTTGATGTAACAATCATAGATTTATTTCTAAAATAATTGTGTACTTGTACTAATAATCCTATTTTGTTAACCAAATGAGTTGCATTTGGTTAGATGATAAAGTAGTTTCAACAGTATTGGATTCAAACAACTATGTGTGAGTTTGTTGCTAGGTGTTTCCCAGCCAAAGGTTTCTCCTACAATCCTTATCCCTAAGCTTGTTCATGGATCGAGGCATACGAATATGACTACACCCTCAATAGTTTGGTGACTAGATGAACATGTAGGGTCTACTAGGAAGGAGGCCTCATCAGCCATGCCCGTCTAGAATGAAGGAGAACGCCTCTCTTGTGGCATATTATCCAAGTCGTCAGATTGGGAGGGATGTGCCTAGGCTGACAAGGTCCCGTTCTGCAATGACATGACAAGAAATATATATTTGAAATGTTTGCATTAGTATTCATAACTTGGTCAAAATTTGTCTTACAAGCATTTGAGTTCGGCCATATGCGGCTTTTCGAACGTTTGACTGTAATAAATGTTAAAATTTTCAATGTTTCATGTCGAGGGAATAGCCTTGTCGAGCAACGTTTCTAGAATGTACGCTTAGTTCTCTGTTTTAGCAGTTACACGGTAAAGACCATTCCAATTGGGCGCTAGCTTTCCTTGTTCAAAATTTTTAAGCCAAATGTCTGCTCGACATAATACAAGATCTCCCACTTCAAAGCTTCTGGGAATGACTCTCCAACTATGTTTAGAAGATATACTTCTTTTTATGGCGTCTTCGTTCAATTCAGCCAAACTTCTTGTTTCATCTAGCAAATCCAACCCATCTCTAAGCATTTGAGTTTTTTTTTTGTGGTGGCGTCGAATTCGCTGTTCTCCAATTGAGTTCCATTATTTCCACTAGAATCACAACTTTCGTTCCATATGCAAAGCAAAAAAAAGGATTCCCTTATTCTTTGGGACTTATCATCCTCGTAGGTCACATATAACTCCACGTAGCCCCATGGTCGGCTAGTGAACCCTTGAAGATCCTATCCGAAGTATGGAGCCAAAAAAATTTCTCTTAGTTAAAGAGTCCAGAAAAGGTTTGCATACATGATGTCACAAGAGCTGGCCTGGTTAACTATGACCCTCTGTATGATCGTGTTAGCCATATGAGCCCATACTAGTAGTGGAACATGGTGGTTTAGGAAACCCCCTAGCATTTCACTGTCATAGAATGAGATGGAGACGCGCTCTGTTGTTGCCTTTACTTGGGGAAGCGATGTGCTAGTTTGGATGCATTCAAAGAGTTTTCTTTTGACAGTGTTTATGATCCCTTCCACCTTCATGCTAAAGCTGCTAGACACCACCATTGTGGCTAAGAAATTTTCCCACAAGCTGAGGAAGATGCATTCTTCGACCATAATTGGGCGTCCCCAAAGGTCAAGCAACTCATGTTCTAGCATCATCATGACTGACATCTTAGCCAACTCTTCCTTCTATTTCTCAGAGTATAAGTTGGCGTCAGGCATATCCACTGTCTTCGTCGAACGAGGTGATGTTCTTAAGGATTCTATATCCCCGACGCCTGATCGTCTACTGGTGTTATCCGTTTTATTGTACCTGCCTAGCTTCCCTTTATGTATCAATTGTTTGATGTCATCTTTGAGCTAGTTGCACTCTTCAGTGTTTTGCTGAATGGAACTTGCAGTACTTAGACTTATTCATGCTTCTTCTGTCTTTAATGGGATGGGGGAAGCAAATTCGCGCTTCCTTGTATTAAGTGTTAACAAATTCACTAAATATGTGCTCGTGTGTTGTTAGAATGTGTGTGTAATCCATGAACCTTCTTGGTCGTGATCGGTCCTTGTCTTTTAGTTTTACGTTTTGAAGTTTGTCCTTGCGAGGTTTCTTCAGTCCTCGATCACGCTGGACCTCAATTGCTTTCTCCTTTTCCTCGAAAAGGATAAATTCATTGGCCTTTATCAGCAATACATTTGTGTCCTGTGGCTCCTCTAAAGCAATATTAAGGCAAACTCGTTGCCCCGCTTAAGACCTTGTTCTAGATAATGCATTTTCATGCATCCATCATATTTATAGCCTTTTAACTTGGCAGACTCCTTGATAAACCTATCAATATAGTCGTGTAGGAGTTCGTCGTTCTCCTTATATAGTGCTCCCAAGTTGGCGACAGTCTTCGGTTTGCGTCAGCAAGTCGTGAAGTGTGATGTAAACTGTTGTTACAATTTTTTTCGATGAATCTACCTAGTTTGGTCGGAGGCCTATGAACCAGGTCATTGTCTCCCTCTTTAATGTCAAAACAACAAGTTTACATTTCACTGGTCTTTGGGCGTCACGGGACGAGAGCACAATGTTGATGTTCTCGATGTGATCGTCGGGATTAGTAGTACCATCATAGGTGCTATCTAGTGGTCTAGAATCAAATATGAATTAATCTTGGCGATGGTCCACGTTGGGAACTACGCTCGTCCATTTCGTTAGAGCTGCTAGAGGCGAAACAAGAATGATGCTTGTGCGATTAACGTTTGGAGCTGGCATGGCGCTTTCAGTTGTGATAAGGGGAACAACGGTGAATGGATGGATTTTTTGAAGAGATAGTGCAACAACTTTTCTATGGAGGGGATAGGTTTCTCAAACGGCGAAGTGGTGACGAACGCGACGAATATTCAAAACACCAACAAACAAATCTTATTGTCTACACGTTTATCTTTGTATTCTTGTGGTGTGCGTTCAACTACGATGCGTTGATAGTAGGGATTTTTCCCTACTAATCCTCGACTCGCATGAGGTGTAGGTTTTGCTCATGGATCATCTTATTTTGGTTTGAAGCAACACTAGTAGATTGGCGACCAAACCGTCTTGGTTCGCCTCACCCGTGGCATTCATGGTAAGAGGATCTTGTTGAAGAACTGGTTGGAGTATAGGAGATAGTACAAGAGAGTGATTGACGTCCTCAAATTGGTGAAACTGAGACTTGAGAATGGGGAAACCACACTTGGATTTTGATCCAGCCATCTCAATCGTAATCGGGATCAGAAAGAGTAGAGTAAGGGGAGAAGAGATTCCCACGGACAGCGCCACTTATCTACATTGGACCACTTGAGACGACTGAGATCTGGAGATGGTGGTAGCGAATAGTGGAATACAGTTGTTCAGCTTTCGGAGGGGCGGTACCTGCAAGCATTTCGATGCCCAAGTTAGTAGGACTTGGGGGAGGAAAAGGTAGAATGAATAGTGCATACTTGATTTCAGATGTGGAGACCTAATTATAGGAGGCCATCGAGGATTGATGACGTGGAGATGGTTATTTCATTGTGGAGGGCCCGACGCAAAATGCGGGGACCCAATTGATTGTTATCCAACAGTCCTGATTGACAAAACGGAAATCTAATACTAGAATCAATTCTATAGGGGAAGAGTCTTGAGTCTGGCCATTGGTGGATTGGGCGTGAGTCTGGTCCGAAATAATATGTAAAAATGATTTTAATGAAATTTCTTACATGTTTGATATCACAGTGGATCAAGCATAGTTAAACTACGGTAAAAGCATGTTAGAGAAATTTTTATGTGTTTTATCGTGCATCGCACAAATGAAACGTCTAGTAGCAATATATTTTAACTACTATGTTTGAATATCAAAAAATGCATCATTTAAAAAGTTTAAAACATGGTTTGACTCTAAAAATAACAGTTTTAGACTCTATGCAATAGTCAATAATTACTATCTGATATAAACTTGTAACAAATATATCTTTTAAAATTGAAACTAATTAATCAAGATGATGTGTGGTGCAATTAGTAGATACTATGTTCCAACCATGTGTTTGATGATTCAATTATTGGTAGGTGTATATGTAAAAATATTTGTTGGAAATAGCTAATCTTTAGTTTAAAAATACAAAATGTATTTACTTAATTTAATATTTTATGGTTGATCTAGTTTTTTTTTGAGGAAGTTGATTTAGTTAATATATAATCAATGAAATTGTTAGCATCGGTAAAAATAGTTAATAAAATTTGCAAATTGACGCTTACCCCGTTGCTATTGTAACACATCAACCAAACTACTTAATTTGTTAGAGGCTATAATATGGCATACTCAATAAATATATAGTTTTTTTATTTGAATTCTATGTCAAGAATAGATTTCTAAAAATTAAATTGCATATGAAATTTATGAGACTAAAATTATTTAATGTGTTAGGATCTCGAGGTAACAACTTATCGTACCGCATATGTTTTATTTATGTGGCATTTATGTGAGATTTATATAGAAGGCCACATATTTATTTAGCTATAGCCCTAATGAAAGAAGTTAGATGATAAATTATTTTGATTATTTGTCAATTTATAAAATTTGAAAACTATTTTAATCGGTACATTTATTTATGGTAAACCAGATATTCGTGTAAGTTGGGGTTGGAATATATTAGCCTGAGGTGGACTTTGTAAAACCTAAATCTAATCTGATAAAAAAAAGTCAAAGCATAAGTCTGGAAGTGACTTGTCATAGACTTATTTTTAGGGGTGGTTTGACCCTTTTGAAAACTTAGTATGACCTGCTAGTCTGCTTAAAAGTTTATATTCATATTATGGTCTTCAAATAAACAATTTAATATATATTAAAATAAACTAATCAACTATGTCAATGAAATTAAGTTTTTATTTTCAGATCTGACATAATATTTTAGAGAATCTAACTTTATATGACTTCATATTTAAATTCTATTTTATAATAATATCTTTAAGTGTTAAATAAGTTTTTTGTCTCTATAAAATTTCAATTTTTAATTTTAGTCTTTGTAAAAAATCACATTTTTAGTGCAACAAAATTATCGATATAAACCTCATGTCTTAATCAATTATCATGCAAGCAATTTTAGAGTTTGCTAAAATATCCTCAAATACTTTTGAATGATTTTTTAGCAGTCATGTTTACAACACTGTAAAATGTTCATCAACTAAAATTGAGTTCAAAATTCAATTTTTAAGTCCATATTTTTGTTACTTTTATCTTGAGTTTATAGTGTTTTAAAACTTCATATTTATTGCATTCCAAGTCAAAAAATTCTAAATTTTTGTGAAGAAATTTTTGATAATGTTCTAAACATGCTAGTAAACAATTTTTCAAAATTATATGTTGGCATTCATATAAAAACTAAAAAGCATGCATGATAATTTTATAAGACTAAAAAATGTGATTTTTTAAACTAAAAATAAAATTTGAACTTTAATAAGGACTAAATACTTACTTAACTTTACCTTTAAATATGTCAAAAATTGATATATGATAATATACTTAATCACATAAAAAATTATGATTTAACACAAAATAAAAAATTTAATATAAAATATATTTATATTTACTTAAATAAGCTAGTACATAGACCTAAAAAACTTGTTAAATCACCCATGGTTTGAAGATTTGTAGCTAATAAGACTTTTAAAATGTTGGTCCTTGTCTATTTTGAAAAAAGTTTGATTTGACTTCTAAACTGGAGTAATGTGATGTGATGTAAATTAAATTTTAGGTTCCTCTCGATCGGTCTAATATATTTTCACTTCTCTCGAATTTTTACATGTATTGATCATATATGAATTTTTTTTAAATATTAATTGATAAAATTTATTTTTAATTAAAAATATCATTTTATGTAATTTTACATTTTAAAACTAATTAAACTACTATTTTATTAAACATACTATCAATTAATTTTACCGAATAGAATCTTAGTGACATCTTCTTGAGCTTAATTAACTTGTTTTTCTTTTTCAATTTCTGTATAATTGCCAATTAATTGCTGAGTCATGCAAGGAAACAGGCTAGTCCTTTTCGCATGAACAAAGTGGACAATATCATAACATGGATATCCATCAGCTTTTTAAAGTGGCTTTAGCTTTTTATTTAATTTTATTAAATAAATATGCAGCTGTCCTTAATCCATAGCACGAATATTTCAATATGTAGTTAGACATTATATTTTGAATTCAAATTTAATACTTTATAGATATATGTAAATCTTTAGTGATAATTATAATATTTTATATAAAAATAATAAAATTATCCAGCAGGACCCATAGAAATTACTATGCTGTTTTAACTTTTTCTTAATGAATAGTCACTTGGTTTTTTTCTGCAATCAATGCGGCTTGTTAGATTAAGTTTTTTTTTATAAAAAAAAACAGTTGGTTAGCTTAAGATTGCTGTTTTCTTTTTCCTGTTTTTTTCTAAAGCCTTTTATCTTAACTTTTGTATATTGTCTATGTCTTTACAATAAATTGTACAAAAGTACACCTTTCCCTTTACTGTATAGCTTTATTTTCTTTTTAAAATATCTTATTACAAAGCCTAAATCACCAAAATACAAAATGCATAGAAAAAAGTGGGATATCTTCTATCCACACCTCTTGAAAAAAGATTTAGCAAGGTATGTGCCATACTATTGTCATCCCTGAATGTAGTGACACACTAAGCCCATAAAATCTTTTTCTTTTGTAACTCTAAAATACAATCGGACACCAAAATACAACCACGATAAACATAGCCTCAAAATCGTACCTAAAGCTCATGTCGTTGTCAGATCAAACTGTATGTTTTTATTCTATGGTGAAGCCACAACTTAACCGTTTGAATCTCTGTTAGCACACCCAAACCCCAACTAGAGGTATCAATTTACATTTGTAAGTGGAAATTCGACGGCCTCATTTGGAGCCAGGCATGGCAACTGGGCGGGGCAGGGACGAATTTCGCCTCCTCCATCCCCGCACCCGGTTAATCGGAGAAAATCCTCCCCCGCCCCCTTTCATAGCGGGTGTAAAATTTAGATCTCATCCCCGCCCACAACGGGGCTCGGGTTTCCCCGCCCACACCCGCACCCATTAATATATATAAAATTATAAATTTAAAAATTATATTTATTATAATTAATATAATAAAATAATTATTATTAGACAATAATAAAATTAAAAAATATTTTCTATAGTGATAATATTATAATTTTTAATATTTAAAAAAATGTTAAGTATATTCAATATGTATATGTATCTAAAATTTAAAAATTGCAATAATATTACTTGCGGGGCGAGTTCGGGTGCGGGATGGATATCACCACCTTCGAATTTTAATTTCGGGGAAAATCCGTACCCGAACCCGCACCCAATTAAAGCGGGTTTTCCTCGCCCAAATCAAGCGGGTTCGGGTGGGTACCTGCGGGTGCGGATTTTGTTGCCATCCCTATTTGGGGCCCATGTCCGGGGAATTTTTTCCCACAATAACAGAGACTAAGATCATACCCCCTGCTCTGTGGAGACCTCATCTTCGAACAATTTATTTAAATACTATATATATATATATATATATTTATTTGTCTTTTCACACAACACATGTATAAATTTCTTTCATATATATGTAATGTTATTTTGTTGTTACAAAACTCACAATAATGTCTTAATATTACATTTTATTTTATAGTTGAATTTCTATTTGTACTTTAAATTTGATTGAAAGTAATATGATTTTGATTATTTATGTATGTTGATCGGGTCCATGTAGGTGCCGTGGAGATCCACAGGGACGGGGCTAAAAACTCCCCGAAGTGGGGAATAGGTACAGGAGTGGGGAGAATTTAGGATGGCGGGAACGAAGAGCGGAAGAGTATTGTTCGCACCTGCTCCGCCCCGTTGACATCCCTAACCCCAACCATGAAAGGAAGAAGTTGTGTCTACGTTGATTTTGAACAATTGGCTAGGAGGCAGAGAATGTCGAGTTGGCCAAGGATACACAAACAAAGAGGCAGACACAACATGATAGGTTCTGATATTAGCATTTCTACATTTCATCTCCGCTTGGTAATTCCTCAAGTAGTTAAGCAACTGATAGCTTTTAGATTGACAATCACACAAGGTAAATGCTTATCTTCAAATCACTTTAAAATCTTGAGATCTCCAAATTCCATAAATAATTGTTGCTATGTACTCTAGAGCTGGGGTTGGAGCATGTAAAATGACTTCTTCCAGCTAGGTAGCGAAATCTAGACGGGTTTCCTCAAATTGAGACCCGAAATTGACGTAAACTATATTTGTTTAGACTAACCACACTCCACAAACGGAGGTTTTTGACCGGAATCTATGGTGGAGATGATGGTCGACAGTGGAGGTGAATCTGCAAATACTTTGAGACTCGAGTCAATATTATGATTGAACTCGATGAGAGGTTTAAAATGATGTGTACTTGTGAGGCTTATATAATTAGCAGAAAGATGTAGAATTGGTTTGGGCCAACCTTAAGTCAACATTAGAACAAATAGAAGTGATTTGACCATAATTGTTATTCTAGTTTTAAAATTCTTATTATTTTAATAATTGATTACTGTCATCAAGTTATTTAATCAATTATTAAGAATTATTAATCAAATAAATTTTGATCAATTATTATTAAACACTAATTATATTATATATTATAAATTATAAATGTTGGAGTTAATTTGTTTATGAATGAACCGTTATAGGTAATGTCATTCTATTATGTCAAATGAAAAATGAAAGGTCTGGAAATTTTATACGGTCGTGAAGGTAGTTTCCCTCTAATCCTTACCTTACTCTCTATATATCCTTCATCTTAATTATCATGGATCATAAGGTAGACATATTCTACCTTGTGTGATTTTGACTTTATAATGTGATGTTTTTCGTTGAAGAATGTTTGTGTAATGATACGGTTTATTTATGATTAATTGCGTATTCTTCTTACTTATATTATACTATTAACATGATTTCAAAACTCACATCTTTCGTTGTTTGTGTTTGACTGGTCTGACCCTGCGTTTGCAAAATCGCAGTTATTACAGGTTAATGAGTCTTGAAGTTTAACTTTGGGAGAAACTCCACTCTGATAGGTGATATCGGGAATAAGAGTTGTAATTTGTATTTTAGTTTTACTTATTTAATTAGAAATGACTTTTGTATCAAAATCTTATAAATACTAGTATGTTTTTTGGAATTAAATTCAGAAATTCAAATTAAATCCAGTTTATGGAGATTACTATAAGAGGAAAAAGGTTTAAAGTGTTCCTTTTGATTTTTGAGAAACGTGATATCCTAAATTAGTTATAAAAGTTTTTATTTTCTTATAAACAAATTTTCTTTATCCGTTGCGAATTTTGTTCAAAAAAAATTTTCTAGTATAAAAACCCTTACATGTTAATTTGAGGTTTAGGGTGTCACAATTTTACCCTTCTATTATAATTATGTACACAACTTCTAAAACATTAATTCTATTTTCCATTTAGGATAATAAAAATACACCAATACTTAAAAATCATAATTTAATATTTATTTATAATAAAGTTTTATATGCGTGAAATAAGGATATAAGAATTTTTAATTAAGATGATGATCAGGGTATAAGGGTTTTTACGTTTGTTAATTGGTTGCCTTTTTGGCGGACATTAAATGGTTTTATGTAGCCAGAATTTAGCTACGCTAGCTTTTCACTAATTACTAATATTGTGACAAAGCTGGCTAATTCAGATAGGTTGAAAGGGTCACCCTCTCCGAGGTGGATTATTATACTCTCTCCATTAAAAAAAAAAATTACACATTATACGGATAGAATTAATAGAGAGAACTAGAATAGTACTTGCAAAGATGGTAATTATTGATGAACTCCCATTTAAATATGTTGAAAATGAAGGATTCAAGCAATTCATGAGTGAGGCTCAATTTAGATTTAAAATTCTTTCCCGTGTTACCGTTGCTAGAGATTGCTTGCAATTGTATTTTGATGAGAAAGAAAAGTTGACAAGTATGTTGTCTGCAATTAAACAAATGGTGTCTTTGACCATTGATACTTGGACATCGATCCAAAATATGAATTATATGTGTGTAACAACTCATTATATTGATAATGAGTGAGATTAGAAGAAGAGGATATTAAGTTTTGGTTTGATTTCTGACCACAAAGGTGAAACCATAGGGATAACTTTAGAAAATTGTATGAAAGAGTGGGGGATTAGGTCTATTTGTTGTGTTACTATTGATAATGCAAGTGCTAACAACTTGGCTATTGTAAATTTAAATAGAGGCATGACTACTTGGAAAAGTCATACTTTATTTAATGGGGAGTACTTACATATGAAATGTAGTGCACATGTATTGGACTTGATTGTCATCGATGGCTTGAAGGAAATTGACTCGTTAATTGCTAAAACAAGGGCTGCATGTAAGTTTGTCAAGTCTTCTCCTAGTAGGTTGGCTACTTTTAATAAGTGTGTAGAAGCTGTGAAAGTATGTTATAAACCAATGGTAATACTTGATGTACAAACTAGGTGGAACTCTATCTTTTTAATGTTGGATATTGTTGAACAATATGAGCATGCATTTTATCATTTAAACATGTTGATGTGGCATTTTTGTCTAATGGTAGTGAGAGATGAGGATGTCCTAATGAAACTGATTGGGAACGTTCCCGTGTTTTTGTGAAGTTTTTGAAGACTTTCTATGAAGCGACTCTTTCTTTTTCTGGGTCATTACATGTTACAGTCAACTCTTTTTTTAAGCAGCTGATTGAAATTTAGAAAATATTGACTAAATGGAAGAATAGAGAGGATGTTGTTTTGAAAAAGATAACTGCAAATATGCAACTAAAATTCAACAAATATTGGAATAGTTGTGAGATAAATTTTCTTTTGTTTGTTGTTGTTTTTCTTGATCCCCGTTATAAGTTTGAGTATATTGAGTTTTGTTTAAAAAGAATGTATGGCACTGATAAGCTCGATGATATGATGGAAAAACTAAAAAATCTCATCGGTAAATTGATTGAAAACTATATTGTTTTGTATCCCATTACTAATGAAGCTAGTGATTCTAGTACCTCGAATATCAACATGCACTCATAGTCTAACATTGAAAAGGGGGATGAGGATGATCAGAAAAATTTGTTTAGATTGAACATGAAGAAAAAACAAGGCGAGTTGCAAAAAAGTGAGTTGGATAGGTATTTAGAGGATGGGGTTAAAGAGGACTGCCCTACATTTGACATTCTTAAATGGTGGAAATGAAAATCAAATAAATACCATGTTCTTTCTCGCATAGCTAAAGATATTTTGGCTATTCCAGTGTCTACTGTATCATTTGAGTCAGCGTTTAGAACATGAGGTCAAATCTTCAATTCATTTCGTATTTTATTAAATTCCACCACTGTTGAAGTTTTGATTTGTACCCAAAATTGGATCAAATCTCCTAAGAAAATTGATTGAGCAGCTGAGTTGGTTGAAGTACAAAAGATTGAGTTGGATACGAATGTTTTATTTTAACTTTCAAATTGATTTTCCTTTATTTTTGTTTATTCTTTTAATCATTTGGTTTGCTACTGAGATTGTGTATTGTATTTAAAAATTTAGAGTTGTTTGGATTAGTTTCAATTGATGTTGAGATGACTGCTGCTGAGCTTAACACAATCACTACTACATCTTAAGGTGCTTGTTATTGCTTGTTTCATGCATATTTTACTTATTTATTATTTCTCCTTCTTTATCTCCTCACTTATATTATTGATATTTGTTTTTGCAGATTCTCAATTGCTCCCTTCCATAATTTGAGGAACTTGTTAAGCACTTGGACTTGTTCGACTTCAAGTTGGCATTGCTTAGGATTGATGAATTTGCATATTTTATTGATTTACTTTTGGTTTTACCTATGTATTTGAAGCCTGTTGAATTTATTTATGTATTTGAAGATTGTTGGATTTATTTTTTTGTGTGGGAGATTGTTGGATTTTTTAGGAATTAAATTATGTGATTGAAATTTTATGGTTTTTTAGACATTCAAGTATTAAATATATTTTCACACAATTAAATTGCTATTGTTGTTACTTGTGTTTCTTCTGTAAAATAGAAAACATGTACTATTTATGTATAATCCGTCAATCCAACCCGTTCTTGATCGGGTCGGTTCAGTTCTGGTTAAATGAAAAAAAATACGGATTTAGAACTCAACTTAACCCAAAGATAATCGATCGGTTCGGGTATCGGATTTTGTCAAAACCGACCCAACCCGCGTACACCCCTAAATATATATAGCTTTGAGCTCCCTCTTACTTTACAATTATAAACAATGTGAGACTTTTTCAATATTCTCTAATTTCAACCAAATCCATCATCCATAACCTTTGGTTGTTTTTATATATTATATTAGGATCCAGACTCATGATCTGTGAGACACTGATACAATCAATACCTCCTAGTAAATATTAAGTATTTTTATATTTGGAGTTTAACATGTATTTGGAACATATTTGGTCTAAATAGATGTAGTTTTTTTACTTATATTTTGTTTTTTTAAGCTGCTTATATTTTCTTAGGGAGGGAGCATATCCTAGTTTGAATCCTTTATTTGGATTGTAGTGTAGTTTAGCTTAATCTTTTCAATATATATATGTATATGTAATTTGAAACTATATATATCATGCATTGTGCCTTTGTAAATTTGATACTAATTAATGTTTACCTTAATTCTAGTTTTAGTCCTTCTATTATTATCAATTCTCGGAAATGATTCCCCTACTTTAAAAGTTGACAGTTTTGGTTCATCTCTCAGATTTTTGAACTAAAAAATGCGGAATTAACATATTTTTAATGACGTGACGTACAATTCTATGATATAGAGCTATCTAGATGCATTAATTATTCATATGTCATTAATTAAATTAAAAATATGAAAAATTTCCGAAGTTGAAAGCTAAGTTTTTAGTGCGTTTTATCCCAATTTCATGGGTGTTAATCATTTTACATTATCGTATCATATGTCACATTATTTAAAACATCTAATGTCGTCATTTTTAAGTTAGAAAATCAGAAGGAGGGATTAAAACTGTCGACTTTTAAAATAGGGAGACCACTTTCGTTAATCAATAAAAATAGAGGGACTAAAATTACAATTAAGTCTAAATGTTTATTCATTTTCATTATGAAGTACATGCTAGTTCCTAGACATTTAACAATTATAAACTTGATGGGAAGCTGTGAATATCTCTGGCATATGGGAAAAGGGAATTCAATTATGTAACAAATTATGGGAATTAGGAAGATGGGCCACATATGGGCTTATTGCAAGGCCTTTACATAATTAGATTTGTTTGGACAACTAGTTAATATGGTGATGATATGTTGCATTTAAATAGGAAGGTAGGCCTCACTGCGTCACGCTGAACCTCATTGTATAAACTATACAGATGCCATTAACACATGTTGTTATGTGGCTATATACGTATTTGCATTTCATACTTAGTAAAAACATTTACAAATTACAATTTAGCGTAAAGGTCGATTTCAATATCTGAGAAATTTTGAGAGATTCAATTTAGTTCTTGAGAAAAATAAATGCATTTTTGAGTCTTAAGAAAAATAAACCGAATCAAATTAGTCATTTTGTGAACCACAGTTAGAAAATTGAGTTTTTTTTTTTTTTTTTGCTGACTTGTCCGATGATTCATCGACTTGATTATACCACATGTAATTTCTATAAAAAAAAATAATTAAGTCTTGATAATAATTAAAAATAGACAATTAAGTCCCTAACATGGACTAAATGACCAAGCTTAGAGTCTCTAGAGCTTAATTAACTATTTTTAATTATTATTAACTTGTCCCTTTTTTATATAAATTACATGTAGGATAATCAAACTGATGAGTCGTTAGAAAAGTTAGAAAAAAAAATTCAATTTTTTAAGTGTGATTCACATAATTGAGATTTGTCAGTGGCTGAAGTAGTAATAGGCGAAAATGATAGTTGGACATGGGATGGAGCTTGTGTCGCAACCTGGTCTCATGGGAGGAAAAATTGTTAACTGATTTGAAGTATTATTATTGGAAACTTTTTCCAATCGAGGGATAAATGACTCATGGGTTTTGAAGGCTAGTGTGGTAAATTGGATACACAATCAAAACACATGTACATATTACTATTGCATAAGTAGCATAATCTGAGTAGTAACACATTGAAGCTCTTATTATGATGGGGAGTAGTTATGCCTTCGAAGGTGAGAGATTTTGTGTGGATGCTATTTTGTGATAAATGACCCACTAGAGCAGTGTTAGCATCCTGTGGATTAGTGGATCAAGTTAGAGATTCATCCTATGTTTTTTCAATTTTCATGGTAATGAAACATGTCAACACTTATTTTTTAAAGGTTCATTCACAAATATAATTTAGTCTTGTGTGTTTAATTAACTTGGTATAAGGAATTCTTGTGAGGGAAGAAATTGAAAAGGGATAGGTATATAATTTGGATGATCATAGTTTGGTACTTATGGTTACTAAGGATATGATTGTTTTTAAGGATTATGTGGTAGACCATTCAGATCTCTTAAATCACATAAAAGAGGTACGTCCTCTAAACTTAAATATAAGCATAAAAAATAGTCATAATTGGTTGGCTAAAATATAAGAAAAATTTAACTAACTTAACCTTATTTAATGTTATCATTATAAAAAAATCCTTTAACATTAAAAGTTCTCATTAAGAGTTAAATGAAAATTAGGAGTAGTTTAATTAGGAAATTATTTTTTTATTACAAAAAGAAAATTAAATGTACTTAATTACTATTCTTAATACATGTGCAATTAATTATTTTTGCTTTTAATTAAGTCCATAGATAATATCTTATATTTTTATTGTGGCTCTTTAATATTTATCATATGTGACCGTTGTATAGTAACTTGTGTACTAAGTTAGAGTATTAGTGTACTCTCTATAATGATATTTTTCTTATTTAAAAAATAATTAACTATTTTGATTTTTTCCCATTTACAAATATATCTTTTTATAAACACCTATAGGTGTTTCATATATATTAAGAAAATTAGTTGGTGTAATTAATTTGTATATTTTGTAAGAGTGTTCGTGAGTTGGTTTAGTTTTGACTGGACCCGTTGTTCAAACCGATCAAAAACATATGAATTGGGTTGCATTGAATTTACACATATTTTAGATAATATCCAAACAGAACCAAACTAATATATAACAGGTTAGTTTTAGTTGGATTGATCTAGTGACAATATTTTATAACAACAATTAAGAACTTAATTTTGTTGAAATTTAGTTTCATCCATAACATTATTTGTGAAATAATATTTCAAGACTTTGCTAAATACAAACTAAACAACAAATTCAAAATATCAAATTAAAATCCATGAAATAAGAATTAGTGTGATCAAGTTAAAATAAAAAATACAAAGATATTATGATAGTTAAAAGTAAAATAAAAATGGAATGGAAAGAAATATGTACGGGTCGGCATAGGGGTTCGTGAGATCAAAATTTGAAATCTAATGTCCAAACCAAACATATTTAGACTTCAACAATTTAGTTCTGATTGACCCCCAACAAGTAATAAGTCTAACTCAAACATCATGGATTGATTTGGATTATGGTTTTGTTTGAATTTTCCCAAACCTGGGACACTCATAATATTTTATGTTGCTATTACTAAATTACCCATTGTGTATAGAATGTATGTAATGTTAATTTTCTATATTTCAAGATAAATTAATAGTATTAATATAGATAGATTTAGAAAAAGATAATAAACGCTTCTCATGACTTGCATAAGAACTTATATTTAGAGACACATAAATTAATGACGGATGGAGTAACACTTACTATAAAATAGAATAAAATAAATACAATGTTAACATGTTAACATGTGATTTTACGCATTGTTGAATGAAATAAAAGAAATAGTTTTTGTATAAAAAAATAATATATTTTTTAATTTGTTAAGTGTTTGAATTCTATTTTTAAGATATAATAATTTCTTTTTATGAATTCTTTAAACAATGCTCTGAAGATAAAATAATTTATTTAGTAGTTTATCTTTCTTGGATTTATTGAATAATGGTACTCTAGTAGTGAAATGGACAAGTTTTGCATTACTAAATTAATAATAAATTAATTAAAACAACCGGAATAGACATACGTCTTTTTTAGATTTTTTTAAATACAACCCTGATTAGGTAAATTTTTATTTATAGTATTACCATTCTAAATCCATTTCTTCCGTAGATATAAGATAATCTAATGTAGACTCTAATTATGAAGCTTGAGTTTTGGCAACTAGTTATAACTCATTATCGATAATTGAAAAACGTTTTTCTAGTGCAACTTTTTTCTCCTTTTATTTTATGATATAAAGTTGTGCCAATCTAATTGGATGATTTGAATAAGGAAACTTTATACGGCAATAGAATCTGCAACAAAGAAAATGAATTGAAGGGCCCAATACGGCAGCATTAATTGCACATAAATTTCACATTCGTAAAAGTTTCAAGTATTTTGTGTCGCAATCATGTTTTTAATTTTCTACAATTCTATTCAATGTCAAAAAAAAAATTACAACAATTTAAATATTTTGTACCAAGAATTATTTGTAATATACCTTTGACACACACATACCCCTCACACTTGCACACACAATGACTCTAATGATCACGTGATTTGTTATTATTTAATTCATTCCTTGAATCATAGTTTTCATTCCGTATCAGTTTTTCTCGACTTATCTATCTTCTTTGAAATTCAAATGATCTTTCAATATCTTACATTTAAAATTTCAAACACATTAATTACTCAAACTCACAAATTAAATGTTAAATAAATTTTATAAAAAATAATCAAGACTTAACCGTGCTTGTATTTGTTATCTTTCTCAGAGATACAACACCCCTTCCACCTAAGAGTTGAGACCAACCATGCATCTCCTAACCGCATACTACATTTCCCACCAAAACTTAGTTGGCCACCACATTTCTAGTCATAATATAATATTTCTCCATTTTCATTATTTTTCTCTCGGATCTTCTTCTTTTTGCTCCTTTTTCAACCTCTTCACCCTATTCAAAGTCAAGTTGATTCAAGAAAGTAGTTTTTCTTTTCTAACAAATTCTTTCTCCATTTCTCGAGCTTCACTAATGTCACCAACGGTGGTTTTTCTAATTTTCAATGCGTTATTAGTGATAATTGCTTCTGTTTGGTGAGTCCCTCATCTCTTGGTGCTCTATGAAAAAAAGTGACTGTAGTTGTATAATCTTTTAAAGCTACATACCATGATTTTGTCACAACAACTTGTGATCGTCGATATCTCGATTACATTTGGACTAATCTCGAAATTCAACATATTTTTCAATCGATCTCCTATTTTATTGTTGTATTCCCTCTAAAATTTATGGTGCACTATGGTCAATTCATCACAATACTTCCACTATATGGAATATGAGGATGGACTTGTCAAGGTCTTGGAATTTCTTCTTTGAATCTTGGGACTACACATTCAACATAGAAAATGTGAAAATGAGAGTTACAAGGATTCTTGTAAATCTAAGAATTGATTATCCACTATCTCTCTTGAAGATTCTAATTGATATTGTTTTCATGTAAATAAGAAGATTTGATAGGGGTTTCATCATCCCATCCAAGAGACGCAAGCCAAGAGTTATATTGAGAAAGAGAGTCTAGCGATCCTTTTTGAAAGAAAGAGAGTCTTGTTTACAATGAACGCGTCATCCATGTAACCAAGAATCCTGGGTTTCATTCACACACCAAATACATTAACATTCGATATAATTAGATACAAGAAGTGTTCGATGATAAAAAAATGGTCTGATATGATGACTAAATCAATATCAACCAATTATGTTAGAAACTAGTGCATAGATATTGGTACAATGGTTTGTTATAATTGACTAAATCAATATCAACCAATAATTTTAGAAATTGGTGCATAGAACTTCAACAACACAATAAGTTGACTTTGAGTCGAAACTAACCCAACATTTACGAAATATGACAAACGAGATTTTTAGAGAGAGAAATCATGTAAACTTTACCAAGGAAAGAGAGAAAATGGTGGTGTGAAAATGAGTGAGTTTAATGGCTATTTATAGTTACTAGACCACATTTTCGCTTAGAAAACTTATTTCTCGCAGCAAGACTAACATGGTCGCCTGACATGTGGCCAATCTATTATAATATATTAAAACAAAACTCCAAATATTATTTGCGATAAATCATCTTAATCTATGTCAGATATTTGCCAACTCACTAAAATTATGATGTGGCATTTTCAAAGCACACTATTTTTTCTATCTTCTACTTCCATTCTATTTTGTTTCTTTAATATGTAACTGAAACATTTTCACTTGCTCGTCCAAGTATAAGTATTTCATATGTTATGCAATTTCACCTATAATTTATCACTCAATGACTCATCAATACACTTAAAGACTCTAATTACTCATCAAAACTTTCATTTCAATAACTCAAACAAAAAAGAACAAACCATCCAATATTTTCAAAACATCACAATGCAAGTTCGAATACACACATCAAGATCTATCTTCGGTTTTTCAACCACTCTTGCACATTCTCAGCTCAAGCAATTATAACGACATTATGAAATGCAACCAAACTACACCTATTTGTGTGACACATTCTCATTCCACAAATACTTCAATAATACAGCTCTGCTGTCAATTATTGTTCAAGATCATATATAACTATTATTGCATAGCAGATGAGTTTTTCCCTGTGATGTTGAATGTCTCTCATAGCATATTTTTCTTTTTATAATTAAAAAAACACAAATCATAATCGAAAAAAAAGAATAATATTATATATTTGAAAATGAATAACTTCTAACTATTTCACTATTCACTCGAAACTTTCTATGTTTTAAACATCCACAAATTTTTCTTCCCTATAATTTAAGTTTCTTGACTGTGTCAAATAATTATTTGAAAATTTCATTTCACATTCTAATTATTAAAACGAAAGAATAGTTAAAGTAATTGAAACTGTTCTCCATCTAAAATACCATAACTATAAAATTTGGTTACATTCTGTATTGATTTTTTTTTACTTGACAATTTTTATTATGTAAAAACATTATTATTATTTAAGGTTTTTGAACCTTAGAAATTTCTATTTTACTTTGTAGTGTTCTTTCCATATATATCATCTATATTTACACACTTGAAAAATTGTTTCAATATTTTGAATGTTATTATGAACATTGTTTTTAATAAACTACCTCTCACGAATGAATATTATAATAAACCGTAAACTACACAATATTATTTAGTGCATGCTTAGATTGTCGGTGGGATTGACATAATTACGATGATCATATAAAATTAAAAATGTCAAAAAGTACATAAATTTATAAATCTAATGTTTCAAAACTAATATAAACTAGAATATAACTCGCATGTTACCCAGAATATATAGACTTTAACATTTTAGTATTATTGTGAATAAGATTTTAAATTTTCAAAAATAATATAATTTATTGATTTTGTTTGTAGAGTATTTTTTTCAAGTGAGTTTATTTGAGTAATTATTATATGAGTTTATAAACACACATTTGAGAATATGTAGAATATTTTGGAGAACGTAATTGCAACTAATTCATATATTAAATTTTATCCATTGAATTATTAAGTTAAAATTTTAGTTATATTTTAATGAATGAATAAGATTTAAAACCGATAAAAAAATATTTAAATATTTGATCAACCGATTTATAATTTAATGTCTTATATCACATTTCATTCATTAAAGATTATGAGAAAATAGAACAAAAAGAGTATTATGTAAAAAATATATACGCATTAAAATGTAGTAATAAGTATAAAGTCAATAGTATACTAACCATTAATCATTTATGGTCTATATGATGGACTAAATAATCTATTAAAATTAATAGGTTAATCAATAATCTGTTAAAATTTACATCTTTCTAATTACTACATTTTTTTTTATAAAAAATACTAATTTAAACATTCATCACTCTCCCAAATGTTCATCCAAGAAATAAATCACTCTCTCAAATGTGCGGTTAGAATTCATAAAACCAAAAATAATTATTTTTTCAAATAAACTCATATTGAAAACCATCCTACAAACAAAGCCCATAAATTATATTTAATATTAAAAATCTTAAAATTATTTTAATAAATATTAATATATGTGATTATCTACCGTAAAATCATATTAGTCATGCTCTTTTTTTACTTGTTGTCATGTAATTATAATTTTAAAATGATTGAGGATGAAATTGAGCTAAGTTGGCATATTTAGATGAGGACACAAAATGAAGAATACAAAGTAAAAAGTAGAATTAAAAATGGCAAGACAAAATGAGTGTTAAATATTATTCTAAATATTAAATATTATTCTTAATCTAAATATTAAACATTATTCTTTTATCTATAAACAACACATAGTTCTAAATCTCCTGAAACACAATAATAACACTACTATGAAGCTAAATATGGAAATTTTATTTGTTTTTTGGTAAACCATTATACTTTCATGTCGTAGATGAGATCAAATATGCCTGCAAAAACAATACTCTAACTAACAACAATCAAAGTTTTGAGAAAAATGAGAAAATAGGTATAATATGTTACAAAATACCACTTACTCAATAACTATTTGTGCAAAAAAAGAATTTTCCAATTCTATCTACTTCTTTGAAAATAATTGGGCTGCAAAGAGGTTTCCTTTTGAGTTAATAAAGTGGGATTGTGAAAACTCGTACGTATCTGGAAGGTTTTCTCGAGGTAGTGGCGGGCCTGCAATCCGAAAGTTAATTGCATAAGGTGTGTGAAAATGGTTATAAGAAGACAAAAATTATTGACAATTTAAATAGTTTCAAATTCATAATTGGAGTCACAATAGTGCAATGCAATAATAAAAGTTATTAAACAAAATATAACGACAGAGTAAATATTGAAGTTTCAATTTTATTTTTAATAAGGCACTAATTATATAGCAAAATTAATAGTGAGATGACAACATCCTAGTTTGTGGGACTATTTTAATAAAATTGTATATAAAAAATGGAGTATAAATACTTTAAAAGATAACTATAAATTTTTTTTATAGATCTCATTAAAAATGAGCTATTTTTTTTTTACATTAAAGGTACTATGTAATATTTAATTGGAGGAAATTAAACAATTGTAAAAACAAAAAATGTGGGATATATAGACATTAAGTATTTATTATTCTTCACCCGAGAAAATTTAGAGAGGTATGTGCTACACTTAGAGAGATATGTGCTACACTATTTGACTCTATGTGTCTAAAGATGAGGTGAGACAGATAATATAATTGTCATCATATAATATTTCATAAGTTATCCATTATATCACTGAAATTTAATATGTGTATTGGCGTTAAAAACTTATTTCGGTGTATATCTGAAAAATATATTGGATGACACATAACATACTCGATAATGAAAAAATTTAAGCACAATTTGGTAAAAAAAACATTGATGTATTTGCACAAATATCTATACACACATCAGTTGAGCATAAACATGTCAAAATATATTATAATTTTAAATAGAATTAAAACTCAAAGATGTAAACTAAAAACAATGTAAAATTTATCACACGTTTTGTTTATTTAAAAGCACGTAAAATGAACATACAAAGAACCACAAATTAGATGTAATCAATTACAAAATTGTCGACAATCAATCTAACACAAATTATTATAGAAAAGTTACATAGAGACCAAAGTGTATGTGTCATTGTCTTCTAATTTCTAAATAAACATAAACAATATATGATACAGAATAATTTTCACAATTTTTTGTCATTTATATATTTCTTGAGAAGCGTTTAAAAGGACCAATATATTAATTGGAGTTAAAACCATAGGAAAATTGTTACCAATAATGATGTAGGAGCAACGAGTGTTGATTAAGTAATATTGATTGTACTTTATTTTGTAACTCATGACACATGAGTAGTTATACATAATATTAGATGCTAAATAGTAATAATAATAAAAAAAAAAAAAAAGTGTGTTAAAGCAAATTGAAAGTGAAATAATAAGGAGGATGGAAGAGGGAGGATGAAAGAGTACCTCTTAGATGTGCCACATGGAATTTTTGTCGAGGTGATAATATTTGAATGAAATGACACAATATTGGATGATGTGTCACAATAGTAGGTGGAAGTCTATTTTAATATATTATAATAGATTATATAAAATGAAGAACATATTATAGTTAAATGTACAATTTTAACGATAAAGAAATTCATAACTATTTAACAAATATATTATTAGAAGAAACACTTCAATGAAACCAAAGAGTTTGAATAAATCAATTCCACATTTAAAAAGTATTAAAGACAAGAATTGCATCTCTAAAGTTATAAAATCTTATGATTAGTCTCATATTTCAATATATTTTGCAAGAATTGTATCAGTCAATAATGTTTTATATTTTTCTTTGTACTAAAACAAATCTAGCTTATATATCATTATTCAAAAATATATTTACCTTTAGGCACATAACGCTTGAGTATATCCTACTCTAAAATAAAAATAACATTACTTTAAAATTACATATTATTGTAATTTTATACTCACTAATATATAAAACTATACCGCGCAATACATGGGTTAACATCTAGTTTTACAATTGTCCTCAAGGGGATTTCAGCTCGATATCTTGAAGTAACAATATAGCTCTTACCATTGAGCTAACATCTCAAGTATTGGTTGGCTAATTGGTTATGTTTGAAATGTGTTCTATAAATAGAGCTATTATATTCATTGTTTTAGTATATTTTTAATCATCAAAATGAAATATTCTAATGAATTTTCTTTTGTAACAAGCTCTCAATCTTATCTTAAAGATTGAGATGAATCTTCAAACTCTTTGATCCTGTGAATTCTAACATGGTATCAGAGTCTGGTTGCAATCCAAGCAACATTGTTGCACTGCAATTCACAACGATTATGAAGATGAACCTTTTAGTTCCAAATGCAATGATGAAGAAAATTTTAGCGAACAAGATCAAGAATGTTCTTCAGAATCTTTTGTCTGAACCAAGTTGATTTTATACTTAGAGTTTTGATGGTAACAAAAGTATTTTATGAGAACAATATATTTGACTTCAAAGAGTATGAAAGAAGAATCAAATTTATAATTGAAGAAAATCTAAAAATAAGATTTGATTTAAATTTATAATTGAAGAAAATCTAAAATAAGATTTGATTCAGATTTATAATTGAAGAAAATCTAAAATAAGATTTAATTCAAATTTATAATTGATGAAAATCTAAAATTAGATTTGATTCATATTTATAATTGAAGAAAATCTTTGACCAAGTTGAAAAAAAGATATGATCAAGATTTGTAGAAGATTTGATCAAGATTTATCTACAACAAAATATGAACAGAATCAATCTGAAGAATTTACAAACGCGATCCGAAAAAAATACGAACATAATCAATCTGAAGAATTTACAATTTCAATCTAAACAAAAAGAGGAATAGAATCAATTTGATAAATTTACAAACGCAATATGAACAAAATACAATTCAAAATTAAACAAGGACTAAATTGAAGCCCAAGTTTTAACTATAAATAGATACTCAAGGCTGAAGAAGAAAATCATCGAAAATCATAAAAGAGTAGAAGAACTCCAGCTCAAAATTCCAAATTCATCTTAAAGTTCAAAGAGAGAAACACTTGTTTAGGTTAGAAATATTCTCTGAGTGTTCTTTTCTTAGAGTGTGAGAGTTATTATTATTATTATTATCATCTTTTTAGAAGCAACTACTCAAATTTCAGTCTTTTGTATCCAACCCGATAATGGTTTAATTCCTTCTTCAATGTGGGGTTGTTAGGTTGTTAGGAGAAGACTTGGCTTGTAGGGTCAAGGTGGTTAGTTTCTCAAAAGTCTGGGGTTGTCAGGCTATTTGGGAAGACTGGCTTGGAGGGTCAAGTGCTTTGTAATTCAAGGTAATTGAATTAGTGGATTAAAGCCTTCTGAATGAGGGGACTGGATGTAGCCAAGTTAGTGGTGAACTAGAATAAATCTATGTATCAAATTATTTATGCTTTCATTGTTTGCTACCTCTGAATCCGATTGCTTCTTATCTAAGTAATTTATAAAAACCAACCAGTCGTCATCAAATTAGCAAAAAGTTATCAACTTTGTCAAACACATTTCAACCCTCCTTCTTGTATTTGCACCTTAATCTTTGTAGCAAGAATCACCAATTCAAGAAAAATCTTAGTGTAAAGAATGCCGACAACTCTGCGTGAAAATCTTATGGTTATGAGCATGCATTATTCTTTACTCCTTAAGCATATGAGTCAAGAATCGACTCCATCAATTCTGTTATCTTCGATTCGGATCTAGGTCATCTTTCATGTTTTGAGCTCAAGATGTTGGGTTCGACAACTATTGTGTCAACATCGAAGACAGTGGTTGGGCGTACTAATCTTATACATGCTACATTTCCACCATACTCAAATATGATGTTTGACCTGGATTGAAAATATTTGATTCTGATTCTCCTCTGCATAAATTTGAGTTTCAATCTTCTTTGTTGTGTATCATTCTTTGCAGTTGACTAGAAGATATCGTTATCATCGATAAGATTTATAGTTCTTTAGTTCTGATGTGATTAATTTGTTCTTTTCATTCTTTTTTGTATTTTGTTTGCAAAGGAAATATTTTCTATCTCATTGTAATTCAAAGTCAAGTTAAGAATTCTCTTACCTTGAGATTGTGGGGGACTATTAAGATAAGATATTTTAGTTACTAGTTTAGGTGATTAGTTAGTTGGTTAAATTTAGTTTGATAGCTAGTTAGACTTAGTTAATTGGTTAAATTTGAAATGTGCTCTATAAATAGAGCTATTGTATTCGTTATTTTAGTATCTTTTTAGTCGTCAATATAAAATATTCTAAAAAAAATTCTTTTGTATCAATCTCTCAAACTTGTTTTTAATATGAGATGAATCTTTAACTCCCCGATTGCATAATATCTAACAAGAAGAAATGTTAATCAATAATATCTTTGTTGTGGATTTGGAATTTACATACTCATGAGAAGATCAAATTTTTTATCTGGTGTGCTTGTCATCAATCCTTTCCTACACTTTCTATGCTGCATCACAAGATCTTGTACCCTAATAGCTTTGGTAGTTGGTTCTAGATGTTTGACTAATAAGGAGTCTATTTTATACTCCATCAGAAATTGTCCTTATGCTAAATGCTAGTTTGGTATCAAAGTAAGTTTGTCAGAATCATAGTTAACCATTGTAATTTTGACAAATTTACTGTGACACTAAATATACATTAAGAGATCGTAGAATCTTTTGATTTTTTTTAATATAATTACTATAGCAATATGGTGTTCTAGCAGGTCCAGCTAAATATACATTAAGAGACCGTAGAATCTTTCGATTTTTTTAATATAATTACTATAGCAATATGGTGTTCTAGCAGGTCCAGCTACTAATTTATTCCTAGCTGCTCTTTGGTGGAGTTGGAGGAATAGAAACATGTTTGTATGAGAAGTGAAACCATTCAAATGTTTCAAGTGGTAACAAAGGTTAGAACACGGCATGTTTCCCTCATCTCTGTTTGCTTCCCTAAATTGCCACGTGTTGGTAGTAAATAAGATTACATTTATTTATTTGAGGGGGGTTGTAGCGTTTAAGGTAAGAAGTAAAAATAGTCAAAAGATTAGAGTATAAATTCTCACAAAGGTGTAAAAAAATGTTAATATAATTAACTATTAACAAATTGCCAATAAAAATTATTTTTTTCTTCAAAAAAAGAACATCTGTCTATAGAAAAAAAACTATTACATTTATTTAAAAATATTAATTTAAGCAACATAGTTATTATGATGTGCAGGGGGTTTTGGATATCTTCTTGGCCTGTTTACACCAATAGAATGCCCAGCTTTGGAAACAATCTTGTGGCTGTCCTCTTGTGTCAAAGGACCATATGTATCAGTGCCTCTAAAGATCACATGCTCAAAATTTTGGATTTCAAGAGTTTTGTTTTAGTAAATTTTGTATGATCATAAGACTAATTAAATATAATTTCTTTTTATAGCAAAAATAGAGTGTATAAGGGTCATGATTAATCTGATGTCTCAATTATGTTAGTATTTAAAATATTTAAGCTAAAATATTATTAAAAATAAAGAGAAAAAGAAAATACAAAAAATTTAGGAAACTATATCAAAATCCAATATAACAATTTTACGAGGTATAATATACTACTTCATTAAAATTCTTACTAGAAAAACCCAAAAAGATAAAACTACAATAAATACATACAAATATGAGCAAAATATGTGTTCAGGAAGATAAAAAATATTTCTATTAAAAACATCATAAATATTATAAGGAAAAATATCACACCAATGACTGTTAACAATGTGAAGTCTCAAATTAACAATTTTGTCCACACATTGATTCCCTTTCTTAAAAATATGAGATATAGTAAAACTAACTCTTTTAATCATCTTAATATAATTAAACCATCTATTTCTAAAAGACCAAAGAACAAGGTTAGTATTCTTAAAAGCTAGATTTGTCAATTGTCGGTCATATTCAATCCATAGAAATCTCCACTCATTTTTGAAGGCTATTTCAATAGCAATCATAACTCTCATAAGCTCAACATGTAGTGCAGTTGTAATATCCAAATTCATAGCAAAACAACGAATAAGAAGCATAATTGACCCTAAAAATACCTCCACTAGCAGCAAGACCAGGACATTTAGATACAGCTCCATCAATATTATATTTAATACTAAAAGTGTGATTCACATATAAAGATACATTGACAATAATTCTAAATATAAATTATTTAGGCATATTTATAAAAATACACATATTTAACTTTTTTAATAATAATAATAAAATTCTTTACATTTTCTTTATTTATGTGTGCCTAAATATTTTAGATTTGTGGCTGTGAACGTGTAAGCCTTCTTGCTGATTCTTTATGGGTGTTACTCCCTTGAGCTTAGTTTTCCTTGTGTTTTTCCTTTTGCTTTTACTTCAACAATGTACAAAAAAAACTTCATTTAATCAAAACAATTCTACAAAATTCAATTCATTCAAAATCTTGGTGCAAAAAATTGTAATTAGTGAAATTTCGAAGGGTAAAAGGTGACAAAATATTGTTCTTAAGTTTTTGTTCAATTGACAAATGTCGATATTGTTAAATTGAACGATTTGTCTCGAGTTCGAATCTGAAATATTGACAGTTATGTATTAATTTATAGTGATATTTATGATACCTTCTAAAGACAAAAAAAAAAAGTGACAGACAACTTCTTTAAAAAAAATAATTATTACCTTTGAGGGATCATTCCAAACATAAATAAATTATAATTTCAAATAATTCTTACATACAACATCAGATGTTTAAATTTTTTAAACAATTAAACCCTTACTCAAATACCATGGTTGGGTTTGGACTAAAGAACTAATTTGAAATTTATATTCTCATAAACATACTTGACTCGAGTTATTAAAGGAAATAAATCGGTAATTTAGTCTCTAAATTAATACTCTTTTATTAGTTTAGTTCTTAAACTATTAAAGTCAACTAAAAGGTTTCTAAATTATTTCTACATCCATCAAATTAGTTCATCTATTAATTATTTTTGTTGAGTGACCGTTAATAGTCTCTAAACTATTATCATACTTCAAAATAGTCTTTAAACTATAATAAAAATAACAATTTAGTCTTTTACGGTTCAATATTTTTTGTTAAACACCTTATATCCATTTTTCTTTAATCCATAACTCATCTAGATAAAACAACATTTGTATTTAATTTATACACTAATTCTAAATTGTCATATTAAATATACGATTAACAACAAGCAAAACCACGTCATTAAATTATATTTTGAACATAAATGAATGTGTCTTTGTTAATTACATGGTGTCACCTAGAAAGTCATCCTTAGTATTGAAGGTGAAACAAATACAATGATGTTTGAATTGTAGGTGAAACAAATACAATGATATTTGAATTGTATTTTTATTAGTTTCGTGAAAACAAGTTCTAATTAGAAACTTAAAACAATTATAAAAAAAGTAAGGAGATAAGGAAGAGATATCACAAAACTAATTTATCTTGGTTCACCATCAATACGATAGCTACGTCCAATATTTTCTCTCTAAAGGATTTAATCCACTAAATCAAATTGATTTTCACAAGCACTAGAATATTTACTAATCTCCTGACTATGTTATAATCTTTCAAACTTCTAGCTTTGTATTGTCAAGCTTTTGAGGTTGCAGCCACTATTGGGTCAGGTTACAGATATCAAAGATGGTGGTGCTTCTGAGTAACTCTTACGAGAGAATTTTGTATTATAAACACTCAATAAAAACACTAAGATTATCTCAAAAACTTTTTCTCTTTTATGTGTGCAAGGATTTGTCACAATGAAATTTCACTCATTTGTTGTGTATGTTTGAATTGCTGCTCGAACTTCTTTATATAGAGAAATTTGATGCCATTAGGGTTACTGACCGTTGCAGGAATTATTGCACAAATCTCGTATAAAATGTAAAGATCATACAATTAATCGGATGTCTTCAATCTTCACATTTATTATGTGTCCTTTCTTGGCTTTATGATGATTCACTGTATCTTAATCATTAAGTCAGGAACATCAGATGATGTATGCATCAAATGATCACATTGTTGTGGATTCTTAAATCAAGTGATAATTTCTACTAGAGGATAATAGATTATTTGACTTGGGTTAGTTGAGAAATAGAGAACGTCGAAGTGTTGACTTCTTTTTTAGTTTGGGCTCAAAGGATTAATTTTTCACATAACGTTGACCAAAGAATCAATTTTATTTTTAGTTGCATTTAACAGATGTAGACAAATCATAATAGGCATTAAGGTACATTGATCAGAGTAACAAAGAGGCATGTTGATCAGAGTCTTGACAAGGTTATATAGTGGAAAAGTGAAAAAGCGTTTTATATTTAGATGAATATTATCAGAGCTTTTGTTAGAGAATTTGCACATCTTAAAAAATTCATTTAAACATCAATTGATCTCACATATATTTTGTTATCATCAAAACAAGGATTAAGGGTCGTTACTCTTCAAAGCAACTTGATTCTAACAAGTATGTATCTTCACCAATTACTATAAGATGAAATGCAGAACTATTATCTGCGATTATGACACACATTTACTATTTTTTCTTCTTCTAGTTTATTGGTTTTTTTTTGGGGGGGGGGGGGGGGGGGG
>JBBPBQ010020323.1:25303184-25339108 GCA_037974755.1 Cicer yamashitae
GGGGGGGTTCTAACTATTTTACTAGTTATTGTTACTTTGTTTGGGACCAAGATCTAAAATTCATTTTCACTATTTAATTATTATAAATAAAAAGTTACAAATCCTAATGAACCAAAAGTTACAAACTTAAATATAATCTAAACATTAAAGATTAAGTAAATATCGAATGTTTAATATGACAATTTAAAATAAGTGTAAAAAGTCAATGTAAATGTTATTTTGTCTCTAAGATGCATTAGAGATTAGAGATGAGGTGCTTAACAAAAAAAAATTGAACCTTGAAAAACTAATTTTTTGTTTCTTATAATTCATGGATTATTTTGAAGTATTTTTATAGTATAGGGACTCTTAACAGTCACTTAACAGATACAATTAACCAGTCACTTAACAGATACTATTAACGAATGGACTAACTTGGTGGATGAAGAAATAATTTAAAGACCTTTTAATTAATTTTAATAGTTTAAAGACTAAATTAAAAAAAAAAAAAATTAATTTAGAGACTAAATTAGCTGTTTATTCTATTAAAATTTAGTCTTTAAAAATCGTTATTTATAAACAAAGTTTCAGCGATGGGATTAGACATCCAACATACTTTTTTTAAATAGGCATCTAACAAACCTTATCCTATAGGCTATAACAATATGCAAGAAGAATCTCATTGATTAAATGTTGATATATGCGAAAAAAACAATCTTTTAAATTTAGATAGAGAGACTCTTGTTAGCAAGGAAAATTGGATTCACACCTATTAGATTAAATACATAAAAACATGCATTACAAAGATATCCGTAAGAATGAACCTTTTTAACATAGGTTCGAGTGTGTGCCATAATATACATCTCCTAAACATGTGTCCCGCATAAAATTTATATATTAACGAATAAAATTTATTTGAAATCTTTGATTTTTTGAATGATAGTCAATTTCATTACACAAAAGTATCGATATTTCAACTTTTCAATCAAATAATGATTTGTGAATTTTTATTTTGATATTTACACATTTGGTATGCTTTGGATGTTGGATTAGTTGGTTTGTAATATTTTATGATATTTAATTTTAAAAATCTTTGGGAATTTTTAATTTAGATATATATAATTATATTTTGTTATTTATTGTAGTTAAAGTAGAGATAACAGCTACAAGGACGAGTACCGATATTGAAGTTGTTATACAGTTTTTTAATTCCGGAATAATGATATTTTATGCAACTTTTAAAAATTTAATCAAATATTTGAACTTAATTCTAATTTCAAAATTAATTTAATTCAAATTTATATTTTAAATTAAATCTAATCCTTTAATTAATTTTAACAAAATACATTTATAATAATCTTAATTCAAATTTGAATTAAAACATAGTAATAATATTTAAAATAAAAGTTAATAATACGAAAAAATATAATTTTGTTCAAAATCTTAAACTTGATTTTTGTTTTTTATTTGAAGAAACTTAATCTTTGTTATGATGAAAGTCGACTATTATCTTCCATCTTTAAATTAGAAAGACAGATGTATTAGTGTTGTATGCATATTATTTATTTTAAAAATATTGTTAATATTGAAAGTAAAATGTCTAAATATCTTTTGGATACCATAGATGTAGGTTTTATATTTAAATATATATTTAAAATAAGATATTATTGGAATAAGTCTATCTCTAAAATTTGGTTTAGAGTATTTTCAGGATTTTATTAGGTTTGCTCCTTAATTTAAAATTTCATATATTTTTATATTATAATTTAGTTCTATATATAGAAAAAATAAATTTTATAATAAAAAAAAATTTCTCTACAAAAAAATATTATTTTCTCATAAGATATATCTTATATATTTTTAAGAAAAATAGAAACACAAAAATATCCTTAATTTTTAACCAATCAATAAAATACCGATATTATTAAGTTGATCATTATATTTCGAGTTTAGACAAAAAACTCACAATTATATATAAATTTATAATCGTAATTATATAATCTAAAAAAACATTAAAAAAAAACCCATCAATTAAATCATTAAATAAAATAAAATTAGTTACTATATAGTTACATATTTTGGCTTATTTCCGAGACAACTTTTGTGTTGTGACTTTCTTGACGCGGTAATAGTTATTGACTTCTTGCTTTGTTGTGCACCCATTCTCTTCATTTTCATCAATAATAAAACACTTCCTTCTTTCTAGAAACAACAACTCATTTTTTCCCTCTTTAGATGTTTCTCAACTTTTTCTTTCATTTCCTCAATCACAAACATCATTCCCGGGAAACACCTTTTTCTTTTCAGTTTCACTCAGACAACACCATAACCTCATAACTCTCTTGCATTTAATAAAAATCCTAAAAAAAATAATTTAATTCCCTCTTTTTTTTTTTTAGCTTGACTATGTTGTTTTTTTTTTTGTTTGTTACTATTTTTGTTTTACAAGGTTTAAGGTTAAAGCGTGAACGTGTTAACCTTTCTTAAACGTTTGAAATAAAACAGGGTGGTAGTAGGTTTCAGTTTTCTTCAAGGTTTGGTTTTAAATTTTTTTTTTTTTAATTTTCAACAACGACAGAAAGAGAAAGTTTCCATTTGTTACGGAATAATTTTTGTGTCTATTGCAGAAAGGGAAATATTTTGTTTGAATTCATAACATTGCTTTTTAAAGAGACAGAGTAGATTGAGAATTTTTCGGTAGAAAAATATGGGTGTCTAAATTCTAAATATTACATGTTTTTGACTCTTCGTTGTAAAAGGGTCATTTCAAGATTTTTTTTTTCTTTCTCAATTTTTCTATAATTTCTCAATATCTCTCACTTTTTTCTTATCCCTTTTATTTTCCTTTATTTGGGTTCTCATTGTCTTCAAAGTTGAGATACAAGCTGAAACTCTTTCTCAAGTTTATTTTTCTTATTTGATACTATGATTTTTGATAAAGGGTCAATGCAATCTAAGTCTAACCTTGATTGCTTCCTTCGGTGTACAACACCTATGGTACCATCAAAGTTTCTTCAAGAGGTGTTTTTTTTTTTTTTTGGTTTTATTTTAATTATTTAATCTTGAATTTATTGTGTTTAATTATTTATTTTATTTTATTTTAATTTTTACAGCATGAGATTAAAAAGCTTAATCGTTTATGGAATCCATGGGATAGAGAAGAAGTTGAATATTTCACTTTGGGTGATTTATGGAATTGTTTCAATGAATGGAGTGCCTATGGAGTTGGAGTTCCAATTAGTTTGACTAATGAGGAGACACTTGTGCAATACTATGTTCCTTACCTCTCCGCAATTCAAATATTCACCAGCAATACTTTTAGGTATTTTATTAATTTCTATATAGTTAAATAAATCCATTCCAAGAAAATTTCATTTGTTTTAGTGTTTCGCCATTTTAACACTTGAATTTTTTTTTATTCCATTGATTTTGCTGATAAATGTGTGGTTATATACTCGCAATTGTTAATATGTTAGATAATCACAGTCAAATATGATTGATAAATATGATTGATGTGATTTCAATTGCGATTACATTATATTCACTAAATCATAAAAACAATAAAATTGCATACATGTAAAGTGTTTTTAAAATCCCAATAAATTTGGTATCAAACACCGCTTACATGGCTTTAATAGTCTTGACTTTATATTTCTAAAACATAAAAATTCATGATGTGCGTGATAAAAAGTTTGTTAAAAACTAAAATCAAATACAATTTATGCATCTTTAATTACAATTACATCGTAATCATCAAAACATAAAAGATCGTCATGGTCACTTAGAATTATTTAAAACCATGGTGAACATAAGTCATAACTAACAACCATTATTTTTTCGTTTTACATATTAATGTTTTGTGATGAAATGCACCTTTTGTTACCCATAACTTCGACTCAAAGTCAAACTTTTATGATATTTGTGATCAATTAGTTTTATTTTCATTTATTTTAACTCTTTGATCGGATCTCAATAATTAAAATTTTAATAAACAGATAAATAAAGTTCGATTAAAAATTGTTAAGGTAAGAAATCAAGTTTTTGTTTTCATTTATTAATTAAATTAGGGGTGATTTTATTTGAATTTTTTGATTGCATGAATTTGAATGTGTGTTTTCAGGGAAGAGATTGAGTGTAGTGATTGTGAGACAAGAGATTCATTGAGCTTGAGTGATTCTTACAGCGATGATAGTGAATGTGATAATAAGCAATGGAGATGGGATGCAACAACTTCATCAGAAGAAGGAACAATTGAACAAGATAGTCTTTGGCATTTGAATGATCGATTGGGTCATCTTTATTTTCAGTATTTTGAAAAATCAACTCCATATGGAAGAGTTCCTTTAGTGGATAAGGTAAGTTCTTTTTGTTTTTTTATTTATTAATTTTTATCATTTCTTTAATCTAAAAGCTTAGACACAATTTTATATTTATATATGACTATTTTTATTTTAATGTTCCTAATAGGATAAGAATCCATAGATTAGTAGCAATAGGGAATTGTGTATTGTTAAACTGTTACTTTGGACTTTTCAATGTGAATCCATAAAACTCATTTTCCTCTACCTAATAAATTGGCACTTTCTACTCTCTCATGTTGCTCTTATCCTTTTCTTGAGTGGAAACAGAAACATAATATACATATTCTCTTTCCTTTCTTATTTTTTAGTATAATTAATATTTTACTTATTTGGGGATATGTTCTTGGATATTGATTTGCTGCACCCATTTACATATTAAGTGGATCAGTAATAGTTGGATCAAGATCATGGTTCAGATTTTATTAAAGATTTTTTAAACTAAAACTAAAATACTAAATTTGAAATTTAAACTGTCTAATTTCGATTCAACATTTACTTTATCTATTGAATTTTTATATTGTTTGCATATTTGTGATTTCTATTAAACAAAAGATTAAAAATACCGTCTTAAGTTCTGTTTGAGTATATTTTTTAAAAATAATTTTCTATTTTTAAAAATTAACAAAGAATAAAATTTATATATTTTAAGTAGTTAGTTTTACAAAGCTAATGAAACATACTAATTAGTCTCCTTAGTTGTGTTTTTCATTAAAAAAAATGGTCTTCACTCATTAGTTTTCCAAATTTGGTTCTGAACTTATTTAGTTACAATTTTGTTCTCATAATTTCAAGAACTTTTTTTTTCCTCTCATCTTGTAATCAAAAGTGATACATATCGTCAAAATTCAAGACCAAAAAAAAAAGTATGAATTAAGATTCAATTGCTAACAAATTTGTTCGTCCCTTTCAGATTAATGGGTTAGCAGAAAGATACCCAGGGTTGATGTCACTTAAAAGTGTTGATCTTTCACCAGCAACTTGGATGGCAGTTGCTTGGTAATAATTTTTCTCTTCTTGGCTATAACTACAAGTACTTCTTGATTCTTTTCTTTCTTTTTTATTTTTCATTTTTCTATAATTAGTTTAGTTATGATGGTTAAATTAGTACATTTGGATTCCACCCAAAAAAGAATTAGTGCATTTGGATTTGATCAAAGTATGTGCTTATTCTTCATGTTTGGCCTTTCTAGTGAATATGAGCATTTAAGGAACTACTTTTACTTTTTTCACTCTACATTTTTTTATAAATTACATGTTTTTAGAAGTATACTTCTGAACAAAATATTTTGCTTAAAAAAGTAGTTAGGGAGCACAAAATTCAAGTTTTTTTCTTCTAATGACTACATCCAAAATTATATTGGGGTGTAGAAAATTTATCTCATCATTTGATTGATTGATCAGTACTCATGGTTAATTAATATTTTCAGGTACCCAATATATCATATTCCCATGGGAAGAACAGTTAAAGATCTTTCAACATGCTTCCTCACTTACCACACACTTTCATCTTCATTTCAAGGTTTTCCTTCTCCATGTTTGACATTAGATATATATTGTAAAGCATTCACATAATTATAAATCTCAGCTGTTGGATTAAAATTGAATGTCTTATACGTTGAGCTTAAAGTCAATTTGGTGAAATCGAATTACAAATCATTTAATTTTTGTCCAACGGTTGAGATTTCTTTATCGTGTGACTATTTAAATCAATACATATTTCACAACTACTGTGCTTTCCACTTTTTTTTGGTGTGGAAAGGAAATTGAATTAAATTAGACGGCTCATATGTTGCGGTGCACTATATTGTAAAGTAAAGTAAAGTCAATTAGATGATATCAGACTTTACAAGTCATTTGATTATCATCCAATGGTCGGAGATCTCTTAATTGTGTGTCTTGATTTAAATCAATATATGTTTAACTCCTACAATTATGTACAACTAGTCCGACTTTTAGCTTTTCGCACTTTTTCGGTGCGGAGAAAAGAAATAATCTTCAAAAACCCACTAAAAAAAATTAAATTTTAAGTAATGTGCGCTAAATGGAACTTTTGCTCAAATTTGTGTATAGATATGGACTTTGATGATGGAATGGAAGGAACACAAGTGAAGAGGAAGGAAGGTGAAGGAATCTCTCTACCACCATTTGGTTTGGCCACATACAAAATGCAAGGGAATGTGTGGGTCTCTAACAAATATGGTAGGGACCAAGAAAGGCTAGTTTCACTATGGAGTGTGGCTGATTCATGGTTGAAGCAACTAAAGGTCCACCATCATGACTTTAATTACTTCATGGGCATTAGGCATGGATAAAACTGATTATTGCACTACTAGTAGTACTTTACAATTTGACCTCTTAAATCCACTTTTTGGGATATTTGGTTGTTGAGCCCTTGTTTGGACCATTAATTTGCATATTTTTTTAGAGTATGTGTGAGGAATGAGGACTTTGGTAGTTGTTTAACACTTGAGAGCATTTTAGGACAAGCCCTTGTGAGATTCCAATGAAAGTGAATTGACTATTTTTAGTAGCCTATTATTGTCAAGAGGTCTTATTGTGTAGAGAGTTAGTTGAGATTTGAGACTTCAAGATGGGTTGTCACTTTGTATGTTGACCATGATTTTAGTTAATGGATGAAATGAGATATGTGGCATATTTCCTTAATTGCCACCTTACAATTGACTATATATTGCTTGTAGATGGATAGATAGATATAAGCATTTATTATACTATTACTAGCTACTAACATTTCATTTCATTGTTTTTTTTTTAAATACAGTAAATTTATTAAGGAAAAGGAATAGTTAAATTCCTTAAAAAAAAAAAAAAATCTCTTTTGCCTTTGATATAAACAAAATTTTAACTACTTTCCTTCTTTTGATCCACCAACTCTAAATTTATTAAATTTCGATCCGCCAACTTTAAATTTATCAAATGAGTCTCGTAAGTGTAACCAACCATCTTAATCTCGATTTAAAAGATAGAAAATGAAATTTAAATATCCAATTTTATAAATATATAAAATTAAGAGAGTTTAATAAATTATTAAAATCATTTTATAAAAATGGATAAAAAGTGTCCCGATGAAAATGTTTTATTAAACTTACATCAAATCAGAATTTTAAAAGATTTAATGTATTCCATAAAAAAAATACAAAAAAATCAAAACTAATATATTCAAATTATAAATTATTTTACCTTCAACTCACTTTTAATTAAAATCAATTATTTTATCATAAAACCGAACACTCTAAACATCTTTCATCGATCTTTTCACTTTATCTCTTTGGCTTAACAAAATGTATAATTCTCAATGCATTTCTTGAGTATATGCTCCTTGAAGTTGTAACGAGAGCTTTGTTGGATTACCAAAACTTTTCTCCTCTTCCTTGATGTTGATTCCCAAATTTCAGGCATAGGTGATCACTTGGGTTATACTTCACAATAGTAAATTTAACATGCTAATTTCTCAAAATATCATCAATTAAATTACAATATTGTCTCCATTTCCGAATATTATTTTAGTAATTCAATTAGGGATCTATAAATCATGGTTGAATAAACATAAACACCACATCGTCATATATTTAAATGAGTTTAATTTCTATGTATTGTTAGTGTAAAAAAAAAACTATAATGCTAGTTCATCACAATCAATCATGTTTGTGATTTTAGAAGTGGTCAAAGTAAAAATCAAATATTTTTATTGATAGAACAATTGTGATTCACTAACAGCTTAAAATATATTTACATAATCCGTATATATACATTAAATCTTATTTAAAAATAAATAAGTGATTTTTGTTCACTTTACTCTTAGTCATTTTAGAAGACTAAATCCATTTCTTGATGGAAAAAAAAAGAGACTAAATCCATTTCTTTTTTTAGCATTTGAAAAAGTTTTGAGTATGAAATTTACCTATAAATTCTAAAATAAAATGTAATATTAATTTTATGTTTTGAATTTAAATTTATTTATTAAATTTATATAGAAATTATAAGTATATATTGTATAAAATAGATTTCATCTATTTAAAATTTAACTTAAAACCAAGTTTGAAACTATAACTGATTGTTCTAAAATAAGTGTTACTTTAGGAAAAAAAAATTCAAAATAAAAGTTATTTTTTTCGATTTTTAAGATAACTTTAATTATTTACTTTCAATTGTACCATTCAATTATTATTATATACACTATTTCCTATACAATAATTTTAGTTTATATTTATGATTATGATAATATAAAATCAACCAATAATTAATAAACATAGTATAATAAAATTATTATTCTCTTTTTATTAATTTTTTAATATATATGTACAAAAGTCTTAATTGATATTAATTTTGAAACGGATGGAGTAGAGATTAAGACAAGTCACATAAAGTCATAAACAATGTGACAGATGTCTTCCATTTTGCCTAAACAAAACTGTCTTCCATTTATAGTTTTAAACTTCCTATTTTCTCCTTCACAATACTACTATTTGAAAAGAGCAGGTTGTTTTCCACTTTCATGTTACTATGCTAACAAAGCGACAAATTTTATTTTTTTTATAAGAAATCCAAAATGGGACATTAGAGTTAGAGTTTTGAATAGTTAAACCAAATTAGATTTTGCAAGACTTGTGTATAGTCTGTAAAAAAATGCAAAGCATAAACTTGTTAATTGTTATAAATTTATTTTTAGACATGAGCATGATCTTTATGAAAATGTAGTATGACTTAGTCTATTTAAAAAGAATTATTACATAATAATATTTTTAAATAAGCAATTAAAAATATTTTTAAATGAATTAATGAGTTAATAAATTATCGAAATTAATATTTTTTTAGATTCATCATGACATTTAAAAAAAAATTACTTTATATATGACATCTCACTTTAATTTTATTTTATGATAATACATTTAAATAAATCAAAATTTTATGAAAGCTAATATATTTAAATTTTTTAATTAAATAAATTTTTAAAAAAGACTTATTGTTATCTATTTAAAAAAATATATAATATGGTGTTATTTAAACCTTAGTTTGTAATCCATTTCGACCTGTCATACATATTTCAATGGAATAAATTGCCAATTTTGTAACAACCAACCACCAACAATTCCATCACCTTTTCAATCAAGACACATGGGTTCTCGTCCTCAAAAGTCAATGCATCGCATCACATCACATTGTTGTTTGGCACTTTGACTTGTTTTCATACTTTAGATTGCATTTATCCTTGACAAGCACTTGTAATCCTTACACTTATTTTGCTCTATCTAAAAAAACAAGCACTTGTAATCCTTGATAGGTATATGATAAAAATACTCATAATAGTTAAGGTAACATTATGAATATAAATTCGTAAAATTATCTGAAAAATTGAGTGGAGGCAACGGACACTGTAGTACCGACCCGCCCCACACATATACATATAAGTACTTTTTATTTTATGTTTATTGTAATATGTACATTTTTTAATTTATTTTTATCTTTTTATTTTACCAAATAATATCGTTCTTAATATTTTATGAATTGATTTGAAAGATTTTTTGATCGTATTTCTTATTGTTTTTTCATAGTTAAATTACAAATAATAAATGCAGATACAGATACGAACATTTACGTGTCCAAAGGATATGAAAATGGACATTAATATTAATTGCTGCTCATATGGATGCGAGTATTTTTTTCAAATGGGTATAGAGACGGACACAATAGTACTCTGATCAAAGGGTGTCCATTGTCAGTCTTTAGTAATTACTTAATATGCCTAAGAGAATATTAATTACAATTAATTTATATATAGATATTATTTTTCTACATTTTTTTGATATAATGAATAAAATATTAAACTGTTAATATTTTATTTATTTGTTATTTTATACATTTGAAAAAATATTTTGTTATTTCAATTATAATATATCTACTACGAACGAATTTTTTTTTATCAACATATAAAACCTACTATAAAAAAGTATTACTCTTAACATAATTAATCCAGTGCATCATTAAGATACATCATTCAATTTTTTATAGATTAAATCAGTTTTTAGTCCTTATAAAATTTCATAATTTTTTTTATAGTTCATATAAAAATTTTCATCAACTTTTAGTACATTAAAATTTTTAGTTTCATTTTTAATCTCTGATTTTGATTAACTATTGTATATCATTCGAATTTTTGAATGATTTTTTAAACTGATGTTTAAAACATTATAAGAAATTTTCCAACAAAAATTTAGAATTTTTTAACAATTGATAAATTAAATATGAAGTTTTAAGCATCACAAGCTTAAAAATTCATATTTAATTCATCATTCGTTAAAAGTTCTAAATTTTTGCAAAGAAGTTGTTAAATATGTCCTAAACATTACTAAAAAGATTTATTCAAAAAATACATAATAGTTAGATTAAAATCAGGGACCAATAGTAAAAATAAAAAATTTTAAATTATTAAAATTTGACTAAAATTTTTATAAGAATTAAAAACAAAATAGTAAAATTTTATTGAGACTAAAAATTTATTTAACCCTTTTTTTATTTTCAATTATTTTTAGGCTATACTTTTTTGCGAGTCTTAATTTCTCAACAAAACGAGCACTACAATAATTTATCCAAACTTTCTAGCACAAACATTATATTTATAAGTTATAGATTCGTTATCCGTCAATGTGAATGAAAGGAGGAAAATGTAAATCTTATAAGTGTTTATTAAATTCTAAGATTTTGTTTATTTTAAATTAGAATATCATCCTCTCATCCTAAATTAAATTTGAATTTAATATTAGTTAATGGTACATGAATCTAGAATACCAAATATAATAAAATGGTACGATGATATTAGATGGAATAAATGCAATGTGTTTCTAGTGTCATTCATGATCATATTTCCAAATACATTTATTTATAGTAAAAGTTTAGAGGGATCTATTCTTTTTCTTTTTTAAAGTTAAAATGGAGACTCTTCAATCAAAATTACAAAGGAATCAACAATTAAAATAAATATCAGCTATATCATGACATAAAAGATTATCACAACCCAGTGGCGGGTAATCAAACAAATGAATACCCCTAAGTAGATTAAGAG
The DNA here is from genome assembly GCA_037974755.1 of Cicer yamashitae. Lineage (NCBI taxonomy): Eukaryota > Viridiplantae > Streptophyta > Magnoliopsida > Fabales > Fabaceae > Cicer > Cicer yamashitae. The sequence goes on from JBBPBQ010020323.1 coordinate 25,314,603, forward strand.
AATAACTCGCAAACCAGTAAGCAACCTAATTTATAAATGTGTTTGATGTTGACATGTTGTTACCTCGTCGTAAAGGTTAAAATAGTTTTAACTCATTTCATTACACGAAAAACTCTTTTGTGAGCGATTCTAATGTATTGGGATGGAAAAAGTTTTTAGAGTATGTTTACTTTGGTTTAGTTTTCTTTTCAAGACTATACTTTCTCATTTGATGTTTATATGTACTTTGCTATGTATTTGGGTTAATATGCATCAGAACCAGTGAGTCCACATATGGATCTTTACGACCCCAATCCAATTAGTCCAAGTTACAAATGGGGTTTGGCCGGATTTAGAGGAAAAAATGAGGATTCTACTTGCCATGTCATATGTATCTCTTATTCCCCCACAAGACACGTTAAAACTATTTTACCCTATTACTATATATAAAAATTTGAATTTTTTTTTCCTCTTACTTTTTACTCCCATATATTTAAAAATTTAGCAACCATTTTTTTACAATTTTCAAAACTTTGATTGATTATCAAACTTTCAAAATATAAAGTGAGTTTATTTTTGAAAATTTTATTTAATTTGAAATTTTCGATATGTATTTGTAAAAAAAACTCGAACCTTTCACCTTTAAAAAGAATTTCAAAATGGATATTTTCGATAATTTCAAAGTTTTGAAATAAGAATATTTCGAAAGTTTCAAAAACCAAAGCTCCGAAACGTAATTATATATTTCAAAAATTTCTAAAATTTTTAATTTTTCTCAAAGTTTTTAAATGTAAATTTTATTCCAAAATAATTTCAAAGTTTCAAGTTTAGGAAAAGTGGGAGTAAAAAAAATTTTCAAATTTTTATATATAATAAAAAGGTAAAATAGTATTTTAACGTGTCATGAAGGTGGCAAGTAGAACTAATTTCTTGATCTCTTTGATGTGAAAACAAAATAAATGCTCTTTTTTTTTCTAAATCCAACCCACTAACAAAACAAAAACAAAAATAGAGAAAAAAAAATGTAAAACCTAGAACTAGAAGACACAATCACTACCATCAATGACTCAGCACTACAGCAGCACAATCAACACTATGCAGGCTACTAGCTCCTCCTCACAGTCCGGTCCTGCTGCAAACACTCCCAGTTATACTTGAATTACTGTAGTTTAAGCAAATAGTGATTCATATCTTGTCTAGTTATTTATAAATAATTTCGTTGTTAAAACATCTCAAAACCATGCTTTGAACCCTTCCTTAGTTTGGCATCAAAGAGTCTTTGCAATAACACTCCTCATGTTGCAGCAACGAAGTAATCAACAAGCGTTGAAGGATTCATCACCATCTAGGTGATAATGTTACCGGAACACATTTAAATACATGTTATAATCAAACTAAATCAACTAATGTCTTCCATAATTGTTGACAGAAAGTGTAGCAAATGCATAAAGGTGAGATTATGCAGCTATAAGTGTTTGTGTTAGCATAAACTCAAAACAACAAGGGGAAACAAAAGAGGTGTGCAAAAGTTAATCTCAAGATTTTGAATCCAATTAATTTTTTATTTACCATTTTCTTTTGGACTCTTAGATTAGATAGGTTCCCATTTCTCATCAAATCATCAATTGTTCCTCAACATTAAAAAAAAGTCCCTTTCAAAATTCCCTTTCATTGTTAGTTATAAACAACTTCAAATTAAGGTGACTCATACAAATCCATTGAGAAGAGGAGTGAATCCCTGAAGTTCAATGAGCATTGACATTGTAATGGAATTGTCTGCAATACTTACAAATTTGTGTCCCTTGGGAATTTGTTGTTATGGACAGAAGAGAAAAAGATTAAAGCTATTGGTACAACAGATTGTAAGCAGGCAAATCTTGTATTCTGTTGATGTCTTCTAAGGATAGCTCTCTCTCCAATTGCATCCTTGTTGTTTGTAGAACCTCCTGAAGCCATGGAATCATTTTGAGTCAATAAATTAAAGTGCATTATAGAAAAGACTATAGGAGGATAATCTAAAGAGGAAGAAAGGAAAACTATAGGCCATTTTATTTAGAAGGATTTGTCTCAAAATGAATGTCATTTTCAATTTCCAATGTAGAAAGCGTGCAAGAAGAAAGGAAGAAAGAGTACGTTAAAATTCATGTAGGAAGCACGCATGGCCAGCCATTGTGCATCCACCATCTCGAAAGCTATACAGTATAGAACATCAAATGCTTCTTCATCTTCTGCGGTACCATGAAATAAAACTTATAAGCATTTCAAGGGCTAATACATAAAAAATGAATTTGGATTTGATCAAATACATGATACCAAATAACAGAGATAGATTAAGATGTTCCATGCTTACCTCCTAATAACTTGAGAAAATTCATGCCAGGAAGACATCGAGGCTTTCCTTCTAAAACATTCAGTGGAAAAATAATTAGAAAATGTTATTTGCTTTTATCACATTCTGATAAAGAGAAAATTGTACAATTACAAAAGGTCATCCAAACTTCATTTACCAAATGCAATGCATATCATTACAAGAAACTTCATTTACCAAATGCAATGCATATCATTACAAGAAACTTCATTTACCAAATGTTCCATAGATGAAACTTTATAAAAAGAAAGCAATGTTCAACAATCGTCTTGAAACTATACAACAAAAATCAAGCCTTAAATAGGGTCAGCTACATAGATCAAACGAAGGCATGACACCATTATGTCTCTATCCAACTCATTAATCTTCAGGTCTTTCTTTATAGTTTTTCTAGGTCTTCCTCCGCCTTTAACGATTTTAACTACCCTCCATCTAATATACTCTCCTTACTACAAAATCCCTACAAAATCTACAGGTCTCTTCTCCACATGTCCAAACCACCTAAGTCAATTTTCCACCATCTTTTCTAGGATAAGTGCTACCCCAGCTCTCTAATGCTATCACTCTTAATCCTATCTCGTCTAGTCTTTCCACATATCCTACATAACATTTTCGTCTCTGCTACGCTTATTTTAATCTCATGTTGGTTTTGAAACTATATCAACATGTTTTATAAGAAAGCATATGATATATATTGTTATTTTAGTTCTATAGTCATATTGAACACAGACCTGAGCATAAATCCAACATCTGTATCAACATAAATGATATATTAATGCCAGCAACAGCAAATGGATATTCCCATGTATCTCGCGTTCCATCTTTCTTCAACAACAGCCTGTGAAAAGATGCCTTCATTTGAATTTCCATAAAAATTAGTAATAACTCATCTTTTTCTGCCAACATAAATATCAAGAGAAACTAAAATGAGAGAGCACATAAATGAAGATCAAAATCTTTACAGGCATGCAAATTAGAAAACACATATGCGTACCGGATATTTCTTCGCGAAAAACAGCAGATTTTCAAGGGAAATGAAGCCACATCCCCTGAAGAAATCAGTTTATTAGATTTACTACCTCTGAATAGAAATTTGAGGTAGTTGAAATGTGAAACATAATGCCGCTTTCTTAAAGTTTGTGCAAGTTATGAACAAGTGCTTTCGTTTAATGAGTTTATGAAGCATAATCACTGATCCGAAACTATCAAGCTACCATGTTAAAGATTTTGAAATCGCTGTGAAAGATATTGAGAGAATTTGTACAACGATACCCTCGATCTCTAGTCCTGATAGATCTAATCTTAAAATTTTGTTTAAAATTTGAAATGAATTATGATAAAAAAAATCATAACATATTTGTATACCTAAAGTCAGTTGATGGATTAGCACCTTGCCATCCCATATCTTTCCATTGGTCAGATATCAAGCCTTTCAGAGAAACATTAGGAAAGGAACATTGCCACAAAGATCTCAATGATTCCTGTTGAATGTTGATGATATTTTTAGATAAAGTTAGTATGAATATAACAATTCAAAGGTGTTTTCAATTATGTTCCTTTCTTTTTTATTGACCTGTGAACAAGAAATGAAGCTTGTATTTTTGGAATGCTTACTAAGAGAGGACTTTGGACAAAATAAATAGAACACAAAAGAAAGTTAGCTTCATGAAAAAATAAAAGTACTTGATGATCGAGGCGAGTTTCATCGTACGGAACTTGCAGCCGTTCGTGAAGCCGTTGAAGTCTTTCCTCCTGACAGAAACATGAAAACAAGTTAAGCCCACTGAATCTAATAAAATTGTTGAACCAATTAAAACAAATTTTTGCTCTTTCAACTAGAATCAAGCACTAGAAAAAAGTCTGTCTAGTTTCATGGTAGCGTAGAGAGTACCGAAATTGATTTTGACTCTTGTCAAACGTGACTTTAGCAAAAATACAAATGTTTAGTAACAGTCAAGAAAATCGATTTTAGCTCTAAAATATCTGTTTGACTAGAAGCCATAAAAAGTAGTTTTAGCATTGGTTGCAAATATTCACACCAAGTTTGATACCAACTTGGCTTTCAGAATAAAAACATCAAAACATAAATCATTTTACTTCAAACACAATTATAACCAAATAAAAATTAGAAATTCAATTTCATTAAAAAAAGAAAGACTTTAATGAATCAAATACACACTAAGTTGTTTGAAGGGAACATTGTCTTGTATACTATTGACAGCATATGGAGGATCATATAAAGGATAATCAACACACAGAAAATCAAAATAAAAATTCAAAAGAAAATCAACACTCATGAATATAAGTAAATAGTGACTAAATCACACAGAAAATCAAAAGAAAAATTCAACAAATCACCAACTTCCATTTCCCTTTACCTCAAGTGGACTCAAAGGATAGTCAATAAACTTATCATTCTGTTTAATATTTGTGCGGTGAAAGAGTCCTCCTATCCATGATCGTGATCCAACCATAGCAGTAGCTATGTGCAACAAAATACGGATCAGCAATCGAAGAAACTTGGAAGATAAATAAAATTATATAGCACAGTCATCAAACTGCAATTTTGTTAAGTCATTGTTAGAGACTCTGTCACATTAAAATTCAGAACTGATGTTCTTCTAATACACTGCATATTCTCAATGATTTGTTTGATAATATATAAAATATAATGTAGAAGATGCATTCCCTTAAATTTTCTTTTACAATAATGTCCTAAAAAGTAAGAAGTCCCAAACAAGTAAATAAGCTTGTTTTTCTTGGTTTGTAAAGGAGCTTTTGACTCTAAAATTGATTTTTTAACCTTCAAATTTATTGTTCAACTCACTTTTACATGAATGCATTCAAACATAATCGCTTTCATTCAATTCACTTTAGCGAGAATCAATTTTACAAAATCTAATCATTCAAAATCAATTTTTGTCACCACAACCAAACACACACTTCATGTTTTTTGTCACACTTGTTGGTAGGCTTGCAAAGAAAAGTCTGGTTTTTTGTGTGGACCCTCAATATTTGAAAGACACACAAGACTCACTAATCTAAGTCAAGCCCGATTGACCTATATAAGGGGGGAAAAATCTCCCAAGACCTATTTTTTCCACTCACGAAACTCAAACTCAAGACCTTATTTAAAAGAAACTTTGATGTGAATAAAAAGAATAACTTCTTATATATAAACTCCAATTGTTAACAATGCTCCTGAAATTAAAAGGCCAAACTCAAAAATGTATCCAATTGATTGTTGATAGATGTAAGTAGGCAGCTATATCACCATATTTAGAAGTATAATGTCCTAGAGAAGGCACTCAAATCTGTTAAGTATTTGACAGAAACTTCTTGCAATTTCTTACAATGCACAGTAATTCTTCATATTCTCATTGAAACAACAGAAGATAGAGATATCAAGAGAGAAAAATGTACTCACAAAAACATTGAGTCAACTGAGTTATTAAGTGAGTGGAATTATGTGACCATTCCAACTCTCCATCTTCCTTTCTCTGTCTCCAATAAATCTCATCCTCATCAACCTGCATTTGAAATTTGAAAGCATCCTTAAGCAAAGAGTAATAGCAAAAATAGAATATGAACAACTGGTGAATCTACCAAAACCACATAAAGATTTCAATTTCATGCATATTAGATATAAATTATAACTTTCTATCTCAAAGTGCTTAAAACAGTAGGTTAGGGAAGTAAAGGAAGAATTAAACTTTGAGTGAAAGAAGAATGAACTAAATGAAAAATAAAAAAACACCTAGAAAACACTTGAGACTAAGGTTTTAAATAAAGGTCTGCATAGTCTAGGCTGCGACATAAAGGTTTCTGATGTTGCCGAAACCGCGCGATTGAGACCGCATAGGTCACATTTGACCGCAATTCTCCACGATATCTAGACCGCAGCCACTATTTAAAACCGTTCTTGAGACCAAGGAAGCACTAAGCAGAGACCCAAACACCAAACAAGACACTGAGACATGATCACATTTTTCAGTATTATATCCGAAGGAAAACATCATTGACAATGAGTTTATATGAAAAAACAACATTGAATTTACTTTATGAAGAGAGGAGCAAGAAGGAAAACATCTTTTGCGCTTCCTCAATCTCATGAGGATGAAAAATCAGAGAAAAGGGTCTTTCATTTCATCCTTTTTTAACCAAAACCAGAAAGAGAAAAAACAAATATATTTTTTGAAAGAAATGGGTCACCTATGATTGTACTCAATTCATGCCCTCCAACAAATTCAACTTCCCCATCATTTCTACTGTGTTTTTCCACTGATTTTCTCTGTAACAATGACTAGAGAGAGAGAGAGAGAGAAACTTAAGTGGCAATGTATATAATTGATGGCCAAATTAACCTGAAGTTATATAAGACATAATAACATATGTTGAAATATAAGCACAAACATAAAAGAATAATGAATCAAAGATATCTTTTTTGTTTTATTGCTTAACTTTATGGTGTAAAGAGATGAAAAAGAAGAATTGAAAAGTTGTGTGAGTAGTGCGGTGGGTGTTCCTGCTCTGCCCAGTATTGTTTTATTGCTTTTTCTAGCTCACCAACTTTACATATAAGACAAACATGATATCCTTTGGATCAATCAACCTTGCAGATATAAAACACTTAAAAGCTAACAGCATTCACAACCACCGTCACCTATTTAACACCAAAGTAAATAGACACTTTTATTGTCAAATAAAATGTTTAGGAGTATACGGAGAAGGGTGTCTTAGGACACTCTCTCTTCATTTTTCTTGGGATCATGTGATAAATTATATTAAAATAAAGTTATTGTTGTTGAAATTAAATGATATAAATTTATTGAAATGAAAAAAAGAAATTGGGTGAGTTGAAGAAATTGAATGCTTATTAACAACTAACATTTCAAAATTATAGATAATGTATCCATGTAGGACCGTATAAGCACTCAAATGTGTAAACTACTAAGCTTCATTGTGAATGCTCTAAAAAGTAGAAATAATACAAAACCTCACATCAGATAAACATTATCTCTTTTCTAGCTTGATCAAAATTCTCGAGTTTCAATCCAAATTTTAAAAATACAATAACTTTAAAACTCATAAATCATTAATATTCACTTGAGGAATTAGTCTTTACATAATTGTATTCATATATACTTAGTTTACTAATAAAAAGAGACATGTGAAGTGTTGATATATAATATAGATTAAATTTATATCAACTAACAATATAAAGATATATAATATAGATTAAAATGTATTCTGCTGTCCATGTCGGACACGAAAAGGACACCGACACATTAATTATATTTGATTACTTCATTTTAATAAATTATATTAGATGTCTCTATTAACGGTGTTAGTATTCGTGTTTCGTAGATAAAAGACTTTTTAAGGTGGTTATAATAATTGAATTAATAAAAATATTTAACAACCTTAAAAGGTATAGAAAGAATAATTTAGAATCGATTGAAAATATAAAAAGAAATATATGGTAGAAAATAATAAATACCTCGTATGTTAGGGACGATATGTAAAGGAGAAGTGTGAGTGGTGGTATGAGAATGAATGAAAGGGAGCGAGTAACTGGCCGGAGAGCAGAGGGAAGTGGTGGGGCCAGAAAGAAGATGGAAGCAAAGAAATGGCATTTTGTTATTGGGAATGAGTAAAGTTTTGCAATGAGGAGAGGGAGGAAGATTGTTGTGATGGTTTGGTCTGTTTCTGTGGCATTGGAAGCCATACATTTTCCCCAATGCTAGCCTATACCGTAGTTCTCGCTCCTGCTACAATTTCATTGCCTTTCCTGCCTCTTTATTCATTATTATTCATGTCTTTTATTTTTCCACAATTTTTTTTTAAACTCTAGACATTTTTTTAGTTATTGTTTAGTACAGCTTTTTATATACTATAAAAATAAAATATTTTTACATTCTATAATTTAGATAATAGTATTTGTAAGAGATTGTTTTTAAAAATAGAAGTTGTTTTGTATTTATTTACTGTAATAAAAATTATTATTTAAAAGAATTATTTATAAAAAATAATTTTGTGAAAAGATATTCAAAATAGCTTCTCATTTGAAATAATTTTTAGATTACTCTGAGAATCTATTTTATTTTTTTCAAAAGTTGTGACAAGCAGAAGAAAACTACTAAAAGTGGTTATTTTTAAAAAATGTAACAACCAAACTCTTAATTGGTTCAACCAATGATATTTCAAATTATGTAAATTTAATTACGTTAAAATAATTAAGTAATTGAACTCAAGTGGTTAATGAATTTCAGTTAGAGACCAATTATTTAGAAGAACATTTGTTTGAATCTTGGTTGGAACAATTATTTAGTTACTTATCAACCAAACTCCGAACTACTAGAGATTCATTCCCGTAAGAATTATGGATTAAAACAAAAAAAAATACTATATTTCAAATGAGGTTGAATAAATCAATCAACTAATCGGTTTCCAATTCAACTCGCCAATCTACATCTAGCTTGGGAGATGGGAATATCATATCTTTAGGTTAATAGTGATTCTCAGGTGGTCGTGAATCAAGTCAATGGAGAATATCAAGCCAAGGAAGAAATCTTGATTATTTACTTGAATAAAGTCAAGTCACTCATGGAGAAATTCAAATAGGTTCAAGTTAGCTAGATACTCTGAGGTAAAAATACGAAGGTTGGCGAACTCACAAAGCTAGCCAACACGGAGGCGTATAGTCACCACAAAACAGTGGGTTTCCATACCATATAAACACCTAACATATCTAAATTAGAAGTTTATATCACCACTGTTTATCCCACATAGATGAAGGCTACCAGGGATTACCTCTTAAATGAGACATTTCCTGATCAAGAGGAAAAAACTCAACAGATTAAAAGAGTTGTTGTTCACTATACTATCATAGTAGACAAGCTTTATAGGAAAGTTTCTCCCAACCTCTCTTATTGTGTTTAGAAAATAGATAAGTTGAATATGTTATGCAAGAAATTCATGAAGGTATATGTGGAAACTATTTTCCAACAATGTGGTAGATTGGACGACAACCATACAAAAATGCGATAAGGGCCAAAGGTTTGCCAACCAATCACGTCAAACACCATAGGTACTACATCAAGTGGTGACATTGTGGTCTTTCAAAACTTGGGGGTTGGACATTCTCGAATCTTTTTTCCTACACCAGGTCAGTTTAAATTTGTTGCAATTGTTATAGATTATTTTTCTAAATGGATAGAGCACAAGCCTTTATCCACTATTACTGCCAAAAGAATTAGGAAGTTTGTATAGAAAGATATATTTGCCGACATGAACTACCTCACTTCATCATCACAGATAGTGGCACCCAATTTGCAAGTCAGAGGTTCCAAGATATTTGTAATGAGCTCGAAATGGCTATTGGACTCTAGAATGTGGTTGAATAGATTCCTAACTTATTAGAGATTTATAAAAACACAGTGTAAGCTTTTCATAAATGTGATGGTAAATGTTAAGTCGTATAGGAATATTCACATTGGAAACCTTAGAGATATGTAATCAATTCAATTTTGATAAGATAATTTAGATACAAAAAAATTGTTTGATTGATTCAATCAATTGCTTGATGATTCAATCAAATTAGGTAAATGTCGAGTTGCACTTAATTTTAAATGCAACATCAATATAAAAACTTATCATAAAATAAAAAATCAAATCAAACACATTTTATGATTATTGATATATTTCAAAAACGGTTATTAGTAAGTATCAATTACAATCAAAAGAATTGTGTTTGGCATAAAATTCAATCTTGGAGTGTTAGGTCTCTATCAAAGGTGAGGAAAGAAATATTTATCAAAGCAGTGGCACAGTCAATTTCATCATACTATATGAGTGTGTTCCTAATCCCACATTAACATATGACATTAAAAAGATGTTGAACTCTTACTTGTGGGTGACTTAGAGGAATGGTAGCAAATGTATCAGTTGGTTAAGATGGGAAATTATGTCAGTTCATAAGGAAAATGGTGGTCTAGGCTTTCGTGATCTCCGTAGATTTAATGAAGCCCTTCTTTCGAAGCAAGGTCGGAACCTTATGTCCAACATGAATACTATCTCATACAAGACTCTCAAAGTTAAATATTTCCCTCTAGGGGATTTCTTGGATGCTACTTTGGGTCATAATCCAAGCTTCATTTGACATAGGATCATGACTTCTCAAGATCTTCTAAGAAAAAGGTTACCATGGAGAATACGAGATGGGTATCTCATCAACATATGGATCGAGCCTTGGATTCATCATCACCAAAATTATAAGCCATACACACACATGAATGCAAGATACGCCTCCCTTAATGTTTGTGACCTCATTCACTTGGAATCTAGAACTTGCAATTTGAATATGCTCTCAATGGTGTTTTATTTACAAGAGGTACAATCCATTTTGTGTATCCCATTGTATCCTTATCATCAGTAAGACCAGCGTGTTTGGAAAGGTACCCGCCAAGGTATGTACTCAATTAAACGGCATATAATTTATATTTGAGCACTATGATACTGCTTCAAATTTGACAGTAGTAGGTGATTGGAACCAAATTTAGACCCACTCGTTACCACCTAAAGTCAACAATTTCCTTTGGAGGCTTTACTGAAATGTTTTCCCCATGTGCTCCAAACTCACTACATGCGGTATAGCATATCCGTCAAACTACGCGTGTTGTGAAACAAGTGAAAAAACAATCATGCACTTGATGACATATTGTATGGTAGCTAAACAAGTATTAAAAGCCATTGGTTGTTGGCCACATGTAGAATTGTTACTGCCACACTATAATGACTTTGGTATGCTTAACTTTGTTGTCCTACTAAAGCTCTCTATAGAGGCAAAAAATTTGTATTCTATGAATTTATGGAGCCTGTGGAAGTAAGGAATAAACTTATCTGGGACAATAAGCAGGAATAAGTTGGTATGATCATAAAACGTGCAAGAAATGTTCTTCATGAATGGAAATGGGCACAGTCAAACCGCCCTAGCTATAAAATACATGTTTTTGATGTTACAAAAGACCAACGGTGATGATGATCAAAGCAACAAGCTCAAAAAGAAGAAGTCCACAAAAATCTTATTGATACCTTAATAATCTTCTCATATTAGATGATTAAATGTAAAGGTAAATGATACAACCCATAGCTCAAATATAATGAGAATCTTACATCTTTACATATGCATAAAAAGTATTTTCAAAAGTCAAAAATACATTTACAAAGTGTTAAAACTAATATTTTTGACTAATTACAAAGGTGTATTCGAATACAACATAAGTGTATTCGAATACAGATGAAAATTGCTAAGTCAGTAGCAAAAGCCTCTCATCTGTATTCGACTACAACCTGATGTAGTCGAATACAACCAGCAAGATAGTGGCAAAATTGATACAGGTGTATTCGACTACACCATCTTGTATTCGAATACACATTGAAAAGTTTTGAATTTTCTGAACGTTACAAAGAGGTGTATTCGAATACATACATCATGTATTCGAATACAACTGGAAGCAATGCAATTTTTCAGTTCTGAAATGGTTCTAAATCGTTGCAATTGTTCCTCAAACCTCTTGGATCAATAGCCACGAATATGAAGAGATGTTTATGGACTATAAATACACCATAACTTCATATTCAACATCAACAATCCTACTACACAACTTTAAAGACTTTGAACAACTTTTCTGAATTTTTCTCAAAGTCATTTTTCATGAATTCAAGTACTTGCATATCATTTCCATATCCTTAATTAAGGTTCTCAAAGTACTTGAAGCAATCTTGGATTGTTATCATTCTACCTCTTTCTTATTCCTATACTCTTATCAAATCACAATGTTTGTAAAAAGAAAGTAGTACTTTCTTTAAATAGTTTTATCTAAGATAGTAGTGTGGTATCCTAGAAGATTTGTTAGAAGTTTGTAGCAAAGTTCCTAGGGTGGGACTTGTACATTTTCTGACAATAGTGGAGAAATCTCTTGTGGTGTGCAAAAGGAATGGATGTACCCTTGGTCATAAGGGGAACTAGGATAATTCTGATGTGTTCATTTCTTTACTGCCATTTACTTTCATCACTTATTATCCTTAAACGCAAAAATCGATCACTTAATCGCTGAAAACAAGGAAAACTCCTGAACACCTAATTCACCCCCCCCCTTAGGTGCACATCTGTACTTACACTAGCCATGAACAAAGTCTTATAGTTCGTGACATCAAATGGAGCAGACCACCAAAAGGATATTTGAATTGCAATGTTGATTGTGCAGCGTTTAATCAATAACAAAAATTAGGTTATGCAGCTGTGATTTGCGACCATCTTGGAATTTTTAGTATGGCTCGAACAACTTGGTCATCAACCGTTATGGAAGTGCATGAAGGCGAAGCAATCGGTCTAATGTTAGCTCTTCAATTGATGCAAAAGTGGAGGCGAATCATGTTGTTTTTGAGCTTGATTGTAAAATTATAGTGCATGTCATCTTTAGCAATAAGGTTGATGTCTCAGTGTTTGGTTTAATTATTTTTACTTGTAAACAAGTTCCAAACAACCACCAAGACTATAATGTGGTTTTTACTAGGAGGCAAGTGAACATGGTAGCTCATCACTTAGCGAGATCCTCTATTTCTTATGATAGTCCCCCACATGTTCTATGAACCTGCTGTAATGATTGATCATTTGTTGATTAATGATATGAGTTACAATGATAGCCTTTCAAAAAAAAAAAAATCAAAATCATGAGAATGTTCAAAATAGAATTTTTCCACTTGTAAGTTTTTAGGCTTAAATACGTTTTTAGTCATTGCAAAATAGTCTCACTTTAGTTTTAGTCCCGATAAATTTATATTTTATTTATTTTTAGCCTTGCAAAATCCAAAAACTTTTAAAAAGGTTCTTTATGTGATATTTTATTTTATTTTATAATGCTGATGTGTCCCAATTTTGATGATGTGACAATATAGATAAATGATGACATGATTTAATTTATGTTGACTCATTATTTATCATTAATAAAAACTATAAAATATTTAATTAAAATATTAAACAATTATTATATTTTAATTACAAACTAAAAACCATAAACTCATTGTTGGAGTTAAAATTCAGAAACTTCATACACAAACTCAAAACCAATCTTCAATCTCAAACAATCCACTTTCAGTAAAAAAGAATCCAAACACTCCACACACAAAAATTAAAATTTGAAATTCATTTCTCTATTCATTCAACCCCTTTTTCGGTTATTCATTACCAACAATCCTTGCACAACACCACATCTACATCTTCATCAACCAACAATCCTTGTACATCACTGCCTCTGAATGCTTAACACAATCCCCTCACAATCTCTCCTTCTTTAATACCTACATCATTGCTCCTACATCTTCATCATCGACCATTGCTTCCTTGTCTTTGATATCTTCAATCAACACCTCTCTCTCTCTCTCTCTCTTTCTCTCTCTCGTATCAAATCCTTTTTAATCAAAACCCTTGATCAAAATGACATCTTTTCCCTTTTCTCCCTTCACACCCAATTTGATTTCGTTATCACGAAACCCTAAATTTAAATGACATATCTTCTAATTCAGGTAACATGAATAGTTCATCGCCTACAACCCTTTCTCTTTGGGAAACTTGATGAATATTGTGTTTGGTTTTGAAGAAAGAAGAAGGAAAGAAAGTATGGGATGAGAAAGATGATGAAAAGATAATATTTCCATCGTTTGGAACAACTGCAAAAAGGAAAAGGAAAGAAAGAAAGAGTTAGGTCCCACATAAAAGTGATTTCCTCCCAAACATGGACCTAAAGTGGAAAAGAACGTATTTTGGAATGAAAAGACCAAAAATCCACGAAAATTATGACTATTATTTTTGTCAATGTATTAATAACCAACTCACTTATTCAATTCTATAGTGCATATTGTTAACTACCATATGTTTGTTGAGACAAAATCTCTCTCAAATGATTTTAATGATAACAAAATTACTTAAGAGATTATGATTGTGATTAATGACTAATCTGTGCTCTTGAGTGGATTTATAGTAGAAAACAGGTTATTCATCATAAAGACTAAAAGGAAGAAAATCTGATTCAATACCACCATGTCTGTAAACTTGAGGATGGATTGAACCTATGAGAGGATGGCCTCGTAAAAGCATAATATACATCCAGCAAAGTAACCATGATTTTTAATCAGGTTAAGATGTCAAAATTGTAACCAAGAATGACAAAATAAAGCATATTATCTAAAGAGGTCAGAAAGCTTATTTGGACTAGTACGAGGATAGGCAGTACTAGTTAGAGGACAGCCAGTACTAGGTAAAAGGTTGAACAATTTGTCACATCATTCTTCAAAAGTTGAATTCAACCTAGTATTACACAAATTCAGACGGCTATAGCTCACATAGTCAAAGAAATAGCCTTTTCATGTCTTGGAGAAAGAAAAAGAAAAAGAAAAATGCTACAAAGGACCAAGTACCTAGGAGGTTTGAACCTCAAGGCTGAGGATGGACTGGAACTGTTCAAGACAGCTGGATGACAGTTTTGTAATTTCAGCTCAAAGACCATTGGACTCTTTGATGAAACCTCCCCAACGGTCATGAAGTGTTTAACACATGGAAGAGCTGTACAAGAACTCTATAAAAGGCAGCAAACTCTTCATCATCAAATACACAACAATATTGCAGAAAAAGATCAAGAATCTTAAGTTTATCATAAGCAATATTCATCATCTCTTTATACTTTCTACATTCATACACTAGATCTTTGAAATATCTTTTTAGAAAGTGTTTAAGTAAAGAGAAAGAAATCATACTCACATCACTCTGTAATTTTCAACTAAGTTGTACTTGAAAATATTTGAAACTTGTAAGGGGCAAGATTGTAAGTTTGGTGAAGCTTGAGAATACACAAAGTGTAATCATCCTCGGTGAGAGGTTGATCTGATTGATCTTTAGTGAAATCTCACAAGAGTGTGAGGACTGGACGTAGCCATCTTTGGGTGAACCAGTATAAAAGTTGTGTGTCTTTCTCCTTATACTCTTCTTGCATTTATTCTGTTCTTAATTAAAAGTTTTAATTTCCGTCCTCAAGTTCGCATCCTCTCAGAGAGGACAACAATTCAAAAACCTCTTTAAAACATTTTTAAACGCCAAAATCCCTATTCAACCCCCCTTCTAGTGATATTTAGCTCCATCAATGTTTATAGTTGTAAAAAAACACTGCCATGCTTTAATTGAAAAAAAAAAGAATAATACTTCCATGTGTAATGACCATTCATTTGATTGACGATTGTAAAGTGTCAATCACTACCAGCTCCTACAACATTTTTTATAAAATATTTAATTTTTTATACAATTCAGTTTAGTGAAAAAATATTTTCTATTGGTGAAAGTATAATAGGGGTATTTTGTCCCTTACTAATTATAAATCTTTCTATCACTTCTACCAAACACCAAATAATCAACTTACTTTCCACTCACTTTTCTCTTACTTTCTTTCCATCAACAATCTCTTCTCTTACTTTCCTTTGATGATCCAAACGAAGCCGAAGGTTTGAAGAAAAAAAGAGATTTGTTGCAATGGTTTATTTATCAGAACTGGTGGTTGTGATTGAGTTTTGCCAGATGATTTTTGAGTTCAAGAACAAAGAAGTCGGAAACGCTTGACATTGTGTTGTTAAGCAAAACTCTAGTTTTAACTTTGAACTCATTCTTCTTGTTGATGTTACAGTACAGTTCAACCTTGCATCATCATGAGATCAAAGCTATTCATTCATCATATGGGTAAGGGTGAGAGAGATGTGGTTGGATTCTGGTAGGTTTGAGTTTGAAACATTTGAGTTTGATAAATTTTTTTGGATTTGAGATTGAAGGTTATGGATTTGATGAATTTTTCTGGATTTTTAGGTTGAAGGAGAGGTAAATTTTTGGATTTGAGATTAAGTTTCTTTTAATTTAAATGATTAAATTTATTGTTACTTTGTTTTTAATAATTAAAGGCTAAAGGTTAAAATGTTTACTTAACAACTTAATTAAATTACTTAATCAATTGTTTTTATTTTTAAAATAAACAGAAATATCTAGTTATAATATAAATAAAAAATATCACATAAAAGACCATTCTAAAAGTTTTGGGAATTCAAAACAATATAACATAATTTTTCACTTCCAAACTCCAATATAGAAAATATAATGAACATCGAACGACAAAAGTTAAAGGATTAAAGAAAAGAAAAATCACATCGAGATTTTTATATTGATTCATCTACTTAGTCCTTGCATGAAGAGAACATTCGGTCCCTATTCAAATGATTGAGAGTTTCTTTTTTTATTTTTTATTATAATGAACGTTTACAAAATTTGTCGATAAATATTACAAAGTTTGTACAACAATCATTTCTCCCTAAACCCCTATAAACCACACTTCTTGAAGCAACCTTCGAGACGAAATCTAAACTATTTTCAAGATGAAGGCAACCCCTCCAATCTTACAAGATAGAAACATCTAGAGTTACTACCACTCTAGAACTTGAAAAGACACACATTTTCAAACCTTCAACGTGCAGATAATCAATATTCCCTCAATCGCCCACGTCTAAAAAAATCACTCTAACAAGAGATACCTCACCCTTGTTGATTCTCACTTAATAACTCAAAATCACACGAGACTTGAACTTGAAAAAGTTTTTAATCCTGATTATTATCTCACATGAATGAATGATGAGGAATAATTGAAACTTTTCTTACTAAGAATTATAGAACATATAAATATTTAAGGAACATGAATTGGTTAGTGAAATTACAATGCATCATAATTGATTTGTAAATGTCAAAAACTAATTATGCAGATTGTGTGAATCAATTTATAGTCTTGTGAATTGGTTCATCAGTTTCTTGAAAGCTCAAAATTTAATTATGAAGCAATGTGAGTCAATCCACATGTGTGTGAGTCAATTCACAAAACCTCCTAAAACTTGTTCATTCATATGTCAGGTGAGTCGATTCTGCTGCCACAAATATCTTGGAATGGTTTCAAGACCTCAATAAATCGATTTACAAACATATATGTCGATTCATGAAGTTAAAAATCACTTAGAAAATATTTTTAATGCATAGAATTCTTACATGTTCGTATCATGCAACTAATCTTATGCATGATAAAATGAGGTTTTCACTAGCTTTTTCTGATTCATGAACATTTGTGGATATTGAGAATTGAAGAATCAATAAAGGTACGCAAAACCGTCTTACTAAAACCTAATTTTGACATGCATCAAAACACTAGAAAACTTACATTTACATAAATCTTATCAAGCTTCCAACTCGAGTCTAATGCCGAGAAATGTCTAAAATGTAGAGAGAAAAGACATCACATTAATGTTAGTAACTTGGTGTTGGAAATAAATGTCGGAACTTAAACACTAAGTATTGAAATTTAGAACTAGTGTTATGTGAATTAAAAAAAAAATGAAGTCCCACATATGAGGGATATCACACACTAATAGTGTTTATAAGGAGGAGGTATGACCTTTGGGGTGTGTCCCACATTGAGGATTCCACTCAATTCACAAATTACACCAAAACTCCAAAATAAATCTGAGTTTTCTCTCTTCTCCTTTTTCTGCTTCGTCCCAAGTTTTCTTTCTGTCCCTTTACCAGAAAATTTGTCCCTTCAAATTATCGAGCAGTCATAGTACCATATTACGAGTGACATTAACCACCATATTTAGAGGGTGTAATTCTTGAACGGTTTTCTACGATACAGTAGTAAAATTGATATAGTGTAACTGAGTTGTTTTATCCTAGAGACATCGTGGTTGATAGTCTGCCTTTCACAATTTTGGACAGTGTCGCAGAACATCTTAAAGAGAGCAATCTAGTCCACGCTTCAACCCAGTAATATCTTCAGTAGCAGAAAATTATTTCAAAACAGTTACTCGAAACTCAAAAACAACAATTTTAAGACTTTTTTTTTCTGCCATATCAACCGAAGAGATTACTGGATCTAGTTCTATTGCTTTTGAGGGATGTCACTTCAAACGATAGCAACAAAAGATATTATTTTTCTTAACTTTGAAAAAGATTGCCAACGTTCTAAAAGATTACATTCTAGTGATCACAAAAACATCTAAACAAATAGAACGTGATAAGAAAGCTGTAGAATTAACCCAATGGGAGGATAATGATTACCTTTGTAAGAATTATATTCTTAATGGACTTGTTGTTGATCTCTATGATTACTATAATTCCAGCAATACTGCTAAAGATGTTTGGGATGCTCTAAAGAAGAAATATGATACTGATGAAGTTGGGGCAAAAAAGTATGTTGTGAGATGCTAAAGGTATGACTCAATCCCATAAAATTTAGAAGCAACTCATGAAATCATCTCTAAAGGTATGAATTTAGATGAACAATTTCAAATTGTTGTTATTATTCACAAACTTCCCCCTACTTGGAAGGATTTCAAAAAATCTCAGGCATAAAACAAAAGAATTTTATCTAGAGAGTTTCATAACCCGCCTCTGAATTGAGGAAGAATCCCGTAAGCAAGACCACAAAGAAGAAGTACTAGTTATTTCAAAAAAAAAAAAAGAAATTCATCGGTACAGTTCTGAAGCCAACTGGCAAACCACTCAAGAATCAAAATTGCAATCTAAATAACAACAACAAGAATGAAAACCCTCTAAAGGTCTCAATTGTGAAGCAACAACCACCTCCTAGAAATGACTCTGGCTCAAAATTCATCTGCTATAAATGTGAGAAACTAGGTCATATGGCACGCAAGTGTAGGAATACATCAAGCTTTGTATAATAGGCTAACCTAATTGAAGAGACATTTGTTGCTATAATAACTGAAATTAACATTGTTGGTGGATTAGATGGATGATGGGTTGAAACTGGCACCTCTCGCCAGGTCTTCTTGGACCATGCTATGTTTAAAACATACATTGCTACTGAAGATAAGAAAGTGTTGTTGGGAGATTCTCACACCACTGATGTTGCTGGTATTAGAGATGTGGAGTTGAAGTTCACCTATAGAAATACTTTGATTCTGAAGGACGAGATGCACACTTCAGAGATAAGAAACAATATTTTTTCTGGTTTTCTTCTGAATAAGGCAGAGTTTGCTCAATCTATTGGGACATATTTGTACACCATTTCTAAAAATGGCATTTTTTATTGGGAAATGGTACGCCACTAATGGCATGTGTAAGTTAATGTTGAAATTAAAAAAATATCTCCGTCTACTTACATGTTGTGTGATTTTAATATTTGAAAAATGTGATTTTAATATTAAAAGTTATCCTTAAATGATTTGAAAAATGTGATTTTTGTAGTCATGCTAAAATAAAATAGAGTTCACATAAATCAGTAGTTAAAAAATCTGAGCCTTTAGATTTAATACC
This sequence comes from Cicer yamashitae, assembly GCA_037974755.1. Taxonomy (NCBI): domain Eukaryota; kingdom Viridiplantae; phylum Streptophyta; class Magnoliopsida; order Fabales; family Fabaceae; genus Cicer; species Cicer yamashitae. The sequence continues at coordinate 25,334,357 of JBBPBQ010020323.1, forward strand.
ATCTGTTATATGTGAACTTGATGATACTTTAACTAGAAATGAGAAATGTTATTTTATCACTTTTATTGACGATAGTTTTGACTATCTAATGAAAAATAAAATGAAGTGCATGACATGTTTAGGATCTTTGTTATGGAAATTGAAAATTAATTTACTAGAAAGATTATGAGGTTTCATAATGATAGAGGAATCAAGCAAGATTCTAGTTTTTAAATGAGTTTTATAAACTACATGGAATTGTACATGAAACAACTGCACCATATTCGCATGAAACGAATGGTAAAACTGAAAGAAAGAATATAACTCTTACTAAGCTAGTTGTTGCTAGAATAGTTAACTCTCGTGCTGCATCTCATTGGTGGGAGAAAATTTTATTAACTATTTGCGATGTTTTGAATAGAGTTCCCAAATCTAAAAACAAAACATCTCCTTATCATATTTTGAAGAAAAGAGAATTCATCTTGTCTTATTTTTTAACTTGGGGTCATCTAGCTTATGTTTGAATCCCCGATCCAAGCTAGTTAAACTCACCAGTAGGACCTACGAATGTGTATTCATTGGATATGCAGTAAACAACAAAGCATATAGATTTTATGATCTAAATGCTAAAGTGGTTATAGAGTCAAATGATGATGAATTTTTTGAAAATAGATTCCCTTTCAAATCGAGAAATAGTGGGGAAAACGAAAAAGTCATGTTCCTATGGTCACGAGCACTAAAAGCAACGAACAGGGCAAAACAGAACCTCGAATAAGTAAGAGAGCAAGAGTTGCTAAAGATTATGGACCCGATTATACGGCCTATACTTTAGAAGAGGATCCTAAAAATCTTCAAGAAGTTATGTCGTCTTTGGATGCAAACGTACGGCAAGAAGCTATACACGTAAGAAGGATTCTTTAGAGTCTAATAGGACCTGACATTTAGAAGACTTGCCTTCTGGTTGCAAATTGATTGGTTGTAAATGAATTTTGAAAAAGAACCTAAAACCCGATGGAACTGTAGATAAATACAAGGCGCGCCTTGTAGCCAAGGTTTTAGACAAAGAGAAAAATATAGATTTCTTCGACAATTTTTAACAGGTCACTAGAATTACATCCATTAGGGTACTAATTTCACTTGCTGCTATTCATAACTTGGTGGTACACCAAATGGATGTGAAAACTGTTTTTTTTTAAATGGTGACATAGAAGAAGAAATCTATATGAAACAACCTGAAGGTTTTGTGATTCATGGACAAGAGAACAAACTGTGTGACATCGTAAACCCCAAAATAACATATATAATAATTTATACTAGATGTTTTGAACAAAATTCGCAGCGGACAAAGAAAATTTGTTTTCAAGAAAGAAAAAAAAAACTTTTATAACTAATTTAGGATATTACGTTTTTCAAAAATCAAAAGAAACACTTTAAATTTTTTTCCTCCTAAAAAAACAGGGAAATCTCCATAAACTTGATTTAACTAGAATTTCTTACTTTAATTCCAAAAACTTATTAGTACTTAAAAGGTTTTGATACAAAGTGTCGTTTCTAATTAAATAAGTAAAAGTAAAATACATATTACAAATCTTATTCCCAATATCACCTATCAGAGCGTGATTTCTCCAAAGCTGGAACTTCAAGACTCATTAACCTGTAATAACTGTGATTTCACAGATGCAGGGCAAAGCCAGTCAAACACAAACAATGAAGGAGGTGAGTTTCTAAATCATGTTAATAGTGTAATAAAAGTAAGAAGAACACACAAACAATCATAATAAAACCGTATCATTACACAAACATTCCTCAAGAAAAATATCACATTAAAAAGTCAAAAACACTCAAGGAAAATCAATACATTTCACTGTAACATCAAATCGTCTAAGAGAAATTATTATCGCATGCGATACATATTAATCACAACAAAACAATCACAAGAAAAAGCAATGTTATGCATGAGCTTAGACTCTACTTCACAATGTGGTATCATTCTAACTGTGAAGTACTTGGTTAGGAGGCTTGATACTATGCGACCACCCGAGTGGACGGACAATTCAAATTGTTCATGTCATCATAGATCCCTTAAACTCAATCCGAGACACATATACGCGACAGTCGAGGTAAACGTGTGTTGCATGGTAGCTCCCGACATTTGGAGTGCTACCTCCAAGTCACCTAGGATTTCCCCACCCGTATACCTCCAATGTCTAACAATCTTGCTTTAAGGCTCAACAGTAGACCATCACGATCAGGCTCATTTATTTGTACTTCCTCGAAATCACTAAGATTGTTAGGCCCTGCCTATATGATGACAAAATAATCTCCACTTCAAAAATTCACATCAATTTCAAATATTCACAACATCTATTTTCTCCCCTCGTTAGCCTAGACTACTCCATTAAAAGCATCATCTTTAGCACAAGTTGGAATCATCACTATTTCATCAATTATGTGGTTACTTCAATATTCTCATCACAAATTTATAACATCATTATCATTAATCATACATCATCATGATCATCATATAAACTCATCACAAATCTATAACATCACTATCATCAATCAAACATCATCATTACCATCACATAAACATATATTATACAATGCATCCATCTTTTATTATCACATCACATAAACTCGTCTAATCAAACATATGCACATAATTTCATTCGACATCCAACATCACAATCATATCAAATATCACACAATTATCAAAAAGTAAATCAATCAACATTTTATAAACATTTCTATTTCACATTTTAATCTCATAATCCTCATATTTTCACATTAATTAATTTATCTCTCAAAGGGCAACTGCCGTACATAGTGATCCCCGAATGAATCCTTGGGAAATACGGTTTTCCCGTTAATCTCACAATATATTATACTCATGAATTCAAACGCTCTCACCCCTTACCTTATTTTGACTCTTTCACACACGAATACAATTCCACTAGCAAACAACCTTTTTTCTTTGACTCTTTGTCCTTCAATCGATCTAACTCGATAGTATATGGGTAAACGCCAAAAACAAATTAGGAGAAAACACTCTAAAAACTAAATTTCGAAATTTGGTCAATGAAACTTACCATAAATCAGAAAACCGATCAGTGGATAATATAGCCACTTTTCACACGATCGTTTTTGTGTTGGGTTCACTCTAATCGGACTTACGGTGAGAAAGAACGGTGTAAAATAACGAATTCTACAAACGAAGATGTCGGGTATTTTAGAGAGAAATTGGAAGGGTTAAAAATATGAGAAAATGTGTTTAATTAACTAACTAAATGAGTGAAAGAACATACTAAAATTTGGACAAAAACCGAGAAAGTTTTCTGAAAAAGTTATCGATCATCGGTGCCAATTTTCTTCCATTTTTGCTCAGGATGAGTACCGTAGCCGCTCCTCTTCTATCCCACCACCCTCTATCTCTCTTACTTCCTTTCCTTTCTTTTTTAATTAATTTTGTTTTTGTTTATTATTATTTAATTAGATTTTACTCTTGCATATATGCCTAACTCATGAAATACATTTTATTTCTTTTAAAAAATTAAATAAAATAAACCAACAATTATCAAACTAATTTTTTAACATTTTTTTTAAAACATAGTCTCATTAATAAAGCATCACTAATGTTTCAAAACTAATAAAATAATTAAAGAAATTAATTTTTTAAAATAAATTAATACCCAAAACTCTCATTTTTGAAATAATAACTACAATTATTACTATAATATTTTTCAAATAATCACGTAAAAATACTACTATCTTTATATAATAGTCAAAATGATAAAATAAATAAATATAACATCAACAATTTATATTAATCAAACACAATATTACTATTATCCCAAGATAATTATTTATAAAAAAATAACTAAAATAAGATATACTTAGATATACCAGCTCGTTTGTGCCATACCCATTTATCCTTTTCAATGGATACAAAACAAGATTTAATAGGCAAATCATCAAGATATAGTTCATATAAATTCTTTTTTCTAAAACCGGATGAGAAAACTCTACCCGAGGATGAGTGTTTAACCTCGCATAGATTGGGTTTAAAAATAACTTCAAAACCACTATCACAAAGTTGGCTAATGCTAAGCAAGTTATGTTTTAAACCATCTACATATTGAACATTTTCAATTTTGGCAGAATTTTTATTACCAATGATACCGGTACCTTTTATTTGAGCTTTATCATTATTTCCGAATGTGAACGATCCTCCATCCTTTATTTCCAATGAAATAAAGCAATGCCTATCCCCTGTCATATGCCTTGAGCAGCCACTGTCCAAGAACCAAGGCTTTCTTTTGTTGATCAGAGGATGTACCTGTGTTTGAGTTTAATAGTGACTTAGGTACCCATATAGAGGTGGGTCCTCGGTGGTTAGTTCTTCCTCTTGTGAGGAATTTTCTTTTGTGATAACAAATAGAATCGTGATGCCCATATTTACCACAGAATGAACATCCTTTCTTAACGTTATCTGCCCTTTTCTTTGCATAACATCTTTTGAAAGCATGTCCAAGTTTTTTGCAAAAGGAGCATCTTGGCCTATCCTCTTGTTTCTTTGGAATAAAAAAATTTTCATAGAGTTTTTGTTGTTGAGAACTTTTAAATCCAATACCAGCTTTGTCACTGATTCCAGATTGTGATCCCATAATCTTTTGAAAAGTATCAGTGGATTTAACAAAGTTGGTAAGATCATTTTTGAGTTCTTCAACCTCTATTTTCAAAATTTCCTTTTCTGCATCCTCTTCTGGAGGATGA
>JBBPBQ010020323.1:25341253-25429042 GCA_037974755.1 Cicer yamashitae
CATCTGTGTTGTCGATTCTGATGACATGATCCCCGTTCTCAACTACAGACCACATGTTGTTATCTTGTGATATGAGAAACAATCTCATCTTACCTTTCCAGTGGTAGTAATCTGTACCATCAAAGTAGGGAGGTCTGGTGGAGGATCCTCCTTCAGGAACATACTTAGCTTTTGACATTTTTCTTTGGATCTTTTTCTCTTACACGGTTAGATGTAATATTTCTAGACAACCTTGCTCTGATGCCAATTGATGTAGCTAAATATCACTAGAAGGGGGGTTGAATAGGGATTTTGGCGTTTAAAAATAATTTCAAGTGTTTATGGATTTCTGTCCTCTCAGAGAGGATGCGATCTGAAAATAGATTTTTAAACTTTTCAACTGAAGGTAGAATAAATGCAAGGAATATATAAAGGGATAGACACACAACTTTTATACTGGTTCACCCAATGATGGCTACGTCCAGTCCTCACACCCTTGTGAGATTTCACTAAAACAATCAGATCAACCTCTCACCGAGGATGATTACACTTTGTGTATTCTCAAGCTTCACCAAGCTTACAATCTTGCCCCTTACAAGTTTCAAATATTTTCAAGTACAACTTACTTGAAAATTACAGAGTGATGTGAGTATGATTTCTTTCTCTTTCCTTAAACACTTTCTAAAAAGATATTTCAAAGATCTAGTGTATGAATGTAGAAAGTATAAAGAGATGATGAATATTGCTTATGATAAACTTAAGATTCTTGATCTTTTTCTGCAATAACTGTGATTTCACAGACGCAGGGCAAAGCCAGTCAAACACAAACAATGAAGGAGGTGAGTTTCTAAATCATGTTAATAGTATAATAAAAGTAAGAAGAACACACAAACAATCATAATAAAACCGTATCATTACACAAACATTCCTCAAGAAAAATATCACATTAAAAAGTCAAAAACACTCAAGGAAAATCAATACATTTCACTGTAACATCAAATCGTCTAAGAGAAATTATTATCGCATGCGATACATATTAATCACAACAAAACAATCACAAGAAAAAGCAATGTTATGCATGAGCTTAGACTCTACTTCACAATGTGGTAACATTCTAACTGTGAAGTACTTGGTTAGGAGGCTTGATACTATGCGACCACCCGAGTGGACGGACAATTCAAATTGTTCATGTCATCATAGATCCCTTAAACTCAACCCGAGACACATATACGCGACAGTCGAGGTAAACGTGTGTTGCATGGTAGCTCCCGACATTTGGAGTGCTACCTCCAAGTCACCTAGGATTTCGCCACCTGTATACCTCCAATGTCTAACAATCTTGCTTTAAGGCTCAACAGTAGACCATCACGATCAGGCTCATTTAGTTGTACTTCCTCGAAATCACTAAGATTGTTAGGCCCTGCCTATATGATGACAAAATAATCTCCACTTCAAAAATTCACATCAATTTCAAATATTCACAACATCTATTTTCTTCCCTCGTTAGCCTAGACTACTCCATTAAAAGCATCATCTTTAGCACAAGTTGGAATCATCACTATTTCATCAATTATGTGGTTACTTCAATATTCTCATCACAAATTTATAACATCATTATCATTAATCATACATCATCATGATCATCATATAAACTCATCACAAATCTATAACATCACTATCATCAATCAAACATCATCATTACCATCACATAAACATATATTATACAATGCATCCATCTTTTATTATCACATCACATAAACTCGTCTAATCAAACATATGCACATAATTTCATTCGACATCCAACATCACAATCATATCAAATATCACACAATTATCAAAAAGTAAATCAATCAACATCTTATAAACATTTCTATTTCACATTTTAATCTCATAATCCTCATATTTTCACATTAATTAATTTATCTCTCAAAGGGCAACTGCCGTACATAGTGATCCCCGAATGAATCCTTGGGAAATACGGTTTTCCCGTTCATCTCACAATATATTATACTCATGAATTCAAACACTCTCACCCCTTACCTTATTTTGACTCTTTCACACACGAATACAATTCCACTAGCAAACAACCTTTTTTCTTTGACTTTTTGTCCTTCAATCGATCTAACTCGATAGTATATGGGTAAACGCCAAAAACAAATTAGGAGAAAACACTCTAAAAACTAAATTTCGAAATTCGGTCAATGAAACTTACCATAAATCAGAAAATCAATCAGTGGATAATATAGCCACTTTTCACACGATCGTTTTTGTGTTGAGTTCACTCTAATCGGGCTTACGGTGAGAAAGAACGGTGTAAAATAACGAATTCTACAAACGAAGATGTCGGGTATTTTAGAGAAAAATTGGAAGGGTTAAAAATATGAGAAAATGTGTTTAATTAACTAACCAAATGAGTGAAAGAACATACTAAAATTTGGACAAAAACCGAGAAAGTTTTCTGAAAAAGTTATCGATCATCGGTGCCAATTTTCTTCCATTTTTGCTCAGGACGAGTACCGTAGCCGCTCCTCTTCTATCCCGCCACCCTCTATCTCTCTTACTTCCTTTCCTTTCCTTTTTAATTAATTTTGTTTTTGTTTATTATTATTTAATTAGATTTTACTCTTGCATATATGCCTAACTCATGAAATACATTTTATTTCTTTTAAAAAATAAAATAAAATAAACCAACAATTATCAAACTAATTTTTTAACATTTTTTTTAAAACATAGTCTCATTAATAAAGTATCACTAATATTTCAAAACTAATAAAATAATTAAAGAAATTAATTTTTTAAAATAAATTAATACCCAAAACTCTCATTTTTGAAATAATAACTACAATTATTACTATAATATTTTTCAAATAATCACGTAAAAATACTACTATCTTTATATAATAGTCAAAATGATAAAATAAATAAATATAACATCAAAAATTTATATTAATTACTAAATCACAATAAATACATATAAAATCATCATATCATAACAACAATATAAAAATAAAGGAAATCAAACACAATATTACTACTATCCCAAGATAATTATTTATAAAAAAATAACTAAAATAAGATATACTTAGAAATAATTAAAATATAAATATGTGCACATTTAACTACGAAAACACATATATACGTAAAATCGCCTAAAATCTTATTCTTTAAAATATGTGCACTAAAATACTATTATTTTTAGAAAAATATATAACATAATAAAATATATTATTTTTTATTTATTTAGTCAAATATGTGCAAGATTAGCACATCATAAAAAACACACATATAAAGAAAATTAATCATAAAATTAATCGATATATATTCTAAAATAACTTTAACACCGAAATAATTATTTAAAATTCTATTTCATTAATAAAATGATTTATTATAAAATTTGGGGTGTTACAAAGTGTGTAAGTTAGATAAGTCTTTGTATGGTCTTGAAAAAGCTCATAAATAATGGCATGAAAAATTTGATAATTTGATTATATCGAACGAGTTTAAAGTGAATGAAAGTGACAGATATATTTATTACAAATCTGAAAATGACATTTGCATTATCATATGTCTCTATGTAGACGACTTACTCATATTTGGTTCAAACATTCATGCTGTAAATATTGTGAAATCATTGTTGTGTAACAACTTTGATATGAAAGACCTCCAAGACGTGAGTGTAATTCTTGGAATCAAGATTACTATGTCAGAAAATGGAGTTTCTTTGGATCAGTCTCACTATGTTGAAAAGATCTTAAAGAAATAAATTACTTTGATTGTAAACTTGTTTGCACACCATATGATCTAAGTGCACAACTTTTCAAAAACACTGGTGAAGGTGTTAGACAAACTAAATATACGAGCATCATTGAAGGCCTCAGGTACGCCACTAACTATACAAGACCCAACATTGCCTACATCATGGGACACTGTGCAGGTTTACCAGTACACCTAGTATTGAGCATTGGCATGCTATTGAAAGAGTCATGAGATACCTTAAAAGTGCCATGAATCTCATATTACATTATCAAAGATTTTATGTCGTCCTTGAAGGATACACTGATGCTGATTGGAACACTTTATCAGATGACTACAAAGCTACCAATGTCTATATATTTAACATAACTGGTGGATCTGTATCTTTGAAATTGAATAAATAAATGATATTGGCTTAGTCCACTATAGATTCTGAAATGATAGCACTAGCAATCGCTAGTGAAGAAGCGAGTTGGTTGAAATGCTTGCTAGCTGAGATTCCTTCATGGGAAAAACCAACACAAGGTGTCTTGATCCACTGCGATAGTACCACAACTATTGCAAAAATTGAGAACCGTTATCACAACAGTAAGAGATGACAAGAAAGTTGTAAGCACAACACAGTTAGAGAGTTACTTTCAAAAGAAGTTGTTAGAATTGATCATGTATGCACTGAAGAAAACTTAACAGATCATTTGACGAAAGGATTAGCTAAAGAGAAAGTCTTAAACACATACAAAAGGATGAGAATATTGCATATAGATCAATGAGTCACTCATGTTGTTAACCCGACCTAAAAGACTGCAGATCTCAAGAATTAGGTTCTATGGGTAATAACTGATGTAGCTAAATATCACTAGAAGGGGGGTTGAATAGGGATTTTGGCGTTTAAAAATAATTTCAAGTGTTTATGGATTTCTGTCCTCTCAAAGAGGATGCAATCTGAAAATAGATTTTTAAACTTTTCAACTGAAGGCAGAATAAATGCAAGGAAAATATAAAGGGATAGACACACAACTTTTATACTGGTTCACCCAATGATGGCTACGTCCAGTCCTCACACCCTTGTGAGATTTCACTAAAACAATCAGATCAACCTCTCACCGAGGATGATTACACTTTGTGTATTCTCAAGCTTCACCAAGCTTACAATCAAGTTTCAAATATTTTCAAGTACACCTTACTTGAAAATTACAGAGTGATAAGAGTTTGATTGCTATCTCTTTACTTAAACACTTTCTAAATGGATATATCAAAGATCTAGTGTATGAGTGTAGAAAGTGTAAAGAGATGATGACTATTGCTTATGATAATCTTAAGATTTTGATCTTTTTTCTGCAATGTTGTGTTGTGTTTAATGAAGAAGAGCTTCCTGCCTTTTATAGAGTCCTTGACAGCTCTTCCATGTGTTAAACAACTTCATGACCGTTGAGGAGGATGCATCAAATAGTCCAATGGTCTTTGAGCTGAAATTACAGAACTGCCATTCAGCTATCCTTGGACCTATGCTGTCCATCCTCAGCCTAGTCATTGGACTTTGGTCTTGTGTAGCCTTTTACTTTTTTCATTCTTCAAGACTTGTGACTTCTATTTTGAGTTTGTTTGAAGTTGCCTTTCTATATATTGACTTTGCTTTATTTTTCCAATCATCCAAGAATGAAATGTAGGGCTGCCCTTAGCCTTTGCACATGGGATGGTGTTTTGCAAACATGTGACTATTTTGAATATCCATACGTTGAACCATTCTTGAACCTAGTACAGCTGGCCTTTTGATTTCTTTTGATCAAATGCTTTATAAAATTATTTATTCATGCTGTCTTGACTTCCTTTGATGAATTAAGAACATTATTTCCGCGAGGATGGCTATTCAGCTTGAAGACCCATCCTCTGACCTATCCTCCAGCTTGAACATTTAATGTATTAGCCCAGATTTTTCTCCCTTTTGATCTAGTTGAGGATTAACCTGTTTTCTTATAATAATTCACTCAAAAGCACAGATTAGTATTAACCACAATCATAATCTTTAAATAATTTTGTTATCATTAAAATCAATTGAGAGATTTTGTCTAAACAATAACAAGTCGTGAAGTGATATGAGATGAATACACTATTATAAATCAGATAAGCATAATTCCTGAAGCGAGGAAAGGATGAGGTAATAAAAACTCTTAATGAGATCTATACGCTATGTGGAGTAGAGTACCTAGCTACAAGAGTACTTTTGATAGACTCACCTATGTGAATGTAGAAGTGGGGTCACTTCATATGGAATTTTGAGGCAAAATCCCTAGAGTTTTCACAATACTGGGATAAACGTGCAAGGCCATTAATGCACAGGCTTTTGAGAATACACCATATGAAAAGGTTGTGTCTGGGTTTGATGTTAGAGATAGAGTTTAAGACTACAAGTCACTCTTATTGAATCTAAATCTTACTTACTATGCAAAGGTTCAAATTGAAAAAAGACACATTTGTTTATGCACAATCTTATAGAAGCCTTTGAAGCTATTACATAAATATTTTTTTAATTCAAGTGGGGGATTTTTGAAAATGATATTGGAACTTAAACACTAAATGTTGAAAATTAGAGCTAGTGTTGTGTAAATTGAAAAAAATGAAGAAGTCCTGCATATGAGGGATATCACAAACTCGTAATGTTTATAAGGATGAGATATGACATTTGAGGTGTGCCCCAAGGGGTGAAGTTGCAATGTCAATTTACAAGAAAGGGGGTTTGAATTGTAGATTCACCCTTTTAAAAATTCCTGAAAAAACTTAAGAATTTAACTCAAGATTGATCTTGGTTGTGAAAACAGAAAACGGAGAACGTTCTTGGTTTTAACTAGAAAACTGAGAACGTTTTTGGTTAGTTAAAATCAGTAATTCAGTTTATGTATTTAACTTGATAATCAATCAGACTGAAAGTAAATAGATAAGGGAAGAGATACCACACAAGAATATATCCTGGTTCACCCAACTCGCGCTACGTCCAGTCCTCACAATTGTGAGATTTTCCACTAAGTGTTCAAAACAAATAACCTTCTTGGTTTTACAGCACCTAGCTCAGACCAACCTTGATTTGTTACAAAGTTAAAACCTTTCCACCCAGAAAGGAGTTCAATCAGGTCACCTATCAACCTTGATAGGATTTCTTACAATCTACCCAAACTATACTAAACTCTTATAGTTCGAGTTTTACAATAATGATGAGATTTTTTTGTTAGAATCTGAGATGTCTCAACTCTTGTTTGAGATCTGATTCTTTGACAGAGAAATACACGAGAATGATTCTAGGAATCGAATGAGAAAAATCAGAATTGATTCAATGTATGTGAGTGAGAGAAATTCAAGTATGATGGAAATGAGTAATGAATTGCTTAGTACTTAAAGCTCTGATTTTTCCTTGAGCTTGGCCTTCCTTTTATAGGCTTTTAGGACATTTAATAATGGTTAAAAGAGTTGTTGGTAGTGCTCTGTCAGTTTTGACCAAAACCAATATATATGAATAAAAATATTCCAGCCTTTGAACACTTTATGAAATCTGTTTAACTGGGCATTTTTCTTCGTTCTTGATCAGATTTCTTTTGTGTTTAATGATCCTTTATACCTCAGATATATTCGTTGATGATATTGCTTCGATCTGGAGATTTGATTCCGCCAAAACAGCTTGGAGAATGATGACAGGCTGCTGGAGAATGATGTTGAAAATTTTGGAGACTGATGATCATTTTGGAGACTGGTCTGAACATTCTGGAGACTGATCTGATCATTCTGGAGACTGATCTGATCATTGTGGAGACAGATGTTTGCTGCTGAAGATCAAGTGTAATAGGCTGAAGAATGCTTATCAATCTGGAGACTGATGTTACACTGCTGGAGAATGATGTTAGCATGCTGGTGATTAATGTTAACATGCTGGATAATGATGTTAGCATGTTGTAGATTAATGTTAACATGCTAGAGAATGATCAGAATGTTGTCAAGAATGTTCTTCGGTCTTGACAGTCAAGCTGGAGAAGGTTCAGATCTGTTTGGTCTTGCTAATTCGTGATCTTCTCTCTTTGTGATTCGAGTAGTTTCTTTGAATCTAATCATCTTAGTTTGTTCCTTGCCAAGTGCTGATGATATAGATGTAAAGTTCAGAGGCTAAAACTTCTTCTAACTAGTGGAGATTGATTGATTTTGGAGTTGTGATGATCATTCCTGAAACTGGAGAACATTCTCCGTTTTCCAGATCTTGTTAAGAATGTTCTCCATTCTTGTTTGTTCAGTTTCTTGCCTTTTTATGCTGATTTCTTTGTTTTGCTTGATTCCTATCTTTGTATTAATACACTTAAAAGCACAAGTTAAATTAACATAACATTTAGAATCATAATTAACATTCTTAATTTTGTTTGTTTTCATCAAAACATTAAATTGAGATTTTGTCTCAACAAGGGGTACCTAATTTTGTGAATGGAAGAGAATGCATTCAAACCGACCACCACACACGCATGGGAGCCAAGCTTGGGTTATGTGGTGTATTATTTTTTAGAACCTGAGAAATTTAATATTTATTTTTCAATGCGGCGTTTTTCTCTCCGGAAATTTTTGACACATTTTTTTGTGTTGACCGAGTCCTTCTTTCGGTTCCACTTTTCCTCGTCGATTTTCACGTGACTAAGTATTCCTTCAATTTCGTAGGTCATTCTTTTGTGGACTGATTCATCTTCATAGAACTGGTCAAAAACCGCTCTCGCAGAACTTGCTCAATTAGATGCATAATTCCTCTAAAAATCCAAAACTCCGAAATAAATATGAGTTTTATCTCTTTTCCCTTTTCTACTTCGTCCCAAATTTTTGTTCTGTCCCTTTTATAGAAAAAAAATTGTCCATTTAGATTTTTGAGTTGTCATAGTGCCATATTACAAGTGACATTAACCGTCATATTTAGATGATGTAATTCTAGAACGGTTTTCTACGACTGTAAAACCGATATAGTGTAACTCAGTTGTTTATCCAGGAGATATTATAATTGATAGTTTGTCTTACACAATTTTAATGACTGAACCCAACCCAGTAATATCTTGATGGCTAAAAATTATTTTTCAAAACAATTTTTTGAAATTCAAAAACAAACTGTTGGTTAATAATTCACTGACACTGAAAATTATATATGAAATCAGCAGAGAATTAGTATAATCGAAAGAAAAAGGGAAGAAACAAAAAGTTTCACACCAATTAATTAATAATTCATGAAACTGATTAACAACAGTAGTACATTCTCAACACTCACACAACACAAGACTCTGCAATCTGACCTGATGGAACCAAAATCCCATTCACGAATCATAGCTTAATTAGATCTATATGGTGACCCACCAACAATTTTTATTCAAATTATCATACAAAAAGGAACACTTGTCTAGCATAAACCAACAACAAAACTCCCATTAAAGCCACACATAACACGAAACCATATCATAAAACCAAAGTAACATTTCCTGAATTCAAATTATTAGATAGGAAATGCCTCAATAATTGATGGCAGAGCATTGATTTTGATGATGTTGTAACGAGGGAATCCTGTCTCTTTAAAGAGATATTTCCAATTCTCTTCAGTTCTTTCTTTACCACCAGCATTGTGTGCAAGAAGCATCATGTCAAACGCGATTCCTGTGTCAGTAAATGGTTCATCACCTTCTGGGTCTAAAACATGATCCACAATTATGACTTTTCCGGTTTTTTCAGGAATTGCTTTTCTGCAGTTCTTCAAAATCTTTATGCAATGGTCGTCACTCCAATCATGAAGAATCCACTAAAATTCGCCCAAACAAAAAACAATAAATTGTAATTGTTACCATGATCATTAAATTAATGTTTATAAACCAAACATGCAATGTTTTGAATTATACCTTCATGTAAATAGCATCAGCACTAGGAACAGAAACAAACATGTCTCCTCCAACATGAGTGATACCATCAAACTTAGGTGCTGTCTCAACAACATGAGGCAAATCAAAGTTAATACCTTGAATATGAGGGTAAGCTCTAACAATTTCAGAAAGTGATCCACCAATTCCACCTCCAACATCAACCAAAGATTGAATTTGATTAAATCCATCTTTATATCCAGCAATAACAGCCCTTGAAACAATCCTAGCCGTACAAACCATACCTTGATTAAACAATTCATTATATTTTGGGTCCAAACCGGTCATTTCAAATTGTTCATGACCATGACACCTAAAAAAAGCTGTTCCATTTTTTGTCCCTTCTCTTATAATGTCACTAATAAAGTTAGCAGGGTTCAAATGAAATGGGTGATTCTCAAGCAACAACATTGGTGCCAATGTCATTTTTGTGTCTTGTAAGATCCATTTTGATGCTCGGGTTAAACCGTAAAGAGTTTCTCCGGTTTCAGATTTTTCAGAGCTGAATATCTTTCTGCGAACCATAACTCGCATTATTCTTAGGAGCAGAGTGCTATCAGGGGAGGGTGCATCATCGAGATTCTGCACTATTTGTGTCAAGGATAGTGGTTTACCATAACGATCTATTATGTCAGCTATGCGGAGTTCCACAACACTTTTCAGAGCAAATGAGTCGGTGAATTGTGTCATGTATTTCCATATTTCAATTTGTCCAAGCAATGATTCTTCCTCCTCCTTGCTCAAACCCTAATTAGTATACAATTTGATTAACAATGGAATAGACTTCAAAAATTAAATTAGCAATATAAATTCAAAAAAGTTTAATGAATTTTCTTTTGTCTTAATTTTTTTAATCTCAAAGAAAATGAGATTTTGATAATCAAACTTCAATCGAGAAATAAATAAAATATGACTAATAATTGTTTCACCCAAATAAATTTAGTCAAAAAATAAATAAACATGTTGATGAATTTTGTAATTATGACTTACTAATATTAAGAGCCAGTCACTAAAGAATAAGTAAAAAAACTAAATAAAAATGAGTGAATGTAGTATCACTCTCTAATAAAATATAAATAAAAACGAGTCAATAAAAATTGAACTATATGATTCAAATTAAATTGATGAATTTTTTGGTAGAAAGTTGACCACACACAAGTTCAAGATATTTCTTTCTTCTATATTTAATTTCTTATGTTAACCTTGTAAAATGAGGCTAGACTTGAACTCATATCTCTTCCCTGTTTCCTTCTAGAAAACGTTCACGGTTCAATCGATCTATTTGCGAGAATGACAATAAATAAGTATAGTGCAAATCGAATTAGGAAACTAAAAGACTCAATCGCACATTTAGTTTGCAAATTGAGCAATAATAAATATTCCAGGCTACACCTTTTTATAGAGGGGAGTAAGATGCAGTACCGTTTGATGCATCAATTTTATTTATTTTTTGTTTGTAATTATAATAGTCATTGTTGTCGTTCTCTTGATGTCACATACTCAAAGTAATGAAGTTGATGAATATATATGATAAAACAAACGTACTAAATTTTTTGGCATTCATTGTACTAAACCAATACTCGCTCACATCCGTGATTCCTTGTTAAGGGCCCACTTAGAATACTAAAATAATACAATTTAATATCATCCATGTAAACTAAAAAACTCTTAAAATTTTGTGAGCTTAGTTAGGTATATAATTTTATTTTTTCAAAAAAGAAATTTCAATTTTTTTTGATAAAAAATAATTTACAAATTTTGTTTATTTTTTCTTAAAATTTTTTTAATTCAAAATAAAAAATTCAATTTTTTTCAAGAAAAATATTTTTTTCCACAAAATTTTGCGAGAAAACAATAATTTTAAAAATTTTCCAAGAACAAAATGTTTTATATTTTTTTGATATCTTTTTGAGATAAATAAATTTCGAAAATTTTTTAAGAAAAAAATATCAATTAACAAAATATTGGACCTATAAGCTCCCTCAATCAAGCACACAAAAAATAATGAAATAATAAACCGGCTTTAAAAAATTTATTTCAATAAAGAATCTAATATTAGAAGTTTAATAGAAATTTTTTAAAACAAAACTTTAAACTTTAGGGACTTTATTGACAAATCTCGTCACTTATATTAAGTTTTTATTAACTCTTGTTAAGTCTCTTGATATTATATTAATTAACTATTTATATGCAACTTAACTCATCTTTATAAATTATATTTTAACTTTATTTAATTTTTATGTAAGAATTGTATTTTTCCAATACCTAATGAGATAGTTTCACGGAAGAACATTGGTGAGCTATAGACGAGCACTTTTTTAAGTCACGGGGACACATTGAAATAGAAAATTTGTAGTACTTACTTTTGACCTTTTCTTTGTATGACAGTATCATTAAAGATTTTTAAAGAAATATTTTATAGATATATCATTCATCTAACTCCAATAATTTAATTTAATGATTAAAAAATATATATCATCCTTTCATCTTAATTTAACAAATTAATAAAATAGTGAGATTTCGTTGAATGTATGTATAACTGATAATATAAATCAATTAATTGATGTAATTATAAATCATAATAATAAATAATATAATATTGTGGACGGCATAATGTTGTGTCATGTATTGCCATGCTCAAACTTTAGTGTGTCATGAAGGCGACCTTCAAATTAATAAATCTTTTTTACTTGCTTATAGGACAATTATGCACAATCATAGGGACCAAATTATAATTATATATTTTCACCATAGAAGTAAAAGTATATTTTTCTGTTGTAAATATAAACAAAAATTAATTAAAAAATGTAATATATTTGATTTAAAAATTTAAACTATATATATCAACTTTTTTAGATCAACTTTTATTTATATTTTAAGACGGAATAATATATACATGCTATGGATTTGGCTTGGTCCGATTTAAAAAATAACGATATAAAATTTAATCCGGATAATTTTTAGAAAATGATACTCAAATGCTTCCAATAAAATTTGATTAGTGTGATTTATAATTTATTTAGAATAATATTCGATTTGTGTGATATATAATTTATTTAGAATAATTTAGATATGAAAATCTAGATCAAATTAACAAATTATTGGCACACACTTAATTTGAAAAGCGTCGAGTTGGCTAAATATATTATGAGAATGTCATGAAATAAATAAATAAGAGGTTTTATTTTTAAAAAAAATGTAAGAATCAAGTGAGAGTAATGTACAGAAAATAACAATGATTTAAAAATTGAATTCAATCGATTGAATCATAAATTAACATTGTATTTCGATTACAGTTTTATTTTAATTCAGATGGTTTAAAATAGAAAAATGACTTATAAGTCAAACTGATTTGATATTTGATTCAATATTTAAAATATTAAAAAATAGAAAGATGTGTGAAAGATAAATAAAAGAAAAGAAAAATGTAGGAAATGTGACAAAAAAAAAAGGAAAAATGAAGAAAATAGAATTGTGGGAAAAGAAAATATTTTAATAACATATTTCGCTAAATAAACGAAACTCCTACGTTGAACCGGCTGTCAATAAGGGATACCCTTACTAGCATAAACATGATTTTTTTTTTCAAACTATGATAAATCTTGTGTTTGTTTTTAAAATGTTAAAAGACTTTATTTTTTAAAAAAAGTTTAACAGAAAAACTCACATACACTAAATAGAGAAAAAAAAAAAAGTATTATGAATTTGAACTTATACTCTAACACATCAAATATTCCCATAACTTTTTACCATTTGAAAATTACACTTATAAAATATTGTCATTTGTTCTTTACTTAACCATTTTCAAATCATGTGTGGATGGATATTTATGCATACAGAGTTGATAATTTCTTTCTTGAATCATGGGAATTGCACAAATTAAAAAATGTGAGACATGTTTGGTGTGTTGTCCATGTAATCCGTTAGTGTGTCTCTGAACCACATAAGCGTTGCCATTTGTAATAAGTTGAGTAGCCGTTATATTTCTTTTTTTAAATTCAATTTTGCTTTAAAAAAAATTGACCAATAAAGATTTATTGGTAGACCTTACACATGAAATTTACGTGAAGATGTCAACAGATATAGTTAAATACACCTTCAAAATAGTAGTAATACCCCCAGCATATGAAAGAAATTTTGCAATTATTGTGGTACATAATCACCAATATGAGCTCAATAAATGCATTAATTACAGCCACAGTTGGTAGAAAAAAAAAAAACAGATTCCAGTTCCTGAAGAGTTTCCCAAACTCCAATTAGTCCAACCTGAACTGAACATTATCCAAACTTGGAAGGCAGGGTATTAGTCCAGTGGCCACAAAAAACCAAATTGGAAAATCATATCAGACATATTACTTAGTTAAACATACTATAGTTAATTAGTTAGTATAGTTATTTAATTAATTATTATATTTAATTTGTGTAGTTAACTGACTAATATGTTTAATAAATCACAAAATGCTTATGAGATGTCAAAAAATTAATAAAGACGCCTAAGTTCACTACATTTCATTTCATTAATTAGCTTTTACTAGACTAATTCAATCAGAAATTAGAACAATATATTGTTTCTTCAATAAAAAATTTATTCTAGCTAGAATGAATACATGAAAAAGACAACTTTTTTTCAAAAAAAAAAAAGTTGCATATTTTCATAGTGTCTTAATATCTTTAGTTAACACACTCAAACTAACTTTAGATTTCAGGTATAACTTATTTCTACCAAATTTTACAAAATCGACTTATAATGTGAGGATCGGTCACACATTATAAGGACTATTTTGGTTATATAGCAAGGCAATATATTTCAATTGGTCAGTTCTTTTGGCTAATTAGTGCCATAGACTCGTCCATCTCCTATATATGAACTCTTAAACCTTGGCCCTATTCTTTCTTATAAGATGTCTATTTAAAGCCAAAATAAGAACTTTGAGTATTAAAAATGATGAAGACAAGGATAATAAAGGATATAGTAAAGATTAATTCTTTGAGTATTAAATAATCATAATAGTGCCTTGATATCTATATCTGTATCAATATCTACGCACCTTGAAGGCAGAAGGTGGGGAGTGTTTGGAAAGAACAGTCTCCATGTTCTTTGGAAATCTATACAAATAATCAAATGTCTCTGAGGAGAAAGCCTTTTTTTTTGGCTACCAATGAGTTACTTCAGTGTGTGTTGAATTGGAATTGCAAGTTGCAAATGAGCGGTTAATAAAGACGATAAGGTAACATGAAATGTGTGGTTGATTGCTAAAGTTTCATATACAATTGATAAGGTGGCATGTTGTGTGTGGTTGAAATTTACAAACATAATTTTTTTATGACTCTACATTTGAATTATTGAGATGATATGATAATGTGATGGATGAGTGTGTGGTATAGATCATAAATATTAAAGTATATGATGCTTTTCGACTACAACTTTGGTACTACACTACTACGTAGTGCAGCTTTAATGAATTTGTCGACATGATTTCATTTGATTTACCAAGATTTTTTAAAGCTACTCACCTAATAAACAACTTTTGTTGTCGATAAATGCATGTTCTAAAGCAATTATAGAGTTAATTTGAGATAATTAATTCATTTGGAGTTTACGACTTCACCATTTGTTGAATAAAAACAAATTATTTAAACGCTCTGCAGTAGTTATTTGTAGCGTAGCTATAAGCACTATTAAATTTAAAGAAGTAAATTTTATTTCTTTTAATTTAATAATTTTCACAGCTACTGCATCATACATTAATCGAAGAAGATTGATGTTGAGGTAAAAAAAAAATTATTAACATTAGTGCATAACATATAAGTAATGACCAACCTAGTGGTCACATCTTCAATTCTCTTAACCGTCTGAATATTGACACGTTAGCACATGTGTCCCATATACAAACGCACGCCTTCAATAATTGTGATAGAAAATAGTGAATGGTATATCGACAAAAATAAAAATAGTGAATTGTGACAAAGCTAAGATAATAACATATATTCATTTGCTCAATGGAATAAGGAATTGAAACTTCTATAATAACTAACAATGATAATTTTATCACTTAGAAAGGGTGGATTTATGGATTAATGTGCTATCTTTTAAAAGAGATAATAGGGAAATGAGACATAAAAATGAAAGGTGAACTCATTTCATACAATAAAAAAATACTTATGCACATATATCTATCTATAAAGGTTAGTAGCTATGTAGATCTTTCCGTTTAGAGCAACGACGCAAGCTAGTGAAATTCTACCATAGACACATCTACTAAGTCGAAAAATAAAAAATTATTATGTAGATTATTTTTTAATTAAAAGAAAGGAATATGGATTGTAATAAAATGAACAATACATATTATAATAAATCATTGGGCTAAAACTTAAAGAGTACCTGAAATCAGTTGATGGATTGGACTGGCTAAGTCCAGCAAAACTACTACGGCCCAAGCCCAAACTAGCCCATTTCTCATGTCCACGCAAAATCCATTTGAAACAGTAGTCTTGAATTGGCACAGGCCTGTTACTAAGTGCATATAAGCATCAACAAGATCCAGTTCACAATATGGTTTTGGATCCTATATTTTAATTCACTTGCTATTAATTGCATCCCCTTTTGGCTTCAAAATGGATGATTTTCTATTATACACACTATACTTTAACGTCATAATATAAAGTAAATGAGACAAAATATCTCACAACGTATGTGCTAATGGACAAATTAACACTTTCAGGAGAGAAAACCATAACAGGCGATGAACTAGAAGGAATTAAGAACCATTGTTAGATTTATATGTTCAAAACCAAATTAAAGAATTATATAGTAGTATTCAGCAAAATTCTTTATTACCGATTACTTAGTTGAGGAAACATTCCTAATTGGCGTCTTAAATCAACAACAACATTAAGAAAGTTTTAAATATGAACTCCCGAATTCAATTCTAGAAAGTAAAATAATCTACTTTAGATATAAAAAAAAAAAATAGCATTAGCCACTACTACCATATATAAACATGAAGAAATCATCATAACTTAGAAAACATGTATACAAAAATTAACACTTTCATAAACTATGTGAAATGCAATAAAAGAAGAATTCAAGAATATAAGAAGGTGTATAAGAATAAAGTTGAAGCTAGCGGTGGTTAATTTCTCTTACCTTTAGTTATGAGGCTTTAAATCAAGCTTCGCATGGAACATATCTTCTTCAATGCATAGTTGTTGTTACACGCCTCATGGTAGAAGTCACAATTCGTAGATAGGAGCAAAGAAATAGCCTAAAGAGTCTTCATATTTTCGTACACATTAATAGTATAATATTTTACCATTTTTGTAGGCACAAGTAATATTACCCATTATGCATAAAATGGCACAAATGTGGTTGAAGTTTTTTTTTTTTGTTTCTCGAAGCTACGAAAGCATTTGTTGGTACGAATTGAATTAGTGGGCAGCATAACAGAAATTAAACACAAGACAGCAGGCGACAGCTGTAACATAGAATTTGAAAGTTTCATTTTAGGATCCACGCAAGCATGCGTTGTCAAGTTACTTGCGTTCAGGATAAGTATCTTCAAATCGAATCTTTCCTTTATTTTTAGATGGAAAGTGTCTCTCTAGTATAGTATTATATTTTTAATTTATTTGAGTCCTTAAATGTGTCTAGGATGTTATTATAGTTTTCAATACGTCAAAATTAGTTTCTAAAAAAAAATGTCAAAATTATATTACACTTTTAAAATATACTTTTTATAGTAAATTTGGTCTTAAACGCACTTTTTTTTTTTTATTGTACAAATTATCATTACAACAAATTTTGTTATACAAAATAATAATCATTGATGGATATAAATAATTCATTTATTTGACATTGATTTTAAATTAATTAATTAATTTAGCTTATAAAATTAATAATAGCAGACATTCAATTTTTTTTAAAAAAAAAAATTGATTGTTCATAAAATAAAGTGAAATCACATTACATTTTTAAAAGAAAATATGATTTATCTTTTTTATATATGATTTATAAATAAAATATATATAAAAATATATTTAATATATTTAGTCTAAATTTTAGAGATACGTCAACTTTATATTTATATATATATAAATTTGAGTGTGTAATTTTTTATTTAATATTTAATTTGATTATTATTAGTTACAATAAAAATTAGCCTTAGTTTTATTATTAGTTATCCTTTGTATATAGTTGATGTACTGGAATCAATGATGAGTCATGAGCTTCAAATTCACGCTACGACGGGAGCCATAGAGATAATGGTCAAGCCCATACTCAGTAATTTAATAATTTAGTGCTATTTTTTAGTTTATCTTCAATTTTAGTATATCTTCAATCTTGGAACCATATAGTTGACAAACGTCTAAAGACAATGTGGATAACCTACTTGATTGGCTTCGAGGATAAATTTGGCAATACAAAAGTGAACGAATGATCACCGAGGACTGGATAGTTTGAGAACATGGCTATCCCATCCTTGAGGGGACTTGCAACATAACATATACTATCTGCTAAGATAACGATGATATCACCTTTAAATATAATTGTTGTAATAAATATTATTACTAATAGTCATGTATATTATATGTTTTCAATTAACACGATAAAAATGTATTAGATTGAGTTAGGCTGTTTAAGACCTAAGTCTAATCGTAGACTTAACATTAAGTTTTATTTTGATATAGTATGTTATTTTAAAAAATATAATTTTATATGATATTCTACTTCAATTCTATATCAAATATAAAAGAAGACTAATATGTTTAAATTACTAAAAGTTTAAAATTTAATATAATAATTATATTTATAATAAAATTATTATATATATATATATTTAATTAAACCAGTCCATTCTAAAAAAATTTATATGATTTGTAATTTAATATTTTTAACTAAATAGATTTTATAAGAAATATTAATTTTATTAGTTTAAAAAAAATCTAATATAATTTAAATTAAATTATGCCATAGAACCCTATCAAACGATCTAATCAATTTTTAACCCTGAACAAATTTGATATAAAATCAATCAAATTATTTTCATTGACTTGATGTTTGTATCAAATCCTGTAAAAATTGAATTACACCGATGAACATCAATTGCTTTGTTCCGCAATCTAGATATGGGTTGAGATCAATAGGGTCATCCCAAATTCTAAGTTCGCCTGGGTTAGTATATAATAGAATAGAATACAGATATCATATAATGAATAATTTTTAGCATATATACGGTTTTTTATTTATATATTAGACTTGCGACCTTTACGTGTACGGAAGATAATTAATTGAAAATAACTAATATTTTCAATTATCTAAATAAATTATTAATAATATTGTTTGTTATTATAATTAAAAAATATTAAAAAAAAAACATACTGAGTAAATTTAACATTCTTCAAACTAATGAGTTTTTTACCTGAAGTTAATTATTTTAAACAAAAGTGATATATAGTTATAAATAAAGAACTATAAAAATAAAAGAATATAGTTAATATTATATTTATAAAATTAGTAAAAATAAATAAATATAAAAATTTACAGATTATCAATTTGAAAAGAAAATTTTTCATGTATAAACATAACAATTTTTAGATATAAGAGATATTTATTCCACGGATTAAACAATACAAATCAAATAAAGTTTCCAATGGAAGCAGTGTCCTGCTCCATTATGCAACTTGCAGAAAAGGAAATGAAGGGTCATATCCACCACAGAAACGTTTCCAAGTTGGTATGGGGTCCGAAAGTGAGAAGGGTTTTTTATTTTATTGATGTGGAGGATATTCCTGCTTGATTTTAGAGAAAAACAAAAAAATTTAAATTAGTTACTTTAGTTTAACTTAATATTTCAATTTGCGTTTGATTGAAATTAAACCAAATTGATTTATTTTATTTGGTCGCAAAATCATTTTTTTAAACAACTAATCTTAATATTAATATTGTTATTATTTTACGGTAAATGGTGATTATATCTGCCATCTCTTTATCACTCAATTTTCTAACTCTCTCACCTTAGTTACCAAAACTAAATTGATAAAATTATATAAATATAGATTTGTTTGTTGCAATATAAAAATAGTTTTGATATTCAATAATTTAAAAGTTATTTTTTAGTAAAAATAATAATATTTATTCATTCAAATGGTAGAATTAATCGATACAATACAAATTCAAATTCACTAAATTAAAAAAGATGAATATGCGAGTAAATTCATAACATCCAGATTAATAGTACAAAATAATAATATGTTTACAAATATGACAATTCAAGTGATCGAAATACCTATGTCTCCATATATGTAACATAGACGATGGTAAAGTCATTAATTAAACTTTGTAATGGATCCAACTTACTATATTAATCTAAATCAAACGAACATCTTAATATGACAATGAACAAAACAATGTCATACTCAAACGACGAAATCATAAAAAAATACCAAAGAAAAACTAAACTTGTATGCAAACTACTTATTTAGATCAAATGATAAAAAAAAAAAAAAAAATGACTTCGAATGGTGAATTTTATCTAAGAAATAGGTCTAAATCATCTCACTCTAATGAATGAAAAAGAAAAGAGAACTTTTAGAGGAGGCAGTAGCTAAGAATAGAGAACTTTGATTTATTTTAGCGTGTTTTGGTTTGAGGTAAGCGAATGGGAGAGGAGAAAATATTTAAAATGAAATGTGTTTGATTCAATTTTTAGAAGGAGAACAGAGGGAGCAAAAATATCTTATATAGTTCATTTTGCTTTCCCTTTTCCCCATTAAAATCCATTTCATCTTTTTTCATCCGTTGAATGAAACTCACCCTTAAAGATTTTTCATCCGTTGAACGAAATTCACCCTTAAAGATTTTTAAGAAATACAATCTATTTTGTGTTTGTCTTTTGTAATATAAACTATTTAAAAAAAAAATTAATTATTAAAAATAATATTTTAGAGAAACTATTAAAAATTTCTTCTCATTTGAAGTAATTTTTAGATTTTTTTCTAGATTTTTATACTTTTATAAAATCTATAATAAACAGATAAAAATTTTAAATGTGATTATTTTAGTTAAAAAATAATAATTTTTAAAGAAAAAAACTTTACCAAACAAGTTAATAGTCGGATTTAATAATAATCTTAATTGAGTTTTATCTTATAGTATTAATTATTAATTAATTCAGTAAGTCCAAACTAGTTAATGTGGTCCAGCTTGGTTATTAAGTTGGGCCCGTATCCAACACCCAACCAATGACAATCCAATCCAAGTTTATTGCATCTTTGCTTTTCAAGTTTTTATATTTTTGACGGGTTGGCTTTTAGAAGTTAAGGTTCCATCGTTCTGTCAAAAAAAGTTAACACCCATCGTTCGCATCTCCAAGACTTTGTATGTACGGATTGATGTGCAAGCTTTAGGGAAATTATCCTAATTACCCCTCAAGTTGCACTTCCATTCACACAGTATTTTAAATATTTTTGGGTAGGATGTTTTTTCTTTAGGGATTTTTGGTGCTGTTATTCTTTTTCTCTACTAAGAAACTCAGATTTCGAGGAATAAATTTTTTCAATAAAGTCAATTTGAAATTTTTAAAATGTATTAATTTATGAGAAAAATAAAATACGTTTTAGTAAATTCAAATTTTAAGATTTTCAAAATAAAAATAATTCAAAAAGTAAAATTTAGTTTTTTTTTAAAAAAATACATTCCAAAAAAATATAAATTTGAATTTAAAAAAAAAATATAAATTTAGGAAAACTCTATTTATAACTTTTTTGGGATATTAATTTATATCAAAAAATTCAAAAAGTATTTTTTTTAAAAGCAAAAAAAATAACCACGATCAAATGCTGTTTAGCACGATACAATTGTGGCTAATTTTAAAAAATTGAAAAATATATTTTAGATAATGGAACTTTTCTGATATTCTAGTGACTACTGTTTACTGTGTGTCACTATTCATTTGTGACAGCGTTCATCGCACGGATATTGTTCACCACAATTTTTTTTTTCTGTTGTGTATATATTGGTCATATGTTGTATTTTTTGTACCGTATCGCTAATATTTTTTGTTGTAATTTAATTACTGCTTTTTAACTATCAACCTCCAATAATCATCTAAATATTAACATTGTCATCATTTGGGATATATTGTTGATTGGTGCTGGAAACTTCCTGGTCGCCCTCCTCATCATTTAAAAGTGACTTAGATGGTTCCTTTTAGCACTCATCAGACCACTAATCCTCTTAAGGCTTCTCCCACTACTTATGAAGATTTTCTCTAATGAGTAATGTATAGTCAAAATTCATGGTCTGCTCTTTCGATTACACACACTAATATACCATCTACTCACATCTTTTAGTAACCTTCCCATAGCCATGGGTTCTCGATTATGGTGCGTCACCACATTATTGGTAATAAGGTTATTTTATCCTTATTCACTACATGTGGTTACATACCTAGTGTAATCTCACCACATTATTGGTAATAAGGTTATTTTATCTTTACTCACTACATGTGGTTACATACCTAGTGTAATCTCAGCTAATTGTTTTGCAACACAATATGAAGAAATTGACATTGTCCAAATCCTTCCTTCTTTATCTGTTACCTTTATGTCCCTAGATGTCATTTTAATTTATTTTCTTATATCCATTGATTCACTCTCATGATTGTGTTGTCATTTTTATTAATAGCTATATTAATTTGCAAGTCGGACTTTGAGACGAACGATTGGTGTTAGATGTGAGTCTTATGTCCTTTGTTATCTCTCTACCAAATCAATGGCATGTCCTTTCACAAATCTCCTTTTACTATACATGCTTAGTTAGGTCATTTGAGTCTTCTTAAACTTAAAAAATTGTTACCTAATTTTTCCAAATTATCTAGCTTTCGTTAAGAATCATGTAGGTTAGGAAAACACAATCGTAGTCATTTCTCCAAGAGAATCAATAAACGAGCTTCATCCCATTTACTTTAGTTCACTCTAATGTTTATGGTCCATTTTGTACTATTTCCACTTTTAAGTATAGATATTTTGTTACATTTATTGACAACTTTTCCTATTGTACATGGTTATATTTAAGGATTTAATTTATAAACACTATTAGTGTAAATAGTTTTTACATTGACAATGAATCTCAACCATTTGATGTTAAAAAATGTTTGACTTATATAATAATTGTCATTAATGTAATGGACATGAGTGGTTATGATGTGCTGACAGTGTAAAATATTTTACATTGTCAATGCATGCGAATTAAACTCTTTTTTTAATGACTAATAGATCTAAATAATTATCTATTTTGAGCATTTCATAAGGAAATTAAAACTCAAATTGGTGTTTCCATTTTCAATTTACGCAATGATAATGCATGTGAATATTTGTTCCATCAATTTCAAAATTTTATGGCCTTTAATAGTGTTCTTTGCCTAACATCATGAGCTCATACACCTCAACAAAATGGGGGTAGCTGGACACAAAAATTGACAATTTATTGAAACCACATGTACGCTCATTGTTCATGGTAATGTTCCATCTTGTTTTTGGAGGTATGTTGTCCTTACAACATGCTATCTTATAAACTTAATGTCTTTGTTTGTCGTTAATAACCAAGTCCCTCACCTTGTCCTCTTTCCACATACTCCTTTTACTGGCTGCCATGAGACCCTCAACAATTATTGGCATAAAAAGCCCTAAAAAGCTCCATTTGGAGCGGTCAAAATCCTCACAAAGCACCATTCACTATTTATATATATATATATATATATATATATATATATATATATATATATAAATAGTGATCGATAACTTGGAATATATAACTTGAAAATCATCTTCATATTACTCATTTTCTTCATATATATATATATATATATATATATATAATAGAAACTTGGAATATCGTTTGACATCGGTGATCGATAACTGTTGCAGAAAACTTTCTCTGTTTTTGTCCAAATTTCAATATGTTGTTTCATTCATTTAGCTAGTCAATTAAACACAATTTCTCCGATTTCTAACCATCCAAACACCTCTCTAAAATATCCGACTTCTCCATTTTTGGAATTTGTTACTTTTGCCCCGTTGTTCTTCACCGTAAGTCCGATTTGAGTGAAACCAACGCCAAAACGACCGTGTGAACAATGGCTATATTATCCCCTGATTATTTTATGATTTAGGGTAAGTTTACTTGATCAAATTTCGAAACTGACCTTTTTAGAGTGTGTTTTCATAATTTATTTTTGACGTTTACTCATAAACTGTCGAGCTAGATCGATTGAAAGTCAAAGAGTCAAAGAACAAATGTTTTTTCTTGCAGTCTCGTATTTATGTGTGAAAGCATGGAAAAAAGATAAGGGGTGAGAGGGCGTTTGATTTCATGAGTATATTATAATGTGAGATGAACGGAAAAACCGTATTTCCCAACATTTCATTTGGGTAGCCCTATTTAGTAATAATTGAATTAATATGACTAATTAGGGTTTGTAGGATTAAAATATGGATTAGAAACTTTTATTAGGTGTTGTCTGATTTAAATTCTGCAACTGTGTGGTATATGTGAAGAAAGTTTAAGTTTATATTTTTAATGTGTTGAAAGTCCTATTTATGATATAAGTGATAAAATTTAAATTTATGTGTGGCATATATGAAGGTTTTAAATTTAAATTTTTATGATGTAACAGATAAAAGTTTTGATATTTATGATACTTTTATGAATATATGATTTCTTGATATGTGTATTGGAAGCTTTGATCTTTGTGATAGTTGCTTATGAATATATGATCTTCATGATATGTGGGGTGGAAGCTTTGATTTTTATGATGGTTGTTTATGAATATTTGATTTTCATGATAAGAACTTGTGATGTATGATCTTAGTGGGCTGTGTGGGAATATTTTATTTAGATAATGCACCATCATGTCATGGCATATGCATTTTCGTGGAAGTTGTCTTTGTGGCAGATTTATTTTTCTCCATTGGTATGGGTGATTTTCTGTGTGGAAGTTGCCTTAGTGGCAGGTATTATATTCAGATCATATAGTTATTAGGAGCATGCATAGCATTGCACCGTCTTGTATTTAATGTGATAATAATTTCTCTTAGATGACTTGATGTTATAATGAGATATTGATTTTCCTTGAGTGATTTTAACTTTATAATATGATTTTTTCCTTGAAATGCTTTGATATATTGTGATGTGTTTGATACAACTATGTGTTGATTATTTGCGTGTTCTTCTTACTTATATTATACTATCAACATGATTTTAAAAACTCACCTCCTTCGTTGTTTGTGTTTGACTGGCTTGGCCCTGCGTTTGTGAAATCGCAATTATTATAGGTTAACGAGTCTTGAAGTTCAAGTTTGGGAGAATCTCTGCTCTGTTAGGTAATATTGGGAATGAGAATTATAATTTGTATTTTACTTATTTAATTAGAAAATACTTTTTGTATGAAAACCATACACGTACTATTAAGTTTTTGGAATTAAATTAATAAATTATAGTTAAATCAAGTTTATTGAGATTACACATTTCTATTGGAGAAAAAAGTCTGAAGTATTCCATTTGTATTTTGAGAAACATGATATCCTAATAACTCATCAAAGTTTTCTTTTATTTTGAAAGAGTTTCTATTTATCCGCTGCGAATTTTAGTAAAAATATGATATAAAGTATTATGTATACTATTTTGGGGTTTAGGGTTTATAATTATTTAAATGAATAGTAGTTTAGGTATTCTTACTAAAAAAAATTGTCGTAATTTTTCTAAGCAATAAGTATTTTAAGTAATGATTTGGATAAAAAATCCGGGCCATTACATAGATTATTAGAGCTAGCAAATTCTGGATGATTATTAAAGGATGTTCACATACAGATGATACATTGATCATAGGATGTCTTACAGATCATCAAATCATTAACTCTTATTAGAGCGTTGACTTTTCCAAAGGCATTGCCTTTGTCAAAGCGCTGACTTCTCTAGAGACATTGACTTTATCAGAAGATACATAAGTCAGACGATCAGACGGTTGATGAGATTATCAGAGGTAGAGGTAGTAACTTGCTCATCACACTTGTCAGAGGCAAAGGCAAAATATTTCTTGTTACGCTTGTTAGAGGTAGAGGCAGAGGCAGAAGAATTCTTGTTACACTTGTCAGAGGCAGAGGCAGATTAATTCTTGTTACACTTATGTATTAGAGGCAGAGGAACGTAATCCATGTTGGGTTCATCATAGGAAACCGAGGTACTACGTTGCTCGTATTCTAAAGTCACTTGAAGCTTGAGACAATGAAAGGCGCGTGTCACCAGACTTATGCTGTCAAACTAAAGTGAAGTCTTGGTTTCTTTTGCTTTTGTCCAGTCATCAAAGGATAAAACTTATATTCCGACACATGCTTTGTTGTGCTTGTTTCCACAATATTTCTTTTGCTCTATTATATCTTGCTTCGATAGAAGATCTCTAAAATATTTGTAATCTAGGCTACTTTGAATAGTTATTAACATAACTCCTGCCTTTAATTAATCTGTACACTTAGCATATATAGTTATGAGATAATTATTCTTTATTTATTTTTATTTGTTATCATCAAAACATCAACCAAATGATTGTATTTAAAAAAACTTTTGCACTAACAAGGAGGAGACTTAAAATTCGGTATCCCTCTTCGCCAAATCCCTTTGCTCATAGACAATTTCATCCTCCAAAGCACAATTCCCTATACGATTTGGTGCATGTTCAGAAAAGGTAAGGACAACGAGCCATGACCCAAACAAGAAAATGATGGATCATTTACTAATAGAGTTGTAAAGAGAGATTGTGCAGTAAAAATATTGGATACGACAGTGAGGTAGATTAGGTTAGATGTTGTTTTTATTTTTAGTGTTTTGTGAAAGAAAAAAAAGGAAGGATAATGTGGAAATAATGGAGGGTTTGGATGAGAAGGACTTTGAGGGTTCATTTTTCTCATAACATAAAATTTCTTTAATTTGGAAGAACTCAAAAATTGCATTGGAGGAGAATTTTGAAGGGTTTTGATAAATTCTTCAAATTTAATCTATGTTGTTATAATACTCAATATTTTTTTTTGACTAATATAATACTCTCAATATTAAAATTATATTGATCATAAGTATTCATTTATTATTCTCTACAAAAACACTCTCTCAAAAAAGGTGAAAGATTGTTATTTTTTCTTCTACACTCGTACTCCAAAGCTCTACCATCCCCTCCTTGCCAAACATCCAAACAGAGCCTTAGTGTCTGTTTGTGAGTTGAATTTTTAAGAGATTTGGAGAGCTAAATTTATATTTTGATATATTTGATATTTTCAAAATTTAAAAGAACATGATAAATCAACATATAATATCATGTTATTCTTTTATTTTATTTTAAATATCATATATATATATCAAAACATATTTAATTCTTCAAAACCTTTCCGTTTAAAAGCTTCCAAAAACCAATTTGACAAAAAACCAATTTGCAAACTCACCCTTCAGGTATGTCTGTGAGTTGGTTTTTGAAAGGTTTTAGAGATGAAGGCTTCGGAATGTTAAATTTATAATTTGATATTTTAAAAAAATTAAAAAAATAACACGATACTATGTGTTCATTTATCATGTTATTCTTTTAAATTTTTTAAAATATCAAATATACGTTAAAATATAGAGTTAACATTTTAAAATCTTCCCTTAAAATTCTCTAAAATTCAAGAATAAAGAGTAGAAAATACTATTGATTTTTTCCTTCTAGAATTTAATCAATTCCTAATCTCTCAGAACGTTCATGCTTTCACCCTCTTGTAGACTTCTACAACAAAGAGTAAAGAAAATAATATTTTTTTTAAAATGATAAACACAAAATGTCATTTTGGTCAACGGTCAATAACGGGAGCCGGAAAGTTCCATCTTTTCGCTGTTATTGCTTACAAACGTCAACGTTGTAAAATAATTAGTCTCTCTTGACAATAAAATAATTAGCGTATGTCATGCTTCTTGAAGTTGCATATGCATATGCTCTAAATATTGAGCTGAGTCTTTTATAGTCACAGTCTCAAATTTAAAACATTTGAACACATGTAAATGAATGAATAAAATAGAAAAGAATAATTTAGTTATTTATGTGTGCCGAAAAATTTGTATTTACCTATGTAAGTATTTATCCTCACATCTAAGTCTTTCTTGACACCTAAAAATAATTTAATTTACACTAATACTTACTCGTCTTTAATATAGGAAAAAACTACAAACAAAAAAAAAATACAAAGATGAAGAAACTTATTTAATGTTGTAAAACTGTAAAATTATTTCAATTATACCCATGACATTAAATATTTATTTTTCTACTATATATGTGACTTTCTTGTAACACTCACCTCACACTAAATGGGGTATGTAGACACACAATTCTCCATTATATCCCCAAATCTGAGATAAGAAAAAGAAACTATTATAACATAAGTTTAACAAGTTATTTTTGAAACTTATTACGGATTTAAATATAAAAATTTATTATTGAGAGTGTATGAAAAGTTGAATATTTAACTTTTTTAAGGTTAAATTTTATTTTTTCAATACAAAATTTCCTTTATTAATTTCTTAACAATTATCCATTAGATACTTGTTAACAAGACCATGACATAAATTCAAATACAACTAGTTCTCTTTTTCTCTCTTTTCCACCTTCATATTTTTGGCCTACTAATAGCAACATTCATGGGTCCGTATCAATACCAGCTTCTTGAACAAAAGATTTGTCGTCAATTCTAAGGGAGAGAACTTGACTACAAATGGTGTGCTCATCTTCCCACGTAGCTTCCTCCATTGGCTTGTCCTTGCATTTAGAAATTGCTTAATAACTAGAGCGCTCTTAAATATTTTAGAGCCTCTATTTTTTTTTTAAAAATCCTATCCTTAATAAAAAGAAAACATAATTTTAATAATTAAAAAAAATTAAAATAAATTTTAGTCTTTATAAA
This sequence comes from Cicer yamashitae, assembly GCA_037974755.1. Taxonomy (NCBI): domain Eukaryota; kingdom Viridiplantae; phylum Streptophyta; class Magnoliopsida; order Fabales; family Fabaceae; genus Cicer; species Cicer yamashitae. Next base: position 25,369,870 of record JBBPBQ010020323.1, read on the forward strand.
ATTTGAAAATTTAAATATCTATAAAAAATTATCAAATTTTTAGTCTTTAAATTTTTTTATTCTCTTTTAATCCTTATCTTAAAATGTTTTTTTTTATAAAAAAAAAAAAGAAAATATTTTTAGTCTTTATAAATGTCTCTAAAATCAAAATAGAGACTATAAATAAATATTTTTTTTTTAAAATACTGAACTTAAAATGTCGTAATTTTATAAAAATTAAAGATATATTTAAAAAAAAACAAATTTATTTATATTATAAAAAATAAAAAATATGGGACCCTTATCAATTGAGAACCATGTTTGATTGGGTCAGCCGTGTTAATAACATCCCCACCTTTAGTGATAACTCCAGTTTCCAGCACAACACTAGGCTCCCACACAACATTTGCAACATATTCCAAACTTAACAGACCTGGTCCTCATATTATATATGTAGTGTTGTTCCAACACAATAAAAGTTACACAACTTTTATACCATCTTATCTCTCGCTCTTTTCAAACGATCACTTACTTGAACGCTAGAGTATTCGTTGTGTCACCTCATCCTTAAAAACACAAAGTTGTTTGCAGATCAAGTTCAACCATGCTTCTCAATTTTGTCCGAAAAATTATCTTATCTTTATATCCAAATTAGAAAATATGAGATCAGATAGACTAAGTACATTACATTTTAGATTTGAATATTATATAAAAATTAACATAATAGTCACGTGCACAACAACCAACCACGAGCATTAAACCAAATCATATAAAATTAAAGTATATTTTACATATCTCAAACACAAATGAATAAATATAATGACGCAGCTGCGCACGCCAAGTAAGAAAAAAATAATTTTAGAAAAAGCAGTCAAACACCTTTTTACACACAAAAAAAAAAAAAAAATCAAAACATTCAACACAAACTAGAAGACAGTGAGAACCAATATATAAACAGCCCATAAAGTTGTTCCCTTTATATTGTAAAGAAAAGTATCAAAACCAAACTCCAAAAATTGTGACCACAAACAAGAATCGAAGAAAACCCTCTTTTTGTTCTGTTTTTTTAAGCCATGAACACACTTGTTCGAAACACAACTCTAACCTTCAGCCGCAGACACAAATATGAGCTTCTTAGTTTACAAGGGAAAGACAACAACATGCTAAAGTCTATTAGTTACAGACGAAGAAGAGCAAAACAAAGACAAATCTTTCTCACAACTTACAAATTATCATCTTTGGATAATTTTGTACAACCCAAAAAGCCTAAGATTAAAAGGGTTGCTGTTAAGGTTAAGAAAATTGTTAACTCTTTTTTGTTGTTTATGAGAACTGGTTCTTTTAGATCTTGTAATTCTAAGTCTGCAATTTCTGTTAAATTGCCTTTACCAATTAGGAGGAAGACTCTTTGAGATGGTGATTTAATTTAATTTATTTCTTTTTCTATGATAATATGTTACTATTGCTTTCAATCATTTCAGTTTTTTACTGTGTGGTTGATTTAAGAAGAGAAATAAGCAAAAAGTTTTAGTAGTAGTTTTATATGGTTGATGATTAGAGCTTGCTTATCAATTGTTATGTAAATAAGGCTTAATCTAATATCTATTTTTTTACCATTTACTTTTATCTATAGATCGACTATAAATTAATTTAATTCACACAAATCAAATAGAAAAATTAGTTAATTAATTCAATGTACTCATCTAGTATATGCAAAGATGAGTCACAAGTTGCTCTTGATACTAAAATAAGTTGGTTAGTTAGCATATTAAATTCATTGTAGTTAGATGTATATATATTTGTACTAGTCCTTCTTCACTCTTGGAAGTTGATTCAATCCTTCATCGATTATGCAACGATCTCACCATTTATGGCAAGAAAATTGTCCTTATAGTAGTGGCCTGGCAACAATTCGATTAACTAGATAGATTGCTCACTTTTAAATGCAAGTTCTTATGGATGGGGCAGCTCATATTGTTGCAAACACATATTGTACAATTTCATGAAGTACCTATTGAGCCAGCACCTTGCTGCAAAGCATGACCATCAAAGGAGTGGTTTAACATATAATTTTTGTAGTCAAGAAATTATAAATTACAATAGGTTGGTCGACTACATTTGGAAAAAAATTATAAATTAGTTATTTTATGGTTTATGAAGTTTTGAATTTCTAAAAATGAACATTAAGTATGTAGTAGTTTATCATATGTAGTAATTTCTAAATTTGAACAATAAGTTATAAATTATCATATGTATTATTAAAACCTTGATTAAATGCTCATACCAAAAATAAAATAAAAACCGTTCATAAATGCAAATATAAAAATTAACTATAAATGAACTAAACAAGCGAAACTCAAACTTTATACTCACTTCGTGGCACATTAGCGGTCACATTTGAAAAAAGAATGTAACAAGCCCAAATGGCCCAAGTTGCTTATTCAACTGTAACTTAGCAGCTGGCAGCACTAAAGACAAAATGCAGCTGACAGAGTTTGTTGAGGATCTAGGAATCCAAGAACTAAGGAGGGGCCAACGGACCCTTTTTGCCAGCAAGAGAATTGCTGGTGGTGATTTTACATCATATAGGAATTACTATAAACTAGATGCAAATGTAATTTAAAGGTATTGTTATTTTTGTTTTAGAGGATATCGATAATACCTTTAAATGTAATTTAAAGGTATTGTTATTTATGTGTTTAAAAGAAAATATATTTTTGAATAATTATATAAAAGTTAAGTTTGCTTTAGTACAAAGAAAAATGTATAATATTATTGACTAATACAATTCATGCAAAGTATATTGAAATATGAGACTATTGATAAGATTTTACAACTTTAGAGATGCAATTCTTGTCTTTAATATTTTTTAAATGTAAAATTAGTTTATTCATGCTTTTTGATTTTATTGAGACGTTCATTCTAATAATATATTTGTTAAATAGTTATGCATTTCTTTATCGTTAAAGTTAAACAATTAATTATAATATGTTTTCATTTTATATAATTTATATTAGTTTTGAAACATTAGATTTATAAATTTATGTACTTTTGACATTTTCAATTTTATATGATTTTCGTAATTTTGTCAATCTCACCGTCAATCTAAACATGCACTGAATGATATTGTATGTATTGCGGTTTATTATAATATTCATTATTATGCAATAATATATAGTTATATATGATCTTGAACAATAATTGACAACAGAGAAACAATATTATTGAAGTAATTGTGAACTGAGAATGTGTCACACAAATTCTTGGTTGCATTTCATAATGTCGTTATCATTGTTTGAACTGAGAATGTACAAGACAATGGTTGAAGAATAGAAGATAGATCTTGACGTGTATGTAGGCGAACATGATTGTGATGCTTTAAAAATATTTGATGGTTTGTTCTTTTTTGTATGAGTTATTGAAATGAAAGTATTGATGAGTAATTAAAACCTTTAAGTGTATTGATTTGTCATTGAGTGATAAATTAAAGTTGAAATGACATAACGTATGGAATAGTTGTACTTGGATGGGCAAGTAAAAAAGTTTATTTTACATATTAAAGAAACAAAATAGAATGGAAGTAGAAGATGAAAAAAATAGTGTGCTTTGGAAGGTGTTACATCAGAATTTTTGTGAGTGGAAAAATATTAGAGAATGTAGCATAGATGAGGATGAATTGTAGCAAATAAAATTTGAAATTTCTTTTAATAGATTATAATAAATAATAGATAGGGAGATAATACTAGTGTGAGATGTGTGAAATGAACGAATCTTTTTCTATTATCTCTCTTATATATATATATATATATATATATATATATATATATATATATATATATATATATATATATATGTAACCATTTCTTTATCAATTTCCTACATTTTCAGTACTTATTAGGAAAGCCAGTATACTCCGTTCTAGGCCTATACTATGAAAAGTATAAATCTCACTTCTTCAATAATACAAGTACACTCTTCACCATCATTCTTACTTAAGTTCTTAATTACACATTAAACTTTGTTACACAGATGCTTTCATTGAGAGCACCATGGCAGAGAACACTCGTTTTAAAAATATGAAAAATCAAATCAACACTCTCAAGGAAAAACGTGATGCTGAACATCATGCTCTAGTAGCAAGTGCAAAAGTAGCTAACAACACACATATGGAAAAGATCGAAGCTGTCATTGATGGCCTTGTGTTGAAACTCGACAACACCTCAGGTTCTTCCCATGGTGTGAACTCAATTCGTGACCAACCAAGACCACCATTCCAGGTACAAAACATTAAGCTAGAATTCCCTAAAGACCCTTTAGAATGGATCTTAAAAGCTAAACGTTTTTTTTGGGGTTTGGGTTTTGTCACCTGATATACTGCTCAAACTAGAAGCACTAGAAAAGTTGTATGCCTACTAATATTATTACTAATTTGTAATTAGATAAGTCTAGAACCATATAGAATTTCTATGTAAGAAACTAGAAGTGCTTTTAATTATAGAAAAATATGGGAAAGTATCTTGAAGTCAGTACTAAGTAGGAAGTTCCTAAAAATGTGTATAGAGTTATCTATTTGTACCTATAAATACCCCCTTGTACTTGACATCAAACATCAAGCAAATTGTGAATTTTCTATTAGAAATACTTTTTTTCCTCTAACAAAGTGGTATCTAGAACTTGGTTGTGAGAGTTGAGAAATGGCGACTCGTGATTACACTACTTTCTACTTTTCTATTCTAAAAAAAGAGAATTATGACAAATGGTTCCTTCGCATGAAAGCATTGCTTGGCTCTCAAGGTGTATGGGAGATTGTGGAAAAAGACTATGATGAGCCACAAGATGAAGAAGGATTGTCTCAAGTTGAGAAAGAGGTTTTGACAAAGACAAGGAAAAAGAATCAACAAGCTCTTACTCTCATTCATCAATGTTTGAGAAGATTGTCGATGCTACGAATTCAAAGGAAGCTTGGAAGATTTTGGAGAAATAACTCCAAGACATTGACAAAATGAAGAAGATAAGACTTCAATCTCTAAGGGGAAATTTCGATGCTTTGAAGATGAAGGATTCTGAATCAATTTCAGATTATTACTAAAGGTGAAGACAATTGTTAATCAAATGATGAGATACAAAGACAAGATAGAAGATGTTCGTATAGTGGAGAAGATTATTCGTTCCTTGATTCCTAAGTTCGATTATGTGGTATGTGTTATTGAGGAATCAAAAGATCTTGACTCAATTTCCATTGAGGAATTAGAAGGATCTTTGCAAGCTCAAGAAGAAACAATGAAGAAAAGGCAAGAGGAGCTATTAGAGCAAGTTCTCAAGATCAAAGCTTCATTGAAGAATGATAGATGATTTAATAGTCGAAACGGACATGGACGAGGACGTGGTTGTGGCCAAGGAGGAAGAGGAATAGGCTTCAATGTTGAATCAAACTATGAAGAAAAAAGTCACTCATCACCAAGAATTTGTGGAAGAGGAAGATGTTATGGCTATTATCAAAGTGAAAGGAGGTATGATAAATCTAAAGTGGAATGTTATAACTGTCATGAATTTGACCATTTTTCTTGGGAATATGTAATTCTCCTAATCAAGTGGAAGAAAAGGCTAATTTTGTTGACGAATATGAAGAGTAAACTTTGTTGCTAACACTCAAGGAAGAAGAGAGAGATGCTAATAGTTCATGGTACTTGGACAATAAGTAACCATATGTGTGGATGCAAACAGAAATTTGTAGAGCTTTATGAAAAGGTGAATGGAAATGTTTCCTTTGGATACTCACCAAAAGTGCAAATTGAAGGAAAAGGTACAATTCTAATCTCTTCTAAAGATGAGAGCCATAAGTTGACTAGTGATGTTTACTATATACCAAAATTAAAGAGTTTGAGTTTGGGCCAATTTCTTGAAAAAGGATATGAAATTCTCATGAAAATAGACATCTTTGGCTTAGAGATCAAAATAACAGTTTAATCGCTAAGGTTCTTATGTAAAAAAAATAGAATGTTTATCTTGAACCTAAGAACTATTGAAGCAAAATGTTTGAAGATGAGTGTCCAAAATGAAGCATGACATTGACATATGAGGTATGTCCACTTGAACTTCGGTGCACTTGAAATTAAGGGAGAAAATAATATGGTGAAAGGGATGCCCTCAATCAATCATCAAAACCAATTGTGTGAAGGTTGTTTTCCATGCAAGCAAGCTAGAAAAATTTTCCCTAAAGAAGCCACATCAAGAGCAACTAAGCCACTGCAACTTGTGTATATCGTCTTGTGTGGGCCAATCAATCCTTCTTCATTTGGTAAGAGTAAATATTTCGTTCTCTTTATTGTTGATTTTAGTAGAAAAGCTTGGATTTATTTCTTAAATAAAAAATCATAAGCTTTTGTTGCTTTCAAGAACTTCAAAGCTCTTGTAGAGAATGAGAACGATCATGAAATCAAAGCTTTGAGATCTGATCGAGGAGGTGAATTCACTTCAAAGGAGTTTAATGAATTATATGCAACTCATGGAATTCACCGTTTGTTGACAGTTCCAAGATTTCCGCAACGGAATGGAGTAGTTGAGAGAAAAAATAGAACTATTTTGAACATGGCATGATGCATGCTAAAATCCAAAAGGATGCCAAATGAGTTTTGGGATGAAGCAGTTTTTTGTGCGGTCTATTTGGCAAATCGCTCTCCGACTTCAAATGTCAAAGGCCAAACTCCTCTAGAAGCATGGAATGGATGGACGCCTAGTGTTAATCACTTGGGTGTCTTTGGGAGCATAGTATATGCACATGGGCCACAACAAGAAAGATCCAAGATTAATGATCTAAGCATCAAACATGTCTTTATTGGCTGTGATCCGTATTCTAAAGGTTACAAGTTGTACATCCCATGCAACAATAAGGTAATGGTGAGTCGTGATGTTGAATTTGATGAAGATGCTACATGGAATTGGGAGGGTCAAGAAGAAACAAACTATAATTTTCTTCAACATTTTGAAAAATATCAAGATACCACAATGCCAGTTCAAGATGCAACTACACCTTCTTCACCTCTTCCTTCACCAACTTCTTTAGATGAAAGTTCAAGCGAAAGACCAAGTAAGATGAAAGTTATAGAACACATTTATGAACGGTTAACTAAAGTTACTCTTGACCTTAAAGAGTTGTATAGTCTCTTGACGGATAGTGAGCCATTAAATTATGTGGAGATAAAAGGTGGAGACAAGCTATGTATGAGGAGATAAAATCAATTGTGAAGAACAACACTTGGGAATTATCAACTCTTCCAAAAGGCCATGAAGCAATTGGAGTCAAATGGTTGTACAAGGCTAAAAAGAATTCTAATTGAGAGGTTGAAAAATACAAAGCAAGACTTGTTGCCAAAGGCTACAAACAAAAAAGTGGAGTTGACTATGAAGAATTTTTTGCACCAGTTGCTCACATGAACATTATTCGTTTGCTAATCTCTATAACAGCTCAAAATAAGTGGAAACTTTATCAACTTGATGTAAAATCGGCATTTCTAAATGGCTATCTTGAAGAAGAGGTCCATGTTGAGCAACCAATGAGTACGCGATTAAACGACATGAAGATAAAGTTTTGAGATTGAGGAGAGTGTTGTATGGATTAAAGCAAACACCAAGAACATGGAATAGTCGCATCGACAAATACTTCCAAGACAATGGGTTTGCTCGTTGTCTTAATGAATATGCTCTTTATGTCAAAGTATGTGATAATGGAGATATTTTGATTGCTTGTCTCTACGTGGATGATCTTATATTCATCGGGAACAATCCAAGTTTATTTGAAGAGTTCAAAAAGGCCATGGCGCTTGAGTTCTAGATGACTGATGTTGGACTCATGTCATACTACTTAGGCCTAGAAGTGAAGCAATTGGAAGAAGGTATATTTATTTCTCAAGAAAACTATGCGAAGGAAGTTTTGAAAGAGTACTAGTGGCTTTATATTTTTCATGGGGGACTGTGCTTTTTCGTGGAACTCAAAGCAACCTATTGTCACACTTTCAACATGTGAGTTAAAGTATGCAGCAACAACATGTTGCACTTGTCATGTCATTTGACTAAGGAGATTATTGAAGGAACTTCATATGCCACAAAAGGAAGCCACTTGTATAGACAACAAGTCTGCACAAGAACTTGTAAAGAATCTAGTGTTTCATGATTGCAGCAAGCACAAAGACACAAAGTACCATTTCATTAGAGAAAGCATTGGCAAGAAAAACGTTGAGCTTAAATATGTGAAGACTCAAGATCAAGTTGCAGATTTTTTTACAAAGTCGTTAAAATTTGAAGACTTTCAAAGGCTAAGAGCAAGATTTGGAATGAAGAAGAAATTTTCAAATTAAGGGGGAGCAATGTTATTACTTATTTGAAATTAGATAAGTCTAGAACCATATAGAATTTCTATGTAAGAATCTAGACGTGCTTTAATTATAGAAAAATGTGGGAAGTATCTAGAAGTGAGTATTAATTAGGAAGCTCCTAGAAATGTGTCTAGAGTTATCTATTTGTACATATAAATACCCCATTGTACTTGACATTAAGCATCAATCAAATTGTGAGTTTTCTATTAGAAATACTTTCCTTTCTCTAACAATAAATACTCCCCACCACCCAAACCACCATATCCAAACAATAACAAAAAAAAAAAACACTTTCAATACATTTCCTCAAAATAGATGCCAAAGGCAAAACCCTCAAACCAACACTATCACCCATTTTACCTACACCAGACCAGTCAACTTTTCCACAAAAACAGCTCCATAAAAATCGTACCCCAACTAAGATGTAAATTCGTAGAGATATGGGCTTGTGCTTCTACTATGATGTGAAGTTTACCTTTCAACATAAATGCCCTAATAAGCACTATATGCTAATGCAAATTGAGGATGAGGTAGACATCGATCAAACAGACTCAAGCCAAGAGAAAGGTCAAGATGACCTAAATTTATAATTACGCATGTACTTAAATGCTATAAAAGGCTACTTGTGGGTTAGGCACTACAAAATTCATCGGCTTATTAAGGGAAATTAAAATTCAAATACTACTTTATGGTGGTAGCTCTAACAGTTTCTTACACCCTAGACTAGCTCATTTTGTGCAGCCCCCTATTGAAACTACCCCAATTTTCAAAATCCTTGTAGGAAACACCTTGACTATGGAAGGATGGATAAAAACCCTATATGTTAAAATACAAAACCATTAATTTGAATTACCTGTGTACTTGTTACCCGTGATAGGTGCAGATTTGATACTTGGTGTTACTTGGTAAGCTGCCTTGTGCCCAAATTTGGCTAACTATGCCTCTTTATGTCTCAAATTTTTCCATAAAGGTTCCTTCATTACAATACATGGTAACAAACCATCATTACCAGAAGTAGTCCAATGTCACCACATCCGTAAGCTCCATAATACACACTCCATCTCTAAAATGTTTGCAATCCAAATTGCTAAACCTGAAATTCCTGAGGACAACTTCCTAGATATACCCGACAATTTAGAACCTGAGCTAGACACGAAGTTGTATACATACAGTTCGATGGTTAACACACCATCTGGCTTACCACCTCTTAGACAACAAGATCACATTTTACCCTTCATGGAAGAGTCAAAACTTGCCAAAGTCAAGCCCTATAGGTACCCCCCACAATCAGAAGGAGCAGATTAAGAAAAATCTAAATGAAATGTTGCATCAAGGTATTATTCAACCCAATATATTGTACTTGGTGTTTTAGAACTAGTGACAAAGCTTTAAATGCTTTAACTATTAAAGATATTTTTCTAAACTTGATTTAAGATCATATTTCACGAAATATTAGTAGACCCAAAAGACAGACAAAAAAAAAAATGGTTTTCCACTTAGAGTTTTGATATTAACAAACGTATTTTATGAAAACAACAAAAGTACTTCATTAAGTATGAAAAAAATTGGAAGAAAAAAAATCAGAGGAAGGTACTAGAGAATACGACCAGAGGAAGTAAAAAGGTTAGAGGAAACACACATGGAAAAGAATCAGACAAATGCACGCTATGGAAAAGAACGTGTATTTGCCTCTGATGTTTCAGTCTGAAGGCTGCCTATGAAGATTCATCGTGCTTCTGGAAGCTCAACGTGTTTCTGTAATTCCCAAGCCTCCAATGAATAATATTTATGCGCAGCCTCTGATGAACAATATTGCTACATGCTCTGATGAACAATATTTATGCATGCTCTGATGAATAATATTTCTACATGCTCTGATGAACAGTAATTTCAGTATGCCTTTGAAGTCTGAAGCCACTCTTCAAGCTTGCCTTGGAGCTTATGTTTTGTTGATTTTGATGATTGCAACTCGTTCCAAAGTACTGCCTTTAAAACACAACACACTCTAAAGTTGCTCTGACTCTGATAAGGAAACAAATGTGATTTGTCCAAGCCATTAATTCTAAGTCACACAACTTTATATCTGCCTCTGACTCTAATTGTTTAAGCAACACAACATATGACTACAACAATCAAGTTATACTTTGATGAAGAAAAATCAATGTCTGTGATGGAAAATCAATGATTTTGATAAAAGATAAATTTCACTTATCCGTATCAAAAATTCTGAAGGTTCAAGAACATGGCCTAGTAATTGTTCAAACCCAAATAAAATCAAATGTTTGGAGGAAGATTCAGCTAAATAGTTTCCAAATGCAATCTGAAGAAAATACACATGATATCATTCTAGATGAATTGCTCATATCAGATTTGAAAATAAAGAATTGGCTAAAGGACATATTATCAAAATGCATTTTCATAATTAGTTTTGAAGAAAATCATTGTTCACCAAGCTGGAATGAAGATACGATTCAAAATTCTCAAAGGACTAAACTGAAGCCCTAATTTCAACTATAAATAATGGATCAAGGATGAAAAAGAATGATAAGAACAACACGAATACACAAACTCAGAAATCCTAAAAATCAAAGTTGTTCAAAAAACCTCAAGAGCTCAAATTTCTAAGTATTCATAGTTGAATGTTTTAACTTTTAGCAAAGCACTCATTCAAAGAAAATTATTCTTACTGCTTCATTGTTAGTGCGAGAAAATCATTGATATAAATCTGCTTAGTAGAAGCAAAACCAAATCAGTTTCAAACTCATTGTAACCTATCTCGATAGTGGCTTTAGCGTGCCTCAAGCAATCTGTGGATCTCAAGTTGTGTTGAGAATACTTGACTTGTAGGGTTAAGGTGTTAGTGTGCCTTCAACAATTTGGGGTTGTCAGATTGTATGGAGAAGACTCTACTTGTAGGGTCATGGTGTCGTGTGCCTTCAAAACATATATCAAAAAGGTTTTTACCCCAACAACAGTCACACAAGTTATCTCCTAAAAAGATAATTTCAATTTGGTTAGTAGGTAACAACCTGAATAAGTATTTAAGCGACATTAAGATAATAAGGGTATGTTTGCAAACTATTTTAATTGCATTGATATGGTGCAAGGTCTTGATTGCAGCGTTGTAGATGAACTTCTCCTGTGGTGTGTATTGAGATGAAGTTTTCATGTGGCTATGCAATTGGCTTCCTTGGACATAGAGATCAGGATCTTCGATCGCAGGTAACCTATTCAATGTCATGCATAATAATGAGTCTAAAAAATAAGAGTAATGAATAGAAGGAAAGACATAGGAAAACAAACTGACATTTTCTTGAACTCTTGAATCTGTAGAACTTTTTCATTGATCAGTAGCTTGGTTCCATCCCACGCGTTACTCAGCGTTGGTTTGTTGTTATTTGTTGGTTAATATTCCAATCTCATGGTGAAATAGTGTCACTATTGAAATTGTTTATAGACTAAGTTATTGACACCAACCTTGTGGAACTTTGATCCTTGCAGAGTTTATTATGAATATAATTAGTCAGGAAGTAGGATGTAAACTACAATAGTTGAAAAATATGGCACCAAAATCCTCCCAAAGAGTGTAGTTGATGACATCGCCACTTTAGTTAGAATATGAAATATATATAATGAAAAAACAAAATATTAGAAACTATGAAGGTGTATGGCATATGTATTTAAGACTATTGAAAATAATATAACCTCAAATCCTTAAGTTTGAGTGACACACAAATTTTCTTCGAGCAGGAAGTTGTAGTTGATGAAATCAGTTCATCAACTACACCTATAACGTCTGCAAAGATGCGGATACCACTTAGTATAACAAAATGACTTGTTGAGTTTTAAATGATTATTTGGTAATATATAGAGAAAAATAGTGTTTCCAACTAAATAGGCGGAGTTGTATTTCCCACTCTATATATATATCACTCAACTTTTTAAATGATTTGTATTCTTAAATTGATAGCAGTTTTGTTTATTTGTAGGGCTTCCATTTTATTTGGATATTTTTTAAAATATGTAAGACATTTATTATGTAAATCTTGCATTAATGATTTAATTACCGAACTATCCTTTTTTAATGATCTGAAACTAATAAAAACATAATGTATTTTTATTAGTGTTTTGTATTCTTAAATAGTAGATGCCCACAATTTTTTAAAGGCAACCTATACCTCACCTAATTGAAATACACCTATAGTAAATAAGTGATAACATAGAAAATCTAAATGGAAATCAGGGTGAATATGTTGGAGAATTGCAAACCAATATTACAACAACATGACAAGTGTAAGTGTTGTACAAAACCCGTTTGAGGAGTACGTAGTGGAGTGTTGCAGTTTTACAAAGACACCACTACTTGTCTCACCCAATAACTGTCACGCTCGTTTTATATAATATATATCTTCCTTATTCACTTTTCATTCTTCTCTCTTTTCCATTTCTTTCATATTATTACTCTATAGGCATGTTTGGCATCTTATTTGGGTGGACAAAAGCTTCAAAATGGTACATGTGTGCTTTTATGATCAATTTAATTAATTTTTTTCGTTTAACTTCGCTATTATATTTTTTTATTTTTAATTTCTTTTGACAAACAGTAAGAAGGCAATAAAAAAAGCAAGATGCAAGCTCATACAACTAAAGAAAAAGAGACAAGCAATAGCAATGCAATTGCGCAAAGACTTGGCCGAATTAATAATCAATGGTCATGAAGAAATTGCTGTCGAAAGGGTATGTATGTTATTGAATATTGTTCTTGATTTCACCTTCTTTTCTTTATTATTTTTTTTTGAGAGGTTCTTTTATTTATTATTAAATTTTACATGCATATAAATGTTATTGTTTAAAATTTCATCAAAAAAAAAAAATGGTAGTTTAATTAGCTTGGTTGAATGCTTATTGATGGTTTTAAATATGCGAATTATTTGCATTTTTATTTTTTGGTAATATAATTATAAAAATAATAGTAATTTTTTCATTAAATTAACTTGATATTTTTAAAATTTTGATTTTTAATTTAACTCAATTTAAAAGTTCATTTAATTACTAGTATATGCACATTACTTAACATACTAATTTAAATCTAACATGTTAGATTGTGTCGAAATTTAATTCAGGTGGAGCAGCTTATTCAAGATGAAAGCCTAGTTGCTGCATATGAATTGTTAGATCAGTTCTTTGAATTTATCCTTAAGCAATTCTCATATATCAGAAAGCATAAGTATATACAATTTCTTATCTACCTTCATAAATTAAAGTGTAATTGTCACACACCAACCATTTTCTCATTAAAAATTTATGTTTTTATGTTAGGGACTGTCCAACTGATATTAATGAAGCAATATCTAGTATTATATTTGCTTCTGCAAGATTTGGAGATTTTCCTGAGCTCTACCCCATTAGGGAACTCTTTATACAACGTTATGGTAAGGATTTTGCAACAGAAGCTATAGAGCTTTTTCCTGGGAATCATGTCAACACAGAGGTATATAATTTTAATTTTCCCCTATTGACACTTATTTTAGAAATATATATACATGTTGATGCAATTTTACTTGTTATTACATGTATATTCATTTTTATGTTTTTAAATCATGACAGCTAAAAGAGAATCTTTCAGTAAAATCTGTGCCACATGACTTGAAGTACAGAGTGGTTGATGAAATAACCAGGGACAATGCCCTCCAAATTAAGGTATTGGCAAAAATGTGGTTCTACTATGTCAAGATCAATGTGATATTATATATACTGTTATTTAATCTTGTTAACTAATACCAAATTATAATCAATATTTTTGTGCAGATGAAAGAACATAAAGAGAATAAATTAATTGAAAGTGATTCCCAAATAATTCACACAAAAGAATCTAAAATGAATTTTACTTCAGAATCCACTGTATATGATACTCCAGAATTGTTAGATTATGTTGATGACATTGTAGAATGGGAGTATTTTTCATCAAAAGATGGTGGCAGCCATGATCAAAGACTAGTATTATACAAATCTAGTGAAAGTGATATTGATGATGATGAATCAATTAGTTACTCAAGTATAAGTAGCTATGCAGCGCAAAAACGAGCATCGAAGAAAAGATTAAGAAGGCGATCAGCTTTACTTGAGAGACAAGGCACTGTTGAAATTGGATACACATTACATTATCTAACACCAAGTCCTTACTCAAGTTATCCAAAGAAGAGATTTAAGCAACATTCCAATAATTCACAATCATGGGAAAGAAGTAGTTTGGACTATAACATGAGTGATTGCAGGTGCAATTTGGAAAGTCCTTGTTACTGTTATGTTTACATTGAAATAGAAATGTTTGAGTATTTTGGAAGTTCTTCTTCTACTAATGTTTTAAATTCAAAGACTTGTGATTTCTTAACATCAAGTCCTTATTCAAGTGGCTTGACTGTGACTTCAAAGTGGCCGGAAAACTGCGAAGAGAACTCGTTTTTGTGTCCTTCTCCGCGGCCGAAGCATGTTCATCCTAAGTTACCAGACTATGACAACTTTGTTGCTACATTCAAGGCTCTAAAAAGAGTGCATGCTTAGAGGACAGTGACTGTAGTATGTGTATTGTTCAGGTGTAACACATTCATGTTAAAATTTTGATTTGAACATTAAATTAACTTTCTATGATTGATGTAATTCTTTGACATTGACCCCTTCATTAATCCTTATCCGCTTATGGTTGCACTGAACAAGTCAAGAAAATAACCTAAAACAACCATAAGAAAGGAAAATGGCTTTCTAACTATAGACATGGTTGGTGGTTATAAATTAATTGCAAGAGAAAGAAAATAAATGGTTGGTGTTAATAGCAAGATTTTTAAGATCAATGTTGACAATCTATGGTGAGACTACGAGATCAAATAATTCGATGATGTATGTCAATGCTAGAAGAAAAGACAGGCAACATTGTTGACAGAATGAAACAATATTATACATGGGAACGAACATTTAGCTCATGATTAGAACTAAAAAGTTAGTTCAACAAAAGTAAATATGTTGTTCAGTGTCTTTAAATTCATTTAGATTTCTAGTAAACTTTTAAGATTTCATTCATTTATCTTTTTGTCAACTTTTAAATTAATGTCATTTCCTTCCAATGTAATTTACTTTCTTAGTCATTTACATTTTCGCAATTTACTTGTTTTCATTTACTTTCAAACAATTTCTTTGTTTTCGAGTCTTAATTTGTTTAATTTCCTATCATTTTAATTAAATATACTTAAATCTCAAAGTTATTTACTTTCCAAGTCCTTTACTTCTCAGCATTTAAATACCTCACAATTTACCTTCTGCAATTTAAAATTTATGTCTTCATGGTTTTTGCATCTATTTTATTTTACTCGTAAATGTCATTTATGTTTATGTCGAACTTGTTTCCGTCTCATGCAAATTTACATTTGAGTGAGCTCCATGTCTTAAAATTCCATACACTTCAAACAAAACGTAAAAATAACTTAATACACACGTAAGTGTAATTGCAATTTTCCATATGATAGATTTAATATTTTGATAGATGTCAAAACTAAGTTTGTTTTATTAGATGCTTTTGTGTGCCTTTGTTGATTCTCTAATTCTCAACATTAACAAATGTTCTTGAATTAGAAAAAGTATCATGAAAACCTATAATCAATTTACAGAGGTCTTGATAGGAATAGATTGGTAAACTTTGAAATGCATTAAAAATCAAGTAAGAATAAAAACTATAATCAATTTATAGAGGTCCTGAACTCATTCCTAATGGTCTAGACCTTGTGTGTTGTCTCACTATGTTGTGAATAGACTCACACAACTCCAAGAGGTTTTGCAAGTCGACTAACACTCTTGTGAATCGACTTGCACTGATTTAGGATGATATCTTATACTTTCAAGAAACTTATAAATCAATTCGAATGTAAATCGATTCAGAAGACACGTATAGTCAATTGTTGACAGTTACAAAGCAGTTATTTCAGTTATGATGCTTTTTAAATTAGCCAACAAACCCATGTCTCTGTTGAAACCAAGTTGGTTTTTCTCTTGTTATTTTGATGTGAACAAAAGTATTTTATGAGAATAATTTGTTTGGAATAATGGTTTCATTAAGTGGGCAACAATTAGAACAAGAAAATTAGAGAAAGGTATCAGAGGAAGGTACCAAAGGAAGCTAACAGAGGAAATGACCAGTGGAAGTCACAAGAGGAAGTGACTAGAGGATGAGATCAGAGGAACACAAAAGCAAACGTGTTTGCCTTTGAACATATGCCTCTTAAAGCTACATGCCTCTAAAGGTTACAGAAATTGCCTATGATGTTTGGCTCTAAAGTTTGGGTCTAAAGACTGCCTCTGATAACTGGGTCTAACGACTGGCACTAAAGACTAACTCTGAAACTAGGTCTGAAGACTAACTTTGAAGACTGAATTTGAAGCATAACTCTAAAGTCCTTGTGTGCCTCTGATGTGCACAAACAACCAAGTTAGTTTTCCTCCTATGATTTTGATGTTAACAAAGGTATTTTATGAGAACAATTTGTTTGGACTAATGGCTTCATTAAGTGTGCAACAATTAAAACAAGAAAATCAGAGGAAGGTACCAGAGGAAGCGACCAAAGGAAGTGACCAGAGGATGAGATTAGAGGAATAGAAAAGCATACGCGTTTGCCTCTGAACATATATCTCTTAAAGCAACATGCCTATGAAGGTTACGAAGACTGCCTCCAAAGTTGGGTCTAGCGACTTCCTCTGATAAGTATGTCTGAAGACTGGCTCTAAAACTAGGTCTGAAGATTGCCTCTACAGACTAGCTGAAGACTAAATTTGAATCATGCTTCAAAAGCCCTTGCGCTCCTCTAATGTGCACAAACAACCAAGTTGGTTTTCATATTGTGACTTTGATGTTAACAAAGATATTTTATGAGAACAATTTGTTTGGACTAATGGTCTCATTAAGTGTGCAACAATTAGAACAAGAAAATCAAAGGAAGGTACTAGAGGAAGTCACTAGAGGATCAGATATGAAGAAACAAAAGCATACGCGTCTGCCTCTGAACATATGCCTTTGAAAATAATGTGCCTCTGAAGGTTACGAAGACTGGCTATGATGTTTGGCTCTGAAGTTTGGGTCTAAAGGCTGCCTTAGATAACTGGGTCTGAAGATTGGCTCTAAAAATTGGTTTGAAGACTGCCTCTAAAGACTGTTTGAAGACTAAATTTAAAGCATGCCTTTGAAACCCTTGCGTGCCTCTGATGTGCACAAACTCAGCATGCCTCTAAAGAGTTTATATCAAACTATCATTAACTCTGAAGAGATTGTTCACGCCATGCATTCAAAGCTCATATTCCGCTAATCAAAAGTTGCAAAACACTCAAAATGTTGCTTCTAATGCTATATGGTGCACACTAAAGATAACCTTGGCATGTTTGATTCCAAATCATAAAAGTGCACCTTCATGGGATACTCTGAAGGATCTAAAGCTTACAAAGTGTTTAATAGGGAAACTTAGATTGTGGAAGAGTCAATACATGTTAAATTTGATGACAAACAACTTGACCTTAAAAAGTCAGAGCAACTTGATGATAATGCAAGTTTACTAGAACCAGAGGATGCATATGCAGACAAACCAGAATAACCTGAAAAATAAGAGGATATAAGTAAATCAAAAGAATATGACAACTCATCAAAGGATGAATCTGACCAAGTCATAAGCAGTCAAGATAAACGAGAAGGGAGAACTGGATGGAAATACAAGTCATCCCATCTTGAAACTCTAATAATTGGAAATGCAAATGATCATTTGAAGATCAAATCATCACTAAAAGACACAACTTTTTCTGGTCTACTATCATCAATTGAAAACCTACATCGATTGATGAAACACAAGCATATGATGGATGGATCCTTGCAATGCAAGAAGAATTAAATGAATTTAAAAGGAATGATGTTTAGGATCTAGTACCTAGACCAAAGAGATACATTATTGGAACCAAATGGGTTTTCAGAAACAAGCTAAATGAAAAAGGAGAAGTGGTCAAAAACAAGGCAAGACTTGTGATCCGCTGTCGCCCACGGTTCAAATACAATTTAACAAATGTGCAGAAAAGGGTAATAACCCGAGTCGTTTTCGCAAGGGCTCCTGATGTAACGATATTAACCGAGTTGAAATTCGAAATTGGGGGTTTTGATAATGATTTATCGAAATTAGAAATAGTTTGGACAGATGAACAAAACGATTAATCCACTCATTCGAGCTTCGGACCTATCACAGATTCTATAATTTCTAATTTATGATTCTATTATTATTTGACTATAGAATTGATCAAACAAACGTACAATCAACCCTATGTGAATTCGGTTTCATTGACTGGATTAAGCATCACAATCATCAAAATATTACAATTAACGAAAAAGCGTCGCAGAATTATAATTTAATTAGAGACTGAAACCAAATTCTGTCAAATAAATTTAATCGATCCTATTGAGATTCAATTTAAGCAATCAAAATATCAATATAATCAAATAACGAAATTAGAATCATAAATCAGAATCGACGATGTAACCTGAATCTCCAGGTGTGATGAAACTCTGAACTCGTGGATTAACCTGATGAAATTAGCTTTCCATGGGATTGCAAATAAAAATACGTGTATATTGTTATTCTGTCCGAAAATAATACGATACCAGAAAGGAAAGAAATCCCAAAATATATAGTACTCGGGCTTTTGGGTTTTAAAACAAGTAGCCCGCTATTTAAATTATTACAAAGGTTCAGATTACGAAATCTGTAATTTAGGCTTAGTAGAATTCGGAATTCAGATTTTTTTCCAACACAAAAGTTGTAGCTCTGATTCTTAGCTTTCCAACGACTGCTCGCATGCCTCAATCGGATATCCAGAGCTCAAGTTATGGCCTACAAAGCGAGCAGGGGTTAAAATGCAAATAATAAAATTGTAATTCAGTTTCAACCCAAAATTTAGAAATAAACTAAAAAATTAATCTAAGCTATAAAGTGATTTTAAAATACCAAAATAAAAGGATAGACACATGTGCCCAAGTGCTATGATCAAATTCCCCCACACTTAAGCTTTTGCACTCCGTGCAAAGCAATGCATGCGATTCCAAATATTCTCAGGAATGTAAAGTGGCGAGCAAAAGAAAAAATTCAAACTTCAAGGAATATGACATTCATGAATAATTTCACAACCAAGGCAAACAAGAGGATAAATTAACCAAAGAATGCATCATAAGTGATAGAGTCCTCACAAGATATAAAATTCTCTCAATCACTCAAGTGTTTGGGCTACTGTTTACCCTCAAAGCACATCATGAAAGCTAGCACTACCATAGGCTTGACAAGCCTCTAACATCTATAATTGAAACACATGCACATAATGATCAAAAGGTCTTTATTCAGGTTGTAACGTGGCCAAGGTAAGGGTGAGATAATCCTAAGGAGACTAGGGCTAAAAATCAAAGAGGATAAAGGAGTAATGATCAAGAGAGAAAAATAACATTGAGAAGTAACTCAACAAAGTATCATTGACTTTTATTATCAACCCTCTTTACTCACAACATAACCATTTTCCTCATTTTATTTCTTATTTCAAAATTTTTTTTTTTTATTATTTTCTTCTTTTTCTCATTTTTTTTCTTTTCCATTCTTTTTCTTCCTTTTTCTTTTTTTTATTTTATTTTATTTTATTTTTTTTTAACTAACACGTTGAGTTGAACACCCCACACTTATTTAAGGAAAGACTCCTTTATCCCCCAAGATTGGGTCAATTCATTGTTTTTCACTTTTAGGCTTGTAATGAGCTATATAACAAAGAATGGGATAATTAGGCTCAAAGGGGCTTAAACAAATGGATAATTGAAGGGTAGGCTTATTTGGCTAGTAGCTTAACAAGAAACAAATGCCTAGATCATTTCAATATATGCATGCGGACAAGAGTCAAGTCAAGTTCTAGCGTAACTAGCAATCATGAGTGAGATATCACACAAAAAAGGAAGATGGAAAAATGTATTCCATTCATAATAGGCTCAAAATCTCACAAGGGTTTATGACCTATCACAAATGATACGCAATTTAGCATTTTAATCCAACTTATTTTACCAAGAATGCAAGATAATATCCAATCATGCCAGTCCAAACAAACTCACAACATTTGTTCACAACATTTACAACCACAAAATTTGATGAAAAAGCATGCAATGCAATGCACATTTTTATTTTTATTTTTATTTTATTTTATATATATATATATATATATATATATATTTTAAAACCTATAACAAATAAAATCCTCAATACTACCCCCCCACACTTAAATTACACATTGTCCTCAATGAAAGTAACAAATATGAATTAAGAGTAAGGAAAGGGAGCTCCCTGTTCAATCTTCAGTGTAGGTGGGCTTTTCCAAGGAGAGTTCTTCTATGGTAGTATCTTCAAGCACAGAGCTCTCATGGAATAGCTTGAGGCGTTGTCCATTTACTTTGAACACTTTGTTGGTGTTTTCACTTTTTATTTCCACTGCACCATGAGGAAAAATGTTAGTAACAACAAAAGGACCAATCCACTTGGAACGAAGTTTACCTGCCATAATTTTCAAACGGGAATTAAACAGTAAAACTTTTTGGCCAATGGAAAATTCCTTCCTGGAAATCATCTTATCATGATAAGACTTAGTTTTCTCTTTATAGATCCGGGAGTTCTCATAGGCTTCTAGTCTAAGCTCTTCAAGTTGCTGCAATTGAAGCTTTCTCTCCAAACCTGCTTTCTCCATTTCAAGGTTGCAGCTTTTGACAGCCCAATAAGCACGGTGCTCTATTTCCACTGGGAGGTGGCATGCCTTACCAAACACAAGTCGATAAGGGGACATTCCTATTGGTGTTTTGTAAGCTGTTCTGTGAGCCCAAAGAGCATCTTCCAGCTGATGGCTCCAGTCCTTCCTGTTCAGCTTGCCCATTAGTTTGGGGATGATAAGGTGTAGAGACTCTGTGCACAACCCCATACTTCCGAAGCAAAGCGTCCATGGTGCGGTTGCAAAAATGAGTGCCTTGATCACTTATGATGGCCCGAGGTATTCCAAACCTGCAAAAAATATTTGATCTGATAAAACCTGCAACAACTTTAGAATCATTAGTCCTAGTGGGTATTGCTTCCACCCACTTCGAAACATAATCAACAGCAAGTAAAATGTAGAAAAAACCAAAAGATACAGGAAAAGGGCCCATAAAGTCAATGCCCCACACATCAAATACTTCATAGAAAAGCATAGGCTGTTGAGGCATCTCACTTCTACGAGTGATTGCTGCTCCTGCTATTTGACACTGTTCACAAGTTTTGTAAGTCTCAAAAGCATCTTTAAACAAAGTGGGCCAAAAGAAACCCGAGTCTAAGACTTTTCTGGCTGTTCGTTGAGGACCAAAATGTCCCCCAGCTTGAGAGGCATGACAGAAATGAAGAATGGATTGAGCCTCATGGTGGGGAACACATCGCCTAATCACCTGGTCACTACAGAATTTCCACAGATATGGATCATCCCACACATAGTATTTGGCATCACTTTTAAGTTTGTGTATTTGTGTTCTGGATGCATCTGCAGGAAAGACTCCAGCAACTAGATAATTAACTAAATCGGCAAACCAAAGAATTACCTCACGCAACTGTAGCAGTTGCTCATCAGGGAAGTCATCTTGAATGGGGATGGGATCCTCATCCAGTTCTATTCTGCTCAAATGGTCTGCCACCAGGTTTTCAGCTCCACTCTTATCTTTAATCTCTAAATCGAATTCTTGGAGTAACAACATCCACCGGATCAATCTCGGTTTTGCTTCTGGTTTCTTCAGTAAGAACTTCAAAGCTGCATGGTCAGTAAAAACAACTACCTTCGAACCTAGCAAATATGATCTAAACTTATCAAGAGCAAAAACAATAGCCAAGAGTTCCTTTTCAGTGGTAGTGTAATTAGCCTGTGCAGAATCTAGAGTCCTAGAAGCATAATAAATAACATGGGCAGCCCTGCCAACCCTTTGTGCAAGGACTGCTCCCACTGCATAGTTAGATGCATCACACATAATTTCAAAAGGGAGTGTCCAATTGGGTGGCTGAATGATGGGAGTAGAGGTCAGTGCTGCCTTCAAGCAATCAAAAGCCTTCCTGCATTTGTCATCAAAGGTAAAACTAACATCTTTTTGCAGCAAATTTGACAGCGGAAGAGCTATCTTGCTAAAATCCTTGATAAAGCGCCTGTAAAAACCTGCATGGCCAAGAAAAGAACGAATCTCGCACACGGATCAAATACGATTTAAAAGTGCAGAAAAGGGTAATAACCCGAGTCGTTTCGCAAGGACTCCTGATGTAACGATATTAACCGAGTTGAAATTCGAAATTGAGGGTTTTGATAATTATCGAAATTAGAAATAGTTTGGACAGATGAGCAAAACGATTAATCCACTCATTCGAGCTTCGGACCTATCACAGATTCTATAATTTCTAATTCATGATTCTATTATTATTTGACTATAGAATTGATCAAACAAGCGTACAATCAACCCTATGTGAATTTCGTTTCATTGACTGGATTAAGCATCACAATCATCAAAATATTATAATTAACGAAGCAGAATTATAATTTAATTAGAGACTGAAACCAAATTCTGTCAAATAAATTTAATCGATCCTATTGAGATTCAATTTAAGCAATCGAAATATCAATATAATCAAATAACGAAATTAGAATCATAAATCAGAATCGACGATGTAACCTGAATCTCCAGGTGTGATGAAACTCTGAACTCGTGGATTAACCTGATGAAATTAGCTTTCCATGGGATTGCAAATAAAAATACGTGTATATTGTTATTCTGTCCGAAAATAATACGATACCAGAAAGGAAAGAAATCCCAAAATATATAGTACTCGGGCTTTTGGGTTTTAAAACAAGTAGCCCGCTATTTAAATTATTACAAAGGTTCAGATTACGAAATCTGTAATTTAGGCTTAGTAGAATTCGGAATTCAGATTTTTTTCCAACACAAAAGTTGTAGCTCTGATTCTTAGCTTTCCAACGACTGCTCGCATGCCTCAATCGGATATCCAGAGCTCAAGTTATGGCCTACAAAGCGAGCAGGGGTTAAAATGCAAATAATAAAATTGTAATTCAGTTTCAACCCAAAATTTAGAAATAAACTAAAAAATTAATCTAAGCTATAAAGTGATTTTAAAATACCAAAATAAAAGGATAGACACATGTGCCCAAGTGCTATGATCAAATTCCCCCACACTTAAGCTTTTGCACTCCGTGCAAAGCAATGCATGCGATTCCAAATATTCTCAGGAATGTAAAGTGGCGAGCAAAAGAAAAAATTCAAACTTCAAGGAATATGACATTCATGAATAATTTCACAACCAAGGCAAACAAGAGGATAAATTAACCAAAGAATGCATCATAAGTGATAGAGTCCTCACAAGATATAAAATTCTCTCAATCACTCAAGTGTTTGGGCTACTGTTTACCCTCAAAGCACATCATGAAAGCTAGCACTACCATAGGCTTGACAAGCCTCTAACATCTATAATTGAAACACATGCACATAATGATCAAAAGGTCTTTATTCAGGTTGTAACGTGGCCAAGGTAAGGGTGAGATAATCCTAAGGAGACTAGGGCTAAAAATCAAAGAGGATAAAGGAGTAATGATCAAGAGAGAAAAATAACATTGAGAAGTAACTCAACAAAGTATCATTGACTTTTATTATCAACCCTCTTTACTCACAACATAACCATTTTCCTCATTTTATTTCTTATTTCAAAATTTTTTTTTTTTATTATTTTCTTCTTTTTCTCTTTTTTTTTTTCTTTTCCATTCTTTTTCTTCCTTTTTCTTTTTTTTTATTTTTTTTTTAACTAACACGTTGAGTTGAGCACCCCACACTTATTTAAGGAAAGACTCCTTTATCCCCCAAGATTGGGTCAATTCATTGTTTTTCACTTTTAGGCTTGTAATGAGCTATATAACAAAGAATGGGATAATTAGGCTCAAAGGGGCTTAAACAAATGGATAATTGAAGGGTAGGCTTATTTGGCTAGTAGCTTAACAAGAAACAAATGCCTAGATCATTTCAATATATGCATGCGGACAAGAGTCAAGTCAAGTTCTAGCGTAACTAGCAATCATGAGTGAGATATCACACCAAAAAAAAAAAAGATGGAAAAATGTATTCCATTCATAATAGGCTCAAAATCTCACAAGGGTTTATGACCTATCACAAATGATACGCAATTTAGCATTTTAATCCAACTTATTTTACCAAGAATGCAAAGATAATATCCAATCATGCCAGTCCAAACAAACTCACAACATTTACAACCACAAAATTTGATGAAAAAGCATGCAATGCAATGCACATTTTTATTTTTATTTTTTATTTTTTTTTATTTTATTATTTTTTTTATTTTTTTTTATTTTTTTTTTTATTTTTTTGAAACCTATAACAAATAAAATCCTAACAAATAAAATCCTCAATACTACCCCCCCACACTTAAATTACACATTGTCCTCAATGAAAGTAACAAATATGAATTAAGAGTAAGGAAAGGGAGCTCCCTGTTCAATCTTCAGTGTAGGTGGGCTTTTCCAAGGAGAGTTCTTCTATGGTAGTATCTTCAAGCACAGAGCTCTCATGGAATAGCTTGAGGCGTTGTCCATTTACTTTGAACACTTTGTTGGTGTTTTCACTTTTTATTTCCACTACATCATGAGGAAAAGTGTTAGTAACAACAAAAGGACCAATCCACTTGGAACGAAGTTTACCTGCCATAATTTTCAGACGGGAATTAAACAGTAAAACTTTTTGGCCAATGGAAAATTCCTTCCTGGAAATCATCTTATCATGATAAGACTTAGTTTTCTCTTTATAGATCCGGGAGTTCTCATAGGCTTCTAGTCTAAGCTCTTCAAGTTGCTGCAATTGAAGCTTTCTCTCCAAACCTGCTGTCTCCATTTCAAGGTTGCAGCTTTTGACAGCCCAATAAGCACGGTGCTCTATTTCCACTGGGAGGTGGCATGCCTTACCAAACACAAGTCGATAAGGGGACATTCCTATTGGTGTTTTGTAAGCTGTTCTGTGAGCCAAAAGAGCATCTTCCAGCTGATGGCTCCAGTCCTTCCTGTTTGGCTGCACCATCTTTTCTAAGATCTGTTTGATTTCCCTGTTTGAGATTTCAGCTTGCCCATTAGTTTGGGGATGATAAGGTGTAGAGACTCTGTGCACAACCCCATACTTCCGAAGCAAAGCGTCCATGGTGCGGTTGCAAAAATGAGTGCCTTGATCACTTATGATGGCCCGGGGTATTCCAAACCTGCAAAAAATATTTGATCTGATAAAACCTGCAACAACTTTAGAATCATTAGTCCTAGTGGGTATTGCTTCCACCCACTTCGAAACATAATCAACAGCAAGTAAAATGTAGAAAAAACCAAAAGATACAGGAAAAGGGCCCATAAAGTCAATGCCCCACACATCAAATACTTCACAGAAAAGCATAGGCAGTTGAGGCATCTCACTTCTATGAGTGATTGCTGCTCCTGCTATTTGACACTGTTCACAAGTTTTGTAAGTCTCAAAAGCATCTTTAAACAAAGTGGGCCAAAAGAAACCCGAGTCTAAGACTTTTCTGGCTGTTCGTTGAGGACCAAAATGTCCCCCAGCTTGAGAGGCATGACAGAAATGAAGAATGGATTGAGCCTCATGGTGGGGAACACATCGCGTAATCACCTGGTCACTACAGAATTTCCACATATATGGATCGTCCCACACATAGTATTTGGCATCACTTTTAAGTTTGTGTATTTGTGTTCTGGATGCATCTGCAGGAAAGACTCCAGCAACTAGATAATTAACTAAATCGGCAAACCAAGGAATTACCTCACGCAAATGTAGCAGTTGCTCATCAAGGAAGTCATCTTGAATGGGGATGGGATCCTCATCCAGTTCTATTCTGCTCAAATGGTCTGCCACCAGGTTTTCAGCTCCACTCTTATCTTTAATCTCTAAATCAAATTCTTGGAGTAACAACATCCACCGGATCAATCTCGGTTTTGCTTCTGGTTTCTTCAGTAAGAATTTCAAAGCTGCATGGTCAGTAAAAACAACTACCTTCGAACCTAGCAAATATGATCTAAACTTATCAAGAGCAAAAACAATAGCCAAGAGTTCCTTTTCAGTGGTAGTGTAATTAGCCTGTGCAGAATCTAGAGTCCTAGAAGCATAATAAATAACATGGGCAGCCCTGCCAACCCTTTGTGCAAGGACTGCTCCCACTGCATAGTTGGATGCATCACACATAATTTCAAAAAGGAGTGTCCAATTGGGTGGCTGAATGATGGGAGTAGAGGTCAGTGCTGCCTTCAAGCAATCAAAAGCCTTCCTGCATTTGTCATCAAAGGTAAAACTAACATCTTTTTGCAGCAAATTTGACAGCGGAAGAGCTATCTTGCTGAAATCCTTGATAAAGCACCTGTAAAAACCTGCATGGCCAAGGAAAGAACGAATCTCGTGGATGCAAGATGGGTAAGGCAAATTAGAAATCACATCAATTTTGGCAGGATCGACTGCCATCCCGTTCTTAGAGATCACATGTCCCAAAACTATGCCCTGTTCAACCATAAAATGACATTTTTCATAATTCAGCACAAGGTTAGTTTCAATACATCTATGCAAAACTCTATCTAAATTGTTCAAGCATACATCAAATGAGGAACCAAACACAGTAAAATCATCCATGAAAACTTCTATACAACTTTCTATCAAATCAGCAAAAATACTAATCATGCAGCGTTGGAAAGTTCCAGGAGCATTGCATAGGCCAAAGGGCATCCTCCTATAGGCAAATGTGCCGAAAGGGCAAGTGAACGTGGTCTTTTCTTGGTCCTCCGGTGCAATATGGATCTGAAAATAACCAGAAAAACCATCAAGCATACCGTTCAAGCATCTGATCAATGAATGGTAAAGGAAAATGATCCTTTCTGGTTGCCTGATTTAGTCTCCTGTAATTGATGCATACCCTCCAGCTGTTCTGCACTCGTGTGGGGATAAGTTCATTATTTTCATTTCTAACCACTGTGAGTCCAGTTTTCTTAGGGACTATTTGCACCGGACTCACCCATTGACTATCAGAGATGGGGTATATAATGCCTGCTTGCAAGAGCTTGGTCACTTCCTTTTTCACAACATCCAGAATTAATGGGTTAAGTCGCCTTTGGGGCTGCCTCACTGATTTTGCTCCATCCTCTAATAGTATCCTATGCATGCACATGGATGGGCTAATACCAGGAATATCAGCCAAGGTCCATCCGATTGCCTTCCTGTGTTTTCTCAAAATCTGCAACAGCTTCTCTTCCTGTTCATCTTCAAGTTTTGCTGAAATAATCACAGGTAATTTGCCACTTCCATCTAAATATGCATATTTCAAATTTCCAGGAAGTGGTTTAAGCTCTATAGTCGGTGGCTGCTCAATGGAGGGTATGATACCAGTGGCTGAAGCTAAGTCTGCAAAATCAATTATGTTAGTAGAAGTATCAACATCAGCATAATGATCAACCTGTAAAGCAGCTTCAATCTCAGCACACACAGAGCACAACTGATTATCTATGCAGAATTCACAAATATAAGTATCATCAAAATCAGACAGTGAAGGAAAATCAGTAGTAAACATATCAGGGTAAGTGTCATCAACCAAATCAGCAAGTAACTCAATTTGAAAAACAGAATGCTCTTCCATGGGGTGTTTCATAGCATCAAAGATGTTAAATTTTACAATGCTATCACCAAATTCCATGGATAGAGTTCCAGCATGTACATCAATTTTTGTTCGAGCAGTTTTCAAAAATGGTCTGCCTAAAATGATAGGCGCCCTGTTGGAATTATTCTCTCCCTCCATGTCCAGAATGTAAAAATCTGCAGGAAATATTAATTCATTTACTCGAACAAGTACATCCTCCACAAGTCCAGCAGGGCGAGCATTGCTTCTGTTTTCCAGTTGAATGGTAACACCTGTACTCTGTAAAGGTCCAAGAGCAAGAGAGTTAAAAATAGATGTAGGCATAACATTAATAAAAGCTCCTAAATCTAACATGGCATTTTCAAATTGACTACTGCCTATGGTACATGGAATGGAAAAAGTTCCTGGATCGTTGCATTTCTGGGGCATGGGCTGAATGAGGGCTGAAACATTAAGCCCCATGTTTACTCTTTCATTACCTTTTAACCTTCTCTTGTGTGTGCACAACTCTTTTAGAAATTTGGCATATCTCGGAATCTGTTTAATTGCTTCAAGGAGGGGAATGTTCACTTCCACCTTCCTAAATGTGTCCAAGATTTCCCTGTCCCTGTCTACCTCCTCCATTTTCTTAGTCTTCACTGCCCTTTGAGGAAAAGGAAGTGGTATATTTTGCTCAACATCAACAGTTTCAGGTATCAAAATTTCTTCGGCAGCCTTGTTATTTTTCACAACAGTTTCAGGTACCTTTGGTGTTTCAACAGCTTTCCCAGACCTCAATGTAATTGCACTAACATTAGGGGCATTTGGATTTACTACTGACTGGGCAGGTAGTTGGTTTGATCCCTGAGTCTGCATCTGATTTATTGAAGTAGCCAGTTGGCCAATCGTTGTCTCCAAATTCTGTATTGTGGAATCTGTTCTTTGTTGAAATTGAAGATTTTGGACAGCCATTTGCTTGACAAGATCCTCTAATGAAGGTGTATTGCTTTGCTGCTGATGTGGAATGTTCTGCTGATGCGGACTGTTTTGTTTCCTAGGTTGCTGTTTTGCAGATGAATTCCCCCATCTCAGGTTGGGATGGTTTCTCCAACCGGGATTGTACCTGTTAGATGACAAATCATAATTGGCTTGAGGGTTGAATATGTTTGCTGCATATGCTTGAGGAGCATCAGCAACTGGATCATCTTGCAAAGTAGGACATGAATCTGTAGGATGTTCCAGAGAAGTGCAAATACCACATACCACTGCTTGGGCTTTACCTACTGCCAATTTCTTCACTAAAGATGTAAGCTCATCAAGTCTGCTTTCTAGATTCTTGTGGGAAGAAGCTTGAATCTCATTCACTCCCTTTGTCAAAACGGTTGAATTGCTTCTAGTTGTAAACTGTTGGGAATTAATGGACATGTTCTCAATCAAAGCTTTTGCCGCTTCTGGGGTCTTATCGACAAGTGCTCCCCCACTAGCAGCATCCAAAATACTTCTATCCATAGGTAGCAAGCCTTCATAAAAATACTGGATGAGCAATTGTTCAGAAATCTGGTGGTAAGGACAGCTAGACACCAATTTCTTGAATCTCTCCCAATACTCATGTAGTGATTCCCTGTCAATCTGTCTAATGCCACATATTTCTTTTCTGATTGAAGCAGCTCTTGAGGCAGGGAAGAATTTTTCTAGAAACAATTTCTTCAATTCATTCCAACTTGTAACAGAACCTGGCTGAAGGTAGTATAACCAATCTTTAGCAGCATCTTGAAGTGAGAATGGAAAGGCTCTCAACTTGATATGATCTTCTGTGACTCCTTGAGGTTTCATGGTGGAACACACCACATGGAACTCCTTCAAGTGTTTGTGGGGATCATCACCTGCAAGACCATTAAACTTTGGAAGCAAGTGTATTAAACCAGATTTAAGTTCAAATGGTACAGTAACTTCAGGATATTCAATACACAAAGCATTATAGGTAACATCAGGTGCAGCAAGTTGTCTCAAAGTTCTATTATTCATATCAGCCATATTGTGTAGCAAAATGTCACTTTTTTCACTATCACTATCTGACTCTCTATCTGACTCGTTAGCACTAGCAGCAGCTCTATTAAGTCTACGCCGTAAATGGAAGGTCCTATCTATTTCAGGGTCAAGGGGGTGCAGATTTACAGAACTAGCCCTAGTCATGCATCATCATAACAATACAATGCAAAATCACAATTCTGAAAATTCCAACAATGTCCCTATTGCTAAAATTGAAATGAAAAAACGAAAACACTATCAAATAAAATCCAAAAAATATAAAAATACCACCAAAAATCTCTAAAAATCAAATAAAGGTCACGCAAATTTTTTTGGATTTTTTTAAAAATGTTGAAAATTAAAAAAATTAAAAAAGTGGTCCAGATGAAGGAATTTGGGAATTAGAGCGTCAAATCCCAATATAAGTTCCTTATATGGGAGTCCTAATCCTTGATTTTTTTCTGATTTTCTGGCGAAAATTCGGAGCAATCCGCCACAGTCGCCTGAAAACCGATTTTTTTGGACTAGCAACGTGCCTACGAGCTAGCACAACCCTATCTGACCTGTAGAACAACAAAGCACAACGAACAATTGTTAGGATGGTTAGTAATACTCTAAAACTGGTTAATATTATTATCAGAGAGTCCCCGGCAACGGCGCCAATTTGATCCGCTGTCGCCCACGGTTCAAATACAATTTAACAAATGTGCAGAAAAGGGTAATAACCCGAGTCGTTTTCGCAAGGACTCCTGATGTAACGATATTAAGCGCGTTGAAATTCGAAATTGGGGGTTTTGATAATGATTTATCGAAATTAGAAATAGTTTGGACAGATGAGCAAAACGATTAATCCACTCATTCGAGCTTCGGACCTATCACAGATTCTATAATTTCTAATTTATGATTCTATTATTATTTGACTATAGAATTGATCAAACAAACGTACAATCAACCCTATGTGAATTCGGTTTCATTGACTGGATTAAGCATCACAATCATCAAAATATTACAATTAACGAAAAAGCGTCGCAGAATTATAATTTAATTAGAGACTGAAACCAAATTCTGTCAAATAAATTTAATCGATCCTATTGAGATTCAATTTAAGCAATCGAAATATCAATATAATCAAATAACGAAATTAGAATCATAAATCAGAATCGACGATGTAACCTGAATCTCCAGGTGTGATGAAACTCTGAACTCGTGGATTAACCTGATGAAATTAGCTTTCCATGGGATTGCAAATAAAAATACGTGTATATTGTTATTCTGTCCGAAAATAATATGATACCAGAAAGGAAAGAAATCCCAAAATATATAGTACTCGGGCTTTTGGGTTTTAAAACAAGTAGCCCGCTATTTAAATTATTACAAAGGTCCAGATTACGAAATCTGTAATTTAGGCTCAGTAGAATTTGGAATTCAGATTTTTTTCCAACACAAAAGTTGTAGCTCTGATTCTTAGCTTTCCAACGACTGCTTGCATGCCTCAATCGGATATCCAGAGCTCAAGTTATGGCCTACAAAGCGAGCAGGGGTTAAAATGCAAATAATAAAATTGTAATTCAGTTTCAACCCAAAATTTAGAAATAAACTAAAAAATTAATCTAAGCTATAAAGTGATTTTAAAATACCAAAATAAAAGGATAGACACATGTGCCCAAGTGTTATGATCAACTTGTTCCACAAGGCTATAGTCAGCAAGAAAGCATTGATTACATTGAGACATTTACTCTAGTAGCCAAGATAGAAGCAATTAGTATCCTACTCTCTTTTGCTGCTTATAATAACATTACATTATTGTAAATTGATGTTAAAAGTGCATTTCTAAATGGGTATATAAGTGAAGAAGTCTATGTTAAGCAACCCCTAGGTTTTAAAAGTTCCGAATTTCCAGACCATGTATTTAAACTTAGGAAATCAATGTATGGTCTAAAATAACCACCTAGGGAATGGTATGATACACTAAATAACTTCTTGCTTAATTTTTTTTGAAAGAGGACAAGTAGACAACACCCTGTTTAGAAAATCAATAAGATATGACATTCTTGTCATTCAAATTTATGTTGATAACATTATTTTTGGATCTATTAATGGTAGCATTTATCAAGAATTTACTAAGTTGATGTAGCTTGAATTTCAAATGAGTATGATGGGAGAACTTAAGTTTTTCTTATGATAAACTAAATAACTTTTTGCTTAATTTTTTTTTTGAAAGAGGACAAGTAGAAAACACCCTGTTTAGAAAATCAATAGGATATGACATTCTTATGATTCAAATTTATGTTGATGACATTATTTTTGGATCTACTAATGGCACCCTTTATCAGGAATTTGCTAAGTTGATGCAGCTTGAATTTCAAATGAGTATGATGGGAGAAATTAAGTTCTTCTTAGGGATATAAATTCAGCAAAGTAAAAAAGGCATTTACATTCATCAAAGCAAATAAACAAAAGAGCTTCTCA
Source organism: Cicer yamashitae (assembly GCA_037974755.1). Lineage (NCBI taxonomy): Eukaryota > Viridiplantae > Streptophyta > Magnoliopsida > Fabales > Fabaceae > Cicer > Cicer yamashitae. The sequence goes on from JBBPBQ010020323.1 coordinate 25,402,478, forward strand.
AGAAGTTTAAAATGAATGATTATAAATAAACCTATGGCTACACCAATACACCCTACCTAATCACTTGAAAAGGATGAATCAGGCCAGAAGTTTGACTAGAAAACATATAGAGGAATGATTGGATCACTGCTTTACCTTATTGCCTCCAGATATAATATTATGTATAATGTGTGCGTGTGTGCAGTATTTCAGGCTGATCTAAAGGAATCTCATTTAACTGTTGTTGAGAGGATCCTTAGATGCTTAAAAGGTAAAACTAACCTTATTTTGTTCTAAAAGAAATCTACTAAGTACAAATTAAGTAGCCATTGTAATGCTAATTATGTTGGACATGAGAGAAAAAGCACAAGTGAAAACAGCACATTTCTTGGTGAAAGCTTAATCTCATGGTCAAGTAAGAGATAAAGCATAATTGCAATGTCAACAGTAGAGGGTTAGTACATTTCAGCAGCTGGTTGCAGTTTTCGATTCCTACAGATGAAACATCAACTGGAAGATTTAAAGATTCTTGAGAGCAACATTCTCGTATTTTTTGACAACATTTATGTCATTTGCCTAACCAAGAACCCAATACTACATTCTAGAGCCAAACACAGAAATCGAACATCACTTCATTAGGGAGTTTGTTCAAAAAGGAGTACTAAATATCTAGTTTGTAGACACTGAACACGAGTAGGCTGATATATTCACCAAACCACCAAAATTTGGAAGAAGAAAATTAGTAGAAGGTGCCAAAGGAAGTGATCAGAGGAAAGTAACCAAAGTAAGTGACCAGAGGATGAGATCAGAGGAACACAAAGTATGCGCGTTTGCCTCTGAAATTAAAGTGCCTTTATAAGTTATGAAGATTGCCTCTAATGTTTGGGTCTGAATTCTGGGGATGATGTTTAGGTCTGTAGACTAGGTCTCATGTGCATACTTAACACTGTTTGAAGACACCCTCTAAAGACTGAATTTGAAGCATCTGAAGATTGTTTGAAGACATCATCTGAAGACTGAATTTGAAGCATGCCTCTAAAACCCTTGCATGTCTCTGATGTGCACAAACTCAACATGCCTCTAAAGTGTTCATATCAAGGTACAATTAACTCTGAAGAGATTGTTCAAATTATTAATTCAAAGCTCCCAATTTGCTGATCAAAATTGTGCAACACACTCCAAATGTTGCCTCTGATATGCATCCTCTAATGTTGCATTAACTCTGAAGTTTCAACAAGGTGATTTGCCCAATGCCACCAGTTCTAAGTCATGCAATTCTGTCTTTCACTATCATTATTCAAGAAACACAACATCTCACTTCAACAAGAAAGTCAATGCCTCTGATAGAAAGCCAACGGCTGAAATTTAAAGAATTAATATGAAAAGAACACTTAGCCGAATCAAAAACTTGTGAAGATCCAAGAACAACCCGAATCCATTCCAGCTCAAATCAAGCAAGAGTATGAAAGAAGATTTGTGTTTTTGATTTCAATCAAAAATAAGATTTGATTCAGATTTATAATAGAAGAAAATCTTTGACCAAGTTGAAAAGAAAATTTGATCAAGATTTATCTACAAAAAGATATGAATTATTTACAAGAAGATTTGATCAAGATTTATCACAAGAAAATATGAATTATTTACAAGAAGAGTTGAATAAAATCTACAAGATGATATGAATTATTTACAAAAAGATATGATCAAGAATTGTTTACAAGAAGAAATATCACAAGAAGATACATTTATTATTTGCAAAGATATGATTCAGATTTTGCAAGGACAAATGAGAAATCCTAACCTATTATATAAATAGATACTCAAGGTTGAAGAAACAAAATAAGAGAACTCACAAGCACAAATTTTTTTAAGTCATTAGAGTTCATAAGGTTAACGTCTAGAGAAACACTTGCTGCTCAAAAGAAATATTTTCTAAGTGTTTTCTAGTGTGATAGTCATTGTTACAATCAGCCTTTTAGAAGCAAAACAATTTGTTCCAAACTCTTGTAACCCAACCTGATAGTGGCTTTTGTGTTCCTCAAACAATCTTTAGGTTTTCAGGTTTTGTTCAGAAGACTTGACTTGTAGAGTCAAGGTGTTTGTGTTCCTAAAAAAGTTTGTAGGTGTCAGGTTGTTTTGAGAAAACTGGCTTGTAAGGTCAGGTGTTGTGTAATTCAAGTTTTGAATTAGTGGATTAAATCCTTCTGAGTGAGAGGAATGGACGTAGCTACCAAGTTGGTGGTGAACTAGGATAAATTCTTGTGCCACTTTAATTATGCAATTCTTGTTTTACTTTTGCCTCTAATCACTTAACCCAATTGCTACAACTTTTATTCTAAGTAAGTCACCAAACCAGAACCCGTTTTAAATAAATTAACAAAAATAATCGAACTTAGCCAATCCAATTCAACCTCCTTCTCATGCTTACACCGTCAAAAATGGTCGTGTGAACAATGGCTATATTATCCACTGATTATTTTTCGAGTTAGGGTAAGTTTATTTAACTCAATTTCAATATTGAACCATTTTAGAGTGTGTTCTCATAGTTTATATTTGACATTTATCCATAAATTGTCACGTGTGAAAACTATGAAATAAGGTAAGGGGTGAGAGACCATTTGAATTCATGAGTATAATATATTGTAAGATCAACGGGAAAGTTGTATTTTCCAACTATTCATCAGGGCCTTGCTACGTATGATAGTAACCCTTTGAGGGATAAAATAATTAATATGGAAATTGTGAAACTAAAAGTCGGAATAGAAACATTTTTAAGGTGATGATTCATATAGTTTCGTTAGATGTGTGGTATTTGATATTATTGTGATACTGGGTGTCAAATGAATTTTGTGCATATGTTTGATTAGACAAATTTATGTGATGTGATAATAAAAGATGGATGCATTGTATAATATAAGTTTATGTGATGTAATAATAAAAGATGGATGAATTGTGGTAAGTTTATGTGATGTTGATGATGTATGATTGATGAGAGTGATGTTATAAATTTGTGATGAGTTTATGTGATGATGATGTATGATTAATGATAGTGATGTTATAAATTTGTGATGAGAATATTGAAGTAACCCCATACTTTATGAAATAGTGGTGATTTCAACTTGTGCTTGAGATGATGGTCTTAATAGAGTATCATAAGCCAACGAGGGGAGAAACTAGATGTTATTTCTTTGCAGTGGAGATTATTTTGTCATCATATAGGTAGGGCCTGAAAAGCCTAGTGATGTTGGGGAAATTCAATTGAATGAGTCTGATCGTGGCGGTCTACTGTTGAGCATTAAGACAAGATTGTTAGACCTTGGAGGTATTCGAGTGAGGAATTCCTAGGTGACTTGGAGGTAGCCCTCCAAATATTGGGAGCTACAACACAATGTGACACCCTAAACCCCAAAATAACATATATAATAATTTATACTAGATTTTTTTAAAAAATTCGATGCGAATGAAGAAAATCTTTTTCCAAGGAAATACAAACTTTTGTAACTAATTTAGAATATCACATTTCTTCAAGTACACATGGAAAACAATGCAATCTCAATAAACTAGATTAAGATATAATTTCTTAATTTAAATTCAAAAATTTCTAGTACTAATAAGGTTTTCTTATCAAGAGTAGTTTCTAATTATATGAGTAAAAGAAAATTTATAAATCTCATTCCCGAGATCACACATCAGAACGAGGCTTCTCCTGAACTTGAACTTCAAGACTTTCTAACCTGTAGTAGTTGTGATTTCGCAAACCCAAGACCAAGCTAGTCAAACACAAACAACGAAGGAGGTGAGTTTTGAAATCATGTTAATAGTATTATATAAGTAAGAAGAACACACAAATAATCATAATAGACCGTATCATAACACATCATGATATATCAAAATATTCAAGAAAATAATATCCATTATAATGTCAAAATCACTCAAGTAAAATCAATATATCTTCATATCATCACATTATTCAAGGGAAATTATTATCACTTTTGAAATACATTAATCACAACCAAACAATTACAAGAAATTGCAATGTTATGCTTGAGCTTAGACTCTACTTTATAATTTGGTACCATTCTAACTTTGAAGTACTTGGTTAAGAGGCTTGATACTATACCACCACCCGAGTGGACGGGCTATTCAAATTGGCCTTGGCCCTAAAGATCCCATCAACTCAACTTGAGACACATATACGCGACAGTCGAGGTAAACGTATGTTGCATGGTAGCTCCCTACATTTGGAGGACTACCTCCACGTCACCTAGGAATTTCCACCCGAATAACTTCAAAGTCTAACAATCTTGCTTTAAGGCTCAACAATAGACCACCACAATCAGGTTCATTCAGTTGTACTTCCGCAAAATCACTAGGCTTGTCAGGCCCTACCTATATGATAACAAAATAATCTCCACTTCAAAATAATCAAACGTATACATAAAATTCATTGACACCCAATATAACAATAATATCAATACCACACATTTCAAGAAATTAAATCAATCAACACCTTACAAATATTCTCACAATTTCCATATTTGCACATTAATTAATTTATCCCTCAAAGGCTACCGTCGTACGTAGCGAGCCCCTGAATGAATCGTTGAAAAATACAGTTTCCCGTTCATCTCACAATATATTATACTCATAAATTCAAACGCTCTCTCACTCTATACCTTATTTTGACGCTTTCACACTCGAATACAAGTCCACAAGCAAAAGCCTTAGTTCTTTGACTTCTTGTCCTTCAATCTTTCTAACTCAACAAATTTTTGGGTAAACGTCAAAAACAAGTTATGATAACTTACTCTAAAATGTTCAATTTTGAAATTGAGTTGAATAAACTTAACCCAAATCGGAAATAATCAGTGGACAATGTTGGAACCAAGTTGATTTTATACTTAAAGTTTTGATGATAACAAAAGTATTTTATGAAAACAGTATATTTGACTTTAGAGAGTATGAAAGAAGATTCATGTATTTGAAGAAAATCTAAAAGAAGATTTGATTCAAATTTATAATTGAAGAAAATCTAAAATAAGATTTGATTCAAATTTATAATTGATGAAAATCTAAAATAAGATTTGATTCATATTTATAATTGAAGAAAATCTTTGACCATGTTGAAAAGAAGATATGGTCAAGATTTGAAGAAGATTTGATCAACATTTAAAGAAGATTTGATGATGATTTGAAGAAGATTTGATCAAGATTTATCTACAACAAACTATGAATAGAATCAATCTAAAGAAGTTACAAACGCAATCTGAACAAAATACGCACCGAATCAATCTGAAGAATTTATAAACTCAATCTAAACAAAATAGAAATAGAATCAATTTGAAGAATTTACAAACTTAATCTGAACAAGATACAATTCATAATTAAACAATGACTAAATTGAAGCCCAAATTTTCACTATAAATAGACACTCAAGGCTGCAGGAAAAAAACATCGAAAAGCATAAAAGAGTATAAGAACTCAACCTCAAAGTTCTCAATTCATCTTAGTGTTCAAAGAGAGAAACACTTGTTGAGGTTAGAAATACTTTCTGTGTGTTCTTTTCTTAGAGTATGAGAATTATTATTATTATCAGCTTTGTTAGAAGCAAACACTTAAAGTTTCAAACTTTTGTATCCAACCCGATAGTGGTTTAGTTCTTTCTTCAATCTGGGGTTGTCAGGTTGTTAGGAGAAGACTTGGCTTGTAGGGTCAAGGTGGTTTGTTCCTCAAAAGTCTAGGGTTGTCAGACTGTTTGGGAAGACTGGCTTAGAGGGTCAGATGCTTTGTAATTGAAGGTATTTGATTTAGTGGATTAAAGCCTTTTGAATGAGGGAACTGGATGTAGCCAAGTTAGTGGTGAACCAGGATAAATATATGTGTCAAATTATTTATGTTTTCATTGTTTGCTGCTTCTGAATCCGATTGCTTCTTGTCTAAGTAGTTTATAAAACCCAACCAACCTTCATCAAATTAGCAAAAGATTATCAACTTTTTCAAACACAATTCAACCCCCCCCCTTCTCGTGTTTGCACCTTCAATTATAGCCAATGTTTACATGATCGTTTTGGCGTTGGTTTCAATCAAATCGGACTTACGGTGAAGAAGAACGGTACAAAATAAGGAATTCCATAAACGGAGAAGTCGGACATTTTAGAAAGAAATTGGGAATGTTAAAAATATGAGAAAGTATGTTTAATTGACTGACTAAATGACTGAAACAACGTACTGAAATTTGAACGAAAACGGAAAAAGTTTTCTAGGTTAGTTATCGATGATCGGTATCAATTTTCTTCCTTTTTCTCAATATGGAGGTGCTACTGCCGTTGCTATGAAGTGTGTCCCGTCCTCTCTCTTTCTCATACTTTTCTATTCTTTTCAATTATTATTTTTTTATTTTCAATTAGGGTTTACTCTTGCATATGGGTCTATCCCAAAAATAACACATTTTACTCATTTCTTTTATTTATTTATTTTTAAATAAAACTAACAATTACTAAAACTAATTTTTTATTAATATTTTTTTTAAAACATGATTTAATCTCTAAAATATTACTAATATATCAAAAATAAGATTTTATAAAATAAAATAATTAAAGTAATTAATCTTTTAAAATACATTAATAACCAAAACACTCATTTTCAAAATAATCACTATAATTATACTTGTTTTTCTAAATACTCACATTAAATTACTACCATCATTAGAAAATATTTGAAATTATAAAATAAATAAATATAACATAAACACTTTATATTAATTACTAAATCATAATAAATATATATAAAATCACAATACCATAACAAGTATATAAAAATCAAGAAAATCAAATACAATATTACTATGTGCACACTTAATATGAGTCAAACGTACATGAAAATATCACATTAATTACACACACGCAGATACACGTAAAATCGCATAAAATTTATTCTTTAAAATATTTCACTAAAATACTATTATTTTTAGAAAAATATATAAAATAATAAAATATAATATTTGTTATTTATATTATTCATGTAGTCCAATATTTATAAAACTAGCTGATCATCAGAAGTACCCATACAACAAAATTAATCACAAAATTTATCAACATATATTCTAAAATAATTTTAACGTCAAATTAATTATTTAAAATATTATTTAATTAATAAAATAGTTTATTATAAAATTTTGGGTGTTACAACTTTTCCTTTAAACAAGGAAAAGATGTGAGGTCGTGCATAGTTTTCATAATCATAATGAAAGAATGATTTCAGTTAAGCTTTTACAAAAAATTGAGGTTAAGAGCTTCATCATGAGATGCATCATAATTTCATGTTTTTATGCATATTTATGGAAGAAATATTTTTAAACTACTCCTCCCTTTATTTTCAGAACTCACTGAGATTTTATCTCACCACTTTCATTTTTTTATATATCACCACTTTTAAGTTGATATATAATTATGACATTGAATATGCGCTATAAATAATACACAAAATAAAATACGATAAAAAATTGTTGATAATATTCAACAAAAAGTAAAATATAAAAATAGAATGATATTGATAATTATAGTTTTGAAAATAAATAAATTATTGAATGAAAAAAAATTAAAAAATGGTTTAATGACCATACATTGTCAGTGTTAATATTTTTACACTAACAACAAATATAAGCCATTGTTTGAGTGATTATTTGATGATGAAAGTTATGACTATGTACTGAGATGATGAAATTAAAGGTTACCGATCACTATCAGTGAAAAATTAATTTACACTGAAAATTCATCTTTTTTTTCTCTTAAAAAAATTCTTCAATGAATAATATTTTATGCTAATATGGTTTGCACAATCACTATAAAAATATGTTTGTTATTGGATAAATAATATTTAATTAATTCAATAGTTTTATTTGAAATGATTTATTTAAATAATACAACATTGAATATTCAAAAACTTGATATTGAAATACATCTATAAACTGAAAAATAAATTTTTAATGATTGTAAAATATTTATGATTTTCGTATACGTTTTGTAGTCAATGGTTACTATAAAAATAAGGTAAATATCTCAACAATCAAAATCTATTGTAATTATATACAGTATGAATAGATATTGATAGATACAGATAAGTTCAAGACACCTGAAAGGAGAGAATTTTATTTAGAAAAATTGATTTATAGAAAAGAAAAACTATAAAAAGGGAAAGTTATATTTATAAAATAAGATTAGTAGTAAAATATAATAAAAAAAAGGGAAGATTTTAATTAGAAAAAACGATTTTGGATTGATTATTAATAACTTTATAAATTCAGTGTATTTTCTTTTTTAGAAGAAAATTCAATGTATTACATCTCATGGATTAGTCAAAGACTCTTTTATAATTAGAGATGCTATAAGATGCTAGCAATTTGACTATCATCAATACTAATAACTGCCCTTGAGTTTACAAAATACTTTTACCTAAATAAAAATTATATATTTTGAGTAAAAATGTTAGAATCTAGTAAATATTTCTTTTTGAAATATTTTTTACTTTAATAACTTAATATCAAATTTAAGTGTTAGTAAATTCATGCAGGTTCTATATATATCATGATATATAGAGCAAAATAGATTAAAAAAAATCACCTCATATAATAATTAAGAAACAAGTCAACAATATTCCACCATTTTCTTTGAATTCTTCAGTGGCCTCACCAAAATTGATTTCAGGTATGTTAATGTTTGTGACAGCCATGATTTTGATTAATGTGATGATTGTAGGAGCAGCAAAAACATGGTGTGTGGCTAAGAAGGGAGCTGATACCCAGGCATAACTTAGTGCTTTAAATTATGCATGTGGGGCTGGAGCTGATTGTGAGCCTATTCAGCCCAGTGGACTTTGTTTTAATCCAAACACTGTCCAAGGCCATACTTCCTATGCTTTTGATAGTTACTATCAAATCAAGAAGCAAGCCGAAGGCTCTTGCGATTTTGGTGACACTGCAACCATTGTTGAAACTGATCCAAGTATGAATACCCCTTTAATTAATTTTGTTATTAAATATAACTTTTATGATTGAACGTCAATTTTCTCTTTTTTTATCCTCTTAAATGAGATAATTTTTATTTTGGTTACAACAAAATACTTTATGTGACTATCCTACATCTAAGATTTGAAAGAACTTATTTTGGTCATTAATATTCATTTTATGATATAGATAAATCTAACTTAATTTGAGTTTAAGAAAATATTTTTCAAATGGTGCATAATGGTATGGACAAAAATAGTATAAAACTCAAACACTAAATCAAAATTATGACCTCATTTCATAGGGGTAAAAAACATATTTTATCTTAAATTTTTTTAATTCGTTTTCGATATTTCTTATGTTTAATGAGCTATATATTTTTTTACTTTAATTTTCTTACGAAAATTCAACTTTTTTTCTATGTATAGGTTATGAACAGTGTGTATATCCATCTTCCTGAAGGTATGACCTTAAATTGTGTTCTAGATTTGATTTGATATTTTTATTGGTTTTAAATGCCCAATATTTTATACACGTAACTAATTGGTAATGTTATTTGATTTTTGTTTTGATATTTAATTAGTATTGTTGGAGGAGCATGAATGAAAAGATCAATGGATTATTCGACATCATATAATACTCAACCGAACAACAAACAAAAAATGTTATGAGTCATATGGCTCTTCATTTTCTGTATCAATGTATACGTTTTGATTTTATTCTTTTTATAGGCAAAATTTAATAAAGGAGTACCAAGATGCTCCCATCCTTATACAACATATGTGGTGTTATTTCTAAAAAATTTAAATTAATCTTGATATTAATTCAGCATGGCTGGTTGTGAGTTATTATTGTCTTGTAAGAATAATTATGAAAATGAATTTATATTTTCTAATTCATAAGAATGGTGTCGATCTAGAATCGTGTCTAGTTTTTTTAGGGAATGTTTAGTTATATTATAGCCCAACTCCACATGCTTGGACTCTTTTTATTTCTATTTTATTATTTTGTTTATTTCTTTTTTGAAAGTTTACATTCCTATATCTTTTCATCACAAAATAAAAAATCAAACGTAATTTGATATGTAGAACATAAAAATAATGTAAATAATTTTTGCATATTTAAATAGCAATCACATACCCATGATTTTTTGTTTGAATTGTGAGTTTTAATTTGTGTCAAAGATCCCATTTTCATCTAGCACAACTGATAAAATGTTGATATTGTTAGGTTGGACGTTTTGTTTCAAGTTCAAATTTGGAACTTCACTGTCATCTATGAGTTTTATGGTGATATTTATCATTTCTTTTACAGACAAAAAAAAAAAGGAATACAATAATCACTTAGATTCATTAGAATATATTGTATATTGTATTTGAAATAATATGATAGATCAATATTCATTAAAGTTATTAAGAATTAATGTTTTAAATACTGATGCAATAAAATATTCAATACTGGAGAGAATTCGAATTTGAATCCTAATTTTAATAATATTTGACAATACTTTACTTTCCTCTAGACCAATATCCAAATTATTAGTTTTCATTTCTCTTGACAACCGCATGCTTAAAATCAAAAAATAATATAATATAATATTGATGAGTTTGTTCGTCAAGGAGAAAAATATTATTATTTAATTAAATCTAATATAATAAAAAAAAGAAAAAAATAAAAGAATTTATGATAATAATTAAAATAATTGAAAAAAAATATTATTTACAATGTTATGAGTTCACGATTTTATATATAAATTACGCGTGCCTTCGTCCTATAATTTATTTATCCTATTAGAAATTGATTTTTATTTTTGTAAGTTAGGTGGGTGTATGGTGTGTTGTTTTTGTACCGTGTGTTTGTTTTTAAACACTTTAAATAATACATAAAAATAATATTTTTTTAAGATCTAAAACCTTTATTTATCAATTTGGGGATTGGGGCCTAAAATAAATGTTACAGTGTCGTTATTCTACCAAAAATAAACCCTGGCTCGTAAAAAAATAAAAAAGAACATCCAAGTTCTAGTGCAACCAAATTCGAATTAGGGTCAAGACTTATATATAACCCTCATCTTAACCAACTGAATTAGGTGAATATCTATTACTAACCTGTCATATTATATATTCATTATTAAATTGAAATTTTGATGGCTTTTTATTGATCTCAAATTTTGAATCTTAATGTTCTAGATTGAACTATTTGATCGTTGAGTCGCCTGAATGTAAGTGGAAGATCAAACTATCTTTACTAACCGCTATTGATTAGTTAAAATAAATACTATTTACAAGTGAGTTTCTAAGAACTATTGTGGTGTCGGTCTTCCCTAAAAAAATTTGGCGTTGGTAAGTAGAATCAACTTATCCCCACAAGGAAAAGGATTTGGGAAACCCAAATTCTAATCTTAGTGAAAACCATGGGATGGTGGACTTATTGAGACCCTAATTTTAATGTGTTACAACTTACAAAAAGAAACGTGAACAACAAATATAGTTTTCTCCTTCCATGGCATTTCATAATTAATACTTTCAATACACAATTTTTTGTTTTATGAAAAGAAAGGTGATTCATTAATTAGCTAAATCGGCTTCTATACAAGAGTTAATACAAAGAGGACAATCTTCAATCCACATAGTGTCAGTCGAAGATAAAGAATACTTAGCTAATGTGTGTGCTGAGACATTGACAATTCTCTTTACATGAGCAACACTGTTTAAAGAGAAAAAAAAAGAGAATATTTTGACAATCGAGAATAGTGGAGCCTAAATATGAGTTGTTTGCATGAGGTGTATTAATAGCTCTCACAACATTAAGGGAGTTTCCTTCAATTATGATGTGTCGAAAGCCGAAATTTGAGGCGAACTATAGAGCTAATCTGAATCCCACAGTTTCAGCCACATTTGAGTCAGGGATAACATTAATCTTCCAAGTTGCAGCAGCTAATACCACACATTCACCATCCTTAATAACAGTGCCAATCGCCATACACTGTCCTTAGGGCCCGCAACAACGACATTCATTTTGTAAAGATTGTCTAGAGGCGGACTTTATCTGTCTAGAGAGGCAACCTGTAGGTGACCATCGTGTTTGTGGAACGTGTCCAACATCACCTTGTGTCCTTTTCAATGAATCTCCAAGCTTTACAAATAGTTTCTCCCACTTCCAGCGCTTTACCCTCAAAACAAAATTTATTTCTTGAATACCATATGCTATAGGAAATAGAAAGAATAAAAGTCAATACTATCCAAAGGGATGTGGAAATAATATTTTCAAGCCAATTAGAGAAGTTAGAAGATAATTGATCAAACTTGATTCCCAAGGGGTAATGAAACCAAAATTGTTTTGCCCAAGGGCATCTATAGAAAACATGGGTGATATCCTCATTCACTTCGTTGTAGTGGGGGCATAAAGAATCAATAAAAACACCTCTTTTAAAAGATTCCTTCTGATAGGAAATCGATTGTGTAGAATTCTCGAAGCCAAGTTTACATGTTTAGAGATCGTGTTAAGGCTCCACAACTTTTTTCAACACACAAATTTGGGCTCAAGGTCAAGGTAGAGGAAGAATCAGAGGTTTCCTAGTGTTTTAAAGTGTTGTAGGCACCGCAGATAGTACAAATATCTTTTTTGTAAGGGCCATAAGAGATTTGGTCACTTTTTCTAACAATAGGTAGTGGAAGTTGGAGGATTTGCATAGCTTCAAATGGTAGGGAAATGGATTTTACTAACTATATGTTCCAAATACCACGGTCTAGGTAAATCAGTTGCGACACTTGAGAGAGCACGGTGAGTGAGGGTTTTGGGGTCCATACTTTGTGACCAATCTGGAGCTATAGCCAATTATCTTCCCAATTATCCACATAGTGTCATGTGCTAATTTTCCACAAATAACTTCTTTTGAGTATCCATATGGTAGCATTAATACTTCTCCATGTATAGCTTAGATCGTGACCAAGTTTGGCTTTAAGGATGTGTTGCAACCAAATTCATTTTATACTAGAGTTTTGATGATAACAAAAGTATTTTCTGAGAACAATATATTTGACTTCAAAGAGTATGAAAGAAGATTCATATATTTGAAGAAAATCTAAAATAAGATTTGATTCAAATTTATAATTGATGAAAATTTAAAATAAGATTTAATTCATATTTATAATCTTTGACAAAGTTGTAAAGAAGATATAGTCAAGATTTGAAGAAGATTTGATCAACATTTGAAGAAGATTTGATCAAATTTTGAAGAAGATTTGATCAAGATTTGAAAAAGATTTGAAGAAGATTTGATCAAGATTTATCTACAACAAAATACAAACAGAATCAATCTGAAGAATTTACAAACTCAATCTAAACAAAAGAGGAACATAATCAATCTAAAGAATTTACAAACTAAATCTAAGCAAAATACAATTCAGACTTAAACAAAGACTAAATTGAAGCCCAAATTTTAACTATAAATAGATACTCAAGGCTGAAGAAGAAAAGCATCGAAAAACAGAAAATAGTAGAAGAACTCAAACTCAAAATTCCAAATTCATGTTAGAGTTCCAAGAAAGAAACACTTGTTAAGGTTAGGTATATTTTCTGAGTGTTTTTTTCAAAGAGTGTGAGGGTTATTATTATTATCAGCTTTGTTAGAAGCAAACACTTAAAGTTCCAATCTTTTGTATCCAACCCGATAGTGGTTTAGTTCCTTCTTCAAATTAGTAAAAAGTTATCAACTTTGTCAAAAACAATTCAACACCCCCTTCTCGTGTTTGCACCTTCAATTGGTATCAGAGCTCGGTCTCAAGGCTAAGCACTTTACAGTGTTTGAGGAAAGATCAAAGGGTTCGACATGCCTCGATTTAGTTAATCAACAAATGAAGAAATTGAGGTATTATCTGAATTTACTCGATCTGATTTAATTACTGCTATAAATGATTTTTTAATTAATAATCACAAATTGTCTTTAAAATTGAAAACACTTAGGAAAGAAAATATAAATCTAACTGAAAAGTTAATGCTTTAAAGAATCAAAGCGTTGAATTTAAAACAGAAAATGCAACTCTAAAAACTAATATTACTGAACTTAAAAAAGAGAATGCAAATTTGAAAACTAATATTGTTGAACTTAAGGCTGACAATTTAACTCTGAAAAGTAATTATAGTTCAACATCAATTGAAAATACTACATGTAATTCTAATAAGCATGAAGAAGTATTTAAAGATTTTCTCGATAATGGTATAGAAAGAAGCAATAATGCATCTATGATTTATGGTGTTAGCAGGAATAGTAAAAGAGGAATAGGATTTCAAGAAAAAGTAACTGAGCCTAAGTTTGTTCCCTCTGATGATTTATGTACTATTTGCTATAAGAAATGTCACACTAAAATACCTTGTTCTATGCTAACCACATGGAAAAACAATAAACCTTTAAGAACTAACAAACCAGGACCCAACCAGATTTGGGTACCAAAGGATAAAATTGTTTATGTTGTAGATGTTCTAAGCAACCAAATTGAAACACCAATCATTGTGCCTGGTCAATGGATACTTGCAATATATGAAGGGAAAAAGGTCTATGTACCAAGACTTAACAAACAGAAGTCAATTGACTATGGCGGAAGAAGGATTGGTCACTACAGTATCTATCAGAACCATAACCATATGATGAACCAAAAATATCAGAAAAATCTAGAGTATCAACAGAATCAAAACTGGCAGAGAAATCACACATATCAACATAACCATAACTACCAGAAGAATCAGAATTACCATCAGTTCCAAAATTACCAAAGTAACTTGATACAGCAGAAGAAACAGAAGTGTCAGATTAACAATCAGAATTAGGAGACTTCTTTGAACACTCCAATCAAATTTATCAAGACTACAAACCTGGATGAGAATTTAAATCCCTTCATCCAGACCCTCTAATCAGAGAATATGCAAATTCAGAATCTGAAAACCAGAAAAGAAGAAATAAGAGGGTTTTCAGAGTAAAATTGAAACTGTTGACATATAAATTATATCTTTCTTTATATTTAATTATTGTCTGATATTATATTTACTGTGATAACAAGAAGCTTGATCTTAAAAATCAAAGCTAGATAAGTATTTTGCAGGTTCTCAAAAATTTTGAGGAACAAGGAGTTCCACATAATCTGAACACTTCAGCAGAAGTAGCATACAAGTTTGGTTTTCAGAAACAAGCAAAAACCACCAGAAACAAAACTGATGTTTTGGTTGTATTGATTTCACGCTTCAATTTTATTTATATTATGTTATATGAAAAACAGCTTGACCTTAAAAATTCAAAGCAAGTTGAGGATACTATAGGTTTACCGGAACCAGAGGAAGCACATGATGACAAACCAGAAGATGAAAAATCTTCAGATGATGAATCTGATCAAGTTGTATGGAAGTACAAGACATCTCATCTCATTGGAAGTTCAAGTGATCTTTTGAGGATCAGATCATCATTAAAAGATACCACTTTGTTTGGCTCACTCTCATCAATTGAGCCTACCATTGTTGATGAAGCATTGGCAAATAATGGATGGATTCTTGCAATGCAAGAAAAGTTAAATGAATTTAAGAGGAATGATGTTTGGGATCTAGTACTTAGACCAAAGAAGAACATTATTGGAACCAAGTGGGTTTTTAGAAACCAGCTAAATGAAAAAGGTGAAGTGGTTAGAAAGAAGGCAAGAGTTGCCGCACAAGGCTACAGTCAACAAGAAGGCATTGATTACACTAAGACATTTGCTCTAGTGATCAGGTTAGAAGTTATTCGTATCCTACTTTGTTTTGCTGCAAATAATAACATTACATTATTTCATATGGACGCTAAAGGTGCTTTTCTAAATAGTTATATAAGTGAAGAAATCTATGTTAAACAACCTCCAGGTTTTGAAAGTACTGAATTTCCATATCATGTTTTTAAAACAAGTACCTAGGACATGGTATCATAGACATAGTAACTTTTTGCTTAAAAATAACTTTGAAAAAGGACAGGTTGATAATACACTCTTTAGAAAATCAATAGGAGATGACATTCTTATTATTCAAATTTATGTTGATGACATTATTTTTGGATCTACTAATGCCACTCTTTGCCAAGAATTTTCTAAATTGATGCAGCTTGAATTTCAAATGAGTATGATGGGAGAATTTAAGTTCTTCTTAGGGATACAAATTCAGCAAAGTCAAAAAGGTATATGCATTCGTCAAACTAAATATACAAAAGATCTTCTTAGGAAGTTTAAGACAAGTGATTGCAAACATATGGCTATACCAATGCACCCTACTTGTTCACTTGAAAAAGATGCTTCAGGCGAAAGAGTTGTCCAAAAACCTTATAGAGGAATGATAGGATCCCTATTTTACCTTACCGCTTCCAGACCTAACATCATGTTTAGTGTATGTCCAAGATTTCAAGCTGACATTAGGGAATCACATTTAACTGCTGTTAAGAGAATCCTTAGATACCTAAAAGGCAATAACAACCTTACCTTGTTCTACAAGAAATCTCCTAAGTACAAACTAAGTGCATACTGTGATTCTAATTATGCTGGAGATAAACTTGAGAGAAAGAGCACTAACAGCAACTGCACCTTTTTAGGTAACAACTTACTATCTTGGTCAAGTAAGAGACAAAACACCATTGCAATGTCAACAACAGAGGCTGAGTACATTTCAGCAATTGGCTGCAGTTCTCAACTACTTTGGATGAAGCATTAACTTGAAGACTATAAAATACCAGAATCCAACATTCCCATCTATTGTGATAAAACTTCTGCCATTTGTCTAACCAAAAATCCTATCTTACATTCTAGAGCTAAACACATAGAGATCAAACACCACTTCATTAGGGACTTTATTCAAAAAAGGGTACTAAATATCCAGTTTGTAGACATTGAACACCAATGGGCTGATATATTCATGAAACCACTACCTGAAGATAGGTTTGACTTCATAAAAAAAAAACATAAACCTTACCTTCCTAACTGATGTTGTGATAACTTCAAAGTAGTTTAGTTTTACATTAGTTATTATATTTTCTTATATTATGTTATATTCATTTTATTCAAAAAAAAAAAAAAGAAAAAAACGAAAAGAAAAAAAAAGAGAAAAACAAAATAAAAAAAAGAGACAAAATTTTACTTTCAAGTCTTTTTGTCTGATGACAAAAGGGGGAGAAAGATATTTGATAAAGTGGGGAGAAAATGATACTCAGACTTAGGAGGAGCCCTAAGTTAGGGAGAGTCAAAGAAATATAAAGAAAAGTTGCTATCAAAAATACAAGTTTTGTCATCATCAAAAAGGGGGAGATTGTTGGAACCAAGTTGATTTTATACTTAGAGTTTTGGTGAAAACAAATGTATTTTATGAGAACAATATATTTGACTTCAAAGAGTATGAAATAAGATTCATGTATTTGAAGAAAATCTAAAATAAGATTTGATTCAAATTTATAATTGAAGAAAATCTAAAATAAGATTTGATTCAAATTTATAATTGAAGAAAATCTAAAATAAGATTTGATTCAAATTTATAATTGATGAAAATTTAAATAAGATTTGATTCATATTTATAATCTTTGACCAAGTTGTAAAGAAGATATAATCAAGATTTGAAGAAGATTTGATCAACATTTGAAGAAGATTTGATCAAGATTTATCTACAACAAAATACAAACAGAATCAATCTGAAGAATTTACAAACTCAATCTAAACAAAATAGGAATAGAATCAATCTAAAGAATTTACAAACTCAATCTAAGCAAGATACAATTCAGAATTAAACAAGGACTAAATTGAAACTCTAATTTTAACTATAAATAGATACTCAAGGCTGAAGAAGAAAAGCATTGAAAAACAGAAAGTAGTAGAAGAACTCAAACTCAAAATTCCAAATTCATGTTAGAGTTCAAAGGGAGAAACACTTGTTAAGGTTAGAAATATTTTATGAGTGTTCTTTTCTTAGAGTGTGAGAGTTATTATTATTATTAGCTTTGTTATAAGCTAACACTTAAAGTTCCAATCTTTTGTATCCAACCCAATAGTGGTTTAGTTCCTTATTCAATATGGGGTTGTCAGGTTGTTAGGAGAAGACTTGACTTGTAGGGTCAAGGTGGTTAGTTCTTCAAAAGTTTGGGGTTGTCAACCTGTTTGGGAAGACTTGTCTTGTAGGGTCAAGGTGGTGTTGTTCCTCAAAAGTCTGGGGTTGTCACCACCACCACCACCATCCCCTTATGCTAAGTGACTAGCTCTAGGCTCATTGAATCCATGGGCTTGGGATGGGGACAGACCCACGTGAAAGTAAGAGTACGTAATGTAACAACATTGCATATTATTTATCAAAAAAAGTAGTTATTGTAAAATGACGAGGGGATGCAGACTAAGAATGCTCCCTCCCACCTTTCTAACTTCTGTTTGTAACATGGATTTGGGCTCTACTAGACCTTAACTCTGTTTGCTTTAGTAATAGTATGAGGTATTTTAAAAACCACTCCGATGTAGCTAATATGTTTATTTACTCATAAGTTTTTTGGTGTCTTATTACATCGAGATTCACATTGATAACTTGTGATGCTGTTAGATAAAATGTTACAAAGTAATTGAATTTCTTGATAGTACTATGCTAATTAATTACAAAGTAACTCGAATTAGGGGCATTTTGGTTTTCCTTCCTTAGTTTTCCGGTTGTTATAGCATGAACATTCTTCCTTGTTACCAAAAGTTCTTGATGGAACACAAACATTTTGCCATAAAATTCAAATA
This sequence comes from Cicer yamashitae, assembly GCA_037974755.1. Lineage (NCBI taxonomy): Eukaryota > Viridiplantae > Streptophyta > Magnoliopsida > Fabales > Fabaceae > Cicer > Cicer yamashitae. The sequence goes on from JBBPBQ010020323.1 coordinate 25,421,213, forward strand.
ATTCAACCTAAAGCTCTTTTACTTGAAACAAAAAAGTTTACCTCAAAGTTTGTTTCAATTCTCATTAAGTATTTGTCTCCCTAACACATAAAATTAAACAAGACACTACAAAAAAATTGACTTATCGTGACACACAAAGATTGTCACTAAAAGTCAAAAACTGTAGGTAAAAGTCAATAATACTTTGCGTGACACCCATATTGACTGTCAATTTTAAGGGGGTGTCATGCTACACTTTGAGGATTGTCACCACATGTTCTGAGGATTGTCACTACATGCTTTTGATTTCTACCTACAATAATCATTGTCACTAAAAACTAGATAAATATAAGAAAAGAATTTATCTATTCTTACGGTATTGTCTGTAACTAAAACCTAGAAAAATATAAATAAAGAATTAATCTATGCCTACGGTATTTTCTGTCACTAAAACCTAGAAAAATATAAATAAAGAATTAATCTATTCCTATTGTATTGTCTGTCACGAAAACTTATTATTATTTATTAAATTAAATTTATTTTATTTTATCTCCCTACTAATTGTAATTCTAAATTATTAATACCAGTAAATTAAATTTAAATTTCTAATTTATTTAATACAAGAATACAATGCTTACAAGAATAGAAATTTATTTAAATTTAAACTAAACATGAATCATCTGGAACATCAATCATTACAGTAATGAAAATAAAATTAAACATCAAAATCACGTCTGAAATTGGACTATATTGTCGGGTCAAAAATATAAATAATGCACACAATTGTGTACAACAAGAAAGTTATTGGCGGGGGTATAAGCTTTGCTTAAACAGTTTTGGGAAGCAAATTATCAGTGGAGAGCTGCAACTTCATCTTCGAAGTGTTTGCGTAAGTTCTCAATACTCATCACACTATGGTCTGCCTTATCCCTGACTCGTACACTCACCTGGAACAATGAAATAACTCTTAGCTTCCCATCCGCGGAGTAAAAAGACAACAATATTAAACAAGGAGAATCAAATGGACACAAGCCCTAGTGTACAGTACTTTTCAGTGATGGAAATGTAAAATAAATAAATGGCTCCAAAAATCTTGGAATGCATGTCCATTAATATAATAGTCCAAGGCCTAATGTAGTTAACTTCTTCAAACAAATCAGAAACCACTACCACCTCTGAAGTTAATGAATTGGATAAAAAGCCTCTTAAGATTTATAGATAATAGTCTACTTCCCGGTTTGGAATTTGAGTCCAGCCTTACATCAAATCTAAGGTTTAAGTTTAGCCATACAATAACAGGTTCAGGCTCTTTCAACTAAATTTTAACAAGCCTGGACTGAGACACACTTTAAGCAATCTAAAATCAATAGCCTAAGCTTCCGTTGGAAAATATGTTAAGACTAAAGAATATTGCCTTCATTCAATCTCAAACTCTCTTTCAGATTTTGAACTTAAATGATGGTATATGCTTTGCACGTGACATCATTATATAATGTTGTATGCGATAAAATGTTATCAAAGAGCTTCTGTTCACAAAATTCTTACACTTAAATACAACTATTTGTGCTCAGCTTATATACATATATGCAAGCAAACTCGTTCAAAATTGTTATGGACTACAAACCTTAGGTCAAACAAATATGAAGACATGTTATTTTAGCAATGAAAGGGTGATGTTTGGAGGTTTTGGGAAAAAAAAACTAGCAGAGTTAAAATGAAACCAATTTATTTATCAGATAGTGGAAATGGGAAGAACCTGTCCTGTATTAGCTTCCTCTTCTCCAACAACCAAGATGTAGTTGTACTGTGCTAGTTGAGCTTCTCGTACCTACAGAATGACACAAATTCTTTTAGTATACAACTAAGTTCTATTTGATACTAGCAGAAAACAATAATGTATGATCATTAGGAGAACTGGGTTTCTCGGTATTCAAAACAGTCAAATTTTCAATAAGCAGCAGACCAAAACTACAACACTATTTTTTCCTGAATGAATGGCATGAAGTACTAAACAAAATTTATTGGTTCTAAAGATTTGTGATACCTTCTTTTGAATCTTCCTATCAGTTGTATCAGCATCTACGTGATACCCTGCTTGGTGAATCGGATCGCGTACCTAGAAAATTGCATCACGATAATATGTTATAAAATTAATAAGCGCCTTGCCTTTCACATCAAAATATAATATAAGTATCCCAACAAAATAGAATTAGAACAATGACAAAAGTTAGGTCATAGTACTATTCAAGGAAGATTGATCAAGATTCATGAGGGAGTAACCATAGAAAAAGTTTATATAAAAATGCATATGCCGACTCAAAAAATACAAAATTGGTTCAACAATTTCAAGATGCAGACAAGCTAAGGAATACTTAGAACAAACAAGAGTTAGTCAAAATTGCATCAACTACACAAGAGTAAAAGATTGCATTGTGACAAGCATGAAAATTTACATAGGATGCCACAAGGTTACCACTCCAAGGAGATTAAAAGTGTTATCCAATGATATGGAGTACACATCATCACACCCATTTAACTGTTACAACTTGGCCAAACATACAACAAAACAAAGCTCGAGCTTTGTACCTTCAGTGCATAAGCTTGTGATTTCTCAGACACAGGGCACAAAATTGCTTGGCGAGGACTGAGCCAAAAGGGCCATTTACCCTTGTAGTGCTCTAAAAGTATGGCAAACATGCGTTCAACAGATCCTAGAATGGCTCTGTGTATCATAACAAGTATCTCAATTTTGGCTTCATCCTTAGCAGAGAATTCCAACTTTAAACAATCAGGAAGTTGGAAGTCAAGCTGCAAACATCCAGTTTATCCATTATCAGTAAAAAAAAGTTAACAATTGAAAGGTGTGAATGCAGGTCAAGCGGAACAATGTAAACCTGTAGTGCACACTGGAATTTCCTACTCAATGCATCAGATACACTGATATCTATCTTTGGTCCATAGAATGCTCTATCCCCTTCATTCAACTGCAGAGTTTTACTCAGAATATAAGTGCACAATTGAAGCTAACAATGTTGCTGTTGAAGAATCAAGAGAAATTAGATTTGATTCTCTTTTATTTTATATTATTATGTTTTTTATTTATTTTATGATTCTGTCATTATTACTCAGTATTACTATTGTAATTTCTTTTCCTATATAAACAGCTTAGGGCTGTAGTAATAAAATATGAAAGTATTTTGTCTTTTACTTTCTTCATGGTATCAAGAGCTCTAGTTAGGGTTCTGTAAAGCTTTCCGCATAGCTCAGTTGGCTAGAGCCCCAAACCCTGATGGGTAGTGACGACGATGGTTTGGGTAAAAAATCAGAAGTAGTCAACAACGCCGACAATATTGGTTTGGGCAGCGGCCCAGGCGGCAGTTGCGGCGGCTGGAATGGTTTATCTAACAATGGTTTTTCCAACTTTTTTGGCCATGAGGGAACTTCTAATGTCCTCAAGGTTGAAATCCAAAAACTCAATGGAAAAAATTATGTCGAATGGTCCCAAACCACAAGATTGATACTAGACGGTAAGGGAAAATATGGTTTCCTAACAAGAGAGGTGCAAATGCCTGCCACAACTGATCCGAATTACAGGTTTTGGAAATCTGAGAACTCTGTTATTATTGCTTGGCTGCTTAGTAATATGGAATCAATGATTAAAAAACCTTTTATGTTTTTGCCTACTGCAAAGGAAGTTTGGGAGGCAGTCAAAGAAACATATTCTGACATTCAGAATTCTTCTCAAATTTTCGATCTCAAACCACGATTGTGGCATGCCAAACAAGGAGATAGAGATGTCACTACCTATTATAATGAGTTGATGACACTATGGCAAGAATTGGATCTCTGCTATGATGATCATTGGAAGTGCTGTGAGGACAATGTTTTGTTTCTTAAGAGACAGGAGAACGACCGAGTATTCATGTTCTTGGTTGGCCTTAATAAGCGGCTTGATGAAGTCCGAGGCAGAATATTGGGAAAGATTCCATTGCCATCACTTCGGGAAGCGTTCTCAGAAGTTAGAAGAGAAGAGGCGAGACAAGGTGTTATGATGGGTAAGACACCTTCTGTTGGTGAGGTTGAAAGCTCTGCCCTAGTCACTAAGACGGGAAGAGAGATGGCAAGAAACCATGGTGCGAACATTGCAAACGTCCAGGGCACACACGTGATACATGTTGAAAGCTCCATGGAAAACCTCTAAATTGGAAGAAAAAAGAAGGAAACGATGGTCATGCCCTCCAAGCTGGTACCTCTAATCAAGAGAAGCAGTCTCCTTCAAGCCCATCTCCTTTCACCAAGGAACAATTTGATCAATTGTACAAACTCCTTGAGTCTCAAACTTCTTCTTGCTCTATAGCTCAGAGAGGTAATTTTCCAAATACTGCTCTACTTAGTGTCACTCCCAGCCATACTTGGATTATCGATTCTGGTGCTACTGATCATATGACTGGGGAGTCGAGTCTGTTTTCTTCTTATAGTCCTTGTGCAGGTAACCACAAAATTAAAATTGCAGATGGCTCTCTTTCAGCCATTGCAGGGAAAGGTTCTGTTATTCTGTCACCTGTGTTAACCTTAAAAGATGTCTTACATGTTCCTAATTTATCATGTAATCTGTTATCCATTACTAAATTAACAAAGGATATAAATTTTCAAGCTAACTTCTTTCATTCTCATTGCACTTTTAAGGATTTGAGCACGGGGAAGATGATTGGCAATGCTAAGGAGAGTGGAGGACTCTATTATCTTGACAATGGACTCGACTTCAAAGACCAACAAAAAACAAGTACCTGCTTTTAATCTATTTTTGTCTCTTCTAATAATAATGATATAATGTTATGGCATTTACGGTTAGGACATCCTAGTTTTCCGTATTTGAAATATTTGTTTCCTAAATTATTTTCTAAGAAGGATCCGTCTTTATTTCATTGTGACACTTGTGAATTTTCTAAACATCACCGTTCTTCTTTTTCTACACAACCATATAAACAATCAAAACCGTTTGCAGTTATTCATAGTGATGTTTTGGGTCCTAATAGAATAAACACATTTTCTAATAAAAAATGGTTTATAACTTTTATTGATGATCATACTAGAATTTGTTGGGTTTATCTATTGTAAGAAAAATCTGAAGTTGGACAGGTTGTCAAAAAAATTTTTAGAATGGTGCACACTCAATACCAAACAAATATTCAAGTATTCAGAAGTGACAATGGTAAAGAATATTTTAATATACTTTTGTCTGATTTTTTTCTTGCAAATGGGATTGTTCATCAAAGTTCTTGTGTTAATACACCCCAACAAAATGGAATTGCAGAGAGAAATAATAGGCATCTTCTTGAGGTTGCTGGAGCTTTACTATTTGCAAATAAGGTTCCAAAATATTTGTGGGGTGAAGCTGTTTTAACTGCATCATATTTAATTAATCGAATGCCATCTAAAGTTTTAGATTTTCGTACCCCTCTTGATGTTTTTCGAAATTATTTTCCTTTGACTAGTGTCTCTGCTGATTTGCCATTAAAAGTTTTTGGTTGCACTGCTTTTGTTCATGAACATAAACACCTTGACAAACTCGAGCCACGAGCAATAAAATGTGTGTTTACCGGTTACTCTCCAACTCAAAAGGGGTATCGGTGTTTTGAACCAAAATCAAAAAGAATTTTTGTAACCATGGATGTTACTTTTGTTGAAAATCAACCATTTTTTACTGACATTCATCTTCAGGGGTTTAAGGAAGATTCATCTTTTACTTTTGAAAACATCATTACTTTAAGTGATATAGTGTTGTCACAAAATTTTGCGACTTATATTGATGCACCAAAAGAAAATGCCCAAGAATCAATATTGAAACTCAATCCACTTATGAATGAGGTTTCGACAAATTCGGGGGCGACAATTTCAAATCAAAATCACAATGATCAAAATCACAATAATGAAGGACCACCTGAAATGCCACAACATAATGACTCAGATAAAGAGACACAAAGCAGGTTTACTACAATTGACCCTACTTGGAAGGGAAATGTCTTTGAAAGAAGAAACCATAAACAGAGAAATGAAGGACCCATTCTCCGACCCTTCCAAGATTCCGAACCAATAGATAATCCAACACATCATCTTGATACAGGTAAGTCTTCTTCTGTTCTTAAGAGTCATGTCGAGTATCCTGATATAGACCTTCCTATTGCAATTAGAAAACCTGTTAGATCATGCACTAAATATCCTTTGTCTAATTATGTGTCATACTCAAAATTGTCTTCTTCATTTGTTGCATTTACCTCTAAGTTGTCTGCTGTAGAAATTCCAAAAAATATACAGGAGGCTCTAAAAATTCCAAAGTGGAAGGAAGTTGTTCTTGAGGAGATGAGAGCTCTTGAGAAGAATCAAACTTGGAGAGTCATGACGTTACCTACAGGAAAGAATACTGTTGGTTGTAAATGGGTATTTACTGTAAAATATAATTCTGATAACACAGTTGAAAGATATAAGGCACGCTTGGTTGCTAAAGGGTTTACTCAGACATATGGCATTGGTTACTCAGAGACTTTTGCTCCCGTTGCCAAATTAAACACTATTAGAGTTCTCTTGTCCCTGGCAGTGAATTTAGATTGGTCTCTTAACCAACTTGATGTAAAGAATGCTTTTCTGAATGGTGATTTGGAGGAGGAAGTATACATGGATAGTCCACCTGGCTTAGAAGATAAATTTGGTTCAAATGTGTGCAAACTACAAAAATCCCTTTATGGTCCCAAGCAATCCCCAAGGGCTTGGTTTGAAAAATTCACTCGGTCGGTCAAAAGGCAAGGATATTTGCAGGGACAATCAGACCATACTCTGTTCATGAAGTTCTCTAATGTTGGTAAAATTGCAATTCTAATTGTATATGTAGATGATATTATTCTCACAGGAGATGACATTGTTGAGATGGAAAGATTGAAGAAAAATTTGACTAAAGAATTTGAGATCAAAGATTTAGGCGCGCTTAAATATTTTCTTGGTATGGAAGTTGCTCGCTCAAAGAAGGGAATTGTTGTTTCTCAAAGAAAATACATCCTAGATCTCTTGGAAGAAACTGGGATGAGTGGGTGTAAACCAGTAGATACTCCTATGGAATTAAATGCTAAACTTTGGGAAAAAGGCAGTGTTCCTGTTGAGATTGGAAGATACCAGAGGTTAGTCGGCAAACTTATTTATCTAGCCCACACTAGACCTGACATCGCTTTCTCTGTGAGTGTTGTAAGCCAATTCATGCATTCTCCCTATGAAGAACACTTGGAGGCAGTTTATCGGATCTTAAGGTACCTGAAATCCAATCCTGGAAAGGGTTTGTGCTTCAAGAAAATTAATGACAGAGAAGTCTCTATATTTACATATGCTGATTGGGTAGGATCAATTACTGATAGAAAATCCACCACTGGATATTGTGCCTATGTTTGGGGAAATCTAGTTACTTGGAGAAGTAAGAAACAAGGGGTTGTTGCTCGAAGCAGTGCAGAAGCTGAATTCAGAGCAATGGCTCAAGGAATCTGTGAACTTTTATGGATTCGTAAACTCTTGGACGAACTGAAAATGAAAGTTGACTCGCCCTTGAAATTGTTCTGTGATAGCGAAGCAGCAATAAGTATAGCTCACAACCCTGTACAACATGATAGAACCAAGCACATTGAGATTGACCGACATTTCATAAAAGAAAAAATTGATGCTGGAATTATATGCCTGCCATTTGTGACTTCCAATCAGCAAACTGTTGATATCTTGACAAAAAGTTTGGCAAGACCCAATTTTGAGCCACTTATAGCCAAGTTGGGCATGACAGATATCTATGCACCAACTTGAGGGGGGGGGGGGGGGGGG